>OZ014533.1:98939521-99565476 GCA_963966105.1 Volucella zonaria | reverse complement strand
GGCAAGAAATTATAATGTTTAGGATACAATTTTAGAGATACAGAGATTTGGTACCTTACTTCTAAAATATTCGTGCAATTTTTTACTAAATATAATATCACAGATTAACATACAATTTGAAGGAAAAGCCACTAAAAACCTTCATTAAAGCGTGACCTTTATACGCGTCGTTGAATGGGCTGAAAACATGATTCAGCTTGATCCTCATTTTCAACGCAACATTTTGTTCTCCGATGAGGCCCATTTTTGATCAAATGGATATGTAAACAAGCAAAATTGCCGAATTTGGAGTGGAGAAAACTCAGAAGTCTTCGTCGAGAAGCCCTGACAACCATTAGAACTCACTGTTTGGTGTGCTTTATGGGCTGGTGGAATCATCAGCCCATATTTCTTGAAGGACGATGCCGGCCAGAATGTTACCGGCAATGGAGAGCACTATAGAAACATGATTTCTGACTTCTTCGTTCCTCAGTTGAATGGCATTGACGTGACAGAGCATTAGTTTCAACACCATCAATTTATTGCGGGAAAAATTTGCTGAGCGCATAATTTCGCGTAATGGACCTGTAAATTGGCCCCCACGATCCTGCGATCTCACACCATTAGACTACTTTTTTTGAGGTTATGTGAAGTCAGAGACGTCGGACGATTTGGAAGTTAATATTCGCCGTGTTATTGCTGGTATACGGCTCAAGTTTCTCGATAAAGTTGTCGAAAATTGGACTTCACGATTACGCTAGCCCTATCGTGCATATGCCTGATATCATATATAGACACTAATGGCATACAATTATCTATTAAATAAAGCAAATATCATAGACTTTAACATTAGCTTCAAGTATTTTATTTCATAACTCTAAAACGAACACCCTTTATATTGAATATATTAGCATGGGAATATATTGGATTAGGGGTAGCAGACAAATTAAAAACAGTGTCCGAGACAGAACGGAGCCCTGGGGCACACCAATATCGGACTTGAAATCATCCCCCATACAACTTGAATTGAACGTTCCGAAAGGTAATTTCTAATCCATAGAAGAAATGCACGCATTTTCGACAAAAGAGTTTGAGGCTAAACTCTGTCAAATGCCTTAAAAAATATGTGCAACTATCTTGCTTTCGCCAGATTAATGTACGCTTTGGTTCCACTTTTCGGCATGTCTTGCCATCAGATTGTGCACCTGTTGCTACGAAAACCATGCTGACGGTCATTAGGAAGTTTTCGTGTTTCGAGATATTTCCTGAGATGACGGTGCATCAGCGTTTATATGACCTAAGAAAGAAGGGACGTAAGTGCAATGGGTCTGTAGGAGGAGAGAGAAGAAGATTCGTCTTTTTTAGGGGCGGTCTGGTCGGAAAGAGTCATAAAAAGTAGGATTGATGAACAAGCTTACACCTCTTCAGAAGAAGGGGAGCTATATCATCTGGACCCCCAGGTGTATGTTAATGTCTTTAAGTACTTTACGCACAATCTGGAAGGGTCGAGCTGGCCGAAAAGTGTGCAGCAAGCAAATTGCCCTTGTCCAAAGAGCTGACAGCTGAAATGGCATTGTAAATGAGCGTTGGGATGGAGGATGAGGTAGAATTTCTAATGTTTTTGACGCCTCAGTTTTTGGTCGTATTGAAATTTTACACGCTTACGAAAGACGTTGGAGTCATTCTTGGCTCGTTTGAACTTTTTTCGGTTTTCCTCTGTCGGGTTGGTCTAGGTTTTTCTGATCCTGATAACTTCTTTACAACAGCTCGAGTTGTGCCCGCTTTTTTTAGTTTGAGTGTTGAAAGATGGGATAAAGGATCTCATTCCAAAGGGAATAGTATCTAAGAAAACATAACGACCAGTTAAGAAAATTCCTAAGTCCGCTCCAATTGGCTTTCTCGTATTGCCATACGGAATCTTTCAGGAATCTTTTCTATAGCTTAAACAGCTCCAAACAGTGCTCTGAACGATCAACGTGATCGTGTTTGGTCAACTGCGGGCAAACGCGGTAGCCACTTCGAACATATCTTTCTCACATCCAAATACTCGTGCAAAGCATGACGTACTCGTGCATAGATAGTTGCTATCGTTACGATGTCAACTATCTCATGCACTTTCGCTTTACAGTTGTTCAAAAGGCTTTTGTGGATTTTTTGTCGTTTTCCGGCGTAACAGCCTCATTTTGGTGCCTAGAACGTGGTCTGTACGTTTGAATTCGGAAAGTCAGCGGAAAATGGTTGCTTACCATGGACCGGATTCCTTTTCAAGCTTTCTTCAAGTCATTATTGAGTTTTAACTGTATATCTTCAAATTGCATCAGATTAGTTTATCAACGTATGAAACTCGTTCTGAAAATATCAAAAGGTGCGTCACTAAAACGTCAATATCTCGATGACTAATGGTCGAAATGTCATCAAATTTTGACACGTATCGTTTAAAGGTTTGTGCTAACTATAAAGCGTGGGGATATATGCATTATTAGAGTCGCCATCTATGTGTCAGTCTCGGGACTGTTATTTATATTATTGTTTACGTATTTAAGAAAAGCCCTCGGCTCTCAAGTTCGTAGGTAAATAAATACGGGTACTGAATGAATGCCCAACAGAACTTAGGATTCTTAGATGGGGAAGGATTGCATTGATTTAAAAATTGTCAGTTTGACTGGAAATTTATTTAATCCGAAGTGTGCTTACCATTTATGTGGATGCTGAAATTACGATTATATCACAAGGTGATGTGATGATTGTCGGCAAACGTAGGCTTACCTCATGAAAATTCAAAACTTATTTTCTTAGTTATGAGAAAAACAAATACTTATCGTCGAGAATAACTTTATTGTTTTTCAAAATACTCTCCATGCAGATCAATACACTTCTGCATGCTTTTGAACAAATTTTCGAAGCATTCCGAACAACGTAACTCTAAAACATGCATTTTAAACGCATCAACCGCTTCTGCAGGTGTCCAAAACGTTGACCTCGCAATTTGTTTTTGATATTCGGGAATAAAAAGAAGTGGCTGGACGGTGGCTGGACGGTGGATGACCAATCAATTCGATGTTTTGAGTGCTCAAAAAGTCACTTGGTTGAGCCGACCTGTGAGAGCCCGCATTGTCTTGGTGGGGAATGATCTATGTCCGGTGGTTAATATTCCTTATTTCTCCAAAGACTGCTGGCAAACCAATGGTGGGGTACCATTACGGATTGACCATTCTACGTTATTCTAATTGCATGTTTGCGACTTATCCGGTTTTCCGAAGAAACATGCGACGATTTGCTGCGTAATGCTTCGTGGGCGAACAAGTTTTACTAGATTTGAAAGGCCCATACAATCGACTGCTGTTTAGTGTCGAGCTCATAGGCATAGATCTTTTTTTTTGAAGCACCGCGATCAAGATTTCCTGGGACCAATCGACACAAGCCTTTTTTTTGAGCGATTGTCAATTTATGCGGTATCCAACGAGAGGAAATTTTTTTGAGAGCTAAATGTTCATGCAATATTAAATGTATGGGACCGAAACTCATGCACAAGCATGGCTGAATTTCACGATAAGTTACTATACATGACGATCTTGGCCGCAAAGGATCGATATATTTGGCACAACAACGGATTTTGGAAGCGAACGACGACCATGATGTGAAGCGAGTTGATCGGAACACTGTTATTGAGTTAATCCTCGTCAAAAATCATAAAAAATCTTCCCACAAAAATGTTCATTTAATTTAATTCCATTTTTTGGCTGAGATGAATTTTTCAAATCTCTGTAAAAAAGAACCCCCAAATAGTACTCGTATGACAAAAAATTCTGTGCACGTGTACCATAAAAAGGTCAAACTTAACGATGCTGATGTCAGATTTGACGTATCTACGCGGTATTTCCATGTCTCAGTAGCAAATGAACACAGTAATTTACTTTCCAGTTGTTTGTCTTGTTTTTACCCGTCCTATCCCTTTGCACTACATAGACAGAGTGGCAGATTACTAGGCTAGGCTACTCAATTTACTGCTCCGTGCAGTAATTATTCAAATTGTTCCCCTTATTCAGTAACTTGTGATGTTTGAAACTACTTGTTTCTGTGGCATAGCCTAAAATCCCTGGTATTGTTTCTGGTTTTTAATTGTAGTATGAGTACTTTGCCATTCTCACCAAGATTTTACTCGTACGTTAAATATGTAGAAATCTAAGTTGTGACATTTCCAGTAAAAATTGTATTTCCATCATTCTTGTAATTCTTTTTCCTGATTTATCATTTTCTAAAGTAATATAGTAATTTTATTTATATTTTCGTTTCAGATAATTCAACGAAATCACCACCCCTAACACCATTTCCCAGCTGGGAAGCTCATCAACTAAACGAAGAGGATCCTGAATTAGTATCACCCTTCAGAATTCGTGCGGATAAGTGTGGTCGTCTATGGGTACTAGATTCTAGAGTTGCAAATATTCTCTCCCACTCAAAACTCTATGGACCAGCACAACTTTTAGTCTATGATCTCCATAACGACAACTTACTTAGGAGATATGTCTTCCCAAGGGATCAAATGAAGGAGAACTCGTTCTTTGCCAACATTGCCGTCGAAGATGGCGATTGCGAGAATACTTTCGCCTATGCGGGTGATCTTGGAGCTCCTGGCTTAGTAGTCTACTCATGGCGGGATCAAGAATCATGGAGAATTCACCATAACTTCTTCCATCCTGATCCACTAGCTGGCAACTACAGTATCGGTGGAATTAACTTCCAGTGGGACGATGGCTTATTCGGTTTAGCTCTTTCAAAAGCCCAACCAGATGGATATGCTACATTGTACTTCCATCCGCTTAGCTCCACCATGGAATTTTCAGTATCAACGATGATACTTCGCAATAAAACTCTTGCCACCTCCAATGACGTTTATAAGGAATACAAAATTCTCGGCTCAAGAGGCCCCAATGCCCAAGCTGGTGCCGCCTTCCTCGATCAACTCACTGGTGTTCTGTTCTATGCCTTACCAAATTTAAATGCTGTTGCCTGTTGGAAGACTTCAAACAGGGCTTACACGATCAAATCACAAGGTCGTGTCTACATGAGTCCCGTCGAAATGGTATTCCCGAACGACGTTAAAGTCGATGATCAAGATCGCCTATGGGTTCTATCCGATCGATTGCATGAATTTATTTATGCCGATCTATATCCAGGAGACTATAATTTCAGAATTCTAACAGCACATGTCAAGGACGCCATTGAAAATACTGCCTGTGATATTAAAACCAAACCTCTACCTGACATAATTAATAAATTAGGTGACATCCTCAGGCCAACAAAGTCAGCAAGTAGCACTATTTCGGTGTCACAAGTTTTCCAAGTTTTATTCTCAATCGGGCTTTTGTTGCGGACAATTTTGTAAAACCAAAAAAACTGTTGTAATTCTTAGCAGGGACATTATAATATTTTATCAAAGATACAATTTTTTTTATTTTTGTTTTTTTTTTGTTTTATTTTGACCACATTGTAGAAATATTTGCATAGTAATCAAAAACAACAAAATTCAAGATCGCTGATCGTCGAAGAGCTTATGGTAGTTACATTAAAAAAAAAAAAAAGAAAAAAAAATTAATTAAGCTAGGATCTTGCAGATACTTTAGGATATAAGAAGATTTCTGTTTTGTAAATATACATATATACGATAGATAAACATGTAAAATATTTAATTATTTTCTTTTTTAATTATGAAAACTACGATAGTTATTAAGTAGATTTTAAGTGAAAAAAGTTTTCTTTTACTGAAAACGATCTAGTTATATTTCTTTTTTAATGAAGATACATGAGGTTAATATATATTTTTTTCGTTTTTTTTTTCTATTAAAAGATTTGTTAAAGGTTCTTTTTTTTATAGAACGAATGTAATGGAAAGTGAAAATAAATAATTCTTGAAAGTGAGCAGCCATTGTATCTGAGGATAGGAGTAAAAATCAATGTTTAATTATTGTTTGTTGGTATTTCCTTTTATCTATCGACGAAATATCTAGAGTCACATCACTGGTATTGGAACGCCTTTCCTCTTCTTCTTTTTCTGCATGAAGACGCCTTTCTTCTTTTAGTTGAATTTTCTTGATTATACCGCCGAAAATAAGTAGTGTTAACTAAAGGAAAATGTAACAATGTAGAGATCTTATTAACAATTAGATTTATAATATTTTTACTCTTAAAAAAAATAAAAGTTTCAGAATATGACGAGGCAGGTAATTCAAAGTTATGTGTGGGGTTCCACAGGATTCGAATCTAGGTCCCATTCTCTTATGAGAGGCTATAGAGACTACATATGTATTTTGTATGGAGAAAACAATTCATTGTTGCTTAGGAAATATAATAGATAAATATAGCCCTGGTTATGCAGTGGTGTAATTTTAGGATCCCTAGAACTGTCTTTTAATGATGAAAAATAAGACAACTTCACAGAAAGAGGATGGCTCTGATGGCCGGGAATTGTTTGAAGTGTTAACTCCCAGACCACGCAAAAACTTTGTAAGGTTTACTTCTGAACACTCATGTTCCATTTCAAGAACATCTGATGATTACTTTATAGATTAGATTATACATAGAGCTAAAGTTTCTATATACCATATGTACAAATTCGTCAAATTTAAATTTTAGAAGCAACTAAAGTTACTATGAAAAGATCACATCCTATGACGTTTGATGATGATGAAAAGGCTTATACTTCAGCGATGTTTACAAATCTTTTAAATTTTCCAACAAAATTTACGGTCAATCAGGACTACGTTATATGCGTTAAAGATATCGCAACGGCAAAAGTGAAGAGAATATTGCAGCCATATGCGAGTTGATAAGTCAAGACCGCAATCTGGCTATTCACAATAGCCTGCACTCTTCTCCGATTACAATTTCTTCTTACCCTAAAGTCGACCTTATCGTCTATGATGTAGTAACATATAACATAATGCTATATGTTGCTAAATCCTACCAGCTCAACCTGTCGAATTCTACCAACTTGCTATCGACACGATTTAAATGGTCAATTGACCTGTCTGTCTCTATTAAGGATATCCTTAATCTTCCTCAGCTACAGTGGACTCTGTCAGATCATCAACCGTTTTTCATTGCTTCAAATGCTAGCTCAACTAAGGAATGTCTCTTCTTAGATCGCTTCACAGACTCAAGTCTATGCCATCAGTCGCACTTTGTCCCCTATCTTTCTCAACAATTGACGACTACCACCCTACCCTTCTTCTCTCGTATTTTCGTAACTCTTCTGTCCAGTCCACTCATCCCACAACTCTCCCATCTTATGACTTTCATAAAGCTAACTTTAATAGAATAAGTAACTATCATCAGATCCCCCTCTGACAACATAACTATAAATGATTCCCCATCCATTTTTTATAGAGAAATATTTAATTCCTTTTCCCTTTAAGTTCCATTTTCCAGCCTTAAAACATCATCTACTAGCCCTCCTTGGTATAATGGTAATCTTCGTTCCTTATAAATAAATAAGAGAAACAAGTTATGGGTTGTTTTCCTTCTTACCAGATCCTTTTCCGACTATTCCAACTATCTCGGTACTTACCTTCATTTCACCGAAGCAACTCCCGGTGGTTACCCTCCTTCACTAACTTTTAATATTGGTCTATAACTTAATTCATGCGGTTTGCTAAGAGATGGCGTAACTTGTATTATTCCATTGGAACATGCGTTGGAAAGCTACTGTCATTGTACGTCATTTCATTATATGTCATTCATTTGAAGCGTAAACAACAATAATTTTTTTTCACTCAAATATGTCGAACTTTGTGCCTGAAAAAGTGTTTTTGCGGGGAGTTCTTCTTATTACTTTAATATGAAGAAAACTGCTGCCGAAAGTCATCGTATTTTGGTGAAACTTTATGGTGAACATGCGCTAGCTGAGCGAACGTGCCAAAAGTGGTTTGCACGATTTAAAAGTGGTGATTTTGGCTTGGAAGACGATGAACGTCCTGGGCAGCGAAAAAAGTTTGAAGATGAAGAACTGGAAGCATTACTCTATGAAGATTGTTGCCAAACACAAGAAGAGCTCGCAGAATCTTTGGGTGTCACTCAAACAGTTATTTCCAAACGTTTAAAAGCAGCTGGATATTTTCAAAAGCAATGAAATTGGGTTCCACATGAACTCAAGCCGAGAGACGTCGAAAGGCGGAACGCCACAAAAGGAAGTCATTTTTGCATCGGATTGCTACTGGTGGTGAAAAATGGATCCATTACGACAACCTCAAGCGCAAAAAATCATATGTGAAACTCGGCCAACCAGCCAAATCAACGGCAAAGCTGAATATCCATGGCGCGAAGGTAATGCTCTGTATTTGGTGGGATCAGATGGGTGTGCTGTATTATGAGCTGCTAAAACCGGGTGAAGCCATCAATGGACAACGCTACCGTACACAATTAATCCGTTTGAAGAGAGCAGTGGCCGAAAAATGCCCGGAATATGCAACAAGACACGAGGCAATAATTTTCCATCATGACAACGCTCGGCCTCACGTTGCTATTCCGGTTAAGAACTATTTGGAAAACAGTGGATGGGAAGTCTTACCCCACCCGATTTATAGCCCAGACCTTGCCCCTTCTGATTCATTCTTGGCTGCCAAGCCGGCGCAGTTCTTTTGGGATGGGATCCACAAATTGCCAGAAAGATGGGAAAAAGTCATAGCTTCAGATGGGCAATACTTTAAATAATACTATTGTACATGTTTTTGTTAAATAAACGTTAAAATTTTGAAAAAAAACCGCACGAAGTTATATACCCAATAACAACCGATCCACTCACCATAAGCCAACCTATTTGGTACCTTTTATAAGCAACCCTTCACTAACGAATCCTTTGTACAAATTCCATCCTATTTCATTACCTACTGAATTTCTCCAATGGCCCACTTCTCTTTCACATCCTGGACCCGTCTTTTATCGAATATAAGTTACACCAAAGTAGTGACAAATTCACACTTGGAACAGATGGTTTCTCTGACACATTTCTTAAAAAATGTTCCTTCTCTCTTTCCCTTACCCTTTCTTAACTAATTCCTCTAACCCTTTCACAGGAGAATGTCTTCAGACTTGGAAAACCTCCGATGTACAAAAAAGTATTAATGAATGAAATAGCTATCGTCCCATTGCTAAACTCTTCCATCTACCCAAACTCTTCGAAAGTATTTTGAAGCTCTAAGCTCCCAATACAAATCACTTATTTCTGATTGCAACCGAATTTAGCAAGGCTTTCGATAAAATCTCTCATAGATTAATAGTCTTCAAATTGGATATCCTCTTTTCTGAAAAATCATTTTTACAGTGTTCGTTTTATCAGCCCATTTGACTCTATTTTTGGCCACCTCTGGAGTTCCACAAGCCAGCCATCTAGGTCCTATTCTTTTTATATTGACCGTAAATGATCTCGATAGGATTATCAAACACTCGTCTGTCTCCCTTTATGCCGACAATACCAAATTTTTCAAAACCATTTCCTCTCTCCATTACTCCTTCCTCCTGCAACAAAATCTTGATAGTTTTTCGATGTGGTGCCTCAAAAATTTTTTGGAACTTAATATGCCCAAATGCCAATCCATCACCTTTTCACATAAATGGCACCAATCTGCTCCCCAACTCTACCTTCTCGACAACCAACCTATCTCCTCCATTTAATCTCTCCACGACCTCGGCATTTTGTATGATAGGGAGCTCAACTTTTGTTTACATATGGATGAGATAATCTTTAAAGCTAACTCAGAACTAGGTTTTGTAAAACGGTGTCCAAAGAATTCACCAACCCTTACGCCACCAGGTCCCTCTATATTACCTTTGTTCGTACCCTCCTGGAGTACGCCAGTCAAGTGTGGTCCCATATAATCGTCATCATATCTCGAGAATCGAAACCGTTTTCTTCGATTTACTCTTCGAAGATCTTTTTGTTCTGCCCCCCCTCTCAAAATCGTCTCAACCTTATTAACTTAAACACCATTGAGGAACGCAGAAATACAGTCGACTAACACTAACCCTCGTAATCTACGTACCCTTCGTCTATCTTCCATATGCTATGAAAGATCAATTCAAACCTTACCTTCGATCTTTGACTTTAACCGCACCACTCCCTGTCTCAAATCCGATATCCTTCCCCATTCCAATCAACTTCAGTTTTAAGTTTAAGTTTAATTTAAGTTAGTTTAAGATTGTGTAGCTTGTATTAAGCCGAATAAAAGGGGGCCTTCCTCCCCACCAAAACAATCGATTCTGCGCGCCATTCTCAAGAGCTGGGCATCTCTCCAACCGTATGACGTATTTTAGGAAAGTACTTTGCTATGGCTATACGTCCGTAGAAGATCGCAATGGCACCAGGAGTTGAAGCCAAACGACCATCGTACACGTCGCATTTTCACTGATTGGGTTCTTCCTTCTGGCGGAGGAAGGTCCAAATTGTCACCGAAATATCATCCTCATTGGAGAGACACATTTTTGAACAAATTGCTTTGTTTGTAAGTAAAATCTTCGCATTTGGTTAAGCGAACATCCCAAGGTGTTCCAACAGCAGCCGTTGCATACGAATGGAATGGAATGGTTTTCAAGCCGGAGGTGACATGGCTGTACTTCTTCAGTGGAAACTACGCTCGCTCTATATTTGAGAAGCGTTCTTTTGACTTCAGATTGCCTGAAGTGAAAATATTTGAAATAATGTTTTTTTGAAAGTTGCCCGTTTAAGTTTAGCATTTCACATTTTCCATTAGATTTCCATTAGATCGTAGTTAAGTTTACGGTAAATGTCAGACAGTTCCAAAAGGTTATAGAGTTGCTGTCTCAAAAATTTGTTGATTTTCGTACCAAAGCAAATATTGTAATTGGCGAGGGTGTATTTTATGAGAACGTCCTCATATGGGGGCATCTAAGCTCATTGAGTGAGTGGTCGAAATGCAATTTCAAGGTAAAAACTAAAAGATTTGCTAGACCCACTAGTAAAGTTAAAACGTAATTAAGAGTATTAATGGGAAGACGGATTAATTTTTTTCAGAACAAAGCGAAGAAGCTTTCTAATTTTCGCATACTCGTATTATTTGGATCCTCACAACTATAACACATACTCATAACTAAGCGCATGACAGATTCAAATACTCGGTAGTTAGCCGAAACTAATATTTCATTTCAGTTGATTATGATTATGATGCCTGGTTATTTGAAAAAAACCGATGCCTCTTGGATAACCTCAAGTGATGAATCGCTCAACCTGCTACTGGACACTCACTTTCCAGGTAGCTCGGTATTCGCAGCCAGTAGCAACCCAAACAGGACTACTGCAACTGTGACTAAAATTCATGGCCTGATTACAAGAGACAAATTGCTTTGAGCTACAAAGGTCATTCGATATTATCCTATCTACGCTAGAGAATGTCATGAGGAGGTGTTTAGAACTGATCCACGTTCCACTGTCATGGAGAGAAGTCACTGCAGTTTTCATTCCCAAAGCCGGAAAGTATTCTCATGCTTTCCCAAAGGACCTCAGACCTATGAGTCCATCATCTTTCTTTCTGAAAACTCTAGAACGACTGATTGATATCCACATACGAGCTAATACATCTGTCAACGCCTCAACATGCCTACTGTAAAGGAAAGCAGGTGGAAACGGCTCTGCATTCACTGATTAGCCATATCGAACGATCCCTACAATATAGAGAGTACACAAAGGTTGCTTTCCTGGACATACCATAGAGGGTGCCTTTAACAACGTCAATACATCCGCAATCACGACTGCGCTGTCAACTCTGCAGGTAGACAACTCACTTGGGGAGTTGATCAGTCTTATGCTGAACAGCAGGATAATCAAATCCAAAAAGGGTGGGGCTTCTGTTAAAAGATGTGGCGGTGTCCTTTCTCCCCTTCTCTGGAACTTAGTGGTTAATGAAATGCTGATATACCTAGAAGCGGGCGGTAGCACACTGATTGTCTGCGCAGATAATGTTGCTATAGCCGCCTTAATACCATTAAAGAACTCCTTCAACTAAATCTCAACAGATTAACCCGTCGGGCAGATCGCTGTGGATTGGGAGTAAGCCCCCATAAAACTGATCTTGTCCTCTTTTCCAGGAAATACAAAATCCCAATTATAGACCCTCCCTCAATAAACGGTACCAGTTTGACAGGAAACTAAACTGAAAACCTAATAGTCAAGGCAGAGTCAAGAAAGCTGCAGTAGTTTTGTTCTCTTGCAAAAAAGGCAGTGGGAACAAATTGGACCTTCAACCTCGCATAACCCACTGGCTATACATCTCGGTCATAAGACCCGATGCTCACTTACGGGGTTGTTGTCTGGTGGATGGCCTTAGACAATGCAGTCAACTGCAGCAAACTAAGCAGAGTCCAAAGAACAGCATGTCTGTGCATAAGCGAAGCCCTACATTCTACTCCCTTCGAGGCATTATACGAGTATATTCTGTTTCACTTGACACCCATCGATATCTTCAGCAGGCAAGTAGCTGCGACCGCAGCTGTTCGCCTTAAAGCGACTACACAGTGGACAAATATATTAAGAATATTGGCCACGCTAATATTCTTAATATATTTGGAAT
Organism: Volucella zonaria; assembly: GCA_963966105.1. Lineage (NCBI taxonomy): Eukaryota > Metazoa > Arthropoda > Insecta > Diptera > Syrphidae > Volucella > Volucella zonaria. The sequence continues at coordinate 99,552,919 of OZ014533.1, read as the reverse complement.
CCTCACAGAGAATATTGATTCCTCCAAACCTGAATTTTGATTTGACAAAGGCTTCCTGTAAGCTCCCACTATAGATCCTTCTGGAAGGCAGATTCTTTCATCGGTGACAAGTTAATCCACTTCTACACAGATGGATCTAAAACCGATAGCGGTGTTGGTGGCTGTGTTTTCTCAGATAAGCTAAATCTAAACCTCTCCTTCCGTTTTCCAAATCACTGCAAGGGGTACATTTTTGACAATTAAAGAAGTTCTGTCCTGACTGAAGAAAAACGTGATATCTGCAAAGGGTATCCGCATCTTTTCGGATATTCAGGCAGCTATCAAGTCCCTGGAGTCAGTGTCACTAAATTCTAAAACCGACCTTGAATGCCGATCATCTCTTATGCAGATGACAGAGCAATGTTCAACCTTCAGCTTTGCTGGGTACCGGGCCACATAGGCATTCCAGGGAATTGTAGGGCCGGCGAACTCGCCAAAATTGGAACCACTCTACCTATTCTACCGGAAAAGAGTAGTATAGGTATATCTATCGCTACGTGCAAATCAATATTAAAGCTGGATGCTAATAAAAGAAGAGATCTTAGATGGACTGTTGGACCAACATGTCTAGCGACTAAACAGATCTGGCCAAAGTTATATCCGAATCGCTCTAAGAGTCTGATCCTTCTAAATAGGAAACATCTCTGCGTCATCACAGGTGTCATCACTGGACACTGCCTATAGGCAAGCATGTAAGAAGGCTAGGCTCTTTTACAAACGACTTCTGTAGAAGCTGCATGGACGAGGAAGAAGAGGAGACAATCTGGCTGGACCTACTCCGTACATGTCCAGCTCTCTCCCAGAGAATTCTCCCTTTTTAAGGTTTTCGGTATGGTTTACGTTGCGTGTTGACAAAAAACCGACGCCATTTTTCGGCACCGGTTATGAAACGGCGCACAAACTCGTCCGGATTGCGAATTAGCAATCGATGACCACACGATACTCGCTTTCTGGTTCCGTTGCCCGGCACACAAGCTAAATGATGCATGTTGCATAAAATTTGACAGATGGTATTTGACCTATTGCTTTTCGAGTTACAATGCGGAAAATTATTGATCCACCCTCGTACTACCAATAAATGGCTGTATCATCAATGGCAACATCTAAAATAGTTTCAACAAAAGATGTAGGATTTGAAAAGCCTATTATTTTCCAGCTCCTGCAAGCAGGGCTGACATATGGTGACAAATGTTATCTATAAATTTGGGAAGCTTACAATGGAACGCTATAAATGTAAAAGAAAAAATCAAAATAGCTGAATTCCATCCTTTCCAAGAGACGAGCTCAGCACAAGGTGTGAAGCATAGATGAACTAACATACTCGTAGATGGACAACTTTCCAGATTTTGTCCCTTTCAAAAACCGCTTGCCACTGAATGCTCCTATCCATGTGACAATCTGTGAATACGTGTGAATTGTCAACAATGTCAATTTCCGTCATATTTTACACAAAACCGTCAGCCATATTACACCTATGTACATTGTACGTGGTGAACTTTACGTATAAATTGCTCTCATTTTAGCAAATTCTTGCAGGGATTAGTAGAATTTGCAATCATTTATGCTGAGAAGATCTCGAAACGTGTTCGCTCCGGACGTCCGCTGGAAAATATTGCCGCAGTAAAACACCTAAATTCACCGCCGTTCTTAGGAGCTTGGCCTCTCCACAGCCACATTGCACCGAATTTTGACGAAAGATTTGACTCGCCATGCGTACAAGGTCCAATTAATACAAGAACTGAAGTCGGCCAGCATACCAGCAGCTCTGTACGTTCTCGGGTTGGGTTTTGGACAACATGCATGCTGACATTGATTTTTGCCAAAAAATCGTGTTTTCGGATGAAGCCCATACCCACATTGGCGGCTACGTAAATCAGCAAAATTGCCGCATCTGGATCACGTCATAGGGCGGTCCCTTTTCGAAAGTGATTCCGGAAAAGCTATTACGCTCAATGGAGTGCGCTACCGAGACATGATAAACAATTTTTTGTGGCCGGAGCTCGGATGACTTCTACTTTCAACAGTATGGTGCTACGTGCTATACAAGTCGCGAAACAATGGACCTATTTCGCACGCAGTTTCTTGGCCGCATAACTTCGTGTTTCGGAGACAGCCAGTGGACTACAAAATTGTGTGACTTAACACCGTTAGACTTCATTCTTTGGGGTTATGTTAAAAGCAAGGTCTACACCAACCATCCGCAAACAATTTCAATTCAAATTATGTGAAAGAGTAATTGAAAAATTCGAGAAAAGGATGAGACTCTGCAAGCAGAGCCGAGGCTGTCATTTCGAAGACATTGTGTTCCATAAATAATCACTGTACTTTATAGAGCAATAAAGGTGTCAGAGGCACATATCTCAACAATGGCTCGTTTTAAGTATTCAAAAAACCCTACACCTCTTTTTAAAGCACCCTTGACAAGACATGTTTGTAGAAACTAAGAAAAAAGAACTCCTGGATTTCACGACAAAAAGTGGTTTTGCGCGCGTGTTCGCAAGCTAACAAAACAGTCACAAGAACTCGAATCGTTAAAACACAAAAACAATGCACTTGAAAAGAGAACGTGGAATGTTAAACCCCTTCATAGATCGTTTGCAGCCGAAGAATTAGCAATTGTCCTAGATTGCCCCGAATTGCCATCTAAAGTGCATGGGAAAGAGCATGGAAAAGGACGAATAAAACACCAGCGCTTGCTTGGATACGAATTTGTTATTGCAGCCATACTTAAACAAGAAGTTTTGAGTCTTCGATATGTGAATGAGCGTCTTATGACAATTCGTGTGCAGGCTAAATTTTCGAACATTATTCTTATACAGGGTCTTCCAATAGGGACTTCCCCACTTTGACAGTTGATAGCGGTCATATTGTTGAAGCTGTATCTGTCAAATTAGCTGTCATTTATTCAGTCTGTTTTGTTAAATCACCATGGTTGGACATAGCGTTCAACGAAATGTGCAAATGGTAAAATTGTTTTATCAAAATGGGTGTACTGTTCGGGCAACATTCCGCACGCTTCGCCCATTTTACGGTCGCCATAATCGTCCTACCGAAATGGCTATTCGCAGTGTGGTGGATAAATTTGACTTCACTGGTTCAGTAAACGATAAACCAACACCCGTACGTCAACGAAATGCAAGATCTGCTGAAAACATCGCCGCTGTCCGTGAGATTGTGCAGGAGAATCCGTGGCAGTCAATTTCGCGTCACTCTTAAGAAATCGGCCTTTCGCAGACCACAACTTGGCGAATTTTGCGTCATGACTTGGGCCTGCACCCATACAAAATTTAACTGACCCAAAAGCTGAAGGTAAGCGACCATAGACAACGATGTGTGCTCGCTGAATGGGCTCTGGAGCAGTTGGAAACTGACCTTAATTTTCATCGAAAAATCATCTCCAGCGATTAGGCCCATTTCTGGATTAATGGGTACGTCAACAAACAAAGTTGTCGTATTTGGGACGATACCAATCCACTAGAGATCCAAGAGCGTGCAATTCATCCCGAAAACATCACTGTTTGGTGTGGATTTTAGGATGGCGGCGTCATGGGAACATATTTCTTTGAGAACGACGTTGGCCAGGCCATCACCGCCAACGGCGAACGCTATAGGTCGATGATTACCAACTTCTTTTGGCCTGAATTAGATGATATGGTTTCAACAGGATGTCGCTACGTGCCACACAACTCACGCCACATTGGAAAATCTGCACGATTCGATGACATGGACATCTCACGTGGAGGTGATGTGAACTGACCACCGAGATCGTGCGATTTGACCCTTTCTTGTGGAGTTTTCTGAAGTCGCAGGTCTATGCGAATAAGCCAAAAACCACAGCGGTCTTCAAAGCCAACATAACCCATGCCATCGGTCAAATCCAGCCTGATTTATGCGCCAGAGTCATGGAAAATTGGATATTTCGGATGCGCGCCACCCCGAGAAGCCGCGGTGGACATTTGAACGATGTATATTCCATATATACTGGCATCGATAGGCCTTTCAAACATACATATACACTTTGTTTTATTTAAATTTAAAGATAGGAAGCGCTTAGTGAAAGACCCTTTACTAGCGCATTTCCTCTCCTGAACGAAACATATGCCATACGCTAAAAGAAGTGATCAACTTTAGCCTGGACGAAACGACCGACCTTCACACTAATAGCCTTGCGGCAAGGCGAAACCTTGTCTTGGCTAGTGCGCGTTTCTCTCTTTTCGGTATTCACAACCGGACTTGGAATATCAATTAATCGTTGGATGTTCCGATATTGCGAGTGGCGTATATTGATTCGCACCAGTACTTTGTTGTAGGCACTATACGGATGCGGATATACTGAACATCCTAGAGGCAAACAAATGCACAAAATATCACCAGAGCCATGCTAACTGAATCTCTCAAAATCTCACAAGAGGTCCTATGTTGCAAGCACAAATTACTGAAAGCCACCTGCAGCACTGCCAAAAAGCCATCAGTTTTGCCACTTCTGGTCTTCTTTTTTGATTTCTCTCGGGCATTACAATAAAAGCCGAAGAAGTGCATATAGGAGTGTTACATATTGTAGAAGGCAACTGTTCATAGAAGAGTCGGAATGAACACCGGCTTCACAGCTCGCCTTATTTCGACATTTCGGTTTCTTGAACTCATATCGATTTAACGTTGCCGTAATACATTTTCGCCTTCGGAACTTTTAATCACCATTGTGCCGGCGAGTACAAACAAATTGCTAAGATCTTAGGCACCAATGTCGAATTGATAAAAAAAAAACAAAAACCTAAATCCTTGATTGAGATGAGTTGACGGATTGTTTGTGGTGAAGTCCTACGAGGAATTTAGCATGGATTTCAAAAGTTGTAAAATCTGATCCAACTTGTAAGACAATAATAACTTATGCTAACAACAATTCTTATAACTTACATGTTCTAAAATTCCGATGAGTCCTAGTACTGAAAGGCCAAGCAAAAAGCCCAATGTGCCACCCATGTCAGCGATAAACTGCGTCATATCATAGCTGGGTCTGTCTTCTATCATCTAAATATAAAATCATATATATGTATTACAGATATGGTTTAAAAAAATATTAAATTAAGCAAATACAGTTATAAGTTTTGTTGTATAATAAACCCAAACTTGTGTTGTCGGTGCTGGCTGTTTGAACTGTTTTCGATTTTGTATGTAAGTTGAGAATATTTTCGAATGACATGGTTCCATACATTCACAAGAAGTATCTTCTTCATCATTGTATTTACTGAAAATAAAATTGATATGTCTGTATTTCAAATTTATTCGTATAAATCAAATCCGTTTTCTCACGCTTGATAGGAGACAACAATATTCTTCATAGAATCCACATCGTCACATGGCTCCTTTTCGATAGTTGGCATCCATGGCCCAGAACAATTGGAATTATCTGTTACCTGATTCCAGATGCAGCTTTCACCACACTGAAAAAAAAATAACGATCGAAGGGATATTTTAAAAAATAACTACGTACGAATAGAACACTTATACGAGTACTTTAATGTCACTGTAATCATCGCGATCCTCACACATGTCATTCTTTGTTGAGACGCTCGAAAAGTATTGGCTTTGCAATTTGATTTCAATTTCTTCATCAATTTCAGCAAAGACATATTCAACACGTCCAGATGCCTTCATATTTATTTCTAAAATAAGAAGGATTTGGTTCGATACCCAGAAATACATCGGAACATGCAAAAAATCTGTGTAACCTGTGAACTCCTCAGCAGAATCATGAACATAAACATGCCATCCTGGCGGTTCCTCGTATTTATCGCTGTCATCCTTTTTAACATTATGAGTTAACATCATGGAAAATCCAGCGGTTTTTGAAATTCGCTTCGATGCAACTTTTGGCTTTAGCGTATAGCATCGGCCCAGATTAAAGTGAATGCTACTTACTACTTCCAGATCTGTAAAAATATATAATTCAAAATTTCTGTAAGAAGATGTAGGGAGAGTCACCTTACTTTCGTCGTCGCCATTGTATCCGTAAGCTTGAAATGTTTCAAACTGTTCGAAAGTTCCGTTTACGAAAACAGCATCTAAAGGTATCTCATCGTAAGGGAATGTTTCCCAACAATTCGTATACTTCGGATGGTAGCAATTCGGATGGTTAAAGAGTTCCTAGGAAATAAAAAAAAAATATTAAAACACAATAAGTCATTCGAAAGTAGCTTTTTTGCTAAAGTTACATCGATAAAAGCGATGAAAGTGAAACATTTTTTAGTAAAGTAAATGATAAAAACGTTGCCTTTCTAAAATGTGTGAGAATTGCAAAGAAGGAGTTTTGTTTTTTGCTTTGGATCTTCTTAACAATGCATACTTTTAAGGAACAGTTTCTTGAGCTTTCATTTAAATTTTGTGTGTATGTTTAATATAAAAGTGCGTATCTAAATATTTAATAAAATAATAACGATGGGGGGTCTGTGCGCGCATCACATCAAATCCGCTTGTCAACAGAGCACATCTCGATATTTCTTATAGGCACAGAGCAATTCAGCCATAACTCATAGTCACGATATCTTCGTAAAAATTTATCGAATTTGTATGCAATCGATTCCTTACCACAGACTTGAAGCCAACATTTTAAGTTAGTCCATATTCCTATTTGAATGCTACAAAATCTAATCACCGAAAGTTATTGCTGCGGATAGCTGAGATGTACGCATTTGAAAACGAAGAAATCAGTTAATCGATGTATTCCGATACTACTGTACCTAAGTATTATAGGAGCTGGGCCTCATTAAATATGGCTCTTCACCTTACTGGTTAGTTGCTTGCAATTTCTTACGCCAGGTTGGTTGAGGCCCACTTCTCTCTCGGTGATGGATTCAAACATTTTCTGAACTGGATCGCTGGTGAAAATCCGCTCTCCTTGTCCCGAACATCTTACCCTATGAACTCTGACTGTCGCTGTACTTACTCCTAGTTGAATCTCCTCCTCCATTCGCGGTAGGTGTATCATAGAAAGGCCGGAGATCAGACAGCATGTACTTCGCCTTTCTCTCGTTTAGCGTCAGACTTATCTTCACCACTTCTGCTTCAATGGTTGCTGATAATTTCTATGTCATCGGCATAGGCAAGTAGTTCTACAGACTTTTGATAGGTTGTGTTGGCTTGCGATCTTCACACAATACTCTGAAGTACAATGTTGAAGAAGTCACATGACAATGGATTACCTTGCCGGAAGTCTTTAGATCATAGGTCTGGGTAAAATCATTAACCTCCCTATGTACACTCTGTATCGCTATGGGTTTTTTCTAAGATCTCTCGTAATGTAAAATCTGATTTATGATGGACTCTCCAGACCTGAAACCGCACTGATAATCTGACAGTTGCTTGACAGTAGGTGCTATTCGATTATAGGCGTATTTGGGGAGCCTCATGCCTTTATATTTGATGCCAACAATGGGGCTTTTTATTTTATATACTAGCAAAAGTCATCACCCTATCGGACAAAAATTTTATTTTGCAATTAGCGGCAAATGTTAATTCCAGGTTTACATTTGTGAAGTAAATAGATACAAAATACACGCCAACAAGATTTGAATCACTATAACTCCTAAAGAATAAACACTCAGCAATTCTGCTGAGAATATCGCAACTGTGAGTTCCTTTAAAAAGTGCAAATAGTGCGTCAGCTGTTAGCTGTTGACCGCCAATCACGTGTAACTATCCTGAATCTCGACCACTAGGGAGATAACTTTTAATCGAAAATCATCGTGAGCGACGAGGCCCATTTCCATCTCCGTTGATATGTGAACAAACAAAACTATCGCTTCTGGGACACCCAAAATCTACCTATAACCGACGAAGAGCCATTATACTCGCTCAAAGTTACTGCATGGTTTGCTGTTTACGCTGGAGTTGTCATGGGGGTTTATTTTTTCGAAAACACTGCCGGCCAAACGACTACTGCGGACGTCGAACGCTACAGAGCCATGCTCCACGACTTTCTCTATCCTCAATTGGATGAATTGGTACTGGAGAACATGTGGTTCCAACAGGATGGAGCAACGGCACATACTGCACGAGCCACAACCGAAATTCTGAGGGCTGAGGCTGTACGATAATTTCAAGGTATCTGGAGTCCCCTAATCTGTCGTTTTGGTGATTTGCACTGGCCGGCAAGATTGCCTAATTTAACCGTTCCAGACTCGTTTTTGCGGGGTTTTTTGAAGTCACGAGTCTATGTCAATAAAGCTCAGACCCTTGAAGCCCTCAAAGAGAATATCTGTCAAGAAGGCGAGGACCTATCGCTGGAAGTTCTGGCAAGCGTGATGGAAAATGCTAAAAACTGGCCCGAATGCTCATCAATTCTGGCGTCAGCCACTTAACCGACATCATTTTCTTGACTTAATGGAAAAAAATTTAACAAAACAAAGTAGAACCAAAGTTGTTCATACATAAAAAAACTGACAGCCAAAGACCTTCGGGTGACAACTTTTGTGCCACCTTGTATAATACTGAGGACATATTTTCATCCGATCCGAGTTGGAGTTCGGGATGGAACTTAGGCCCAAGACAAAACCACTCCACTTAGCGTTGCCTTTGGTTAACGGCCTTTACTTGCGCGCTTCAAGTTGTTTCAGGTGTCCTTTCACTGGAATCGAAAAAAAAATTCAGGCCAGGGCTGACCAGGTCGATGTCGCTGTTTTATTTTCTCTTCCAATTTCCGGCAACGCAAAACCCAAAAAATAACTCGAAGAATCTTGGACTCAAAACAATCAATCCGGTTTTGCTAACTTTTGTGGTTTTGCGCCATGGATCATTAGATCCTTATATAGAGTCACCTTAGTGTTTCTAGGCAAGACCTTTTTGCTCTAGTGGCATCTTAGGGGATTAAAACAATGATAGGCATATGTAACACAGTGTTTTGAACGTTCTGTTCGAATATGCCATCGAAAGTAAAAGCAAAGCCTAACAACTTCGATGCAGCCATCATCTAAGAGACACATACTGCATCGGAAGATGCTCAAAAGGCTAGAGGATCGGATCTACCCTCCACCAATCCTACATGACAGCAGCCTATGTTAGAAACGGCATAGTGGACGAAAAACTGATTAGTGCAGACTCCAGCAACAACGTCTTTACACAAACGATCCAAATTGGAGGCAATTACATTGTAAATGTTTGTAAACCCACCGAAACACCGTGGCTGCCTAATGTCTTCGAAATTCCGGATTCCACCATAACATGTGGAAGTATGAAAACAAGGTTGACAATGGTGACATGCAAATGGAATGGGAAGACTCAAACCAAATGCACTTAGTGTTTGACGCCAAAGACAGAGCGACCTTTCACTCTCGTAGATGGCGAAGAGTCTATAACCTGTGATGCGGAACACCGCTTCCAGAACAGTCACGCCAGATTTCCCTCATAGCCAACACCATCCACTCCTAATAACATAAATGTCGGAATCCAGATTCCTCTAACAGTTTTCGTACAAAATCCGCGCTGGAACTTCACCAAGGCCGATTGGAATAGCTTCTCTCACGAGCTCGACTCATGTTTAATTTTTATTTCACCACTGAAGAAAGTGGACGACTATACGATAATTTCAAGGTATCTGAAGACCCCGAATCTGGCAAAGAACAACTAAGATCTATTACGAGACCGGCAAAAAGAATTGGATAAGAACGGTCCAAAGCTACAGCTTTACTCACTCTACCAGGAAAGCATGTAAACTTTGCAAGCAGTAGCTCCAACACCACAAACTTCTGCATGCACCCGAACAAAGTGGCCAACCGCGTAGTAGATGTTTTTCATACTCCCGTGGACAAGGAACATGCTCGCAAGGTCACCACAAACCGGGCTCTGAGCAAACCCAAGTCCAATACCCTGCAGTTATCATAGTTTTCATGCAGTTTTACACCCAAAGAAGTTAACACCGCTCTTTTGACAGAAAAAACAGGAAAGGCAGCGGATTTTGATGGCATCTACCTGAAGTTTCTTGCACATAGCGGAAAAATACAAGGCGATGGCTAGCCGAATTTCTAAAGCAAAATACTTGTACCAGGTATAATCCCAACCGCGTTCAGACGAACGAAAGTTATAGCCATTCTCAAGCCCGATAAAACTAGCGATTCACCGCGAAGTTACTACTCGAACGCTTTATCTCTAATTGAATAAACCCTACTATTAACGAGCTCGTTGAAAGCAATGCCGTGCCTGCGAACAGCGCGTCTTATCCACAACCTGCTTTCAAACCGCCTGTTCCAAGTATTAATCAATGACAACAAAAGCAAAGTGAGAAAGATTAACAGTGGTTTGCGAGGGCTCCGTCCTCGTTCCTTTGCACTTTAATCTTTAAGCGATATAAAACCACATCGAGAAAGTTTGGATATGCAAATGGCTTGGCAATCACCACTCAGAATAAGGACATAGCGATCCCAGAAAGAGCAAGATTCTAAGCGTGCAAATTGGACCATGAGAGTTACCAGCATGCGACTTTACAAGCGATTTTTAAGGCATCAGCCCTTTCGAAATTTATAGCAACTACATCAGGCTTGAAAGACTGGGATAAAAGTTATACAAAAGTAAGGAATTGTGAAGTCCTTGTTTTCAAAAGTGTTAATCCAAATCTCTAACACAAATATCATATCTTCGGTTTGAGGCCAAACAAATTCGGTTAACATTTGGCTATGGCGATGAGAATTGACGGTGACGGTTACACCTTCCTCATTTTCGAGGAAATATGGACAAATGACACCACCAGATCAGTGACTTTTTGTGGATGAATGGTCTTTTAAGGGTTGATGTAGATTTTCACTTCCCCATGTGACAATTTTGTTTGTTAACGTATCCACCGAGTGAAAAATGATCCCCATCGCTGAACAAAATGTTGTGTGAAAATTGGTCATCCGAACACTGATGTCCAAGCACCCAATCAACGTATGTTCTACGCAGTCTGTGGTCAGCTGGCTTCACGAGTGTCTTCACGGGTGTAGATGCAAATCCAACTGCAAAATACGCCATTATGTGTCGTAAGACAAATGCAGTGCTCTCCGTGAAATCGACAGATTTGTGTCTTCTTTCACTAACGGCAGCCATACTCGTGCATTTCGATGATAGATAAGCCTTAAGACATCTATAACAAAGCCAGTTTTTTCGACGATTAGGTAGACCATAATCTACGCGTATTGCGCGAAATGTACCTACTATAGAATTACTATTTTTGTAGTAAGTTTTCACAATTTCAACACGTTCAGCGATTTTTAAACGATCCATACTGTAAAATGACAAACCTTGAACTAAATACACAGTCTCCGATGACAGTTCGGTTTGACATGTTTAATTGAAACAGGGATGTCAAATCCGGACCGCGAATTGGATGACCCTATACAAGTATTTGGTTTTTGAGGAACAAAATTAAATTGCGTGTGATATAGTGTACTCGTTCAACATAATCTTATAATGCATAACAAAAACAAGCAAATCCAAATCGCGTAACGTAGAACAATATACCTGTTCTGTTGCTTTCTGGGCGATAGCATCCAGACCGCACATCTTAGGCTCAACGTTTAATTCAACGTATTGGATATATGTAATTAAGCCATTTTTTACCGTCCTCTTCTCAAGTGGATGGCAGTCTTTGTAGCGTTTAGCAGTATCCAATAATTCAGCCTTAACTATATTTTCAACGAATTGTACAATAATATATTTTTACTGAATAAACTTTTCTGAACGAATTCTATCATTTTTTTCCGCACCTATTTTCTTCTACACGAAAAGCGCGGCTGCGCTGGCAATGCTTAAAGCGGTCGGTCCAATTTTTGATGACTCGGTCGAATATGTGCCGCGTTATTCCGGTAATAGCAAGTCGAATGTTGGCCTCGAGCTCATCGCAAGTGGTTGGCTTGGTAGCGTAGACTAAGGACTTCACGTAGCCCCAGAGAAACTAATCGAGTAGTGTTAAATCGCATGATCGCGCCGGCCAATTGATGAACTCTCGCCGCGAAATGACCCAGTCGCCAAATTTCTCCTTCACAACTTCGAGCGTTGAGTCGTTTGTATGGCACGTAGGGCCGTCCTGTTGGAACTCCAGTTCGGATATATTGACATTGTAGAGCTCGGACCACAGAAAGTCTGTTAACATCACTCTATACCTGAGACCATTAACGGTAACAGAAATAACGTCCGATGATGCCGCCATGCAATAAACTGCACCACACCGTTAATCTTTGTGCATGCGATGATGCTTGGCTGAACACTTGTGGGTTGTGCTCCCTCCAATAACAGTTGTGCTTGTTGACATAGCCGCTGAGCCAAAAATGGGCCTTATCCCAGAAGATGATTTTTTGGCGAAAATCCGGATTGAGTCGAATTGACTCTCTGGCCATGCCCAATTCAGCTGATCTGCGTCGAATGAACATTTCTGGGTCTCCATCGACACTGGCCGCTACGGCAGCTGCGGCTATGTTTTCTTCATTTCGCACCGATCTCTGTCCGGTTGGAGGCTTTAGATCCAAAAATGTGTACTCACGCTCAATCTTTTCCACGGTGTGACGAACTGCCAGCACACTGAAGTCATGATGGCGACCGACCTCACGACGAAATTCGCGTTGCGTATTTACAACTGAGCCGGAATTTCGATAATATTTTTTAATAATTTCCGTACGTTCGGCAAGCGTAAAACGATGCATTTTTTTTATAATTTTCGCACGCTCAAGGGATTTAAGCACTGCTTGCATGCAGCGCAGGCGAAGGAAAATCAGGAAGGTTAGAAAGAGAGGTACCGGTGGACGTTGCTTTTAAATGTTTGAAGGTTATAATGACTAGGAAATAAAGAGCTAGGCAGGACATTCCACAAGTGCGTTGTACGGCTTAGGAACGAATCACGATATTTTAGAGCACGTCCGAAAGTGGGCTTGAGGGTATAATGATGATGGGTATTACGGTTAAAAGTTTGAAGGGGCGGAATGCTACTGGCGATTTCTATGGAGCACTGTTGGTGGAAATAGCGATAAAACAGAGTGAGATATGAGACATTACGTCGGCGTTTGAGGGTGTCCATTGTTTGAGTGATATTAGTATCACCTATGAGGTTTATCGCACGGTTTTGAATCCTATCTAGCAGGTGCAGAGATGTTTTGGGCGCACCCGACCAAGCGCCCTATATATTGAGGCCAGATCAGAGGAGTGAAGTATTTTTTACATCGCTTGAGCAAACCTAGACATTTCGCACTGTTTTTAAAGACACAGCGAATATGTGGTCATTCCAACGTAAGTTTTCATTGACATACATGTGTGTACAACAAATTTTTACCGAGAATGGAAAGTTTATCGGTTTCGAAGATGTAAGTGCCGATCATGGATAATGACTGGGTGTTTAAATTTCGCTTTAATGATACCAGACAGCATTGGGTTTTGGAAGCATTAAATTCCACTGTGTTGATAGTTCCCCAATCGGTTATGCTGTTAATATCGGAATTTAATGAGCTTGACATACTCTGCCGTTCCCATTCTACAGCCGAAAAACAGGGGCGTGAGTCTGTGAACGAATATGAAAAGCAGAGAGTACTGTCACCATTGGATTAGAAGTAGCAGACAAGAGATCATTAATGAAAATTAAAAAGAGTGTCGGGGACAGAACGGAGCCCTGGGGCACACCAACATTTATTTTGTGAATATCAGACTTGAAACCATCCAAGGCAACTGGAATTCAACGTTCCGAAAGGTAATTTCTAATCCATTGAAGAAGAAGGTCATTGCCTTCTTTAGGGACGGACTGGACAAATGTTCGGTAAGAGTCGTAAAAAGTAGGATTCATGAAAAAGCTTACGCAAGAGGGGGGATATACCATCTGGACCAGCGGATTTGTGAATGTTAAGATCTTTGAGTACTCTTGCAGTATTTTTTGCCTCAGTTGTTGGTCGTATTGGAATTTCACACGCTTAAGAAAGACATTGCAGTCATTCCTGGCTCGTTTAAACTTTTTTCCGGTTTTCCTCTGTTGGGTTAGTCTTGAAGGACGGAAAAAAACATTTCTCTAACCCTGCCAGCCTCTTTACAGCTGGAGTCTCCTTCGGGTGCTGTCTGTCCAGAATGTCGAAGCCACCCAGAATTGTGTATATTGAAATCGCCCGTAATAACGACTTCAGTATGAGGTATGAGTATGAGTACAATTCTTTGAATGGAGTCAGACAGTGCATCAAACTCGTTAAAGGTCGAATTGCTGTCCAGTTTGGGGCGGCTCCTGTAAATAAAGCAATAGTGGATAATTTGCTTACGGAGATGGAATCTTAACCACAGGAAATTGAGTTCCGGTTTGGAACAGGGACTACTTTGTGGCGTAGTTTGGTAAGCTACATCTCTGCGCACGTAAATGGCGAGACCTCGCTGATAGAAGAATAATGGCACTAGTTCGTAGCTAGGTAGCTTCAGATCAGAGTGATCTGAGAATTGTGGGCGGGGATCTACCTGTGTTTCACTAAGTGCCAAAACAGCTGGTCTATATTTACAGAGGTGGACGTACCTATGCAGAAAAGTGATTACTTTTTAGCCCGCTTATATTGGTAATATCCACTCTGAATTCCCGAGTCATTATAAAGAAAGACATGATGAAATGGCAAACCTTACGGGATATTTCGACGGCTGGATGCCATTGGTAACTTTGACAGCTGTTGAAACATAGCATTTGGAAAAACTATCATTGCTTTCTGGTCACCGGTTACTTTATGCATTTTAACATCCACATCAGAATAAAAAGAGAACATATTACAGATTTACCATATGGCAACACCTACACGCGCTCATCGAATTGTTAATGCTTTTGTGGCGCACATCTCAATAATATTGAATATACACATTGAAGAAATACGTAACTCTTATTTATAAGTGACATGCAATTTTGACAGCCACATGTCCTTAGTTAATTCTTTCTTTCTTTTGTAATCCGCCATTGAGTCAAATAGCTGAACAAATTAGTTTATACATATATTTAATTTGGAAATCCGCGTTTTAATCATTCAGCGCGGACCTGAAATTAGGCGACACGAGCCCTTCACACTTGCTTCGAGAAATGCGCGATCTCGCCGATAGTCAAATGAACGGCAATACGTTGAAGTCAATTTGGATGAATAGACTACCGCCAAATATATGGTCTATAATTTCAATCAGCAGTGATTCACTCGACAAAGTTGCACAACTAGCCGATAAGATTGTGGAGATTAATGACGTACCGATGCTGAACACACTTACTACACGTGATTCTCCCATTTCACAAACATCAATGGAGAAACAGTTGGCAGAGATTACGAGGGAGATAGCAACTTTAAAAGCATCCATGAACCATCAATCTAGAAGCAGAGATAGGAGCCGTCGTAGTTCGTGCGCATGCAAAATGTCATCGAAAAGGGACCTCGTCATCTGTTGCTACCATCGAAAATTCGGCAATGATGCAAAAACATGCCGGAAACCATGCAAAAAAAGCTTTAAATTAAATCATCTGCCATCAAAGGCGGTAAATGACAGGCTTAATGCATCTAACAACCGCCCCCTCGTGGGCGACACCAACGCTAACCTGAAATTTTTTATTGACACCGGTGCCGACGTCAGTGTTATATCACCCACTCGTTCGCAACGTCATTTTCCGAACGACAATTTCTTTTTGTATGCAGTCAACAAATCCAGGATCAAAGCATTCGGAACACAAACGTTAGATCTCAACCTGGGACTGCGCCGATCTCCGGGGTGGATTTTGATGATAGCCGACGTATCGCACCCGATTTTGGGAGCAGATTTTTTGTCTCATTTCAACATATCAGCTAGCCTACGACACCAACAATTGATAGATGGACTGACGAAAGCAAGTCGAGGATGCATGTCATGCAAAATTTACGTGGATGCAAAATCTTCTCAACCATCGACCTATGCCGGGCGTACCATCAGCTGCCCGTGGAGCCGACTGACGTACCAAAGGGAATCAAACCACCACCAAAGCGAATTAAAGCGCTACGAGATTTTAAGCTATACGAACGAGCGTGCGATCTGAGACGTTTCTTGGGAATGATCAATTTTTTCCGGAGAATTTTGCCCCGCGCCGCTGAAGATCAACTGCTGCTATCAAAAGAAATCAAGGGGAATAAAATAATCGATAATCAACAAGCATTTCAACGCTGTAAGGATAGTTTATGTAAAGCTACAGCAATTATTTTCCTGAAACCAGGTGCGCCCTTTTCATTAAGGGTTGATGCCTCGAGCACTGCTCTAGGAGCTATTCTTCAACAACACTACGGCGATAAATGGCAACCTTTCGGATTTTACTCGGAACGGCTTAACTCATCTCAGCAAAGTTGCAGCACATACGACCGCGAGCTCCTTCGCGCCTACAAAGCTGTGAAATACTTTCAACATATGGTCGAGGGCAGAGAATTCGTCATTTTTGCTGACCACAAGCCGTTGCAGTTTGCTTTCCAACAAAAAAATAGAGAAGGCTTCGCCTTCTTTGTCATTCCAGGCACAAATGCAGAGGTACTATGCGATGTATCAACAGGAAAGATCCGCCCGTACCTAACAGAAGAGTTTCGCCAAATCGGAATCAAGTCGCTACACAACTTCGATCATGCTGAAAAGTTTGTCTGACCACATTTCAAAATGGATTCCCGTATGTGGACTCGACTTTGCGTACCGTGTCAAAAAGTTAAAGTTCAAAGGCCTAATAAAGGACCGATATCAACGTAGAGACTACCTGAGTACAGATTTGAATACGTTAATACCATATGGACATAGTTGAGTCGCTTCCGTTACTGCCTCACTTGGGTGGATCGATTCACTCGCTGGAAAGAAGCCTACACTATAGAAGACATCACTCCGGAATCAGTAGCATTCACCTTTTACACAAATTGGATTACCAGGTTTGGAGCACCACTCAAACTAACTACCGACCATGGGAGACAGTTTGAATCGTTCTTTTTTCGTGATCTTACCAGACTGCGTAAAGCACTTGAGGACAACTGCATATCACCCAGCATCAAACGGTATCATCGAGCGATGGCATAGGTCGTTAAAGGCTTCGATCAAGTGCTACCAAGCGGGTACGTGGGTCGAGATACTGCCGTTAACTTTGTTGGGCTACCGATCATCGTATAAAGGAGATCTAAAAGCAATACCTGCAGAGATGGTATACGGCGATGCGCTTCGTTTGCCTGGCGAATCTTTGCACAAACAATTAGACCAGCCCGTAACGGAAGCTGACTTTGTATAAAATCTGCGAACACTTATGCGAAATTTGAGACCATCAGAAACAATCAACCATTCAAAGTGCTCACTATTCATAGAAAACGACTTGTTCACTACACCAGCAGTGTGTGTGATCCTATTGGTAAAACTCAAGTTTTTCAAGCTTTTTCCATCTCAAAAGAGATGAAATGTCAATGCCTCGCAGCAGTTGTTGGAAAAGCTTACGAGATCGACGTTGGACCATTGTAGAAGCTGTGGAGCTGGTGCTGGAGTGACTTGGAGTTCAGTTTAGTGAATTTTATAGGAACAATTGAGATGAAAAAGTACTCTGACAATGCCTCAACTGCCGACCAAAAACAAGGTCACGTGGAAACATGCTGTGAAATAAGAGTTCCAAACTTATTTTCCAATGGCATCACAGGTGACAATTCATGGTGCTACGGGTGGGACGATGAAACAATTAAATCAGACAGGAGGTTTTGAGAAGATTTCTATGCGGACTCCCACCCCTGGAGAGCCAATATCGAAACCAAATACACCTGAGTTTCAAACCACTATATCACAACAATGCTTTCCTTTCTCCTCCTTCTATCTTTCCGCCCGCGCCCTGGCAACAGTAAAAGGGTATCATAACCCCTTAGGCGCGCGTAATTAAAAAAAAAAAAAAAAAAACAGTTTGTTGCGGAAGAAGCCTGATTTGTAGTGCTGCCACTATACACTCAGCGAAATTTAATTAAAGGCAGATGTACTTTAGTACAGAAAATGTGTTCGTAGTGTAAACGAACATTTATGTCCAATTTTGTTCTTTTGTTTTTGTTTTGTGTCCTTTTTTCAACGTATGTTTTGAAAGTACCGTTACTCCCGCTCAGAGAATTTCAACATCTGTTGTTTTGTCACTAGTGATCGTGCGAAATTCAATTAAAAGCAGTCGTGTTTATGCTGAAAAGTTGTGAGCTGGAAACGAAATCAGGGTTTTTTTGGTGGTTACAATTTAATTTATTTTTTTTAATATTTAGAACTTTTGGATTTCGATGATTGTTGGTCACAAGTCAGAATGGGAAAAGGAAAAACGCTCTCGGATGAGGAAATCGCCAAACCCCATGCATATAAGGATACCGGTATGTCCAATCGCCAAATTTCCATTAAATTAAATCGATCGGCTTCCGGAAGCGATAATGTTAGGAAGCAATTACGAAGTAATTACAACGCGAGCCGGAGAAATAAAACAATCAAAAAATTTCGTCAAGGCAGAAATCGGCCATTATCCGAGCTGGGTTGCAAGAAAATGCTACTGCTTCTAAAATTATTTCAGATTTAAAGTTGCCGATATCTAAACGGCGTGTACAACAAATTTTAGCCGGCGGTAATCGACTGGTTTGAAAAAAAATGAAGTCAAAACCAGCTCTTATAGAAGCACATAAAGTTAGCCAACTACACTTTGCCAAGGAACACATGACATGGTAAAAACAGTGGAAAAGCGTGATCTTTTCGAACGAAAAAAAGTTTAAACTTGATGGGCCAGACGGTTTTAATTATTATTGGCATTGGCTGCTTTTAGCTATCATTGCAAGACTCCAATATGCAAAATTTCTGGCCGAATGAAACCAGAAAATTATATTACTCTGTTGGAAAATGTTTTGGTAGACTTTTTGGACCATCAGCCGGATTGGAATACAATTTTCCAGCAAGATAATGCTGCCATTCATGTATCGCGGGCCAGTCGTGAGTGGTTTTCAGACAAAAAAATGCAACTTTTAGACTGGCCAGCACGTCCACCGGACATAAACTCGATCGAAAACATGTGGAGAAATCTGCCTCGTCGTGTTTATGCTGGCGGGCACAAATTTGCTTCGGTGGAGGATTTACGTAAGGCCGGTGCAACGGAATGGGCTCTAATTCCACCTCAGGTCTTCAAAAACGTGGTTAATTCGATGCCAAGTGAGATATAACCAAGTCTGGCGGTTGGACTCACTATTAATTTAGACTTTTACGTTATTTGTTATACTGAAATTTCTTATGTTTTTATCTTACCTTGATCGCCTTTAATCGAGTTTCGCAGTATAAATCGAGTTTTTTTTATAGTTTAATTAAATAAGTAAAGATACGTTTATTTGTTTTAGCTAATTTCATTTGGAAGTAAATCAGATTTTTTGTCGAAAATTTTAATGATTTGTGAAAGAAACTCGGAAATATTGATTTTATTTCTTGTCAGTTTTGTAGTCAAATTATCAATTAATTGATTTCTTTTTTTGAAAAAAATTGTTGGACCTTCGAAAAGCTGAAAAGTTTCTATATCCAAAGCTGATATAAAGTCCCTAGTTGTGTTGTATTCCTCATCAAGTAAACAGTCTACGAATTTAAAGAAATTTAGATGCCTATGAATTTTGTTTGCTAGTCGACTATTATAACCTTCCAAGGCACTTGTAGTTCTCATATTTTTACTGGCCACAGAAAACATTTTTGGGGTTTCCTACAAAAAGAATGACGAAAGTAGACTAATTTCTAACTTCAGTTGTTATAAATGAATTATTGAAGTATTTACCCGTAACATCCATTGTTTTTGAAAATACCCAACAAATAGTGTTAAGCAATCCAAGTTCAAGGCTAAGGCCTCAGCTTTTAATAAATCGAACGCTTTTTCAATGTCTTTTAGACACAACAATGGAAGTATCAATAGTTTCTTAAGCCACTTAGAAAAAGTTGCATTTTTTAGCATTATTGATATAAAATTTTTAATTTTTGAATCCTTTCTCTACAGCGCTTGCGTGTAGTGGAGCCAACATCGTTTCATTGTAACGTTAGGAAATACTTTTCGAAGCGCATTTCGCAATGTTGGTTCGAAGTCCGTCATAAACGATGATGGACACAATTCAAACAAATTTCTATCCACAAATTGAAATAAATGAGTGTATATGTTGTTTCTTCTGTCTTTTGCGTAGTTAATACATACAAAAAAGGATACACCTGTTGCAAACAAAAGAAAGCAAACATATTAGTTACCAAAAAAAATATTGCGATTTTTCAGTTTTATTTTCTCAATCCTAGAAGAAAAGAAAAATAAAACCTAATAACTCTAAAAACTTAATTTAGGTTTTATTTTACATTAAACTGAAAAATCGCAATTCATTATTCAAAAATAAATAGCACTTACATGTTCCGAATACGCAAAATGAGCAATTAATAACTGCTTATAGCCGCAGGATGTGGGGACAACATTAAAAGTGCCATCAATAAAAAATTTCATATCAACAATTTTTGATGCCATCAAAATAGTGTAGGCGAAATTATTTTCCACAATTGTATACTTATAAAAATGCTCTTTTTTATATTTTGACATTCCATAATTTTGTAGGAATACTTTATTTTCAAAACACTTTTGAATCTCCATTGGTGTTTTTGGGCATTTTGGCAAACTTTGTTGTTTTATTGTATTTAAACACCTTTTTATTTGATTAAAGTTTACGTTTATGGTCTCGTCATTAACTTTCATCCTGTTCTCATTAAAAATCTCTTTTGCTGTTGTCCTATGATTTATCTATTTAAGAATTTCACTTTTTTCATTAAATTTTCCTGATTTTCATGAGGATGAAGGGCTTCATTCCCACGGAGTACTTTATTTGTTATATTATCAACTAATAAGCTGGCCTTGCATCGATCGCTTTGATAACATGCATACCGTAAAACATTTTTTCGGGTATACTTTTTGAAATATATTTGTTTTTCTTGAAAAAACATATAATAACTTGCTGGTTTTCTGTAAACCTGTAATGAATTCTATTTGCACTTCCATTTTATCACCTACACTTGATTTAAACACTTTTCCTGGTCAAGAATCGGTCACAAACTGAGTCAACTTTACCAACGAAATTGTCAAAACAGCATTACAAATTACGGTACTTTATTTACGTTAATAGTGCAAGAGTGAATCACCCAATATGACTGTTCTTAAATTATCATTGCTCGCCTTTTTTTTTGTGAAGTTATTGCCCACTCGAGGTGAAGTTATTTCCCATGTGAAGTTATTGCCCGTGAAGTTATTTCCCTGCACCTCCAAAAACTGCAACCACTGACGATAACATTGCTAAAGTTCACCAAATGGTGTTAGACGATCGCCAAATTAAAATGAGAGAGATAGTAGAGATAGTATAAGTCCAAAGAACGTGTTTGTTACATATTAAATCAAGATTTAGGCATGAGAAAGCTGTCCGCGCGTTGGCCGTTGGGTGCCGCGTTTGCATCCGTTAGACCAAAAACGTGTTCGAATGAACATTTCCAACGCTCTTTTGGCGCAGTTTAGGCGCAATAAATCCGAGTTTTGGCGCCGATTAATTACTGTAGATGAAACTTGGATACACCATTATACGCCCGAAACAAAAACAGTGGACTGCAAAGGGCGAGCCGGCTCCAAAAAAAAGCAAAAACTGTTTTTTCGGCTGGGAAAGTGATGGCGACTGTTTTTTGGGATAGTAAAGGAGTTATCTTAATCGATTATCTTCAAAAAGGATCTTACTACGCATCATTACTTGCCAAGCTGAAGGCAGAAATTGCGGAAAAACGGCCACATTTGCAGAAAAAGAAAATCCTGTTTCACCAAGATAGCGCGCCGTCTCACACTTCAGCGGTTGCCATGGCGAAAATCCATGAATTACGGTTTGAACTGCTTGATCATCCGCCTTATTCACCAGATCTAGCCCCAAGCGACTTCTTTTTGTTCTCTCATCTAAAAACTGCGCTCGGAGGATAGAGATTTTCGTCAAATGAGGAGGCAATCAGCTTCGCGAACAATTATTTTGTAGAGAAAAACGCCAAGTACTATTTGAACGGGTTAGAGAGATGGCAGCATCGCTGGGAGAAGTGTGTAGAGTTATAAGGAGACTATGTAGAAAAATAAAAAAAAATTTGAGAAGAAATGTCTTGTGTCATTGTTCAGAAACTTTCAGATAACCCTCGTAGTATTATATTTAGATCAACTTTGTTTTTAATATTGCAAAGGAAAATAAGTTGACTTTAATTGAAATTCACTGAGTGAATTTGTGACCAAAAATGGCATGACCTCTGGTTCCCATCCTCCCTACTCAGCCAACCTAGCTCCCAGCTAGGTGAAACGAAAGCGTTTTGCAGCTGTTGCTGAGGTAAAGAAAAAAAAAAAAACGACGAAGGATAGCGGTCACCGCAGAAGACAAATTTAGAAGAATGTTTTGAACGACGGAAGAAAAGATTAGACAAATTTATTAGTGCCAGTGATAACTTTCGAAAAAATAAGTTCAGTCTTTTTTGCATCCTGCCTCTTACACTCTACATAATGCAAAACCGAAACTGTAGCCGCTGTGAATTAAAGTGAGCCGGAAAATCCGGAATCGTCAATTCGGAGTCAGTTTGGCCTTGGTCTTATGTGAAACATTTTGTGGAAAGGAGCTAAAGCCACCGGAACATAATTTGTGACGAAAGATCGGGGATTGGGTTCTTAGGCACCCTGAAATCGATTCTTATATTTAATATTTATCTAAAAATAGTATTTAGTGACAAGGCTCACTTTTGACTCAACCAAAATCGCCCTTTCTGTATTGAGGAAAATCCAGAAGAGACTCATGAGATATATTGATACCCACAAAAGTGCAGTCATGTAGAAGGAGCGTATGAGAAATTTGTAGAAAAAATGAAAGAGACCTATGCAAGCACCTTAAAAACAAATAAGAGAAGACGTAAAAACCATAAGCCATGGATATCAAATGGACTTGAAGTGAAATGCAAAGAAAGTGACAGACTGTATCAGAGGTGGAAAAATAATAGACTGAAGAAATCTTATGAAACAGAATACAAGTTACTGCGAAATCAAATAAATACAGAAATCTTTAAACAAAAGTCGTCGTTTTACAAGAATCGTTTCGACCAAGCGAAGTATAACCCAAAGGAAACTTGGGAAATAATAAATGAATTGTTAGGAAGAAGAAAAACCAATTTGGACGACTTCATTATAAAACATTGTGGCTCAAATAAAAATGTCAATACATTAATTAATGAATGTGCTAACGGGTTTAGCAAACAAGCTTCTTAAATTATTCACGACTGCAGCATTAAAACTTCGAATCATATGGTATATGTACGACTACTCCCAACTCGAAATTTTGTGGAGGAAACCAATGAAGCCGAAATGTATACATATGATCGTGCAATCTATCAAAACCAAAAAATCTCCAGGTGCAGATGGCGTCAGAGCATGCGACCTAAAATATAATGCAAACATTTTCGCCCCGGTTTTAAGCAAAATCTTTAATAGGTGTCTATATGAGTGACAAATTCCGACTATTCTTGAGACGGCAATTGTAAGACCAATATACAAAGGTGGTGAAAAGAGGGCTTTAGAGAACTATAGGCCTATCTCTATATTACCAATAGTTGGAAAATGCTTTGAAGAAGTTGTGACGAGAAGACTTTGGAGGTTTCTAGACAAGGAGAAAACAATAACGAAGAAGCAGTTCGGGTGTCAAAAGAATAAAAGCACAGAAAAACTACTTGGTGAACTTGCAAATTTAGTCAATCAGAGTCTGAATTTAAATCATCACGTATTGGTAACGTTCATCGACTTTAGCAAGACATTCGATACTTTGAATCACCGTAAACTAATGGACATCCTGAATCGTGCTGGAATAAGAGGGGTCTAAGTAGATTGGTTATGCAATTATTTAAATAACAGAGGTTTTAAAGTGAAAATAGCAGGCGAATTGAGTGAGTAGAAGGAAGTCAAATATGGGATTCCATAAGGCTCGAAACTAGGGCCCGTATTATTTATCCAGTACACGAACGAACTTCTTAAAATTTTCAAGAGTAGTATTTCATTCGCATATGCAGATGATAGGGCAATTGTAGTTCAGCATGCATGCTTCGAAACAGCTATGAGGATAATACAGGAGGATTTCGGGGAAGCTATAAAGTTGTGTCTTGACATGGGTCTTGTAAGGACTGAAACGAATAAAATTTGGAAACTTCAAAGCAAAAAAAAATATATTTTCATAATTCGTGCAAATTTTTTTTATTTGCTTTAAAACTCTCTTTTTATTAAATTCATTCACAATTACAAAAAATAAAACAAATTATTTGGGTTCCCATTCTTTCCTCAACTTCTTTCGAATGTCCTTCATAAGGTTGGAGACAGTTACATCCGTGATCTTTTTGGACGCTCTTTTCCATTTAGCACTAAAATCTTTTATGTCCTTTGCACACTGCTCACTTTTCCTCAATTTTGTTTTGATCAAAGTCCAATAACTTTCGATGGGACGACACTGTGGAACATTGGGTGGATTCATGTCTTTTGGGACAAAGTCGACATTTTTAGCAACAAGAAAGCTCAACGTCGCATGAGCATAGTGAGCTGAAGCTAAATCTGGCCAAAATAATGTTGAACCCTCGTGTTTGTTTAAGAAAGGAATCAACCGTTTTTTTAGGCACTCGTTAATGCACACTTCTCCGTTAATTGTTCCCCTTGTAATAAACGATGAGCTTCTGTGTCCACATTGGCAAATGGCCTGCCAAACGAGATATTTTGGCCCGAATTTTTCCATCTCAATCGATGTTGTTGATTGCGGAAGAATCTCAGCTTCAAACGAGTTGTAAAACTGCGCACCTGGAAGAGTAGTAAAGTCGGCTTTGACATAAGTTTCGTCATCCAAAACCAAGAACGCTTTCTTGTTGCCGATCAACTCGTATAGCTTTCGGGCTCGTATTTTTATGACTTGTTTTTGCTTTTCAGTAACATTTGGCATTTTTTATTTGTTCCGTGTTTTTAGACCGTTACGTTTTTTAGATCTTTGTACCATTGTTTGGTTGGTATTACATTTCCGAGCAACATCTCTGGATGACATAGTCCGGTTTTTTACGATGGTACCCACTATTTTCCTGTCCAAATTTGTATCATGTGCTCCACTTTTCTGTTTTCGCTTAACTGTCAACGTCTCCAAATATCGTTTAATAACAGAATCCACTGTACTGCCTGCTATGTTTAAATTTTTTGCGATGAAATGGTTTGGACGCGAAGTATTTTCGAGCCATTTGTCGATGATCTTTTTACGGCGTTCCTCTTGACTCATATTTTATAAATATTTTAAACCGCACCGAACTAAAATCAATAACAAACTGAAACTAGAGAATATACAGGCTAATTTGGGTACAAAATGGGATTGCAATTTTTACGCATTGGAAGTATAGCCCGTATTAAAATTTACAGATTTTATTCGTTTCAGTCCTTAATAAACGCAAAGAAAACTAAGTTTATGTACATTACCGGAACACGCGGTAGACCAACAAACCCTACTATTCATTTTCGAAACCCCGAGTGTCCGCATGCGAAAACTGAGTAAATAGAAGTTGTGGAAGAATACAAATACTCGAATCTTGGAATTGTAATCGACAGTCACTTTCGTTGGGAAAACCATATTCAGAGACTTAGGTCAGATATGAAAAAAACACTTTTCGCGATAGTATATTTGAAGAAATGCTCATTTATTACAGTGCTTAAAAAAATATATTACGCTAATGAATCCACACTAAGCTATGGAATATTGGCCTGGTGAAGTGCAGCAAAATACCATTTAGATAAACTGCAAAAGCTGCAAGCAAATATACTAAAAGCAATGCAGCGAAGTATGAGGCTGGATGAGGATGATTTCAAAGTTCTTACTGTAGAGCAAATCTTCAAGATGGTGACCGTAATGGAGTGTGGCAGAGATGAAAGATTTCTGAAACCAATTTTACATCAAGTAAACACTAGACGAAAGGTTAGAGGTATGCAGCAAACACCTAGGTTCAAGAATGTTTATGGCAAGCGACAACTCAACTACATGATCCCCCACGTTTTAAATAATTTTTCTTTGAGACTGATAAGCATTACTAATTTCAAAAAAAAGAAAAAGAGAGATAGGAAATTTTTGCTTTCATAAATCGATAGTATTGTATTTTAATTTTAATTAATTAATTAATTAATTTTGTTCTCTTAAATTTTTTTGAATTAATTTTATTATTTAAACTTAAAGTTCAAATTTAAATATCTTACAGTTTGATCTCATGCAGATAAGCCTATGCTTTGCGGGTAGTGTATATGTATTTGTTAATCCTTTAATTTGAATAATGGTAAAAACAAAACCAAAAAAAATGTGGTCTTCATGCTCGCTTTAGCTAATGCAATGATTATGTTCATAAAAAGTAGGGCCCTGTCTTTAGTAAGTTGATCAAAAACAAATAGAAAAAAATATAATAGGAGGAAGGATTCCCTTAAGGACTTTTAAGCTGCATTGATAAGGCTAGTTGCAAATTGATTTTTTCCATTAAAAAATAAAAATAAAAATTAGTTGTACCTTCATGCTCGAATGTCTATATAAGTATTCTTAGTCTTTGCCAGGCTTTCCTTCATGGAGTCAAAGCACAGATAAAATATTGACAAATAATTAATCAAACACAAGGGCTGACATATACTTCTGTGCACGGCTAAAAAAAAGTATACAAATTTAAGTACCTAGCCAGTTGTATAGTGATAACACAAAAAGGTTGCTTTTAACAGAATTGCTACGATAGTGTCAATCACGGAGCTATTTCATACCCAATCAATCTTAAGCTGACCTCTGCATGGTACTTGTTTGTCAGTTTGACAAAGAATTCCAATGAAGACATATTACCATATATAGATATAGAAAATCAAAAATATATTCCAAATCCAAAAATCAACTTTAGACTTAAAACTATTGTGGATATATATTGGGTATATAACTTAATTCGTGGGTTTTTTTTTTTTAAATTTGAACGGTTATTTAAGAAATACATGCACAATAGTATTTTTTAAAATATTGCCCATCTGAAGCTATGACTTTTTCCCATCTTTCTGGCAATTTGTGGATCCCATCCCAAAAGAACTGCGCCGGCTTAGCAGCCAAGAATGAATCAAGCCAATTTTTGATATTCTGCTCTGATGTGAACCGTATTTCAGTGAGGGCGTTCTGCATCGACCGGAACAAATGGTAGTCAGAAGGGGCAAGGTCTGGGCTATAAGGCGGGTGGGGTAAGACTTCCCATCCACTGTTTTCCAAATAGTTCTTAACCAGAATAGCAACGTGAGGCCGAGCGCTGTCGTGATGGAAAATTATTGCCTCGTGTCTGGTCGCATATTCCAGGCGTTTTTCGGCCACTACTCTCTTCAAACGGATTAATTGTGTTCATTGTCCATTGATGGTTTCACCCAGTTTTAGCAGCTTATAATACAGCACACCCATCTGATCCCACCAAATACAGAGCATTACCTTCGCTCCATGGATATTCGGCTTTGCTGTTGATTTGGCTGGTTGGGGTTGTCGTAATAGATCCATTTTTCATCACCAGTAACAATCCGATGCAAAAATGACTTCCTTTTGTGGCGTTCCAGTTTCATTGCTTTTGAATATATCCAGCTGCTTTTAAACGTTTTGAAATGGCTGCTTGAGTGACACCCAAAGATTCTGCTAGCTCTTCTTGTGTTTGGCAACAATCTTCATAGAGTAATGCTTCCAGTTCTTCATCTTCAAACTTTTTTGGACGTTCATCGTCTTCCAAGCCAAAATCATCACTTCTAAATCGTGCAAACTACTTTTGGCACGTTCGCTCAGCTAGCGCATGTTCACCATACACTTCCACCAAAATACAATGACTTTCGGCAGCAGTTTTCTTCATATTAAAGTAATGAAGAAGAACTCCCCGCAAAAACCTTTTTTCTGGCACAAAGTTCGACATATTTGAGTGAAAAAAAATTATTGTTGTTTACGCTTCAAATGAATGAAGCAGGTGGAATAATAACAATGGAATAATACAAGTTACGCCATCTCTTAGCAAACCGAATTAAGTTATAGACCCAGTAATAATGGTAACCTTTCATATTCCTTTCCTCAAAATGGACTCTGAGGCTTTGTTTCGAAATACATGTAGTTTGACAGATTTTAGGGAAGATTGTATCTATGATATGTATAAAGGCTTACCCCCAGGACATCTGCTTTATATGGAGGTTCCCGGCAAATTGTGACTGCTGGCATTTCGATCGTCTCACTGAGGTTGTAATAGGAATGCGTAGATATTGGCGGTTTTCGTAATTTTGAATAACACTCACACAACTGTAAAAATATTAAAACATCTTATTTTAAACATCCATCTTTTTTTTAAATACACTTTCACTATTTATTTTCTCTATATAAATTTTTTTATAGCTGCACTGTTAAATACCTGCACAATCACGACAATACAGCATGCAAATAGAACGACGTAACGTATTAATTTTCCCGGATCACGGAAGACCCAGTTCCGTAATTCTACCCAGTAGCTCGACATTTTTCGAACTGGCATTTGGACAGGAATACGAGTATATTTCTGTTTTCATCGAATATCTGGCTGACTGGATTTTCTTATCGCTTATCTTTTCGCGGAACAATCTCGTTGCGGGGATATGTTGCGTTTCCCACGGCCAAAAAGATTGCCACACAAATGTAACGCGTGTTTATGCGGGACGTTTGTATGAAGGTACTAGTTTTGAAAGTGAAAACAAAGATAATTGGTGCCTAAAACACCAATTCGGTGGATTGGATACACATGTA
The DNA here is from genome assembly GCA_963966105.1 of Volucella zonaria. Classification (NCBI taxonomy): domain Eukaryota; kingdom Metazoa; phylum Arthropoda; class Insecta; order Diptera; family Syrphidae; genus Volucella; species Volucella zonaria. Next base: position 99,524,078 of record OZ014533.1, on the reverse strand, counting down.
CCAACGTGAAAAGCTTATCGTTTATGATTACCATAAAATCAAATGACACAGGTATAGCTATTGGTGGAGTCTTTTTTTTTTGTAAATAAGGCTGTAAATTGTATTTCGCGCGACGAATGTAATGCGACAACTTACAGTGGAGGTTAGTCCGTCAATCACAGTTAGTATTCATGTAATACTATCACCGTTAAACTGTTTAAGGGTATAGGCATTAATTTTGTATCATATTCAAATTTTGTTATGACTTAATGTCGCCGATAAATTTTGCAAAGCCTTGAACTCGGTATCTGGGTCGAACAAATCGGGGTGTCTCTTTGTTTTGATACATTCAAAAACTTGACACGCAGTTATCAAGCGAATCGGAATAGTTTTTCTTCTAGTCGGAAATAATTATTTGGTAAGTACATATGCTGATTTATACCGAAGCTATCGCTTCTTGATTCTGCGCCAACTCAGGAAAACAAAGAATGTGTTGACATATCTTCATACCCGGAATCTTGGACTAAATGCTGAAAAGTGTGAAAAATACCTCGACGCCTCACTATAGCTTTGGTCTTACACAAATCCCTTGTCAAGACCATTAAATCTAGATATGACTTACGTTAATTTATATTTTATTTATAAATGCGTGCAGATAAAAACGAATCAGTACTAATCTTTTACATTTAATTAGATCAACCTTCAACATTTCAGGTCAGAGATCAGCTTTATCAACTCTGCAGAGAATCTTCACTGCAATTGTGGCACTGGCATACACACCGATACATTGGCGAACTGTGAGAGTAGCCTTTATGTCGAAAATCAGAAAAGAGCTTCAGACCTATAAGTCTGACTTCCGTCATCTTGAAGAGCATGGGGAGGATTCTCGAGAATCCATGTACGTAAAACTGCTTTGATATGCAACATGCTTTTTAACGCGCAAAAATCTGGTAGACAGAATTGAAGGCGCAGTCGACAAGAAGGAATACGCGCTTGGCATTTTCATCAACAGTGACGCATTACTAGTTTTGTGGATCGAAGCAATGCTGGTGAACAAGACACTGATTACGCTCAATAGTTCTAACATCTATGCTCAGGCATACACGGATAATGTAGCTGTAATGTCAGTTGGATCATGTTTAGTGACAGTCTGTAGGCAGCCCTAGACGTGGTAGGCAATTGGTAAACTATAGGGTGACCAGATAAGAACCATAGCAATTTAAATAAAACAATAACAATAATACAAAATTGACTCTAGCTTTGTTTTCAAGCTAGGTTCACGCCATTCTGCGTGGAATAGCACATCATTTAAATGGCCGAGTCGACTTTTGCAGTGTTTCAAGTGGTCGGTCCAGGTTTTGATGACTCGGTCCAATATGTGCAGCGTTAGTCCGGCAATAGTGTGTCGAATGTTGGCCTCGAGCTCGTTCAAAGTGATTGGCTTGTTAGCGTTGACTAACGACTTGACGTAACCTCAAAGAAAATAATCGAGTGGTGTCAAACCGTATGATCGCGGTGGCCAAATGATGAACGCTCGCCGTGAGATGACCCAGTCGCCAAATTTCTCCTTCACAACTTCGAGCGTTGTCTCCTTCCCCATTTCGAAAGAAATAAGGTCCGATGATGCCGCCATGCCATAAACCGCACCAAAGAGCCAATCTTTGTGGATTGTGGAACACTTGTGGACTGTGTTTGCTTCAATAACGGCAATTTTGCTTGTTGATATAGCCGTTGGGCCTCGTCCGCGAAGATGATTTTTTGGCCAAAATCCGAATCTCCGCCAATATTTCCAGCGCCCAATCAGCGAACTCATAGGGTTGTCTATGGTCGTCTGGCTTCAATTCTTGCGTCAGCTTAATCTTATACGGATGTACGCCCAAGTCCAACCGCAAAGTAAGCCGGCAATGCCCTATTCCGCTGATCGGCGCCGAATCAACATTTCTGGATCTTCATCGACACTGGCCGGTACAGCGGCTATGTTTTCTTCATTTCGCACGATCTCTGTCTGCTTGGCGGCTTAAGTTCCAAAATAGTGTACTCACATTCAAACTTTTCCACGGTACAACAAATTGCCTGCACACTGAAACCATGATGACAACCGACCTCACGACGAAATTCACGTTGCGTATTTATGTACAACTGAGCCGGAATTTCGATATTTTTTAATAATTTCCGCACGTTCGGCAAGCATAAAACGATGCATGATGAAATGGCAAACCTTACTGAATAGTTTGGCGGCTGGATGTCATTGGTAACTTTGACAGCAATTGGAAAAACTATCATTGGTATCTTGTCACCCGTTAGAAATGGGCTTTCAGTCAATCTTCTCAAAACTGAAGTTGTCCTATTTACGAGAAGGAGCAAGCTGACTTGTTAGATTCATCTATTGCTTACAGGCATCACCAAATGTGATCTTCTCTGGAATGTCCGACGCGTTAACAGACCACGTAGAGCCGAACAACTAGCAGAGATCGTAGACTGCCGCAAAGCAGACATAATCACTAGCCAAGAAATGCGATGGCATGGACCGGACGAAAAGTGGATGAAGAACTGTGATATCTACTATGGAGAATATTACATATAACCTGTGCGACAAGGACAGCAGTGGTAGCGTTTATTCAGATGCAAATTCGCTGTGAGAGGAAGTCTTATTGAACAAGTCTTGAGCTTCAAGCATGTTAGAGAGTGCCTGACGACGATCCGCATAAAGGGTAAATTCGCAAACATAAGGAGAAGAACAACAAAGGAGAAGGACGATTTTACCAAAGACTGCTGTTACGAGTTGTTCGACAAAACCTACGAGCAATGCTCGAAGTGTGACGTGTAAATCGTTCTTTCCGATTTTAATGCCAAGCTGGGGAAGCACATTCTCCGCCATCACCTCCGGGAGCAGAAATTTTTTTATTGATTTAACGTAATGTGGCCGGGCGTACTATATATTGTATAAATATAGCTAAACACACTCTAATACCCATAAAGATATCTCCTGATCAACAAAACGTCGATCAAATTGATCATATTGCTACTGACGCTAGGCACTCATTCAGTGCTTTGGATGTCCGAACATTCGGAGCAGCTAACATCAACAAGGACCATTAACTTGTTGTAGCCAAGGTACTTATACGGATATCCGTAACAGCCCAAGGCCATCGAAGCATTGTAAAGAAATTTAACTTCGGACGGCTACAATCGCAAGAGGCCACCAGGGCTTATTCGAATCGAGTTTCCCTTAACCTCTTGTGAAATCCGATGGTATCAGGATAGAGGCCGCCGATGATGTACCGAGTTTCAACCCGCTCCAACAAAGAAACCCTTAATTCGATGACGTTTGCAGTCAGGCAAACCTGGAGAGGTGCTACCGGAAGAATGAAGTTTGAAAGTTTTATAAAAAATGAAACGAACATGCCAAAGTTGTAAAGAGAAACCTCATGATGGAATCACACTGGATACTGAGATTCTGGAAAGATTATTTTTGATGACAAACAACGTCCCACGGTCCCACCGTCAGGTAGAAAGGACCATTCAACCTGGACGAAGAGAAACAACATTTTCATCTACCCGACTAAGATGAACTCAGTGCAGTCATTTCCAAGCTTAACCTCGACAAGGCTTAAGTGACGAACTATTCGAAGCAGTACGTAATGATTGGATACGGAGCATACATCAACTATTCTCCAAAACCTGAGTTGACGAAAGTCTCCCCGAGGAATGGAACCCCAGCATTGTTTGTCGGATCCAAAAGATGGAAATCCCCTGAACTGCACTAACTCCAACTCGCATATAAGATTGTGTCTGCCGTATTATGTGAACGCCTACGACCCTTCATAAACAGTTTGACTGGTCCTTATCTGTGTGGGTTTAGACCAGGAGAGTCCACTACAGATCAAATTTTCACATTACGGAAGGTTTTGGAAAAAACACTCCACCTCTTCATCGATTTCAAAGCTGCATATCCAGTTTTGGCTTTACTGTTACACTCATTCTACTACGTAGGATGACGATGGAGAATGCACGCTGCTGCCGCAAGATCGGTAATGATAAAACCGAGACCTTCAATGCCAGACAAGTACCTATGCAAGGCGATGGCTTCTCATGGAATTTTTCAACATCGTTCCTGAAAGAATTGTACGAAACTCAGAACCCAATTCCTGTGGCACCATCTTTCTTAAAGTCTGCTAGCTGGAGAGGAGTGTTAACTTTGGTCCAGTAAAGTCTTTGAAGATCTTGGGCATTGACTCTCTTTTGACTCTGGTCTTATTGTCATGCCATTTGATGCAAAGACACCAGACCCATTTTTTCTGGCCCAGTAATGTTTCCAGTCAAAATTTGAGCCAGAAAGGAAATGTCGTCGGATCTTCACGCAGGCTCCTAAATCGATATAGGATGCGGCACTGTTATATTTTTGGAGAATGACAATGTGAGATTTCATTTGTCATTAAGCGGCCCTTACATGATCAATCGATTGACGTCAATCACTTACACCTATTTCTGAAACTGCATCTGTGTTCGTCACACACATTTGATGAAGTCTGATTGACGTCAAGCATGTTTGATTTTGCATGATGAGCGGCATGCTGATTGATTTGTGTAAGGGTTGGATTGATCTAATTAATACTTCATTCTGTTTTGTGTTGCGGAAGAGCAAACTGTCTGGTGCAAAAGCAATCTATGGAATACAATCGTCCATATCGCCCCTCGCTCATCTGTATGCCACGAATACTCACAAGAACTAAAAATTTGATGTCAGCCAATTGACCGGTGTAAGGGCCGCTTAAGAACAAATTGCGTCTATCTTCCAAGTTGAGATATATGGTATGCACGTGTAATCCTGATTTCAATTTACTGTACTCGAATTGTGAACAACCGATGGAGTATCTCCGTCTATAGGCTTTTCGAAACCTTTCACCACTTCCAAGTTAATTCGAGAGTACTTCTCTAAACGCAGTAGGAAAGCTTAATTCATTAAGTCCTGCTTAGGTCTCAATTCAAACTTTCTAGGCAAGGCTCACAGAAGAACCTGCGTTAGGACTACTTGCATTCTTGGTAGGGGACTGCTGACAGTTGGGTTTCTTGTGAGCAGACAGACCAAATGAATGCTTTTCGACATCTCGAAGAGGTCGGCGACTTTTCCTCAGTAGGAAAGACTCCCACATATTTTGCTAAGTATCTTAGGGTGTTAGGTATAGGTGGCATAACATCCCCGACCATTAGCTCTGTGAGTATCCGGCCTGATGTGATAGGTGCTGATACTATAGCCATTTATCACTGACGCAATTATCCATCTTTCTATATACTGGTGGCAAGTAGAATGGATTAGGTGTTTGTCTAATCAATAAAATATATATGTGAAATGGATTGATACTTTTTTCTTAGTCCAGAGTCCTTGAGAAATAAGCTGCGGGAGCACGATGTGCTTTTATTTCGTATTCTTTCCCCAGAAAGATTAAAGGCAGTGTCTTCACATAAAAAGATAGGGTGCAAAACAATCTATCCCAAACGGACTACAGATTTCTTGTATGTTTTTTATATAACAATACTTTTCTCAGATTTTTCAGAAATATCATACAGACGAGTATCACACCAAATATTTTCAACAATGTAGTAGGTGTAGATTTCAAAATATGCACACCATATTTTCCTGAATGTGGATACCTTAAATATTTAATTCCGTCTGGGACTGCGTTAAAAATTGTTGAAAATTTTCACAATTTTCTATTTTATCATGTCCTCGTATTATAGAAAATGCTCATTCAGTCCTTCATACACGGTATTAGCCAAGATTGGCAATTAGAAATTGAATTCAAATAGAATTATTTTCAAATTGGCTTATGTGATGATACCTGTCAATTGCATCATTACTATTTTTTTTTAAGTTTTAGTATCATATCTCATATCATTTTCATTCGCTCCTCATTTAAATTTATGCGTTAAATAAATGTTACTTTGCAAATAGTCTATGAGATACATACCATACATGTTCGTATTATTAGAAAAAGTGACTAATCCAAAGCGAATTCTCTCCCACTCTGTATAGTCGACAAGTAACTGCCCATAAAACGATCACTTTACTGCAAACTGAGTACATTTTGGCGCTCTTAATCCAAATTAAAGAATTTTTTGATCAATTTTCGAGAAATTTTGTGTGAAATAGAATTGCTGGCATATTTTATCCAAAGCCGAGAGAAGTTCATTCTTTTCGACACTTTTGAGAACTTGAAAATGGGAAAAAACGTACCGTACATCCGTGTTTATATAGTCCAATCTAAATTTATAACAAAGGCAATTTCTAACGCACACACATGCAGAGGTGGAAAACGAATTTTTCGCTGTTAGAAGTTCACAGATACAGTTCCCCCGATGCTCCGTGCGGCGTCGTCAGGGTAGTGTGTGAAACTTTCATTTTGCCTAGGAGAGTATCTAAAGATCTGACTATCTAATTATTTGAGTATCTGAGGAGAAATTATTGTTATTTTGCGTTTCGAATAGGTGTAGAGCTATGCTATACATTCAAAAATGAACTGAATCTATTTTCGAGTGAGCATTTTCTGTTTATACTCGTACAAATGAGAATCGGTTTTTTATGGTGTACCATATTTTGTTTTTTGTAAAATTTCAACGTCACTAGGAAGGAATTTCAGTTTTTTCTTTTTTTTTTTCTGAGATTTATACTTGTTTAACGTGTCTTATTCAAATAGTCGTACCCCCCTCTACTATCCTCTGTTTGTGAAATTTTGCAGATACCGCACAATACAAATTACGAATACTAAGGCCAGGAAGAAAATAAATTTTTTCACCTCCTCAGATATGAGGCGTTTTGGCCTACGTGTCGGTGGCTGTGACTTCTTGTTCATGTGTGAGTGGATTTTTGAATGGAAAATGCTTTAAAATGGAAACGTTTTGGTTCGAAATGATTTTGAGATCTTTTTTTAAAAATACAATCCCCTAATGGATATGAATGTGGGTGCAATGGTTTTTTGTTTTTTGTTTTTTGGTTTTTGGTTTTTGGGTTGTATTTTCTGATTTTCTGTTTTCTGGGACCGGGAGAAATGAGAAGAATTCTCTGACGCCATACATAGCTCATTAGGAAGGTACGAAGAGATAGAGAGAGACATTTCGTTCATGTATTGGATAATAGCCGCCAACGTTATGAGCTTACCATATACATAGATGAGCGATTAATGGGTTTATTCTTTTCGAATGAATTTAAATTGTTTGTTACTTAAGGATTTTTTTTTTTCGGTTAATTGTTTGTTTTATTATTCAAAATACTGAAATAGTATTCTACAGAGAATTGACACTTATTTTTGAAATATTGCCAAAGTTCAGAAAATGGGTAATGCGGACAAAGGTTTTTGTGTCAGCTGATCAAATTTCAGTTGCTAGAAACCGTCAAAATAGCTTTCCTCTGATGCTGAAGGCTATCTTATACTCGTATTTCGAAAAAAGAAATGACGAATCTGTATAGTGCACAGAGATGGGGAAGTAGGTATGGGGTTACATGAGGCATTGGACAAGAGAATATTGGGTTATCACTAATTACCTATCCGAAGTCAGCTATTTTAAGACTGTTCGCCAGCATTGGACATATAGGCCTTGCCAAACGTTTTACTAACTGTGAAATACGTAACGTATATAATCATTCAATCCGTGGTGAACTTGATTTTTCAACCAACAAGCCTCTCCAGCTCTAGAGCGACCCTCCCTTTCAACTGCAGTCCAGTGCTGGACTTCCACTTGCGTGCGCTACCTTTGATATAGTCGTCCTGTGCTCGGCCAGCCGTCCCTCAGTGTTAGAATCGAAGACTTTTTGGGCCGGAGCTGTGGTATCCATTTGTTCAATATGGCTCAACCATCTCGGCCGTTATTGACTTGCAATACCAGAGTACATCCCATACAGTTCTAGATTGAATCTCCTACTCCATTCTCCGCAATACCAATCGAAATCATATGTACAGGATGAGCCAACAGCTGGAGTGGAAGTTTTCATTAAATTAAACACACACATTTATTGCGAATGCAATGCAGAATTTTATTAAATAATAAACTCTGGTCTATAGCAATTATGAATGGAACACAACATCGTTCAAGTGACCACCACGGCTTCTGTTGTAAGCGACCATCCGAAGATCAAAATTATCGATGACTTTTTGAAGAATAAGTGGGACAATAGTCGCAATTTCATTTTGGATGTTATGTTTGAGATCCTGCATTGTCGCTGGGTTAGTGGCATGGACTTTACTCTTCAAATAACCCCACAGGAAGAAGTCTAAAGGTGTTGAATCGCAAGACTTTGGGGGCTAATCAACTTCTCCTCTAACCGAAATAATCCGATCTTAAAATTTGATTGATTAAAATTGATTGATTAATGGTAGCGCCATCCTGTTGAAACCAGAGATCGTTCAGATCCAATTCATTCAATTTTGGGAAAAAATAGCCGGTCAACATGTTGCGGTAACGTTCTCCATGCACTGTAACTGTCTCTCCAGCCTCATCTTCGAAAAATTACGGGCCATTGACGCCGCCAACCCATAATCCGCACCATACAGTGACTTTTTTGGGATGCATTGGTTTATCGTGAATCTCGTATGGGTTTTTCCGGTCCCTAGAAATGACAATTTTGTTTATTTACGTATCCATCCATCCAAAAATGGGCTTCATCGGAAAAGATCAAATTCAATGACAATTGTCCTGGCGATCCAACATCCAGTTAACAACTGGGCGGCGTCGCAGATGGTCGAAAGGCTTCAATTGTTGTGTAATTTGGATTTTATAGGCGTGCAAATGAAGATCAACTTTTAAAATTCGCCGTAAAGTGCCATAAGTGAGGCCTAATTCTTGACTTCGGCGAAGAATTGAGGTGCCTAGGTGGTTTCGAACACTTTCGCTCACAGTAGTGATGTTTTAGCGTGTACACTGTACCGAGCATGATTATATGGAGTTTGACCCAATACCGAACCAGTTTCTTCAAAACGCTTCATCATTGTACGAATTGCGGACTCACTAAGGCGATTATGTTGACCGAAAAATTTACGAATTTTACAAAAGGTTATTTTTACAGATTAGGCCAAGGTCGCTTCCTGCCCTCTTATTCAACCTAGAGGCAAAAGAAGCGACACTGGTGGACATCAGCACTGGGACTGCTTTGAAACACTTGCAGAAAACTTTGCAACTTAGCAAAAAGCACAACAAAAGTGACTAACTGGGACTCAAACAAAGAATCCTTCAAATTATACAAAAAGGACTGAAGAAGCCACAGCGACAATCCTGGAGGGCATTCTGTGACAAAATCACGGAAATCTCTGAGGCATCGCAACTAAGAAAAATCCTCTCTACAAGTCCAATGATGCCTAGCTGTTTAAATAAAACCAATGGCTCTTGTGATGAATCACCCAAACTGCTACCGGACACCCACTTTCCAAGTAGCACCTAATTCGCGACCAGTAGCAACCCTAACAGGCCTACTGCAACCGGGATAAAAAATTCATGCTCTGATTACAAGAGACAAACTGCTCTGGGTGCTGCACAGCTTCAAATCATACAAGTCTGCTGGTCCGGACGGTATAATACCTGCAGAGCTACAGAGGTCCTCAGATATTATTCTGCCTTCGCTAGAAGGCTGAGGAGCTCTGTATAACTGATCGAAATTCCACTGTCATGGAGAGAAGTCAATGTAGTTTCCATTCCCAAAGCCGGAAAATGTTGTCATGTTGTCCCAAAGGACCTCAGACCTATAAGTCTATCATCTTTCCTTCTGAAACTCTAGAACGACTGATTGATATCTACATATTGCCAACGGCCTCGCCACACTGAAAGCATCGGTTCCCGCTAGATCACCGGACCCTACAAATTAATTTGTATCGTTCCCTTGATAATAATAATAATAATATCTACATACGAGCTAAAATTGATCCAATACATCTGTCAATGGCTCAACATCTCTACTGTAAAGGAAAGTCGGTGGAAACTGCTCTGCATTCACTGACTAGCCACATCGAACGATCCCTACAATATAAAGAGTACACAATGGTTGCTTACCTGGACATAGAGGGTGCCTTTAACAACGTCAATACATCCGCAATCACAACTGCGCTGTCAACTCTGCTGGTAGACGACTCACTTGGGGTGTTGATCAGTCTTATGCTAAATAGCAGGATAATTAACTCCAAACTGGGTGAGGCTAAAAAAAGATGTGCTAGCAGAAGGTACGCCGCAAGGCTGTGTTCTTTCTCCCCTTCTCTGGAACTTAGTGGTTAATGAACTGCTGATATATCTGGAAGCGGGTGGTAGCAGGGTGATTGCCTATGCAGATGGCGTTGCTATAGCTGTCTCAGGTAAGTATCTTAATTTCAAAAATCTTAACAGATTAACCCGTTGGGCAGAGCACTGTGGATTGGGAGTAAACCCCCATAAAACTGATCTTGTCCTCTTTTCCAGTAAATTCAAAATTCGAAGACCCTTTTCCAATCAACGGTACCTGCCTAGTCTTCTCCGATACAGGAAAATATCTGGATTTCATTTTTGACAGGAAACTAAACTGGAGACCTAATATTCAAGAAAGAATCAAGAAAGCTGCAGTGACTTTGTCCTCTTGCAAAAAAGCCATTGGGAACAAATGGGGCCTTCAACTTCGCATAACCCACTGGCTATACATCTCGCTCATAAGACCGATACTCACCTATGGGGTTGTCGTCTGGTGTACGGCCTTAGACAATGCAGCCAACTGCAGTAAACTAAGCAGAGTTCAAAAAACAGCATGCCTATGCATAAGCGGAGCTTTACGGTCTACTCCCTCTGGGTCATTAGACATTCTGCTTCACGTGACACCCCTCGATATTTTCAGTGGACAAATGATTCATTTTGCCACGCTAACATTCTTAATACATTAGGAACCCTCACAGGGAACATCGATGACACCATACCTTAACTTTGGTTTGACAAAGATTTCCATGTAAGCTTCCTCTCTAGATTTTTCTGGAAGGAAGACGCTTTCATGGAGGATAAGTCAATCCATTTCAACACAGATGGATTTAAAACCGATAGCGGGGTTGGTGGCGGTGTTTTCTCGGATGAGCTCCTTCCGTCTTCCAAGTCACTGTAGGGTGTTCCAGGCGGAAATTTTGGCGATTAAAGAAGTTCTGCCCCGGCTAAAGAAAAACGCGATATCCGCATCTTTTCGAATAGTCAGGCAGCTATCAAGTTGCTGGAGTCAGTCTTTCTAAATTCGAAAATCGCCCTTGTATGCCGATCATCTCTTATGGAGGTAGCAGAGCAGTTCAACCTTCACCTTTACTGGGTGACGTTTCACCGATACATTCCAGGAATTATACGGCCGACGAACTTGCCGAATTGGAACGTTTCTACCTATTCTACAGAAAAAGGGTAGCATAAGTACTCGTATACCAATTGCTTTGTGCAAATTAATATTAAAGCTGGATGCTAACAAAAGAACAGACCCTAGGTGGACTGTTGGACCAACATGTCTAGCGACCAAACAGATCTGGCCAATGCTGGATTTGAATCGCTGTAAGAGTCTGGTCCTTCTAAATAGGAAACATCTAAGCGTCATCACTAGACACTGCCTTATAATCAGGCATGTAAGAAGGCTTGGCTGTTTTACAAGCGATTACTGTAAAAGCTGCATGGCCGAAGACGAAGAGGAGACAATCTAGCTGGACTTACTCTGTACATGTCTAGCTCTCTCCCAGAGAAGAGAACTTCACTTCGGAGCTTTCTTCCACAATGACTTAAACGATTTAAAAAATATAGACGTAAACAGTCTCCTATGCTTCACCGTAAGCTCAAAGTGGATCATAGATCCACGTGGCATCACAATGGGCCAATAGGCCTAAGTGGGTTGGTGTTTCTGATAGCCATTCTTACCTACCTACGTACCTAGGTATTCAAATAGGTCCTTAACTTTTGATTCTCGCATTATCCCCACCCTAAATAAAGTTCTTCATACTTTACGGGTCTCGCAGCGCTATGCGCTATATTCCTCTGAAAATGCGTATGATCCTCGCCAAAATATTGGGTCTACAAGTAAGTTTCCAGCGTTTGTCAGAGATGGCGCCACCAGTAGATCCCGGGCAGAAATGTCAGACCCCATGTGTTTTATTTGTAGGTTTTGTAGCTGTCAACAACTTTGCAGCATTATATTTAAGCAGTTCTATCGGTGTCGTACATTTTATCGAGCAAAATCATGGCAAGTTTCCAGCCAAATAAACGTCATTTGCGGGAAGCGCTGCTTTTATTCTTTAATATGAAGAAAAGTGCGGCTGAGGCCTATCGTTTGCTTTCGGAAACTTATGGGGCGGAATGTATTGGTGAATCGACGTGCCGCGAGTAGTTCAAATGGTTCAAAAGTGGTGATTTTGGAGTTGAAGACAAAGATCGCCCCGGAAAGCCGAAAAGTTTTGAAGACGAGAAATTGGACGCTTTACTGGATGAGGATCCGTGTCAGATTCAAGAAGAACTTGCTGCATCATTGGGCGTCACGCAACAAGCCGTTTCCCTGCGCCTAAAAGCATTGGGATTCATTCAAAAGGTTGGAAACTGGGTGCCGTACGAATTGAAGCCAAGAGACGTCGAAATGTTACTGCAGCGGTATAAAAATAAATCATTTTTGCATCATTTATTATGATAATCCTAAACGCAGAAAATCGTATACAAAGCCCGGCGAACCCGCCCAATCGACGCCGAAACGAAATATTCACGTCAATAAGGTCATGCTCTGCATATGGTGGGATCAAAAGGGTGTCGTATACTACGAACTGCTTCCGAGTGGTGAAACCATCAAAGGACCATTATATCGAACCCAACTAATTCGTTTGAAGCGGGCATTAAAAGAAAAACGGCCAGAATATGAGATCAGGCATGAGTCCGTCATTTTTCATCACGACAACGCTCGGCCACATGTTGCGGTTTCGGTGTAAAACTATTTGGAAAATAGTGGATGGTAAATTCTGCCTCACCCGCCTTACAGTCCAGACTTGGCACCATCTGACTACCACTTGTTTCGTTCGATGCAGAACGCTCTTACGGGAATACGCTTCAGCTCAGCAGAGGAAATCAAAAATTGGCTCGATACGTTCTTGGGCTCGAAAGACGAGCAATTTTTTTGGTCCGGAATTCATAAATTGCCAGAAAGATGGGGGAAAGTTGTAGCTTCCGATGGACGATACTTTGAATAAAGCATTGTAACTATGTTTTCATAATAAAACTTCAAATTTTGGAAAAAAAACGCTGGAAACTTACTTGTAGACCCAATACTTGCTGACATACGGATGGGAGGTGTATTGCGATTGTGATGCCCTTAGTCGGAGAAATCTTATTGTTGCCTTCAACAACATTGCGCGCTACTCGTATATATACGAATTGGGTAGGTTAGAACGTGTCACAAACTTTTCCAGATAAATTTATAATTTCACTCTCGACGACCTATAGTATTGCATTATAGAACTCCAATATTGCTTTTGAACCTAATCCAGAAACGGCAACCGGGTAGCCTTTTCGACCGACTACTTTTTGGACCCTCAAACAGATCTATGAAACTAATACATCCGCGTTGCTCCTGCCTTATGTCGTTTTCATTGGGCTTTTCTTCACGTTCGGAAGAAAAAGTGTGACGTCGCACCATTTCCCCTCATTTTTTCAGAATCAAAATCTCGCTTCTCGTTTTAATTAGAGAATCGAAATTCTTCTCCTCGATTTTATGTCAAAATCTATAAACGTCAAATAGTACTCATATTTGTGTGTTAAACTATTGTAGATTTCTGTTTTCGTGCAATTGCCTGTATTTGGTCAATTTATTATTATTAAAAATGTTCAAATTAATAATTCGCAAGCAAATATAATTGGAAAATAAAAGAAGATGGAAATAGAATTAATAAACGTTATTATCTTCATCGGCCTTATCCACGTCATCATCAGACGATGAATTTGTTATGAAGATTTATTCGGCAATGTCCCCAAAAATCGGATTAAAAATTTTATTAATGTTATTGAAAATTACGAGGAAGCAGAGGTAAGTTTATTGTTAATAATAAAGGAAGAAGAGTTCATGATTGTTGTTACTAGTTTCAGGAGCATTTCAGAGTGCATAAGCAGACTGCCTATGCCTTGACTGACCAATTTGAAACGTCAGAGTTAAAAATGTTTAAACTTTGTAAATATGATTCGTCATAGGTTTGCAGGAAACAGAATAATAACAAATATTTTGGAATTTATGTTTAAAATATCGAAGGAACATATTAAATTTCCGAGGACGCAAGATGAAAAGCTACATATTTCGCAGATATTTGAATAGGTATTGATATTTGTTTGTATGTAGTTTTTAGTATATTAATATGCTTCGAAATTTTTTCAGGTAACAAATTTTCCAAACGTTTTAGGTTGCATTGATGGCTTGCTACATGCCAATACGGAAGCCTACTGGGAAAATACGTTAAACACATAATAACAGGCATGGTATGTTATCCCTAACGCCCCAAGGAATATGCGATGCAGAAAAGCGATTTGTTGATGTATTTTTTGACAGCTCAAGCAAAATACATGATGCCCGAATATTCCAACGATCTTTTATCGGGAAAGATTTACTAGCTATTTGCAGTGCGGAATACCATTTGTTGGTGGATTCAGCATATCCTTTAAGGGAATTTTTGTTGACGTCCTATAAGCCATTTCGAAATTTGACAGCGAATCAGAAAAAATTCAGCAAAAAATTAAGCGAGACAAGAGTCAAAATTGAGAATTCCTTTGGCTTGTTGAAAATCAGATTCCGGTAGCTGATTCGCTTGGACTTTTTCTCTGTTGAGCGGATGTCTAAGTTTATACTCGCATGTTGTGTTTTGCACAACATGTGCATAGACGGGGGAGATATCTTGTTGGATGACCGCACTCCACCTCCAGTTGTAAGAGTCTGAGCCATCGGTGGAAACGTCATACATATGTACATGGTTTTCATTTCATTTTTTAAATCATTTTAGTCTTATATATTATTTCACAGTTACAGTTTATATTCTAATTAAAGAAATAAAAAAAAATAAATACCTGAAGCTGGAATTTCTTGTTCGCACTCATAGCTTCTGTTAAATCTATTTAAATTCTACATGTTAATATCAATTAATAAATTATCTTATTTGTAGCTCAAATTACTTAGTTGGGGATTTTCCGTAACATCCAAGTTGTAAAAACCAGAGACACCTTCTATTGGCATTCTCAGAATTTCTTTATCTGAAACACAAATATTTACTTCTCTATTCCAAAACTTACTCAATAAATGTTCAATATGAACACAGCCATCAGCATAAAAAACTTCGTTGTTGGAGTTCTTGACAATCTTATAATCTTTCAGCTCGATAAACCTGCTCCCTGCCATTTTGCTAAACAAATAAACTTTTTGAACACTTTAAATAATAATAAGTTGACCAAACACAGCCGATTGCACGAAAACAGAAATCTATTGTAGTTTAACATAACGCGTGTTTTATTCAAAAGTGGTTAGCCATTTTTCCACACGAAACAAAAACAAAATCAAAAGTGGGTATAATTTAGTTCACTTTCAGAAGTGAGGATAGATTTACGAAAGATTTGAATTGTAGATATCGCAACATACAACTAGAGGGCATTTATTCGTTTACTGACGGTTGGCAGCATCCCGTTTCACCCTATTCTGGGATGTGTTCGTGGATCAACTTATGTTTTGGAAGAGCAACTCAATAATGAACGTTCTTTTGGGCTTTTTACACTTGGAAAAAATAGTTATTTTTCTTCTACCCAAAAAGGCACTTGAACCTTTTTTAAAATTAGTGTGTGCGAAGGTGCTTATTTCCTTTCAAAACTGCATTCAAAATGCCACCAAAGCTCCAGTTTATTGGAGAAAATATTAAGGAAAAAGCAACTTTGATACCAACATTGCGAACATAGCCGCGAGATAAAAGTGAGTTGGAGCGTTTTTTGGAAAAGTGGATACGCACTTTTGAATAAAACACGCCTATACAAATGTTATTTGACGTTTATAGATTTTGACATAAAATCGAGGAGAAGAATTTCGATTCTCAAATTAAAACGAGAAGCAAGATTTTGATTCTGGAAAAATGAAGGGAAATGCGAAGAAAAGCCCAATGGAAAACGACGTTACATCTGAGCGATAGTTCTTCGTCAACGCGATGTGCTTATGGAAGTCACTACCACTACATATATATAAGGAGGCTTAGGGGCGAGCCACAATTTTGGAAAGTTTTACAGCTTCATTTTACAAACAACTAATATAGTCCCAGAAGCACCCAACCTGACGTATAGATGGGGGTTGTTGTTTAGAAAGAATGACTATTGTAGAAAGTAGGAGTACCAACCTAATAAAGCTTAAATTTGAAGTTTCACGACGCTACGTATCAGCGTGGTAAAAATTAGAGGTGCACGAGAGAGATGTACAATAACTTATATGAACTGCGGTAATATTTTTGATTCATTGAGATAAAGGAATTGTATTTATATGGATTTCAGGTAGGGAGTGGTGCGCTGAACGCCAAAGATGGTAAGGTTTGAATTGATCTTTCGTAGCCTACGGGAGATTGGCTCGTTCGGACCATAGGAAGTGTGGTGGGTTGATAGAAAGAAGAGACGAGGGCTACATAGATTACAAGGGTTAGTGTTCAGGATAATAGAGTTGTGAAGGAATGCGCATTCAACGTGATCTGAAAGGAGTCGCTGGATCCAGAGAAAGTCAACTGCATCTCTGTGTTTCTCAAGGGTGGTTAACTTCATAAAGTTAAGACGATTTTGAGAGGGGGTCAGAATAAAAAGATCTTCGAAGAGCAAATCGAAGAAAACCTCGCTGGATGCTTTCGATTCTCGAGATATGAACACGATGATATGGGGACCACACTTAACTGGTATACTCTAGGAGGGGCGCCAGCAAAGGTAATATAGAAGGACCACACAAAATGCCGAGGTCGCTAAGAGATTAAGTTGTTGAGAAGGTAGAGTCGGGGAGCAGTTTGGTGTCGCTAATGAGAAAAGCTGTTGGATTGGCATTTGGCGATATTAAATTACAAAATTTTTTTGAGACACCAGATCAAAAAACTATCAAGGTCTTGTTGAAGGAGGAAATAGTCATGGGTAAGGGAAATGGTTTTGAAAAATTTGGTATCGCCGACGTAAAGGGAGACAGACGAGTGTTTGATGATCCTATCGAGATCATTCATGGTTTGTATAAAAAGAATATGACCTAGATGTCTGCCTTGTGGAACTCCAGAGATGGCCAAAAATGGAGCCGAGTGGACTGATCTAGAACGAACACTACAAAAACGGTTTTCCAGGTAAGAGGATATCCATTTTAACAGTATGGGTTCAAAGCTGAGGATGGACAATTTGAAGAGTATTAATCGATGAGAGATTTTATCGAAGGCCTTGCTAAAATCGGTTGACCTATCCTTCAGGAAGCCATGTTGTCCAGGGGAAATAAGTGATTTGCATAGGAAGCTTAGAGCTTCATACAAAATACTTTCGAAAAGTTCGGGTATATGGGAGAGTTTAGCGATGGGACGATAGTTGGTTATTCCATTCTTTGATCCTTTTTCCAAGTCTGAGGAAATTCTCCTGTGAAAGGGTTAGACAAAAAAGATTAGAAAGGAAAAGAGAGGAAATTTTTTTGAAGTAATACGGCAGGAAAACCATCTGGGACTGGTGTGAATTAGTTATTAAGTGGGTGTAACTTTTATTCGATAAAAGACAGGTCCAGGGTGTGAGAGAGAAGTGGGCCATTGGAGAAGTTGGGTAGTAGGATAGATCTGGTACAAGGAAGTAGTTAGTGAAGGATTGTTTAAAAAAGGTCGGAAACAAGTTAGCTATGTGAGTGGATCGGTTGATGACTTGTTGTTGAATGAGAGGGTAGGAGGGTAACCATTGGAGTTTCTTTCGTAGTTAAAACACTGGAAGAAGGACTTGGGGTCGTTTATAAGGTTGACTTGCGCATTGTTTAGGTACGCTGGTAAAGGAGATCGTGAAGTTCGGTGAAATGAAGATAAGTATCGAGGTTGTTGGAATAGTCGGAAAAGGATCTGGAACGAAGGAAAACAGCCCATAACTTGTTTCTCTTATTTCGTAAGGAACGAAGCTTGCCGTTATACCAGGGGGACTAGTAGTTGATGTTTTATGGCGAGAAAACGGAACGTAAAGGGAAAAAGAATTAAATATTTCCCCACAAAAATTGAATGGGGCATCATTTATAGTTAGGTCGTGAAAGCTTAAGGGGACCTGCTGAGATAGTCACTGATTTTGTGAAAGTTTAAGAGTTAATTGAATCTGTTGTAAAAATAAGGTCCAATTGCATGCCCATGTAGTTGGATATACCGCTGACTTGGCATAGACTTGAGTGTGTTAAGCGATCTAAGAAGAGACATTCCTTAGTTGCTTAGTTGGAATTTGAGGCGATGAAAATCGATTTATCATCTGATGGAGTCCACTGGGGCTGAGGAAGATTAAAGTCGCCGAAGGTAAGGCTAACGTGAAATGGTCGATCCAATCGATAGCAAGTTGGTAGGATTCGATAGGTTGAGCTGATAGGATGCAGCAGCATATATCGTAAAGGGACTTGAAGTGGAGTGTTATACATATTTATTGCGACAAAGTCAACTTTAGGGGAAGATGAAATGGTAATGGGAGAAGAGTCAAGGCTGTTGTGGACAGTCAGTAGAACGCATCGATAGGGGGAATCGTCATTTGGGCGGGTAGGACCGTTGTCACGAAAATCATTAAAAGTAGGGGTTCTTGGTTCTTTATACCGGGAATCAGATTGGTTTCCGTCAGGGCATAAATATCAAAGGAAAGAGCATGCGATTGGCGTAGAACAGAATTGGTTTTAGAGCGAAGACCTCTTACATTTTGATAGTAAAAAGTAAGAGGGATGCTGTGGGGTGGAGGTGTGAATAGGGATGGTGTAAATCCCGGCAAGGGAGAATGGACTCACTTAGAGTGAACGTAGTGGCCCAATGAAGCAATTTCGTCCAAATATATGCTATCAATTTCATTAATGCCATCATCTACATATAGCAGTGGACCTTAACGTTATTAAGGGCTACTTCAACGGCAAGGAATGCTGCCAATGAGTATTCTTTACGTAGAAGCCTTTCTCAATAGATGTGGCAAGTTCGTGCAGAGCTTTTTACGCCTCATTAACTTTAGCTGCACTTGGGAGCAGCTTACTGGGAATATGAGTGTCAAGCAGACACGATGTTAGGGTAATGGGCCTGAAGTTGATGTCAACCTTCCACTAGCTTGTCGGTTCATATGCTTTGATGGTAGTAGCACAATTCCAAAACCAGCCATTTTTGCAGGATTTTGAAAAAGAAAATAAGAAAAAAAAAACTCGATCTTTAGCTAATACCATATGACTTGTAGCTCTCAATTGAACTTTTTTTTTTTAAACAGAATATCTGTTCAGCATATCATTCAATGACACAATGTATTTTCATCTGAACGTGTTAAGATCGTCATTCCTGCTCGATTGACACGTGTTGCGATGATAAGAGTTGCAAAATCGGATTTTTAAAAATACTCACTTTCGAATACAAACTATCGCCAAACTGCTGAGTATTTTTATTCTCCTGTACACAGATATAAGCGTTTGAATGTATGTGTGAACTGTTCTTCATTTCTCACTGAGCAGTCGACTTGATCGGAGCGTTGTACTTAAGCGCTAAATATTTATTCGAGCAGCAAAGTCGAGAGAGTCGTTTATTATACAATAATATCAAAGGAAACTTAACAATTATTTTAGTTATTTGAACGAGGTTGTCTACCTGCTAGAAATGCATGAATAAAACTGCTCAATATTTGAGATTTATTACTTTTGCCTTCAAATTTAGATATCTGAAGTATATTTATGTGGACTGAAAACTTCACCGTTTCTGTGTGAAAATATAAACCATGGCTATTGGAAATGTTCATGGATTTCTTTCTTTCTTCAAATGCGGCTCGTCACCAATCATTTTCGCAGAGGAATAATTCTTCTTTTAAATTTCTAGAGCTGTGAAAAAATTCCATAAACACAATTATTTTATTCTTAGATATATTACAAAAAAAAAAAAAAAAAGAATCTAAATTCAAAGCTGTCAGTGCCAAAAGATATTGCCACCGCCGAATTTTTCCCAAAGGCCGAAAAGTAATAAATTTACAGAAATAAAAAACAAAACAGTCTCAAAATCTAATTTGTCTTGTCTTTGTTCGTTGAATTTTATTTTGTTTTTCTTTATAGAAAACTTTCTTTAAAAAATGGCCGAACAAAGAAATCTTATATTAATTCGAGGCATGAAATTCCATTAAGGTGTCATTAATAAGAATCCCGCCTTACGGTCATAAATGTGAGATAAAATCGATTTTTTTTTCTTCGCAAAATGTGGACATTCAATATGTTCTAGCGTTTCGTCAACAATTTACAGAAGAAATGATTCTTGCTCATTGCTCACAAGTATGAATTTTGTGTCGTTTTTGTATAGGTGCAGCCATTCTAGAACATTCAACATAAAAATACACACGGTGCCACTAACAATAATAGACAAGGTGTTCGCGAATAACAAATTAATGGTACGAGCGTTAATGACTCCGACTATAAATAGCTGCCGCTCATCGAATTTTTCTCTTCACATTTATATCACCAATCACGAATAGGGTAAATTTACATCCCTTCGATCCGTTTCTGCTTACAAGTCCGAAAAGCAAAATATTTAACCAAGGAATGAAACCGAAACTATTTTAACGAGTTTGTAAAGGACTTATTATAGTCGTTGTTTTAAATTAAATAAAAAAAAAATAACAAAACAAAAGATAAATAGTCTCACAAAAGATGTAGGTAACTTTCTTTTATAATTTAATATTACAATTTCTAGGCGAAGGAAACTCAGGGAGGAAGAAAAGAGAGGTATCGTTGGTTTTAAATGTTTGGAGGTTATAATGGTTAGGAAATAAAGAGCTCGGCAGGGCATTCCATAAGCGAGTTGTATGGTTTAGGAAAAAAATACGATTTTTCAGAGTACGTTCGAAAGTGGCGTTGAGGGCATACTGATGAGCATTCATAGCGAGACAGAATGCTACTGGCAATTTTGGTGGACCATTAGTGGTGTAAATATGTAGCGATAGAACGAGGTGATGCAAGAGACGTTACGTCGGTGTTGTAGCGTGTCAATAGACCGTGCTGTTACCTATGAACTTAGAATCTTATCTTGCCAGTGGAAAAGGGTTTGTGGGCACTTGACCGGATGGGGACATTATACTCCAATTTTGGGCGGATAAATTGCCTGATACAATATATTAAAGCCAGATCAAAGGGGGAAAAGTATTTCTTACATCTTTTGAGGAAACACTTCGCAGCATTTTTGGCGACATCGAATATGTGGTCATTCCAACCTAAGTTGTCGTTGGCCCACCCATCAAGAATGGAAAGTTCTTCGCTTTCGACGATGCACAGCACACACGATTGTGTTTTGGAAGCATTAAATTCCACTTCCAATTGGTTATGATGTTGTTATAGGAATTTAATCAGTAGAGGAATATATTGGATTAGAAGTAGCAGACAAGAGATCATTGATGATAATTAAAAATAGTGTCGGAGACAGAACGGAGCCCTGGGGCACACCAGCATTTATTTTGTGAACATCAGACTTGAAACCACCCAAAAGCACTTGAATTGAACGGTCCGAAAGGTAGTTGCTAATCCATTGAAGAAGAGAGTCATCGATCCCACATGCACGCATTTTCGACAAAAGAGCATGATGCCAAACTCTGTCAAATGCCTTAGAAATATCAAGTGCAGTTATCTTGCTTTCGACAGATTGGTGTACGCTTTTGTTCCACTTTTCCGGAGACATGGCATCAGATCACTAGTGGACCTGTTGCTACGAAAATCGTACTGCCGGTTATTGAGAATTTTTCGTGTTTCGATATTTCATGAGCTGACTGTTAATCAGAGTTTTCATGACCTTGGAAAGAAGGGACGTAAGTGCATGGCTCTGTGGGAAGAGAGAGAAGAAGATTCCCCTTTTTAGGGATGGGCTGGACAAATGCTGTTTTCCATCTGCTCGGCTTACCCAGTGGTTTCGCGAGCGTGGAAGAACACCTCTGGACCGTACTGCGACGTACTCAAGTACAGGCGGACACAAAGCACAGTCTGGAAGTGTTGAGCTGGCCGCAAAGTACGCAGCGAGGTGATTGGCCTTATCCAAAGATCTGACAGCTGTAATGTCATTATAAATGAGCGTTGAGATGGGGGATGAGGCAGAATTTCTAATATCTTTGACGAATGGACCGCGATTAGAGAAGAATTGTGGCACTAGTTCGTAGCCAGGTAGCTTCAGATCAGAGTTATCTGAGAGGTGTGGGCGAGGATCTATCTATGTTTTACTAAGTGCTAAAACAGCTGGCTTCTATTTACAGACGTGGACATATCCAGAAAACTGATTACTTTTTAGCCCGCGAGTATTACTATGTCAAGTCTAAGAGTAACTAACAAAAACAAACATCCACGATGCTTAGCATAAAGTAAGTATGACCGTAACGAAAAAGTGAAACGGAAACTGGCTTTGCAAATTAATGTGTACGTTGTCTTGAAGGTAACTTGTCTCGTCTTATCTTGCTGGCAAGTGGCAGAAAGTCAACCCAAGTACTTATACATCCGACTAAGGATAGATAAACCGTGATGCGTTAGCACAATCGTGATTTTTAAAAATGTAAGCTACGAAGAAAGGTGTGTAATCTCTAACATTTTTAAAGGTTTTAGATCACAAAAGAGTGTTAACACAAACGCGTTTTTTTTATGTCGGAGAAGAACATTCAGACGAAAGTTCATTGTACTCGCCTTATATTTATTTTGCTGAAGTCAATCTTTCAAAATATCAGAGCCGAGTACTCACAGAGATAATTGTCAACACTTTCACAGCAAGCGTGGCAGGATGCTATGTTACTTATGACTAGCAAACTAAAGCCCTTAGCGAAAACGTAGTTCTAAGGTAGGTTCGAGTTCTACTAAACTCTGCCCTGAGTCCTGTCTAGCAATCATTCCATTGTGACCTGGGACTTAAACAATATGCAGTAAATTCAGATTTCCAACTCCGTTCAGAGACTCATCTCATTTTTAAACTAGAAGTGGTGAGAATGCTCAGTAAAGCCTTAAGACCAGATTGGTTATTGCCACAAATCCTTTCCATTGTATTTTATTGCCATCAGAATTGCGTACATCTCCGCTTAGAAGACAGACTCAAGTTTAAGATGAGTAAAATTTAACGTTGTTGTCCTCCAAAAGGACACCCGAACTGTATCCTAGATCGTTATTTTCGTATTTTCATAGCGACTTGAGGTACTGTTTCACTGCATTAAACGACATCCTCATAAGATCAGAGAGAAAAGACAGCTAGTGCGCAAGGTCAGAGAGATTTATCAGTGCGTAGTGAGCAGAATCGGGTTTGTTAGGAATAGGCCCAATGCAGCCGAGATTGTTTGTTGGAGTCTGGTAATAGCAGGGAAAGTCTGTTCAACTAGCTAACCGATCTTGTGTAGATCCAGACCTTCTTCGGTGGAAAGCGCCATGTCTTGACGAAAGGTCATTCACACTGCCAGAAAGCCGGCTTTCGATTTGGATGCTGCTGCATAGACTATATAAAACCAATTGATAGATTTTGATGATTTCATGGTTACGTATCAGAGTACTCTGAATGTTGAAGTGGCTGGGTCTATAGTTTCAGACCACTATCTGAAGAACGCCAAGATCCAGAGTAAGCACTGAGCTCTAGGTGCAACATCGTTTCTATGTTCTTTAAATCGAAGTTCCGGCTTCTGTATTTATAAAGCCTCCGACTCTTGATGGGTGGGAAATGAAGGGTCTTTCATTAAGCGCTTCCTATCTTTAAATTTAAGTAAAACAAAGTGTGTGTGAGATATCATCGAAATTTTTTGTTCGTTTGAAAGGCCTATCGATGCCATTATGTATGAAATATAACATAGTTCAAATGTCTGCCGCGGCTTCCCTAGGTGGCGCGCATCGGAAATGTCCGATTTTCCATGACTCTGGAGCACAAATCAGATATCATGGGTTATGTTGGCTTTGACCAGAAAACCCCACAAGAAAAAGTCTAACGGGGTTAAATCGCACGATCTCGGTGGCCAGTTCACATCACCTCCACGTGAGATGCACATGCCCTCGAATCGCTCGTGCAGAATTTCCAATGTAGCGTGAGCTGTGTGGCACGTAGCGCCGTCCTGTTGAAACCACATGTCGTTGGTGTCCATATCATCCAATTCAGATCAAAAGAAGTTGATAATTATCTACCTATAGCGCTCGCCGTTAACGGTGATGGCCTGGCCAACGTCGTTCTGAAAGGAATATGAACCGATGACGCCGCCAGCCCAAAATCCACACCAATGCCTTTTTCGGGATGCATTGGATGCTCTTGAACCTCATGTGGATTGGTATCGTCCCAAATTCGACAATTTTGTTTGTTGACGTACCCATTCGATGAAAATTAGGGTCAAGTTCCCACTCCTCCAGAGCCAATTCACTGAACACCGTTGTCTATGGTCGTTTACCTTCAGCTTCTGGGTCAGTTGAATTTTGTACGGGTGCAAAATTCGCCAAGTTGTGGTCTGCGAAAGGCCGAGTTCTTATGATAGGCGCGAAATCGAATGCGTCGGATTCTCCTGCACACTCTCACGGACAGCGGCGATATGTTGTGTTGGTTTATTGTTTACTGAACCAGTGGACTCAAATTTATCCACAACTCTGCGAATAGTCCTCTCGGTAGGACTATTATGGCGACCGTAAAATGGACGAGGCGTGCGGAACGTTGTACGAACAGTACACCCATTTTGATAAAACAATTTTATCATTTGTCCATCCATGGTGATTTGGCAAAACAGACTGAATTACGGACAGCAAATTTGACAGATGTAGCTTCAACAATATGGCCGCTATCAACTGTCAAAGTTTGAAGTCCCTATTGGAAGACCCTGTACGTTACTCTGCTTCCAAATTAACACCTCATTAAATTGTTTACCTGACCATATACTATATATAATCCATTGCTCATCCTCTTTCTTAAGATCAAGGTTCTTTCTCTTAAGCGTTGTCTTCCGCCTTCTCGATATCACAATTTCTAAGATAAAAAAAATTTCCGTTCGTTTTTATATTATCTGATAAATTTATTTATAGAATTTTATTTTTTGATTTATGTCCTTATTTATTGTATCACGGAAATTGTTGATGACAGAACACCAAAATGTAGCAATCTTGCTGTGGAACTTAAGGAAAATGCGTGGAATGTGTTTGTGTTCTTAAAATGTGCTAAGTCAAATTCACTTATAAAAACTGCACGCAGCCATCTGAACGAAGATATCTGACCGTTAGGCTGTCTGCTTGCCATTAATATGCCAAAATTGCATCAGATGACAGCCAGGTATTGGCAACCGGCGAACGAAATAATATCTCTATCAGAAAAAGAAGGAAAAAAAAAAACCACCGAACTGCAAGTGACATTAATTAGCCGTTTAATTGAATATTGAAAACATAATCTTGTGGGCACATCTGAGGTGTCTAACATGCAAGTGGAATAACGGCGGCAACTGTAAATTAGATTTACGTGCAAATGCGATTAGTTTGTCATTTGTGGGCTTTTATGTTTACACGGACGCTTTATGATGATCGATTAGCTGGGATTTGAATTGGTTGACTTTTGCTTATATAAATTGACAGATGTAAAATTGAACGCTTTGACAGTGTGGGGGTTGTGACATGTAGACTTTCGAACACACCCATTTGTCAAAATTTATGACACATTTCTTATGCTCTGGGTAATAAACACTATGACAGAAGTACCAACATATAGTACATATGGCCATATGGAAATGTCTGTGCGAACTTTAGTTAGCTGATTGACAGCTAAAAATTGACAGGTAAAATCGAAATTGATGCAGAATGACATGAATGAATGAAATAACAGATCTAAGGGTTCCTGGAGTGACTGGCGTAGTTTTGATGCTGAGATTGTACTAGAGTTTAGTTATTATCTTCTTTGGAACAGACCATGGCTCTGAAATGTTTAGACCATCAGAAAATCTTTCAACTTACTCATCTTTTGACATATGTCGTATTTGTCTACCATGTAAACATGTAAGGAATAAGCATCGATTACGATTATGATACGTGGGTTGACTTCAATTGTTGGCTCTTATAATTGCCCCGATAATCGAACAATTGAGCGTTTACTGAATAGATTCAAATCAACTTATTTGCGGCTAAGGGAGTCGGTAAGTCAAGACCGCAATCAATCGATTCCGCTCCAATCTCAAGAGCAGAACATCTATCGACCCTCCTTAGGGCTTTTTTTTCTGTCAGAACAGAGAACATTCAAACAAAGATTTAGTCCATT
This sequence comes from Volucella zonaria, assembly GCA_963966105.1. Lineage (NCBI taxonomy): Eukaryota > Metazoa > Arthropoda > Insecta > Diptera > Syrphidae > Volucella > Volucella zonaria. The sequence continues at coordinate 99,497,688 of OZ014533.1, read as the reverse complement.
GCACTCCTTATAAGTTGAATTTAATTTGCATTTCGAAGAAAAAGCCCTTCAGTGATAAAGTGCCTCAGCACTAGCACTCTCCTTATGCGAGCGTAAGAGATTTTCAGGGAGGAAGTGCTCCGCGGTGTCGTCGTCACTTTCATAATAAACGTCGCAGGATGTTGTATCACTTATGGGGAGCCATGCCACCTGCAGTTGCGCTCATATGAAACCCAACTGAAGCCCTGACCGGGAACATAGGCAGGCCCAACGTAAGTTCGTGTCCTGAAAGGTTCTGCTCCGTTCCCCCCATGGGAAATTAAAGTTTATCGGCACTTTAGTTTCCCGTAATCCCATTGTGACCTCGGGCCCATCCAGGGATCAGTGAATTCTGACTGCGTTCAGCGATGTCTTGCATTCTTGAAATAGCTTGGAAGTTGTAATATGGTTCAGCAGATGCGAATGCTTCGCCCCTCCACGGGTTCTTTAGAATTGTGTATATCTCCCCTTGGAAGAGATACGCAAGTTCTCCTAACGTGGATTGAAATCTAAAGTTGGTGGCCTCCAGAAAGATACTAGCGTCGCATCCTAAATAGATTTTGGAGTCATTCATGAAGACTCAACTACACTCCTGTCTTGGCTCAGATTTTGGCCGAAACCAGTCTTGGGCACAGAGAAAGTCGATTTCGTATTTTTTCTACAGCAGATGTTCTGGTGTCATTTCATCAGACAGTATGTCCATAAGACCAGTGTCATAAGGCAGTCGGCGCGCGCTGGTGTCCTATTCACCAGCATTTGCTTTCAATCCACAAAACTAGTGATTCGTCTACGCCGTACTGTCTCATATGAAACCCATCCGATGCTAGGCTAGCAGTGAAGATTTTCTTCAGAATTACCAGTAGCTGGTCTATACCCTTTTGGTATGCCATCGGTACCAGGCGACTTGAAGCCATCAAAGGAAACAACAGCATATACGGCGTGTTGTGTTATTCAGCTCACTATTAGCTCACTACCAGCCCCTGGCTCTGATTAGGTTACCTGAGAAGTAAGCCTCAAGCATGAGACGGAGAGTCTGCGCCTTGGACTCAGTATATGTAGGTATCATACGATTTTCTGAGTGGTTCCAGGCTGGTTGGTCTTTTCCTTTTGAGAGCTTTGACCAGTCTTTATAAGAGTCACTCTTCGAAATCGGCATAAGCTTCTTATATTCTTTTTACTTCGATCTGTAAAGATTCCAGTATTCTTCCAAATTACATAGTCTTAAGTGACTTATTTAGAAGCCTTTTAGTTTCTTTACGAAGACGCTGCAGATATTCGTTCCACCAAGATTGCATTCTAGTTGGACGTGCCATTTCAAAATACTTGGTAAGGGTAGCTTCTTCTAGTTTTGTTTTGTCTTGAGTTTAGGGGGAGCACTGTTGGACTTGCCGAACAGTTTGTTTTCTGCGAATTCTTCCACTTCCACAAGGTTGAAACCTCGCATCCGATTCTGGATTCCATGTACCTGTGGAGATCTCCGGTAACCAGTAATCTCCTTAGCATACATGTTGGATAACGTTAATGTTACTCTCGTAACAAAAGCTGACTGAGCGCCAATATTTTTGACAACCAGGTCATAAGATGGTATGAAATCCAGAAAGTGCTTGCCTCTCACGTTGCATTTGCTATTGCCCCAAAAGATATTTGATGATAAGTCCCATCTTTCTGTGATCACAGCATTCTATAAATTCGGCTACCACCTTCGGTGGTGGTGATAATAACGAATCGTTCGGAAAATAAGCAGACGCAATGACGAATTTGTGCTATTCTCCGTTCGTTTCGTAGCTTATATCTGCAGCAACTAAATCTTCGTTAGAAAATTACCCAAATTTATATAGTGAGAGTGAGTTCGGCACATAAAGGCACGTTCCTAGTCTTTCCGATCACTGGTGATATAGTGTTGTGAAACCCATTAAACATCCGAAACCACAGATGCGTTTTTTCCACACCCATGGTTCCTGGATGATATTGTGTGGCATTTTGTATGTAACATAGGGATGCAGAAGTAGACTTGGAATGTTGAAGGTTGATTTGAGTACATAAAATAGATATGTTAAGTACTGGGGTGGTCTTCTCTTATTTGCACTCATTTGCGAAAAAAGTGGAAATTAACCCTTCCTAAGTGCAGATAGGGACCTAAGTCATACCTGGACTTAATGGTCTCAACAGAAGCTTTGGCTAACCCCGCAACAAAAGAAGAGCCTTTCTTGTTTTCCCGATTCTTTTTTTCCTTGTGAGAGTAAATTTTCCACTTTTCAGTGTCGAGTCTATGGTTCTGGATACGAAGAGGCATCAACACATGGCCAATTTTCCTGAGTTACCCTGGAACCCAGAAGATGGCGCATCGTCTGGTTAGGTTGTCTGAGAACCTCGAAAGTTTTAGCTTCCAGGAGTGGGATTTTCGGCACAAGCTTGCTTCAAAATGTTTCTGCGTAGAGCATTTCACTCTTAAGAATTCCATTTTCCATGTCCTAGCCCTCTGCTTATATCCAAACATTCTCTGCTTTGTCTAGCTCCCACGGTTGATCGACACAATGTTTGCAGTCAGCGTGCCAGCCTTCCCAATTCGAAGCACCAGAGAGGAAAAGTGGCATCCTTATAGATGCGCCGGACTCGTCCCATTTGGTGTTTCGCGGTTTTCTTCGAGGTTACTTTTTGATGGAGTTTAATAGTAACAGGCAGAACTTCCCTCCTCCTTAGGGCTTACTTTGCGAAAAGACTTGGCTGTACGACCGTATAAGATCGTATTGACTAACTTTCGCTGATTGGGCTCTATTGACGATGGAAGAAGATTCGAAGATTCACAGGAAGATGCTCAGTGATGATGCACACTTCGCTTCACTCAAAACGAATAGCCGAAGATGATCGAAAAGCAGCCAGTGTTTGGAAAAATTGACTCCCCGGTGTAGGAGGTGTCATTGGGTCAAGTTTCTTCCAGAATGAGGCTGGCTAATCTGGTACAGTCAATGGAGACCGCCATCGTTCCATGTTAACTTTTTTTTTTTTATTTATTATAAATTGGAACTGAAAATCGTTGAAGATAAGTGGGTTTAACAGGACGTTACCGCTTGCCTTACAGCCATAATCGACTTATTGAAGACGAAGTTCCGTGACCGCCTTGTCGCCAGGAACTTAAGACGACTTGGAGGCGAACATTCGGTAAATTGCTGGAATATGCGAAAAAGTCATTTAAAAATTTTGGTCGATTTCATCTTCTTCTTCTTTTATTAACCCCTGAATTAGGAAAGGCGTATAATTACGTATCAGCATTGCTAACGCGATGCTTGCGGAGTTGGCCGGACCTCAGTACCATTCTACAGTTCGCTTACATTTGAGCTATCTAAGTATTTTACTTTCGGCCTATTCTTCAAAGCTCGCCTGGAACTGTGTCAGTCTCGGGACCACCTCGTATTTCTTGACATAACGCAAGCTTTCCACATGGTAAACGTTAATATTTTATTCAAGAAGCTTGAAAAGGCTGAATTTCGCGGCTTTATTGGTTCAAATCTTATATCTCAAATAGAACTTAATGACTAAAATTTGGGTAAAATTTCAGTCTTTGAAATTGATAGTACGAGTATCTCAATACCTCCCTCTTTTGGGACACCATATATTTTGTTTCTGGTTAACATTCGCTGTTTGCACTGAATTTTAAAGGATCACTTACTGCCTTCGCTGATGACATACGTTATGCGGGGCTGAAAATGTTTTTAACTTGGTTGCTGACATCAACTTGTATCTTAATATATGTATCTAGGATCTGGTTAGCCGAACATACGAGTAAATTAAGAATAAACTCTGAAAATAAAATTATGTTTTTTTATTTTATGGTCTGCACCTGGCCGTAATTTTGAGCTATATTTTCATGCATCGGGTTGTCAACGATTTAAATTGACTGGCTGTACTTGTGTTCCAGCTTCAAATTCACCATTCTCCATACACCGTCGGTACCCCAGTTTTCCCTTTGTTTCGTGGCACGAAGATTCATCTACTATAGTCCGCCATTTATACTGTTTTAAAGTGTGAAGAATGTTCCTTGACAGTTCGGATAATTTCAATTTCAGATTAAGCTCCGATTATAATCTTCGTGGAAACTTAGCGAATGTTGTAGCTGCTCCCATTTCGCTTTTCGAAATGGTAATACAGTTTCGTCGTGCCGATTATTGGATAAGCTTTTCCCAATAATCACGGCATTAAGTCGAATGAAACTTAACACATTAGATGCAGCGTCTCTAATGGCTTGCTGACTACAATGTCACCACTGGTTTTCTGTGCTGGCAGTATATGGCTTCTCGAATGGATTGGATGGATTGTAGATGTTCGGGACATTCGCCCCTCAACTACAACAAGGCAATGGCCTGAGCCGATGTTGGCCGCCTGAAAAAAGTTCAAAAATCTAGTACGGAAATCCAAGATACTTAAGCATTGCCGTGCGCCGAACGCATCGTTATCAATCCGATTGACGGCCTTTGGATCAGGTGAATGTCAGGTCTCTTTGTGAATGTCGAGGTGAATGGAAACTTGTGCTAACTTTGATATTATTTCACCCCGCCGCGAAATCGATTGCCATGACACCAAATGTCGTGTAGGCTAAGTTCTCCTTTCTTAACTTGGTGTCAATATCTTAAAGTCGTCTGGACAAGGAGATCATAGAAGCAATTTTTGATTCTTAAGATATGGCTTACGCGTGTAGGGAGTATATAGCATGTGGTTCGAAAGGTCCTGAGACTGACACATAGATGGCGGCTCTAATAACATATCAATATTTTTAGTTAGTACCAACTTTCAAACGATATGTTTCAGAATTTGAAAACATTTCGGCTATTAGCCATCGAGATATTGAAGTTGTAGTGACGGATCTTTTGTTATTTTTAAAACTATTATTTGATGGGGACACATACCGTTTAAACTCAGGAATGGCTTAAAAAGTGTTGTGAGCAATCTGCTCCGTCGAAAGCAACCATAAGTCACTGGTCTGCTGAATTTAAACGCGGTTGGACAGACACAAATGACGCTGAACACTCTGGACGCCCAAATGACCCTATTACGCGGGAAGACATAAAAAGATCCACAATAACCATAAAGTGAAAGTGTGTGAGATAGTTGACATCGTAAAGGCATCAATAGGCCGTGCACGTCATATTTTGTACTAGTATTTAGGTATGCGAAAGCTCTGTTCGAAATGAGTGCCGCGATTGCTCATATTTGAACAAAAGCAACAATGTGTTGATGATTCAGAGCGCTATTTGGAGCAATTTAAGCGAAATAAAAATAATTTTTCCGCGCGATACGTGACAACGGATGAAATATGGATTCTATTACCTGTTTGCAAAATGAAGAGGTGATCGCTGAAACTGAAGTGTGTTTTGAATGGTTGGACAAGTCGTTCTATATACTAGATGGAGTTAAAAATGACCTCCTTGACCGCCAGAATGCGCTGCTACTGCAGAAAAGGTTATGGTGCCTTAAAGTCCGTTCATATTTAGGCAGACATGCCAAATTTCAGTGCGATACTGTCTTTAGTTTTGCTTTGACAGCTGATTGTTGTTGACGTGCTTGGCATCATGTTGAGTATGGACAAAAACGATTTTCGTTCTCTCATAAAACATTATTTTTTGAGAGACAAAACGGCGAAGGAAACAAAAGAAAAGTTGGATAAATATTATGGGGCTAATGCTCCGTCAGATTACACCGTCAAATATTGGTTTCGAGAGTTTCGTGGTGGCCGCAACTCCACTACCGATCAAGTCCGCAGCGACAGGCCCTCCAATGCGGTTACAGAGGACAATGTCAAAAAAATACATGAAATGGTGTTGGCTGACCGTAAAGTGAAGGTGCGCGAACCAGCAGATACCACAAAGATTAGTACTGAGTGCACACGCAATATTTTGGGCAATATTCTGCATATGAAAAAGTTATCCTGCCGTTGGGTGCCGCGAATGCTCACTCCTGACCAAAAACACGAACGCGAGAGCGCTTCGAAAGAGAGTTTGGGCTTGCTGATGCGGAATCGGGCGGACTTTTGGCGTCGATTGGTAACTGGATTTGGATCCCTCGGACTATTATCTCTTCCCAAACCTCAAAAGATGGCTCATCAATAAAAAATTCAGCTCACGCGAGGAAATCATCGACGCCATGGAGCAGTATTTTGCAGACCTTCCTATTACTATTCGGACGGGATCAAGAAGTTGGAAAATCACTGGAGTAAGTGTATCAAACTAAAAAGGGACTATATTGAATAATATAAAAAAAACATTTAAAAAAAAAAAATTTATTATTCCCAAGGAGGTCCTTTTTCACTCCATCTAGTATAAGAAAGGCGTAGAAATGGTAGAGCTGCGGTGGAATGTTTATACCACTGTAGAGGGTGATTATGTTGATGACTAAAGTCGAATTTTGTCAAAAAAAATGTGTTTCCATATTTTAGTTTCAGGACTTTTCAAACCACTAATTATTTCTCGTATGTTGACAGATTTGGGCTCGGTGCGGATTATAATCAGTTGTTTACTCCTATGCCTGAAGGTCGAAAGTGTTTGCGTAGGTCTTCCACATGCAAATTGTTGCTCCTTTTGCTCTCTATAGGAAACATCAGCGAAGACACAGTTTTCTACCCTTCTTTTGCTCGGTCCATCCTATAGAACTTCTTAGATTTCAGTGACATCCTTTTTTGGGGTTTCAAATATTCCGAATATTACACGCACTTAGCATAAAATTAATATCGATGTCGTCAACAGCCAACGAAGGTAGTTTGTTGCCTCACAACATATACGAGTAGTATTTTACATGGTCAGACAGTTAACCCGATGGCAAAATTCCCAACCAGGGAGGTCAGATCCTTCAGAGGAAAGTGCTTGTATCGTTTGAGGGCTGCCATTGGTTCAGTTGAAGCTCTGATGTTATCTTCTTTACGTCGGCAACCTGGTTAGTTGCCGAAAAATCTTCCGAATATATCGAAGTAGCTCAAATGAGGTCGTTGGATCTCCCTGATGTTGACTATATTTTGGGAGCCCATAGTTAATCCAGACGCGCTTATGTATTTGCCGTAGCCTAGAGGTCTCCTTTCTTGTGGATCAGGCAAACGAAATTACCCTTATCAGGCTTATTTTCCTCCGACTAAATTTTGAAAATGAGGTTTTTTGTGTCATTTCCTTAAGTAGCTCCGCAAATTGTTTTTTGGCGGGGGCAAAGGGCTCCATTTATTCGGTTTAATACAACAGAAGCTATACATACAATCTTAAACTAGCTTAAATTAAATGTAAACTTAAACTTAAACTTGGTTGGTTAAAGTGGTGAAGGAGAACGGAGTTCAGGTAGGAAGTGGTGCGGTGAAAGTTAAAGACGGTAAGGTTTGACTTGATCTTTCGCGTAATAGGAAGTGTAGTGAAATGGTGGAAAGAAGAGACGAGGGGTACGTAGATTACGCGGGTTAGTGTTGAGGAAAATAGATTTGTGAAGGGACGCCATTCAACGTGACCTGAAAGAATTCGATGAACGACGAAAAAGTCGGCTGCATCTCTGCGTTCCTCAAGAGTGTTTAGATTAACGGTTTTGATAGGGAGCAGAACAAAAGGATGGTCCCAGGCCATATCACCAAGACAAGTCGAAAAAAACGGCGCTGAATGCTTTCGATTCTCGGGATATGAACACGATGATATGGGGAGCAAACTTTGACTGGCGTACTCTAGGAGAGGTCGAACAAAGGTAATATAGAGCTGGGTGGTCACGTATGGGTTGATGAATTCTTTGGACCACCGTTTTAGGTGGCTGTCGGTCTGGCACTACTGTTATATTGGGGTGTAAATATTACTATCTTTACCTTATTTTCTGAATGGTTAGATCTGCTTGACAGCAGAATTCGGTCTAGACCCGCCGTTGATAGTTTGCAGTAATGTCTTTAGCTTATCCTCAACATCGACTGTGATTCTGTTACTGAATTTTCTTGCTTCCACAGATTAGAGATCTGGATGTTAGTCATGTCATCTTGACACTTTTTTTTCATTATTTGGTAGAACTTCCGGATGTTTCAATTCAAGTGCCTTCACGTCATTGGACAATTATTTTTGTATTTTGTCCAAGCTATTGAGTATGTTGTTCGTTCGATTCCGTGTTTCTGTATTGCTAGGTGCCTTAGCCCTTATCCTTTACTTAAAAAAAAGACGGATATGGTATTTGTGGGTCAAATTTTCCTATTACAGTTTTTATTTAGCAATCACAATTTCTAAGTGTAATTTTTTGTTCGGAATGGTTTTTGCAAATAAATTTTAAACATTTTGAACATTTTGTTGAATACCTTCTGCTGTTGCAGTGAGATCGCTTCAAGGTTGGTGCTTTCGGTTGTTCTTGAGGGTTGTTTTGCTGACACAGTGATCTTCCCGGAGCACTGTGTGGAAGAGAAGTTCGTCGGGAGATTTACTTTGAACCAAAGCTTCCCCTAATGCTTCCAAAAAAATTTATTCCGATTTGGAAAGATAGATAAGTACATTACTAAAGCATTATAGGCTGATATATCCACAATATTGTGAATAATGTCTGTGGCCACCGGTTTTTTTCTACGTTTACATGTGTAAATACGAATAGGTTGGCCAAGAGTATCTACTCCTGATCTTCTGGAGTTATATTACTTTATTATTTCCGTTTTTTATGTATCATCGGGTATCTCTTTATCGCGATGCAAAGTGCTCGTGAGAATGACTGCCCGGTTTTTCTTCGAAACATATGCAACTAGAGTTGTATTGTTGTCATTATCAAAACAGAAATGTTAAAATTTCTCCGGCTTTCCTTTCAAATCCAAAATTTGTAGCGGAAAACATCTTTTATTTTTTCGGACTGTTCCAACTGCCATAAGTTTTTTTTTTAGCAATTCAATTCCTAATTCGTAATTAAGTAATATTAACAATAAGTAATATTTCTACCTTTCAAGTCTTTTATGAGGTCTAGAACTACACTATAGCATTGATTTCATTGGGGTATACAATTTCTATCCTTGCCGGTATAAACTAGCAAAGACCAGGCAAAGCTTGTTTTGCTATCGCATAGAACCCATAATTTTATTCCATATTTTCTGGGCTTAGATGGAATGTACTAGATGGAGTGAAAAGTGACCTCCTTGGGAATTCAATTTTTTTTTTTTAAATGTTTTTTTTTTATATTATTCAATATAGTCGCCTTTTAGTTTGATGCACTTATTCCAGCGATAATAAGAAATAAAATAAAAGGAAGTTAATTCATTTAGATATAGGTACAATACATAAATACATATGTATAGTTCTCTATACATGTGCTATTATTTTCTTTTGAAAAAATTGTACATTTTTGTTTTGTTAGATTTCTTAAAATCGCCATTTCTCGCAGTTTTTAAACACTTAAAATTTGTTCTATAGGGACTGAATTTCGTTCAGCCCATCGAATTGCTCAGTTGAAAGCTTGTATTGCAGTCTCAGCCTTTATTTTGAGAGCAGGAATCTTAACCTTAGACCCACTTTCACTGGATCTTTCATCTGATTCATTTTCTTCATAGTTTTCGTCATTGTTATAAATGGTTTCGCGTACCCAATCATTTAAGTTTTCATTCGAAATGGATTCACTGCTGGAAATGTAATTGAAGAGAGTTGATATAGATTCTACGACCGCGTTTTCACTGATATTTTCCCAATCACTTTGAGAAGTCATCAACACATTCCAACATTTTTTGACTGAATCTGCGTTAAGTAGAAGGCAAATTGCACTTCGGAGACTGAATGCTTTAATTTTTATTTCAAGGTCTGATCTCTCACAGCATGGTAAGAGCGTTATCCAAAAGTAATAACGCCTTTCTTGGAGGCCCTTTCGAACTTAGAAAGAGTCTTACCTAAAAGAAACAAAAAACGTATAAAAAAAAGACCTACCTATGGCCGGTAAATTTTGTTACCTCAGGCATAAATGTCGAGTGGAAACATTGTTCAAAGAATGCTAACGTCATCCAAGCATTTTTAACATATTTGCCTTGTATACAACGGGCATGTGCTAAAAAATTTTAAAAGATCGTGGGTTTACAGATTTGCCGATGGCGAATAGCCTAACTTTGTGCAAACCCGACGCGTTAGTGCAGGCGAGAAACGTGATTCTTTAACTGCTTGTCTTTCGGCCAGGAGCTGACAATTCCTTAAAACCTACAAGGCTTTTGTTGGGCATAAGCCGGTAGAATAACCCAGACTCATCGGTGTTATAAATTTGATAGGGAGTCAAATCGAGTTCTCTGACATTTTCCTTAAATTTAACCAAGAAATGATGTACAAGCTGTGGTTTGTTTGAAAGTTTTTCCCCACAATTTTCAAAAGGCGAATTCCGTTTCTTTTTTTAAAATTTGTCACCCAACCATTGATCGCATTAAAAGATCCTAGCCCCTCCTTAATTTTTTCATGCAATGAGCACGCCTTTGTTTTTAGGACCTCACTGGAAATTGGCACATTTAGCTTTCTTTGATTTAGGAACCACTTGTATAAAGATTTTTCCATCTTAGGACATTCGCACCCCTTTAATGTAATCCTCTTTTCGGGTCCATATTCAGCATTAGAAACAAACTTTCTTACTGCTTCCTCTTTTCGTTTTATTCTGCTTACTGTAGTTACTGTATTTATGAACATTATACTCACGGTATATTGATTTAATTGGAGCTCCTTTATTAATTTTTTCTAAAATTTCACTTTTATTTCTAATTAATAGTTTCACAATTTTTTTTGTAATACCCATTTTTCGAAACACACAAGACTGATCACTAAACAAAATTCATTAAACTAACAACATAATCTTGCATTCAATAAATACATTCATACAACTTCATCGTAACATCAGTTAAAGGCACTTAAAAGTAGTAGTAAAATAACTGCCTCCACAAAAGTTGCAGTTATCGAGTCAAAATTATTTGAAAAGTTACGATTACTGCGTCAACAATGATGTAAATTCAGCTGATGCGAAAATCGAGGAGTTGCGTGAATCGGGAGTTGCGATAATCAAGAACGAACTGTACTTAATATTAAGCGAAATAAGCCCTATGAAAGATGCTTTGGGCAATTTTGACCCATGTGTACATAATAAGGGTTAAGACTGTGAGTAGCCCAAAAGAAGAAACCATCTGAAATTTTGTTGAATTTGTTGAGAAAATGTATTAATTTTGTATAAAGCAGAAAGGATAAAGAGACTCGTTATTTATTGATTTACCTTTAAGAACTTCATCCTGGGGAAGACATACTTTTCACTTCCACAGCAATAGAATCGGAATAAAAGTGGACTATCTTTTACTATCTTTTAACATTGTGATCTAATAGCATTCTAAAATTGTAAATTTTATCAAAAGGAGTATCATAAAGTTGATAAACTCAGTGATGACAACTTATTTCTAAGTCATCTTTTAAACTTCCTCAATTTTTTAATATTGTATACACTTGCCGAAATATTGTATATAAAGATATAAAGTGAGATGCTTGTTCATCTTGTCGCGTCTCCAATGAGTCACTTCCTTTTTAATAAGAAAATAAATCATATAGCAAAGAGATGATTATTTATTTCATACATTACGAAATGTAACCTCTTTTGAGAACTTAATTAACTGTCTAATAAAATTTGTCACGGATTCGATTTCAATAGCTTCTGACTGGCACGATTTTTTGGCACTTTTTATTATTTACCGACAACCATAAAAGCTGTCTATTTTTACTTGGCCACATATGCAGAATAGCATTGCGTTGTACTATATTTAGAAAATCCTAGCCGTGGATGCTCTCGAATTCATCTCATTTCCTGCTTAAGATGCATTTTTATGTAATAGATAAATAGACAAACCGCTTACCATCACCTTTTCGAACCAAAAAAAAAAAAAGAAACCAGAAAGCCAAAAACACTTGAGAGGTAATTTTTACTTTGTTTAAGGTTGATTGCATCAAATTATCTTAAATGAAAAGAGAAGTGATTATTGCATTTGTTATTTATGATAAGATGATGTAAATATACTTGTATTCATAAATAAAATTAAAAAAATTTTATTTTTATATTTGAACTTCATGTTATTGAAAAATCTAAATTGAACTACTGAGAAGCTGAAGAGTTGTGTCAGCAAGCAACTAAAATTTGAATTTGGAATTTTGACACTGGTCCATGGAGGACACATACTCGTAAATAGAAGTATTCAAATGACTTTGGTGATACTGTCCCGATACTATCCAATAGGATAATGATTGAAGCTATCCTGACAAGTGTCAGGCCGAACTTTCTGCAGAAATCACCTAATTTTGGAGTAAGCGGATCATAACCCTGAAAGCGAACGACTAATAGAATGATGTTGTATTCTAAATGTTAGTAACCTACATTTAAAGCAAAATAACATATCTTAATTATTTATAAGCAAAATGTTTTTTTTCTTTTACAAACCCTTTGTCCATTTTACTCTGTTGTGTTGATAATCCCAAATTCCTGAAACAAATACTGCCTTTCTGGTCGTTACCGCATATCCTTGAACCCTTGCTTTATATTTGGAAAAAAAGAAACTGCTCATACGATGAAGTAAAAGTTGGTTCAGTAGAGCTTCTATACTGATTGCTTCTAATTGGAATTTAAAGATTCTTCATGCTCTTAAATAGCATCGGCATGTGACCATATTGAAAACAGAACTTACGCAAATCACTTCTATCTGCGCGACGAAACACATAATTGGCGATCTGAGAACTGCGGTTTTATCCTGTTGAATGAAGAAAACGCGGCAAACGTCATCGTCGCCGATGGACATGATGTCAGTCACTTTTTCGTGCGAAAAGATGAGCTACTGTGCATCTTTGAGTCATTGAAGAACAAAAAGTCGGCGGGAGCAGATGGTATCCCTAACGTCATATTGAGACACCTACCCCTGGAGGCAGTGGACATTTTCACTACGCTATTTAATAATTCACATTATCCAGCGCACTGGAAAATAGCAGTTGTATACCCTATCCCAAAGAGGGATAAAATTAGGACTTCCGAACATTAGCAAAGTATTCGAAAAGGTTGTCAACAGAGCTCTGTTGAAATGTGTGGGGGATAACAATATAATTCCGGACAATCACTTTGGTTTCAGGGCGAGGCACGATACCATTCATGCGGAGTCCAAACTGATCTCCGACATACAATGGAGCAAATGCAAGAACCAATGTACGGGTGCTTATCTGGTTGACTAGGAAGAAAGCCTTTGACACCGTATGGTTAGAGGGGCTTTTCTACAAGCTAACCAGAATGGGCATGAGGAAACCTTTGATATATATGATTTACAACATGCTTATGGGAAAGAAGTTCGTTGTTAAATGTGGCAACCTGATTTCGAGTAAAGTTTTCAACATTAAAAGTGGTCGGTTATTTCTCCGATACTGTTCAATATTTACACAAATGATCTAGTAGGTACCCTCAACCACGCTATAGCATATGCAGATGATTTAGTGGAGTACAGATCAAGACCAAAAATCGAAGTCATTAAGCCTCTTTTGCAACGTGACTTGGCAAAAATCCATGAATTGGGCTATGAATTGCTCCCTCATCCACCCTATTCTCCAGATTTGGCTCCGAGCGACTACTTCTTGTTCCCAAACCTGAAGAAATGGCTTGGTGGAAAAAGATTTGACTCCAATGATGAAGTCATCTCGCAAACAAAGGCCTATTTTGAGGACCTCGACAAATCATTTTTTTTGGAAGGGATAAAAAAATTGGAGAAGCGTTGGACAAAGTGTATAGAGCTCAAGGGAGACTACGTTGAAAAATAAAATTATTTTTTTATCAAAAAATCTGTGTTTTAATCCAAAAGTCACGGACTTATTGACCCTCCCTCGTATTATTGCGGTTATTGGAAATTGAAAATTAATTTATAAAAATCAGAAACAATTTTATGTAGAACTCCATTAAGAAGGGCCTCTTTTGATACCAGAAATAACTGGCGAAATCTGGCCATCATTAGACAGCATGGACTATGACTAGCGGTAAGAAGTGCAGTTAGGTATCTTGGTATCTGGCTTGATAAACATAGACTATAGATGCTTGTCTGGCTGGGGTCAAGAAGGCTTTAGCCTTGACAAGAAAACTGTTTCAAAACAGTCAACTTGATTCTAGGGTGAAAGTCATATGCTACGTGGCTCTAATCAGGCCAATCATCGCTTACGGTTGTCCGGTACACACGAATCATTTCCATGTACACACGAATCATTTCCATGTAAGACGGAAATGATTCGTGAGAGACAGTGTCTTAGAAACTGTCTTCGATTGTACAGAACACTAGAGTCTGAGTACATTAAATATTATCCCAACAAAGTCCTTGGCAAGGGAGCTGGACTAAATAGGATTGACAATTTTCTAATTAAGGTGATTCGAAGGCACGTCGCAAGAGCAATGACGAGCGATAATAGCCTGATCCGCCTGAAGCATTTCTCCATATTGATACTAAAGGGTTAGTGCAAAGTAGGGATGGTATTCGGGTATTACACCACCGCCACCGCGGTGCGAGGGAAAAGCGGGTCATCTACGACGGCTACGTCGCCAGTGCTCAGGAGCTCTTCCGTTTTAACCCTGCAATTGCAAACAGGGATAGGTTCGATGCCGAAAAGCAGTACACCCAATACTTGTGGCTTAAAGAAGGGGAGAGGGGCGATACGCTCTCCTAGGTCGGTGCGTTACATGTGTAGCTTCTGTTAGGTATAAACATCAGCCGTACGATGCGCCACGCAATTGGGCTTCACCAGATGGACCCTACAGCGAATTTTAATGAAAGACTTACATACTTACTTACAACAGTGCATCAGTTAATGCCTCCTGACCGTCTGTCGTGTGTGAATTACTATAAACCATCCTAAATCTCAACAACGAAGAGGATAATTTTGTGTCCAAAATCATCATGAGCAACGAGTCGCATTTCCACTTAAGCGGTTACATCAATTAGCAAAATCGTTTCTGGGACACTGAAAATCCGCGTGTGATGCACGAAGAGCCATTACATCCACTCAAAGCCACTGTGTGGTGTGGCGTTTACGCGGGAGGAGTAATTGGGCCGTATTTTTTTGAGGACGCCATAGGCAATACGGTCACTGTTACTGGTGAACGCTAAAGGGCCATGATAAACGACTTTTTACGCTGTATGAACACTGGTGGCATCCACTTCGCGGATATCATCTTTTAAACTTAACAGAAACAATTGTAAAGGTCCAAATAAAGATTTCCATTTTTTTTTTTAAGTAAAAAAGTAATTCAAAAACAAAATTGGATGAGTAACTTGCGGCACCTTGTATATGTGATTCTACCTTTTAGTACGTATAGCATACAGCGTCGAGGTCACTAACTAACTAACTTCTTGATATCGGTAGTACTGGCGTTAAACGTTAAGGAAGACGTGATTGGAAATTTTTCGGACTTGCTGTCATATACTTGTAGGGTGTGCTAGAGAATTTAGGCTCGTTGTAGATTGTTATAAAGTACTCTCTTCTCAAAGGCTCAATATTTGTTACATTACACTGCCGCTTACAACAAATTCGCACCTACAAAGTAGCCTCTTCTGTTCTCCACTTGTAACAATTTTAAATTACTTGTAAATCCCTCCTTTAATCAATCTATCTCATCGTGCTTCCTATATAACGGTGTTATCTACATTATAAAGAGTGATTTTTTTTTTGTTTGGTTTCTCAGTGTTAAATTTTTGACAGCTCACGCGTGATTGGTGACTTATGTGTCAAAATCAAGCAAGTTCAGGTATTGCCTTTCATCATGAAAAGACTTACACCCGAATAAAGCTTACAAATTATTGAATTTTCGCAACTTCAACCATCTTATGATTCACAATCAACCTACTGAGCATGCAATTCGCAAATTTCGCACCACTTTCACGCTATTGGACATCAAGCTACCTACGCGTATGAGTTGAATGCATAGAAAGGAAAATATTGCTGCTGTATCCGCGAGGGTTAATGAAGACCGTGATTTGTCCATTCGTGATTTGGCCGTTCGCAGCAATTGGGATTGTGTTACTCGAGTACATGGAAGACTTTACGCTAGGGTCTTGGTCTAAGAGCTTACAAAATACAGCTCGTGCAAGAACTGAAGCCGAACTATGTGCCACAGCGTCGAATTTTCGGTGAGTGGACCTTGGAAAAGCTGGAGGAAGATCTGCTTTTTATTCGAAAAATTGTCTTCAGCGACGAAATTCACTTCTGGTTCAATGGGTATGTTAATAAACAAAACTGCTATATTTGGACCTCAACAAATAGAAGAGCGGCGGAAACATTGGCCCGCATTTTTTCAAAGATGACCGTAAGAATAATGTTACCGTCACTGGCGCTGATTTTGATTTTTTTTTGCACAAAATGCACGAGCTGGTTCCAACAAGATGGCGCTACATGCCACACTCGTTTTGGTCCGGTGAATTAGCAGGCTAGATCGTGGGATTTGATGCATTTAGATTATTTTTTATGGGGATACGTCAAAAGACTCGTCTATGCCGATTAGACTTCCGAGTTGGAAGGCAACATTACACGTGTTATTAGCGAGATACCAGCTAATATGCTCGAAAAAGTGATTCAAAATTCGACTGTCCGTATGGACCCCTTAAAACGTAGGCGTGGTCAACATTTACATGAAATAATCTTTAAAAAGCAAATAACAAGCAATGATTTATCAACTAAAAGAAAAATTTTATACATTTCTGCAATTTTCCTGTGTTTTTTCGGGGCAACATCTGAGCCCAATTCCCTAACTAGGAATTTCTTACATTATAACTTACGAGTATGTTATAACTAAATCATGGCTTAACGTTTAATTTAAGAAATTACTTCCAAGGCTTGTGTAAAATAGATGGAAGTAACCTAAGATGTAATTTTATTTTGTAAATCTATTACAAAACTCTGGCATAGCCCGTCCTAAGCTCTAACTGAACATTCGAACCATTTTAAGCACAACTGGGTGAACTTCAAAGCGTACACATGTTTCGCAGAATATGAATGTTTTGGCGGAGGATCTTCCAAGATGTAAACAATATCGATGTCAGAAGCAGATCCAACGGCTACCTCACATAGTCGGGCCTCAGGAATGAGGGTTTTTTTTATAGGTTGTGAGAGTCTCGCATATATGTAGGTATATGGACTTACTGCTGACGACTTAAGACATTAAAAAAAACAGAGAACGACTTTCGGCTCGGACCCTTAACAAATGACATAAAGCCGAACAATTTGCGGAAACCGAGTGGTGGTGTATTGGCTTCCAAATCGGGCGGTTCATTATTCCAATCCTAACTGGGCCCGCAAGATATTCTTTTCTTCAGGTAGCTGAAATCATGTGACTTGAATGGTTTCCTGGATTAGAATAAGTCAAATTACACTGGTAACTCACATATTGGCTTTCATCGATGGAACGAAATAGCCACTGATCCCAAATATCTTTTTTCCTTCTTTATGTCATTTTCAAAAAAAAATGTTAGGCACTGATATTGTGTTCATACCCTCTTGAGTCTAAAAAAATATTTGGACCCTTAAAATTGGTAGAGACCCTAAACCCCTATTAAATGCATATCACTGTCATCTAACAAGAGCCTTCTTTTGAAGGGTGGAAAACTGTGACATCTACTATGGTGATGAGAGCAAAGGCAGCGACTGCTTTGATGTGGATTTGCCATCAGAGACATTTGGCATCAGAGAGATCAAGGCTAAATTTGTGAATATAAGTAAACACGATATGAAAGGAAAAGAAAAGACTTTGCCAAAAATAAATTTTACGAGCTATTCAACTAGACTTATGAGCAATCGGCCACAGTAATTTTAACGCGAATTTAAAATAGGAGAGTATTTCTGGCGGCATAGTTGTCAAGCATTGCTTGGACGAGATCAGCTCCGAAAATGGGCTCAGGATAACTTCGCAGCGGGCGAAATGTTATCATAGCTATCACACTTTTCCCAAAACCTAACATTCAAAAAGCGACCTGACACTGAACCAACAAAAATACAGCTTTAGGAGACAACATCTTGGTTGCAAAGAGCAGATGTGAATAGGTCAAAGGAGAACACCGGTGAAAATGGTGAAGTCGAATAGTTTTTATGATCGAGTATTCCGAAACCATTCGAGAAGTTTTCTGCAGTTAAACAAAAGGCATTCAGGGGAGCGCTCCAAGAAAAAGCGACAATTGATCAGGAATTCTATCAAATGAACAAAGGTGCCGAAAATAAATCGGCTTCTCAGAAAGAAAAAGAAAAAAACATAGAAGCATTCAATCGAGGCCATGGAGAGGGTCTTCTGCAGAAATAATGCTTCCAAGTACTACCAAACAATTAAAAGAGCTTGAGAAGGAAAGGGTCTACAGAACCATAAGCCTGATAGGGGAACGAAATAGTAGAGTTACAGTAGATGCTGACAATTTGGAACATTATTTATAGAGACTGTTTAAAGACGAAGACGACCAATAATCCGCTATCAGGTGCGATGATCTACTTAACGTGGATGATAATCGACAGCAACTCCTTCCACTCGTCCCAAAAAGAGATCTGAATAGCATATACCACCTTGATCAAAAAGTTCCCGGGGGACACCATCGTGTAGTGCTACCATTGTTACGATTTGTTTTTTTTGTTAAGTTGGTAAATCTGTTGTTGACATTCCCTCTAAATCTTAGCATCATAGCTTGACATTTGCAAAAGTTACGGAGTAACTACTTAAGTACATCTACTTCTGTGTGTGTTGGCGATTTTTCACAATTTTAGAAATGGATTTAAATTTGCAACAATGAACTTGTACGAGTGTTAAATTTTGCATAAAAAAACGGATTTAATGGTACGTGAACGTTGGAAATGTTGAAAAAGTGTTTTGGCAACGATTCTCTAAAGAAAACGGTGGTTTACCAGTGGCACGAGTGGTTTAAAAGTGGCCGTGAGTCAATCGAAGATGATGAACGCAGTGGCAGACAATCGACATCGAAAAAAGACGAAAACATTGATGAAGTACTCGTAAAAGAAATGTTGGTCAATAACCGCAAATTAACCATCAGAGAGATAGCGGAGGACTTGAACATTGCCTATGGGATCCGACCAAGACATTTTGGTTAATGATTTGGGTTTCCGTCGTGTAGCAGCAAAGTTGGTGCCAAAAGACATCAATTTCATGCAAATTGAGACCGTGTTGACGTCGCAAAAGAGATGATTTGCGAGGTTGAATCCGATCCCACATTCATCAAAAGGAATGGCGTTCACCATATGAGCCGAGACCAAAAAAACGTCAGTCAAAAAAGAAGGCAATGCTCACGGTTTTCATATAGATTACAATGGTGTAGTGCATCATGAATTTTTGCTAGAAGGCCAGACAGTAAACAAAGAGTATTATTTGGGCGTTATGAGACGTTTGCGTGAAGCAATTCGCCGAAAGAGACCAGAATTGTGCACCATGATAACGCACCGTCGCACTGTGCCATCATTATTCGTAATTTTTTGACGAAAAATGCAATAAATACCATACTACATCCACCGAATTCACCTGATTTGGCTCCCGGTGACTTCTTTCTATTCAATCGAGTTAAAAACCACTACGGGGAACGCGTTTCCGCAGCCGAGGGGAAGTAATGGAAAAATCGCAGGAAGCACTGATGGACATACCGAAAACCGAATATAAAAAATGTTTCGAGGATTGGATCAAGCGCTGGCATAAGTGTCTTGCAGACGATGGGGATTACTTTGAAGGGGAAAATATAGATTTAGATGAATAAACTTGTATTTTTAATTTTCTGAATACATTCCGGGAACTTTTTGATCAATAATCGTGAATCATTCCCGATTTATTTAAAACGAGAATTTCTTCAAGTGGCATTTGATACCGTCTGCGTAAGAGGAATTTGCAGAAGAAGATATTACAGCGAATAGTATGGGCTATCCAGCGACGTGGTTTGAAGAGCCAGAATTCATTAGCTCCGATAGTTAAACGAATAAAGACCACCGCTCCGTCCCGAAATGTCCTCTATTCCATTCCAGAGGGACAACGCTATAAAGCAAGACCTCGCTTTTACCTCTCGCTTAAGGAAGGCGCGCGGAGGTAGAAAGAGATCTCAGCCAACTAAGTGAGCGCAACTGAAAGCAATTACAGCAAGAGCGAGCTAATTTGAAGTAGCATTTAGTTAAGCTTCAGGTCTATCCCGGAATTTAGCACCATCTTATGTGACTTTAGTGATACTATCACGAATATTTATTAACCAAAAAAGATTTTATGTACGTTGTAAAAACGAATTAAAACAAAAACCCATATACAATTCATAATTAAGAATATTTGAGAAAGAAAAATAAAAAAAAATTATTTTATGATTAAAGGAAAACTATATCATGTTCTCTGTGACACACTGTTTAGTTGCCTTAATTTTTATTAAAATTTTTATTTTTGTTATATTTGGCGAAATTAAAGGGACAATGAGTAAATTTAGAAAATATATTCTGTTGTCATCCTGTCAGCCGATATATCAAACAAACCGTGACCAAAGAATAGAGCAGATTAAGAATTATTGGCAGTTATGCACTATATGCCAAAAACACATGTACACGTCTATTTTTAATTTTTATTTATTTATTTTTCGTTTTTATTTTTTGGTTAGTGAGGCTTACTTGTTCAAGTGAGGTTGCATATTGCATTAACGTACCGCTGCGCTTGCTGTTTGTTATTCGTTGCTCGGTATTTGGTATTTTCAAGCGCTGGCCGCCCCTGATTAGTTGTCTAATGCATTGGATGGACTCCAAGTAGATATTTTAAAAATACTCTCATACAATGCTCTTGTGATAGGAAAATGCCATGTTACTAACCCATGTTGTCTCAATTTTACACAATTGCATTCAATTGTGTGGAGCAATAGTAAATTGTTTAGGAATTTCAAGCGTTGCTCGGAATTTAAAATTATGCATTATTCGTGTATTTGTATGAACATTTTTGTATTTTGTTTGCTCTTGTTTTTTTTTTTTTCAATGAAATCGCAACTAATAATACTTAGCAGACAATTCACAAAATTTGTAGATTGTATGAATAAAGTTCAAAAAGACATAAAAATCGATAAAAAATACGTATTTTGTGAGGAATTGATGAAAAAGTTTTACTACAGGCAAAGGCAAAAGTGCCCCATTTGCGTGCATCGTGGTTCAGTTCGCGAAACTTACTACTGCATGGTCGACATACGAGTATTCGTCTATCTATGCGAGTGATTCGAATTACCATGGATTTTTTCGCAGCATGCAGTACGCACCGAAGAAGATGAAGCCCTGTATTGGGGCGAATCGGGATGCGTCGATTAGCCATCGTACACAGCAATTGGACCTATGCCCAGCCACTTTATGGGAGACTTTGCAAAAACATCTTTACGAGCTTAAAAGATCCAGCCCGTACAAGTATTGAAGCCGCTTGACTATCGTTTGCGTCGTATTGTACGTTCGGTTAAAAGGGCGAACACGAGATTGCGCCTGATTCTATATCTCATCGCAAAATTTTGTTCAGCGATAAGGTTCATATAGGATTGAGGCGACAATCAAAATCGCAGCATTTGGAGTAAAGAAAATCTACAAGTTACTATTGAAGAAAACATTCGATAAGCGCGTTATTTCAAGTAATGGACATGTGAATTAGCATTCACATTCTGCGGAGTCGATCTGCGTCGATAAGAGGAAAGATGATGACTTCCATGCTGTCATTTTTGACAGTTCTTTGATATTTACGAGTATATCAATACGAGTAATACAGAATTTTTTGGGAAATCGTCATGAACTGCCAATAACGCTTTCGTATAATTTAAATCATTTCTGAACAGCGGTATTCAATTCATGAAATTTATAGAAGATTATGCAACCAACTCCAACTTAAGCAAAGCCCATGACGCGTGAACGTAATCTGCGTGCAGAGAGAGACTGAAGCCATTGTGAATGACAGCGTGACGGAAGATCCAGAATCATCAATTTAGAAAAAAATTGGCCTTTATTCGTCCATATGTGGAATCAGATCCAGCTGGTGCAGGAAGCTCGAGTCCATAGTTTGAAACTGGTGTTTGTGAATGGGTCCCTGATCAACTTGAAGTCGGGTCCTATTGTTATTGAAAAATCGTGTTTAGTGACGGTGATCACCTTTCGCTCAATGTGTTTGCATAAAAGTCCTTAGCATATACTAATACATAAGCCGCAAGCTATTCAGACCTTGGAATCCAATATTCATCGCATAACTGGTGAGATAGAGGCCAAAGCGCTCGAATTGTGTCGATAAATGCTATTCGTCTGGGGAAGCCGTATGCGTGGAGCCGTGCTCAGAACATAATGCCATGAACCATACTTCATACTATTGTATATTATTATTACTTCTCCTTTTTTATTTAAAACTTAAAACTACGCTACTTGCCCGAGCAGTCACGATACTGATTGTAATTTCTTGCACCGAGAATTCGTGAGCATCGTGCACAGGCACTGCCGTCATTAACCAACGCCGTGAAGCACCAGTCACTTCCCCGAGGCACCACATCATGTATACGCGGAAATCCCTCAGCCAAACTAACATACATTTTATTTAAAGCTAAGAGAAACATATTACAAAAGTAAAGTATAGGTCTAGAGAAGCATATCGATCCTTTTCTATAAGTTGAGGAACGGAAACGGAAGCGTTTCTGAGCGTTGACGACGCATCAGGCATAGATAAACCGCTTTTCGCGATACCGTCCCTACTTTTTTTTTTTTTTTTTTTTTAAAGAACTTAACACTCAAGTGGGTATGAATACACTTATAATGCCTCAGCATGTGTTCAGTTTTTTTCTAAAATGGGATAGAGAGAGAAAGGGCTCAGTGGTTATTTCGCTCCATGGGTGGCATCCAACCATCATTAACTGAAAAAATGGATGAAATGTCTTTCGGGCGAGGCTGGGAATCGAACACCGAACCTTCCGATTTGAAAGCCAGTCCACTACCACTTGAGCCACTGCCACCTTTCATATGAATATAAGGCCGGATGTGATTGTATTCTCATGGCACATCGAATCATTTTTATAAGGAAATTGTCAATGCTGTAAGTCGGGCGATATTGTACTCGTACACTAGGGTTCTGTAGAACTGAAGACAAGTTCTGAAACATTGCCTTTTGACCATCGGAATAATTTCTATATAATACGGCATTGCAGTGAACAACGGGGCAACACTAAGCGGCGATTTGACTGATAGGGCCACTAACTTTAAACTGGAATCAAGTTGACTGCTAGGAAATAGCTTTCTTGTCAGTGCCAGGGCCTTCACGACGTCAGCTAGATAAGCTTTGTCAGTTATTTCCGGTATCCCATGAAGCCCATCATAAACATATCTAGTTTTCACTGTTGATAGATTTTCAATCACCTGATCTGCACGTCACTACTTAGTTTGCGTACGCTATACCAGTATGTGAAGCTGTTGTAAACCGTTTTCAGTGTAAACTACTTTGGTCGAAATCACGTTGCCACATTTAACAACGAGCTTCGTTCCCTTAGTAGACGTCTCGGCATACCTATGCCCAAAAGCTCGAGATAGTAGGGACACATGCACTGGTTCTTGAATTTATTCCATTATATCATGTGTCGGAGATCGGCTTTTTTTATGTTCGTAAGTAAACTAATTTACACGAAATTAGCAGAGTTCTTCGTAATCCTATTTCTTATCAGGATAAGGTGAATCACTTCCATTTTGAAATTCGTTGGACAATACACGTTGTTCAGAGCATTGTCAAGAGCGTAGTGTCCACTGTTGCTAACACGACGTTTGGTATTCCGTCTATTCCTGACGTATTTTGGTTGGGTCCAAAATGCACAGGAACACATCTTTTGACGTTTGACGCGTATCCTTCATCGATTATGGTAAAACCGTGATTCTCAGATTGGCAATTTTGCAGTCCATTGTCTAAATAGAAGTGGTCCACATAAACTCTGTTTTCAGTTTCGTAGTTACTGTGAACGGAATCACTCACACGGCTTTGCAAAAGTTACGAAAAGACTATCACCTGAGTTGACACTTTCTAGCTTTACATGGCTTGTGGCTGTGGCTCGTGCAGTATGCGCCCTTGCTCCATCTTGCTGGAACCACATGTTCTCCAGTCCCAATTCATCCAATTGAGGAATGGAAAATTCATCAGTTATGGCTCTGCAGCGCTCACCAACCGGCATCCACAGTGGCCGTTTCGCACCCGACGCTCTAAAAAAAAACCTCCTAAAGCGTAAACAGCATATGACCCAATGACTTGCAGTGGATATAATGGCTCTTCGTACATTACTCGTAAATTTTCAATACCCGAGAATCGCAAAATTTTATTTATTCACGTATCAACATATGTGGAAATGGGACTCGTCAATGCGCCAAAAACACTGACGAATTACTCATCAAAAACATCGTGACAATTATTCAGCGTTTTTCAGGAGTATGACGTTTTACATTGCGTCAAAAACCATAGAAATACCCGTCTTATGCAACTAAACAGACATTTTAATCTACGTAATAAAGATTTACGTCTGGAGAATTCTGCATTTAGAAGGCATTCATGCATTCCATGATATACCAGTGCAGGAGCTACAACTCTAGGACTCAGAGAAGCGCTTGAAATGCTGCAATTACATACTGGAAACACACTTTAAGGAAGCCAACTTTAATGGATGGATTCTATGGACGGATGAGTTCCAATTCACCAGGGATGGAATCATTAATTTCCATAATTTACATATCTGGGCAGAAAGCAACCTCCACTCCATGAAACACAGAGCTTGTCAGCATAAGTCCAATGGCAATATGTGGCCAGGTACATACGAGTATAATGGGAAACAAGCTGATCGGCCCCAATCGGCTTCCACCCAAGGTTAATTCGAATCCAAGTCTTGAAATTTTGCGTTACATATTTCCAGAGCTATTAGGTGATATACGAGTATAACTGCAATAAAGGACCACCATTGTATGCAAGCAGGAATGCGCCCCGTACGCTCAGGCCATGCAGTTAGAGAGCGGGTAGATCGGGTGTATGTAAACTCTTAAATAGAGCGGGAAGGACCCATTCTGTTGCCTCCAAAGTTTCGGGACCTGACTTTTATTTGTGGGGGCGAATGAAGGACATTATCAGAAATAACAACATTAGATGACTTTTTTTTTATGTATAGTAATTAGCGCTACACACAGTGTAGACGAAGGAAAATTAGGGAGCGGAAAAAGAGAGATACCGATGTGCGTTGGTTTTAAATGTTTGCAAGTTATAATGACTAGGAAATAAAGAGGTCGGCAGGGCATTCCATAAGAGAGTTATACGGCTTAGGAAAGATTCATGATATTTTAGAGTACGTCCGAAAGTGGGAATGAAGGTATACTGATGATCATCCATAGCGAGGCGGGTGTTACGGTTAAAAGTTTGAAGGGGCGGTAGTGAAAATACCAACAGAACAACGTGAGACAGGAAACATTACATCGATGCTCGGGGGTATTTATTAACTGGCCATACATTGGCCAGATGTGGACATTGTACTCCAATTTCGGGTGGATAAATGCCTTATATATAATAAGTCTTACATCGCTTAAGGAAACCTAGACATTTTGCCGCATTTTTGGCGACATCGAATATGTGGTCATGCCAACGTAAGTTGTTATTGACTCACATACTCGTACCGAAAATGGAAAGCTTTTAGGTTTCGACGATGCAAGTGCCATTCATGGGCAATGACTGGGTATTTAAGTTTCGCTTTAACGACGGCGCATTGTGTTTTGGAAGCATTAAATTCCATTCTGTTTATAGTTCTCCAATTGGTTACGCTGCTAATATTGGAATTTAATGAGCTTAACATACGTTGCTACTGCAGCTCTACAGCCGAAGTGCAGGGACGTGGGTCCGGAAACGAAAATGAAAGCTTAGAGTATTGTCATTATTAAGGGAGTAGTAGATTATAAGTAATAGACAAGAAATCATTGATTAAGATCAAAAACAGTATAGGAGACAGAATGGAGCCCTGGGGAACACCAGCATTTATTTTGTGAATATAAGACTTGAAATTATCAAAGACTACTGGAATGGCGCATTCCGAAACGTAATTTCTAATCCGTTGAATAAGAGAATCGTTGATCCCAAGAGCTCGTATTTTCGAGATATTTCATGAGCTGACGGTTTATCAGCGTCTCTATGATTTTGAAAAGAAGGAACGTAAGTGCAATGGGCCTGTGGGAAGAGAAAGAAGAATATTCCTCTTTCTAGGGATGGGCTGGAGAAATGCTGTTTTTCATCTGCTCGGGACGAGTCCTAAAGAGTAGGATTGATGAAAAAGCTTACCCAGTGATTTCGCGAGCGTGGATGAACACCTCTTCAGTAGAAGGGAAGATATACCATCTGGACCAGTGGATTTGTGAATGTTAAGATCTTTAAATACTCTTGCTACTACGCGAGTGCGACGTACTCAAGTACAGGCGGACACAAAGCATAATCTGGAAGGAAGTGTTGAGCTGGCCGCAAAGTGTGCGCCTTGGCCTTATCCAAAGATCTGAGAGCTGTAATGCCATTGTAGATGAGCGCTGAGATGGAGGATGCGGCAGAATTTCTAATATTTTTGACGTACAACCAAAAGGTTTTCCCATTGGTGTATTTGTCGTCTCAGTTTTTGGTCGTATTGAAATTTTACAGACGTAAGAAAGACATTGGGGTCATTCGTGGCTCGTTTGAACTTTTTACAGTTTTCCTCCTTATTTCTCTAACCCTGACAGCCTCTTTACAGCTTGAGACGTACCTAGTCTTTTCCTTTGGTTTGATAATCTTCATCCAATGAGGAATAAACGATCGCATTCCAAGGAGAATAGTGTCTATATCACGTCAGCAACGTGATCCACGTCATTATCGAGGATCCCGAGGATTCCTAAAGTCTGGTAAGTCCGCCCCAATGGAATTTCTAGTATTGCTATACGGTATTTTTGGGAATCTTTCCTCTAACACAGTGGCCAGACGACCCTGGAGTGGATAGCACATCGATTTTGTACTTATCTGGGTTAGGAATTGAGAATAAGTCCAGGGTGTTGACGGTATGACATCAACGGCAGGTATTCGCGTAGGCTCAATTATAAGCTGGGTTAAATTGTTTTCCGCAAAGAAGATCGAATGTCGAAGCCATCCAGAATAGTGAATATTGAAATCGCCCGTAATAACGATTTCAGTATGAGGGCACAGAGCTACAATTCTTTGAATGGAGTCAGACAGCGCATCAAACTCGTTAAAGGTCGAATTGCTGTCCAGTTTGGGGCAACTCCTGTAAATAAAGCAATAGTGGATAATTTGCTTACGGAGATGGAATTTTAACCATAGGAAATTGAATTCCGGATTGGGACAGCGACTGCATTATGGTGGAGTCTGGTAAGAGAGATCGCGGTGAGAGAAGAATAATGGCACTAGTTCGTAGCCAGATAACTTCAGATCACATTGATCTGAGAGATGTGGGCGAGGATCTACCTATGTTTTGCTAAGTGCCAAAACTGCTGCTGCAGAAAAGTGATTACGTAGCCCGCGTATATTTGCAATTTCCACCCTAATTTTCTGAGTCATTATAAAAAAAAAAAGAAAACAAACACAAACACCGACGATCGATGGTAAGCAAGGCTGTGAAGTGAAAATTCTGATCTTGAGTTACCAAATCAAATTTTTGTAGGTGTTATGATACACGTTTCAATGTTGCAAAAAGTGGGGGCATTCTTTCCGAAAAAAATGAAGCTTTAGGTTTTATGACATAAAACTACTTTTGAACTTCAATAAATTTTGACGCATTAGTTTTAGTGCAACATCTACTGTGAATCAATTAAAGGACTCATAATTACAAGTTCAACGATACGCCATTTGTTACACCACACAAACAAATTCGAAAGATGTTAGGAGTCAAAACAGAGCAGCGTAATACTCTGTTCACACCATCGAAAACTCTCGTAATCTCAATCGAAAACAAAGTTTTTCCACATTTTTTTTTTAGTTTTTTAAACTCCTTAGAAAAACTAGTTTTTGATGGAAACTCCTCAAAACCTATTCGCAATTGTGAGGTTGTTAAAGCAGTCACACCTTTCGGTCATTCGGCATATACTCGAGACCGGTGCCAAACAATTTTAAGTGCTTTTGAAATATCGAGCGAACCTATCTTGCTGTTACCGGATTGGTGTAGATTTTGTGACCACTTTTTGATAGAACATGCCATTAGACCATTAGAGAGCATAGGACTAATAATATATTTCCGATTCAGAGAGGGCAGCCACCTCCAGGTGCTGATGGTAATTTTCAAATTAATCCTGGAAATGGCATAGTCGAAAAGTTAGCTTTTTTGTAATGAATAGTGGTTATTTATGGAATTTCAGAATGGTACAAACTTAACTCGCTTCTGAAACTTCTATTAACGATCGCCTAATGTAAATTTCTGGAGTATTCTTCGTTTGTGTTCTGTCAAAGTTTCCTGCTTCAAACTCGTCTTTGCGACGCCGACTAATTGGACCTCACATTGCCGTTCTGTCCCGTACTAAGCGCCAGTGTATCGATTCTGTAAGCAGCAGTAAAAATGTCCAACATCTCAAGCACCTTTCACTTGCCAATAATCGATGTGCATGCGTCTTCTTTTGTAGTAACTGCAATACATCGTCTCAATATCTATTGAACATTCATCAATATCTGAATCAGTCAATATGTCGGCAATTTGTCATCATTGGTACATACCTTCATATTTACGTTGACATCCATTGCAAGTTTTTCTTTGATGCCAACACACATAAAGCGATCATAAATTTTCATTCGTATCCTTCAGGGTATTCTTGAAACCGCAATAATATTGCCGCAACAACTTGCCTCAATAAATCCCACACAAATTATTTTTAATAATTTGGTATGAGCATCGCGAAAAATATTTCGAATATCGTACGAGTGTAAGATTATTCAATTAAGTCAAAAATTAGCGTTGAAATGTTTGCCACCTACAGTGGGACACGTACATTTTTTTTGTACGAAAAAAAAAATAAAAAATTAAGCAACACAGGTTTCATGGTAATATGTATGTACGATATGTCAAGTCGATATAGAGAAACAATTGCAATCAAAATATTGTATTAAATCTAAATTAGTATTTGAGTTTGAAAAAGTTTGCAAACTAAAACCCACCTGTTGTCAGCCTGCAATATGAACCCGAAAAATCCTCTTCTCATTGTTTTTGGGTTATCAAAAGCGTCTCGCTTAACACTGTACGAGTATATGTGGCATATTCATTTCTGAAAACCACCGTATCCGTGTTAGTCGAACATATTTTGAAAGATACACACGTTTATCTGTGTAGTAAAGGTGACAAATGTAATGTTCATATAGCTTCGAACATTTTGCTAAGTATGTGAATGTTAAAATTTGGACAACCTGCCAAAAATGTATCCGCCATAAAACCAGCGAACAATAATTTGTATCTGATTTAGGAAATTGTTGTTCTTCAAATACGCGGGAATATGCTCGGCGAGGTGGCGACAAATCTTACATCACTCCTGTGTGAGTGTGTATCTGTGTAGGCAAAGTCAAAATCATTTCTCTATGCCAAATGCCAAGAGAGATATTATTTTGAAGAGATTTTGTTTTTTTCGTATAAAATAAATATATTGAATAGACGAAAAAAATAATTTTTTTTTTAATAAAAATTTTAGGTATAAAATGTTGAAATACAATATTCACATTTTGTTAAATCTTTAAGGAATTTGTTTTTCGAATTTTTCGTTTGAAGATGCACGTACCACGCATTGAAATTTCGTCTCCGAAGACCAAATGACATTCAATTTGGGATTGGCTTGTCTTGTGCCATTAGGCAGAGATATCGTTGTGAGCTATTAAAAATCTGGGATTCACAGATACATTGTATATGCCTATTAGGAGAATTACGAGTACACTGGGATTGCTTGATTGCAAGTGGCCACTTAGACAAATAGTAAAATAGTCGTAAAAAAATCACTAAGACTTTAACGGAGTATAAAAGCATTAGGTAATAATTATTGCGGAATTTAAATTTAATTACAAGAAATATCCGACAAGTGTTTTCGAACCGAATGCACTCTAGAAAGCAAACATTGCATGGAATCAGCTTGATGAAGGCGAACGAGTCAAAATTAAGCCTGAGAAGGCGCAATGGATTTTTAAAAAATAAAACGCAAACTACTCGTATCTATACGCCGATAAATATATGTAAATGTTCTTTCATTAAGCGCTTTCTATCTTTAAATTTAAATAAAACAAAGTGTGTGTGAGATATCATCAAAATTTTTTATTCGCTTGAAAGGCCTATCGATGCCATTATGTATGGAATATAACATTGTTCAATTGTCCTCACGGCATCTCTGGGTGGCGCGCATCCGAAATGTCCTATTTTCCATGACTCTGACGCATAAACCATGACTCTGACGCTAAAGACGTTAGACATGCTCAGAGTTAATATTGAAGAGAGGAAGAGTGGTCGAAAATTGGCTCCAAAGAATCGAATGAAGTCAAGTTCCATTCATAGTGAGTATGAGATAAAGTACATCTCACAATAAAAGTTTCGATATCCCAAACAAAAATGTATAGTCCTTAATGCAAAACCCGATATAACGTAAAACTTAAGTATACAATTTATTATTATCCATAATATGTTCAACTGTTGCCCCTGGAAGGCAAAACTCGCAAATGAGGGAGATTTTGTCCTTTGTATGAAATTCTCGCGAAAGTTGCACTTTGGCTGCACAACGGTGACTGGATAAGAACGATAAGAAAAAAAAATTAAATAAAACAACAACGGTGTGAGATACAAAATTGATTCTAACTTTATTTTGAAGCTACGTTGTGTGTGGAATAGCACATCATTCAAATGGCCGCCTCGGCTTCGCTGGAAGTGCTTCAAACAGTTGGTCAAATTTTTGATCACCCCGGTCCAATATGTGCCGCGTTATTCCGGCAATAGCGTGTGGAATGTTAGCCTCGATCCCATTCAAACTGGTTGGCTTATTAGCGTGGACTAAGCACTTGACATTGCCCCAGAGAAAATACTCGAGCGATTTCAAATCTCATGATCGCAGCGGCCAATGAGATGACCCAGTAGCGAAATTTCTCTTTCACAACTTCGAGCGTTGCGTCGCTTAAATGACATCTAACGCTCGGATATATCGATGCAGTCGAGCTTTGACCACAGAAAGTCGGTTAACATCGCCCTATTAACGGTAACAGTGTCCTTCCTCATTTCGAAAGAAATAAGGTCCGATGAAGCCGCCATGCCATAAACCGCACCAAACAGTCAGTCTTTGTGTATGCATTGATACTTAGCCGAACACTGGTGGATTGTGTTCACTTCAATAATGACAATTTTGCTTGTTGACATAGCCGTTGAGCCAAAAATGAGACTCGTGCGAGAAGATGATTTTTTTGGCCAAAACCCGGATCTCCGATCAATATTTCCAGCGCCCAATTAGAGAACTCACGGCATTGCCTATGATAGTCCGGCTATAATTCTTGCGTCAGCACAATCTTATACGGACATAGGACCAAATCAAACCGCAAAATAAGCCGGGTTGTCTCTCTGTCGATGCCCAATTCAGGTGATCGGCGCCGAATCGACATTTTTGGGTCTTCTTTAATACTGGCCGCTACGGCGGCTATATTTTCTTCATTTCGCACCAATCTCTACCTGGGTGGTGGCTTAAGATATAAAAGAGTGTGCTCGAGCTCAAACTTTTCCACGGTGTTACGAATTGCCTGCACACTGAACCCATGATGACGACTGACCTCACGACGAAATTCAGGTTGCCGGAATCTCGATAATGTTTTTTGATAATTTCCGCAAGCAAGTGCGGCAAGCGTAAAACGATACATCATGAAGTTGCAAACCTTACTGAATATTTTGACAGCTGGATGTCATTGTTAACTTTGACAGCTGCTGAAACATAATAATTGGAAAAATTGTCATTGCTATCTGGTAACCCGTTAAAAACATTGCGGACAGCTACCACCATCACCTAATATCCCAGAAATGTCGTTGACCTCAAACTCCAACCTTTCCAATATCCACCCGGCAAAAACGACACTATATGGGCGCACAGGTTCTAATGAAGTTCCACTTAATGACAGGAAAAATTAACCGTTCATAGGAAAAGGGACCTTAACTTACTTGAGCGAAATTTTCAGCAGAGTGGTTTTAGTAAAAAAGGTAAAAAAAATCGATTTTCGGGTTATTATTGATTTTTATGCAGAATCTTGTGCTGCATAAACCACAACAATAGTCGTACTAATTGTTTTATTTGTATCGATATATCGTTAAAACCGAACAAGATCTGAATCCAGGAAAAAGGACCGAAACTTACCCCCACAACCATACAAGCACAGAGGACACCAACCGAAACCGGATCACACGGGAGCGTTGTGTTGTAGATTTTATTAATATTATCTAAGGAACCCCACGTTGCTACTTAAAAAGTGAAAAACAAAATGCCTTACTCTCGAGTAGGACGGTCAGAATTCACATTTTAAATATTAAAAAAACTTCAAACACGTTTTTATCAAAACTAAAACTTTGAAAATTCAAGGCTTTTCAACAAAAACAAATTCTGAATGCTCAAAACACTACGTCTTCAGCTTTTAGAAAATATAAAATTCTCGATTTTGAGCATATGATATGTAAGTTAAGGTCCCTTTCCTATGAACGGTCACATATTAATCGCCAGCTGCGAATTCGTCTCACAGAAATACGATAAATTGTTCAAACATCTAATGAAAAACAATCACAAAATACAAAAACTGTCCAACAAACTATTTGACCTTAAGCCAGACAACAAACGAACAACCGAAATCACTCAGAACATGCAAGGTCACATAAACATTCTCGAACAACAGATAAATAAAACAATATCGAAATAAAAAAAACATTCCACCCACTGCCCAGAAAAATCTACAATCTACAAGACATCGTAAAAGGATTAGGAAGAACAATTAACCAACATCTAGAAGACAGCAACATCATAAACATTTATAGAATCAAAACGAAAAATGCTAATAATTCAAGAATAATCCCAAATTTTAAAAACAGGACCGCAATCTACCAAAACATACAACAAAGAAACTCAAATCTAAATGCAGCAGTTGCAACTGCGTACCTACAATACATGTGTTTAACAATAAATAATTGGCCCGGCAAAATAAACAACTGTTTTGGCTGGAGGTTTATGTGCAAGAAAAATTCAAGCACATCAAGCGATGTGCAAACAAAATAACACACAGATACTCGTACGTAAGTTAGTTCAATCAAATTGAAGAATTAGATACGCAACTGATGAACATCAACAACAATGACGAAGAATTAAAAATTTATTATAAACGAATTAAAAAAATTTAACTCTTGCTACTAATGCTCGAACACAAGGTCATTGCGGAAAAAACTGGAATGTACTAAAAAATGTTGGACTTCTTAGATATTAAAAAATAGTTCTCCTTGAAACAAATACATAAATCCAGCTGGGGGGATATAACAAATTAGGCGATTTTGCGATGACTGAAACCATTTTGTTTCGAGCGCCGTGGTCTGGTGCCTCTAGGGACCCCAGAAAGAATTCGCAAAAATTCTCCATCATTGGACAACACGGCCAGCCACTTGCTTACCGAAATGTAGTCAGATACCTTGGGATCTGGCTAGACCAATATCTGCATATATTTCAACAAGAATGTAGGGCTCTTTTGCCCTTACAAAAAGATGAGGCCCATGCTGGTATATGGGTGTCCCGTGTGAATCAAAGTGAGAGCAAGCTTAATGGGAAAGATTCGGGTGTTTGAGAGGGCTTTCCTTAGTGTTTGTCTTCACCTATACAACAGAGTGAATCTAACAAGATTCGCTATTAAGTTGACTCGGGTGCATATTGCAAGAGCAATGACCTCGTCCAGCAAACTGATATCTGGGGCCCAGACTACTACCCCAACTACTTATATCATGAGATTGTGCGCTTAAAAGGTTTCGTAACCTCTGAAGAGTTCCTCTATTTTCACATGAAAGGGCTGATCCAGAATAGGGTTGCGGTGTCGCTAATCTTCTACGTAGCTCGTGCAGTTGGTGAGGGGCGACTCAACTACAACAGAGAGGTCGCACACGGCAGTATTGAACGTCTGAAGTTTGAAGTTTTCTAACAATTGGGTTAGATTAGATTGTATAGTTAGGCTAAGTAGTTTAAGGTTTAATTTAAGTCAGAGGTATATGTTTTATAAAAATATAAAAACATAAAAATATGCTCATTTACTAAGTTTTTTTTTAAATACTTAATATTTCCCTAGCTTAACTAGATGTTAATGAATAATGTTTATTATTGAAAATGATAAATTAGACATCGAAAGACGTAAAATAAAAATATAGTTTAGCTTAGAGCGCCTGCTTGGAGGACCAGTAAGTTACACTAAATTAATTAAGTTATGTTAAGCTAACTTTTAATCATTTTTTCTGTTAGAATGTAAATTTAAGAAACTACAATTAAAAATGGAATTAAAAATGGAATAATAATGCAGAATTCTCCAATAGGATTAGAGGCACGGTAATGTACATCCGAGGAAACATCTAATACGGCCGAACAGAGGATAAAACTACAGCAGATGAGAATATAGACCTACGAGTTGTTATTAAAGATAAGACAAAATAAAAATTCATAAGCGGAATCTATAGAACACCAGGATCTAGTAAAGGGTGACGAGATAGCAATGATAGTTTTTCCAATTACTATGTTTCACCAGCTGTCAAAGTTACCAATGACATCCAGCTATCAAAATATTCAGTAAGGCTTGCCATTTCATCATACATCATTTTACGCTTGCCGAATGTGCGGAAATTACTCGTATTCAAAAATATTATCAAAATTCCGGCTCAGTTGTAATACGCAAAGTAAATTTCGTCGTGAGGTCGGTCGTAATCATGGCTTCAGTGTCCAGGCAATTCGTCGCACCGTGGAAAAGTATGAGTGTGACTGCACTCTTTTGGATCTTAAGCCGCCTAGCAGATAGAGATTGTGGCGAAATGAAGAAAACATAGTATCGAAGAAGACCTAGAAATATCAATTCGGCTCCGATCAGCTGAATTAGGCATCGCCAGGGAGTCAACCCGATTTATCTTGCAGTTGGATTTGGTTGTAGGCCCACCAGTTCGCTAATGAAGTGCTAGAAACGTTGGCTGGAGATCCGGATTTTGGGCAAAAAATCATCTTCTCAGTAGCTATGACAACAAGCAAAATTGGCATTTTTAGAGCGAATACAATTTACAAGTGTTCGGCCAAGCATCAATGCATCCACAAAGATTGAGTGCTTGGTGCGGTTTATGACATAGTGGCATCATCTGACCTTATTTCTTCGAGGAAGGAGACACCATTACCGTTAATGGTCTCAGGCCTAGAGCTATGTTAACCGACTTTCCGTGGGCAGAGCTCGACAACATCGATATATGCGAGCTGTAGCCCCAACAAGAGGGCGCTACATGCCATATAAACGACGCAACGCCAGATGTTCTGAACGAGAAATTTCGCAACTGGGTCATCTCATTGGCCGCTACAATCAGGAGTTTTGAAATCACTCGAGTATTTTCTCTGGGGCTACGTCAAGTCCTTAGTCCACGCTAACAAGGCAACCACCTAGTGATCAAAAATTGGACCGAGCACTGCCAACGAAGCCGAGGCGGCCATTTGAATGATGTGCTATTACACACATAGTGGCATGACTGTAGCTTCAAAATAAAGTCAGAATCAATTTTATATCTCACACCGTTGTTGTTTTATTTAAATTTTTTTTCCTATCATTCTTATCTGGTCACCCTTTATAAGTGCCTTCACTAATGCAATGTGGATAAATAAGCAGGAGACTTCAAAGAAGACTGACATCGTTATTATGGGTGACAAGGACATGAATGTCAACGAGACTAAAAAAAACTGTGTAAGGGTCTACTTGGAAATGATTGCGTCAAAAGATGCCCGAATTAAAATGAAGACAGGAATCCCGACACTCATAGATCACATAATTGTGAATATTGGCAAGATAAATTCTACTCTCTGCTGTAATTGAATGTGGCATTTCTGCCGAAGCAGGAACTTACGCGTATTCTCAAATAATGCCGAATAGCATGGTTGATGGGCTATTGTAATACTGGCTACAAACTGGGAAGCAGCTTTACAAGAAACAAACGTAGATGACATGCACGATGAATTCAGAAGGATAATGCAAGAATGACAACAATCGAAGGCGCTCACCATACAAAGCGAAAATTCAATCCGTGGATGTCAGAAGAACTAAAACGCAAATGTAAAATGCGCTATATTGCGAGTACGTACCGAAAAACGAAGAGCAGTAGAATAAACAAGACAAGAGATGGAGCAAATGGGATTTAGAAATATGGTCAGTAAAGACATCTGCTTCCGACGCTGTGTGACCCGTTCCGACTGCATATCCCGAGTCCATATATTTTATTGTTTCGCTGACTTCGGTTTTTGCGCAATTTCTTGTTTCCTCCTCGTACACATATCATCGTTTCATCAGCTCATTTCTTTATTAAGGTGAAGCCTGAAAACTGGGGCAAAACAAAAATAAAATAAAAAAATACCACAATGTCCCAAAGGCAGTACTAGATGGAGTGAAAAGTGACCTAATTGGGAAGGAAAAATTTTGTTTTTTTAAATGTTTCTTTTATATTATTCAATATAGTCCCCTTTTAGATGGATACACTTATTCCAGAGATTTTCCAACTACTTGATCCCGTCCGAAAAGTAATTTTCCGGAAGGTCTGCAAAATACTCCTTCGTGGCGTCGATGATTTCCTCGCGTGAGCTGAATTTTTTATTGATGAGCCATCTTTTGAGGCTTGGGAAGAAATAATAGTCCGAGGGATCCAAATCCAGTTACCAATCGACGCCAAAAGTCCGCCCGATTCCGCATCAGCAAGTCCAAACACTCTTTCGAAGTGCTCTCGCGTTCGTGTTTTTGGTCAGGAGTGAGCATTCGCGGCACCCAACGGCAGGATAACTTTTTCATATGCAGAATATTGCCCAAAATATAGCGTGTGCACTCAGTACTAATTTTAGTGGTATCTGCTGGCTCGCGCACCTTCACTTTCCCGTCAGCCAACACCATTTCATGCATTTTTTTGACATTGTCCTCTGTAACCGCATTGGAGGGCCTGCCGCTGCGGACTTGATCGGTAGTGGAGTTGCGACCACCACGAAACTCTCGAAACCAATATTTGACGGTGTAATCTGACGGAGCGTTAGTCCCATAATATTTATCAAACTTTTCTTTTGTTTCCTTCGCCGATTTGCCTCTCAAAAAATAATGTTTTATGAGAGAACGAAAATCGTTTTTGTCCATACTCAACATGATGCCAAAGACGTCAACAACAATCAGCTGTCAAAGCAAAACTAAAGACAGTATCGCACTGAAATTTGACATGCCTGCCTAAATATGAACGGACTTCAAGGCACCATAACCTTTTTTTGCAGTAGCAGCGCATTCTGGCGGTCAAGGAGGTCACTTTTCACTCCATCTAGTAAAAATTGTTGGTCGCCCGTCAAAAGTATTTCTGTCTCATACTCCATCCCAACGCTCATTTACAATGACATTCCAGCTGTCAGCTCTTTGGACAAGGCCAATCTACTTGCTGCACACTTTGCCAGCTTAACACTACCAGATCGTGCGTTGTCTCCGTCTACACTTGAGTGCATCGAAACTTCAATGGGACGAATCCACTTTTGCACTCGTGTAGTAGCAAGAGTACTTAAAGATCTTGACACTCACAAATCTGCTGTTCCAGATGGTATATCCCCCTTCTTGTGAAGAGGTGTTCTTCCTCGCTGGCAAAACCACTGGGTAACCTTTTTCATCAATCCTACTCTTTAGGAATCTTTCCGAGCAAATGGAAAACAGCGTTTGTCTAGGCCGTCCCTAAAAAAGGCGAATCTTTCTCTATCTCCTCCTACAGACCCATTGCACTTACGTCCCTTCTTTCCAAGGTCATGGAAACACTGTTAAACCGTTAGCTTAGAAATATCTCGAAACACGACAACTTCTCAACGAGCAACAGTACGATTTTCGTAGCAACAGCTCCACTGGTGATCTGATGGCATGTCTCACCGAAAAGTGGAACCAAAGCGTACATCAATCTGGCGAAAGGAAGATGGTTGCACTTGATACTTCTAAGGCATTTGACAGAGTTTGGCATCAGGCTCTTTTGTCGAAAATGCGTGCTTTTGGGATCGATGACTCTCTTCTTTAATGAATTAGAAATTACCTTTCGGAACGTTCAATTCAAGTTGTCTTGAACGGTTTCAAGGCTGATATTCACAAAATAAATGCTGGTGGCTCCGTTCTGTCTCCGATACTCTTTTTAATTTGTCTGCTACTTCTAATCCACTATATTCCTTTGCTGATGACAGTACTCTCTGCTTTTCATATTCGTTCCCGGGGAACGAGAACGGCAGCGTATGCTAAGCTCATTAAATTCTGATATTAACAAATACCACTAACAGAGTAGTATTTAATACTTCCTAAACACAATGCTGCCTGTTGCCGATAAAGCGAAATTCAAATACCCAGCCGTTATCCATGAGTGGCACTTGCATCGTCGAAACCGATAAACTTTCCATTCTCAGTATGTGTGTCAATGACAACTTACGTTGAAATGACCACATATTCGGTGTCGTCAAAAATGCTGCGAAATGTCTGGGTTTATTTATTTATCCCATTTATCCACCCGAAATGGGAGTACAACGCCCACATCTTGTCAGGTGCTGATAAAACATCTCTGCACCTGCTAGATAGGATCCACAACCGTGCGATAAAACTCATAGGTGATACTAATATCTGTCAACCAATTGACATCCCCGAACACCGATGTAATATCTCCCGTCTCACTCTGCTTTATAGCTATTTCCACTACCAGTGCTCCGTAGAAATCGCCAGTAACATTCCGCCCCTTCAAACTTTTAACCATAACACCCGTCTCAATATGAATGCTCATCAGTAGTATACCCTCAAGCCCACTTTCGGACGTACTCTAAAATATCGTGATTCGTTCCTAAGCCGTACAACTCACTTATTGAATGCCCTGCCGACCTCTTTATTTCCTGGTCATTGTAACCTTTAAACATTTAAAACCAACGTTCACTGGTACCTCTCTTCCCATCTTCCCTGATTTCCCTTTGCCAGCGTATGTGCAAACATTTTAATACTTAAATCCCTTGAGCGCGCGTTCATTATATAAAAATAAAAAAAAATATAAAAAAAGCCGTCCGTTCAAAACACCGAGCTGGGTTATTTCACTACTCTTACATTTTTGTTCTTCTTGGTTTATTGCATTATGGAGCCATTCTAGCAAGTTTAGCGTCCCGAGCTAGCCTCTTCTCTTCTCTAAGATGTTCCATCGACTAATCCCGCTGTAACATAGCTGGTTATTGGATTGTGGTTCCCCCAAGATCACTTTAGAATCTTTTACTCGCCGTTTCGTGGTACGAGTATTCAAGTTAAAACCTTGATTTATCTGTTTGGTGTTGCCGTACATAATTTGTTAGTAAATAGAGTATTTAATACAGTTATACCGTGTGATTTCTACTATGTTGAGTATATCTTCTTGCGCTGAGTTTTCGTATTGACAGCAGTCTTCGTAATCGCAGCTCGATTCCTCGCCCTGTCCGTTTAAGTCTGCTCCAATGAAAAGCTTTTCTTACTTTGTTGTTCTATTTGAAAACTCGTCGCAGTCGCAGTTCATAATTGTAATGCATAGGCGCTTACAATATATTGCTGAATCATCAGTTCTATTGCCACAAGACAGTCGGTAATTTTTGATGTGCTTACGACCATACCAAGAAATTCGTCTTTTAAGACAATGCCGTTCTTATTTTGTTCTTTTCCATATTAATATATGCATTCAACTCGGTTATTCCGTTATTTCGCCATTTGGTTTCTTGAGCGTATATTATGATGATTTTACGTTGCCGTAACACGTTTTCTAGTTCGGAAATTTAGCACGTCTTTGTCCCGGCGTTTCGGTCTGCGGTGAATAATCCATTTCCTGATACATCATATTGCTCGCGCCCTCCAAATATTTCTATTGACCCCGAATTCAATCTTCTGCTGTACAGAACAAGCGGGCCCCCGCCCAATTATCAAGGCTTCGCCCATTAATGACGTTGTCTAATAAAAAGCGGGGGCAGAGCATATTACTGGTCTTATCGTAAACATCTTCAGATTACAGCCTCTGAATGGTTGCTACGATTTGACCAGTTACAAGTTGCCGGTCATAGGTCTTGTTGGCGGCTGGACCACCGGTAGTCCATACCAGGACTTAAATCACGGTACCATGGGAGTCAGGAGCCCCCTGGATTTCGGTCCGGGCCTGACTTGTTAGAGGTAGGCTCCCTTGTGGGAGCGTCATGGTGGCTGTGGCTTAAACCCAAATCGCGGGTACGGGTTTCCTTTTTGGTTTGACCCATTGTAGAGTAGCAAATAAGTACTGGGTGCTGTGACCCTAAGAACAGTAAGAGGTTTTAGGTCGGCCTCGGCTCATAACAAGGGTGGAACTTGTGCCTCCAACACAGTTCCGAATTGGTATCAAAATATTTGTGGCGAGCGATGACAAGACGTATCCTTGCTCCCTATGGATGTATGGGCATCTCGTAAACATAAGGTCTCATGACAGGTGGTTTACGTTAAAAATCCAGGAACGTTCTGTACAGAACAAGCGACCGTCACAGTAGTATATTCATATGTGATACGTTCACTTCTATGATGCAGTACTTTCGTAGTATCCTCCTATCATCCACGTGGAGTTTTCACGCGTGGACGTAGGAATGTATGTACATATATACGTCTTTCTCCTGGTCCACCAGTAGACCCCAAATGTGTGGGAATCCGATCCCCCTTAGTGGCTTCCGATAGTCTCATTAGAACGTTAATGCTTTTTAGGCCCATCTTAGATCATATATTAAACGGCCTAATCGTTTCCTATTTAGTCGCCTTTAACGACAAGAACGGAAACAAACTGAGGCAATATCATATAAAGTATTGCCGCACGGCATTAAGGGTGCCTCGTTCATTAGCGATAATGCATAGTACTCAAATCTATTCTCAATTCCTTGGTTATAGTGAACTGGATTGTTCAAGGCATATAGGATCGGGAAAAAGTCTTCAGCAAATCCGTTTCCTACTTTGGATCTTTGATCACGAAAAGACCGCCATCTGAGTCTGCATTTTCTGGGCTTAAGCCAACCGACTGTATACTGTTCCTTCGATCGGACTGTCCCCACATATTATTGATTAAATGTCTATAACTTACCATCGTCTAAGATGTTGCAGGTTTTGTCTAAGCATGCTGTCCATATAAGTGTAAGTATTCGCACCATTCTCGGCTACAATATCCATGTACTGCTTGGACTTGTATTTAAGGGTGTGAGTTGTTTTCATTTCCTGTTTTTTTATATATTGCTTATTAACGTAATCGTTGATATAGGGTTGCGTGTTTTTTATTCCAGTCCTGAACGTCTTCCTTTTTTAAAAAAATCCTGTTCAACTTTTAAGAAGCATCTTTCTACTGCGAACTTAACAATGCTTAATTACGTTCAGATTAATTTCCCATAAATAGATTTCATTTGAATTTAGAATTCGCTGTTCGTGGAAATATGCAATTATGGTATGAAGAAAAAATCAAAATTTTCCATCTCCAAATACAATAGAAAATACGAGAGAAATATAGCTAAAAACGTCCTCAATTTAGGATGCGTGTATTCCCATTTCTATATTAATACCTCAAGGTTTTATTAACTTTGTCAACAATGCCTTTGTTTCATTTCTAATGAATCATTTACCCAGTCAACAACGGTTTAAAAATATTCATTTTGGAATTTTGCATCAAACAACTCTTGAAATGCTACTTTTGTTCGAAAACAAAATGCTAATGAATGTTGTAGCGCATTGCATGATTCACCATAAGACACTATGCCATATTCGAATGTACGAGTATAAATATTTATAAATAAATAATATCTAAATACTTGTCAAGGTCTTAGGCGAATTACTTAAAACCTTCGTCGTCAGTATTACTCAGACAAAATGACGCTTGATGATTCGACTGTTTAATCATATTTAAATGAAGATGCAATCGTCCTGGTGAATTTCGACGACAAATTTACAACTGCAATATTTTGAAGAAAACGAAAACACTTAAAATAATTGCAGAGCTTATTTTTGAATTTGCCCAAAAAATTTAAGAAACTTTTCGACACTTTTATCGGAATTTCGGTGAGATTTTAATTGCTCGCTTGCGATCTCTTCTAAACGCTAAATTGGTATTTGTCAATCAATTAGGTACTCCTCCCCGTGGAATTGGTTATACATGGAGTATTTTACTCTATGCATCAGTTCTGTCAATTAAAAATGTTTTAGCGTTTTTGAGCACTTGGTTGATAATATCGTAAAACTAACCATGTCGTCAGGTCTATTTTTCCTCGGCCCTATTTTGGAAAATGTTTACCACATGGTCTGGCAAGTTTGATTGATTCATCCATCAATTTTAGAATCAGCCATACGTTCATGGTGATA
The DNA here is from genome assembly GCA_963966105.1 of Volucella zonaria. NCBI lineage: Eukaryota > Metazoa > Arthropoda > Insecta > Diptera > Syrphidae > Volucella > Volucella zonaria. The sequence goes on along the minus strand of OZ014533.1, from coordinate 99,455,121 downwards.
TTTTGTTGATTAAATATTGTCAGTAGAATTGATCTTCAAATTGATGACGTACTGATAGAGACTTGTCTAACCTAATAGTCTTCTTTAGATGCACTTCTAGACACTTCAAAAACAAGACCAAGAGATGAGTACGTATTTCACAGATCATCTTATGCAAACATTTCAATTCTCAATTTTTTCTATTTCTTTAATTTTATTTATTTCAATAAAATCAGCATTGGTTATGCGTTTCCGCGAAGCCGTAGGGGCTTTTCTGCAGAATGTTGTGCTTTTAACATTAATAATTGAAATAAAGTATGTTTAATTAGTTTAATATACAGGGTGTCCCAAAAATCAACGTCAAGCCGGAAACGGGGGATAAGTCCAGTGGTGTCGGTTATCACAAAATTATAAAAAAAATCTAAGTCATGTATTGGGTCTACAAGTAAGTTTCCAGCGTTTATCAGAGATGGCGCCACCAGTGGATCCCGGGCAGAAATGTCAGACCCCATGTGTTTTATTTGTAGGTTTTGTATCTGTCAACAACTTTGCAGCGTTATATTTGAGCAGTTCTATCGGTGTCGTACATTTTATCGAGCAAAATCATGGCAAGTTTCTAGCCAAATAAACGTCATTTGCGGGAAGCGTTGCTTTTATTCTATATGAAGAAAAGTGCGGCTGAGGCCTATCGTTTGCTTTCGGAAACTTATGGGGCGGAATGTATTGGTGAATCGACGTGCCGCGAGTGGTTCAAACGGTTCAAAAGTGGTGATTTTGGAGTTGAAGACAAAGATCGCCCCGGAAAGCCGAAAAGTTTTGAAGACGAGGAATTGGACACTTTACTGGATGAGGATCCATGTCAGATTCACGAAGAACTTGCTGCATCATTGGGCGTGACGCAACAAGCCGTTTCCCTGCGCCTAAAAGCACTGGGATTCATTCAAAAGGTTGGAAACTGGGTGCCGTACGAATTGAAGCCAAGAGACGTCGAACGGCGATTTTGCATGTCCGAAATGTTACTGCAGCGGTATAAAAATAAATCATTTTTGCTTCGTATTGTCACTGATGATGAGAAATGGATTTATTATGATAATCCTAAACGCAGAAAATCGTATACAAAGCCCGGCGAGCCCGCCCAATCGACGCCGAAACGAAATATTCACGTGAATAAGGTCATGCTCTGCATATGGTGGGATCAAAAGGGTGTCGTGTACTACGAACTGCTTCCGAGTGGTGAAACCATCAAAGGACCATTATATCGAACCCAACTAATTCTAGTAACTAAAAACTAAACTAAAAACGGCCAGAATATGAATCCAGGCATGAGTCCGCGGTTAGCGGTTTCGGTGAAAAACTATTTGGAAAATAGTAGATGGGAAATTCTGCCTCACCCGCCTTACAGTCCAGACTTGGCACCATCTGACTACCACTTGTTTCGTTCGATGCAGAACGCTCTTACGGGAATACGCTTCAGCTCAGTAGAGGAAATCAAAAGTTGGCTCGATACGTTCTTGGGCTCGAAAGACGAGAAATTTGTTTGGTCTGGAATTCATAAATTGCCAGAAAGATGGGGGAAAGTTGTAGCTTCCGATGGACGATACTTTGAATAAAACATTGTAACTATGTTTTCATAATAAAACTTCAAATTTTGGAAAAAAAAACGCTGGAAACTTACTTGTAGACCCAATACTTTTAAAACTATTGGCATTCAAAAAAAATCGAGAAATCTGACACCCTGTGACGATCTTTCAAGTACTGTGACCGCAAATCTTTATTTTTTTATGACCAGTAGAGTAGCTCTTCTATAAACTACGGTCCAAAATTGAAACATAATTATATCGGTTTTAACTAAAATATTGCTTTTTTGTCCATCCATATATCTGAAAATCATTAATCACCCAACTTGAACTGACTGTACTGACAAAAACATGTACTATGCCATTTTGGAAAGTAACTTTAAAAGGTGGCATATTTAGACTGGATTCCAAAATGGCATGACACTTCCTAGACTAACGCTTAATTAAGGAAAAAAAAAATATTTTGTTAAAGAAACCCAATTTATAGTTAATTCTTCTTAATAAATTAAAATGAGAACCAAGTGTGAGCGAGACAGACAGTGACGTCCAAAATGACTGAAACTTCGGTAAGTAACTGTCAAAAGATGCACAACTAGCATTCACTAGCTTTTATTGACTAGTGCCGCTATCTTTACGTCGGAAACTTTTCAGACTTCAATAACAATGGGTCACAAGACTTTAACGAGCAACCTTGTTTCACTGCATAGCTTTGGTGGTCATAAGTTTCTTAATAAAATTATTGGCACTCCAATTTTTAACGAAATCAAATATCCTGGTAGGCCTGGTGTATTTATGAAATTTATGAATTCAGTTAGCATATGTACCGAATCATCTGCATTAACTGGAGTGTCGACATATTTATAAAGGTGCAGGACTCCATTAACTTTTGTCAAAATTAGCTCATTAGTATTGGGCGCAGAATCGTTTCTAGGTGCAATAATAGCTCTTTCTCTAAACCATGATAGGTCTTGCTCTAGATATCTTGAATGGAGTGATATATCCAATCTAATAAGTCAGCAACTCTTCCCGAGGATCTTACTTTTGCTAAAATGAAATTAATCAAAAATGTTTCGCCCGTTCCTCCTGGAGCATCTAAAAAGTATATCTTTCTTTTCAATGTTCAATGCTCGTTATTGAATACCAATTTTTGGTCCACAGTCAAGCAGCGTTCGCAACTATTCACATGTTGCAGAAGCTTTTCTCTGTTGTATGAGGCTTCTCTAATGAATTCAGTGCTCAGTACTGAGTTTCCATTATTACGATCGTTTGGCAGCGTAAGTTCAATAAGAGTCAAAGCTTCATTGAATATTCTTTCATTATAATCAATATATGAATGAATATTTAGCACGTCATTTGAGATGTCTTCGGTCAATGATTCGAAAACATTACAAGAAATTAAAATTACAGCAAAAAGATGCTGTAATGAACTAGTGATAGATAGGTATTCATCCCAATGGTAATCACCTTCGAGCACTCCCAGAGCCTTGCAAGAAAATTGGTCGCTCAGATGCGATATGCCGTTTACAATTTTTAAGTTAGCAAAAGATGTTGGACCTCGGATGTGGTGCAGCAGCACACGCAGATAAAAGCATTCAGCATTGTTGGGATATACTATATACACACGTCTTAGAGCAAACGGTTTCCTTACATCGGGGTAACCACTTACACGTTCACCTTGCTTTAGGTTAGGTTAGATTAGGTTAAACAGGGGTGTGATGGATATGCAGACACTAGGCACAAAAACGGGCCCTGGGGAACCAATTGAATTTGTCTTCAAATGGTAAAAACCTAAACAATCTTCCTGGTGAAACACACAATTTCTATGCAAAAGCCAAGAAGACCTTTCAAGTTCGTGCCGTCTATTTCCTCTAGGCTTTTTCGAAAAAGTATTTCCCTAAAAATTTTCTTCGACTACGCGATATTGCCTCGCATTTACACAGTATGTGTGTTATGTCTTTAACAGTTTGCAGATTACCGCAGAATCTGCAGATATCCGTATCTGACAATTTGCGTCCCTTTGCGTGCTGCCGCAGGAGACAGTGTCCTGCGAAGATTCCCATTACTGTCCGAAGGTTATCCCTGTTTAATTTTATTCACTTCCTAGATGTTTTGCCGTCAAAAAGCGGCCAAAGAGCCTTGAATACCGTGTGTCCTTCAAGACCTGACCTTAAGTTGTCAGTCTTTATTATTTTTTTCCTCGATAGTGCCCCTCACTACGCAAAGGGGTGATTTGGTATATTCAACCTCTTTATTGTCGAGTGCCCCCTCTTTTCTTGCAAGCTCGTCCGCTTGTTTATTTCTTTTAATACCGCAGTGTTGTGGCACCCAGCACAGCCTTATCCGGTTCAAACTGCATAGTGCCTTGAGCACTGTGCGACAGCCCCTGATTGTATCAGAGTTGATGTTGGTTGATTCCATTGCCTTGAATGCGGCCTGGTTATCGATGTAGATAACGATATCTTCTTCGGATCTCGTCTGCATTAACTCAGTCGCCCTGAGGACAGCCAGAACCTCTGATTGGAAGACACTGCTTGCATCCGGTAGTCTTATAGACACTCTTAGCTCTGGGTCCTCTGAGAAGATACCAGAACCTGTTCCTTCCTCTGTTTTCGAGCCGTCTGTGAAAATTGCTATTTCATTCGACCTGATTATTGCATTTATTTGTCAGTTCTCCCTGCCTCTCCCTCCCTCTCCGGGTATATTATGTCATATAGCTCCGTTAGGACCATGCTATGTCCGAAAATACTTGAAGTAACCCAGATTTGTGAGTCGTTTTTTGGTCTGCAAATCAAGCGGTGTTAGGTGCAAAAAGGTGTCTAATGCCATGTAATGGCTATGGAAGCCGTTCTTTGAATCGCCGCTAATTTTTCGTAAATCGTTTTCTTGTTTGTTGCTTTCCACCATACTAGTGCGCCGATGTAAGTATGGGTCTTACCAGCACCGTATACACCCAATGTACCATAGCAGGTTTTAAGCCCCAAATTGTTCCTACTGTTCTTTTGCAGATAAATAGAGCATTATATGCCTTCTTGATTCTTTCCGCTACGTTAACATTCCAATTCAGTTTTTTGTCCAAATACTTCGCGCAATCCGAAAGGGACAATTCCACTCCGTTGAGTTTTGGAGGTTTGAATTGCGGAATTTTGTACTTTCTGCTCAAAAGAACCAGTTCCGTTTTGAAAGGATTGGCATTGAGACCACAGCTTTTTGCCCAAGTGCTGATCGTCTTCAGAGCCACCTCCATAATTTCGCTTAAAATATTTAAGTATTTTCCCTGCACTATTATGACCATGTCATCTGCGTATGCCGTGGCACTTATACCCAATGTACTAAGCTTTTTAAGGATTTCATTGATAACCAGCACCCACAGGAGTGGCGATATCACTCCACCCCGAGAGGCTCCTCTGGTTACGGGCATTCTGACCGAGCTTTGCACAATGGAACAGTTTATTTTCCTGCTTGCAAGCATGTTGCAAACCCAATTTGTAATGCCATGTTCAATGTTAACGTCTGCTAGAGCATTTTTAATGGCGGTGAACTTCATATTATTGAAGGCTCCTTCAATATCGAGGAAGGCCGCATCTATTCCTAATGTGAATCTCCAATAATCGCTCCAGGGTTTTAAGCATAAATGATGACAGACTTATTGGTCTGAAATCTTTTGCTCTTTTATGCCCCTGTTTGCCAGCTTTAGGTATAAAAACCACCTTAACTATTGGTATGTGCCTTATTTTTAGACTGTGTGTAAGAATTTCCATAATTTGTTCTATTGCTACCTCCGGTGCTTTCTGTAGCATAATCGGTAGAATACCATCCGGCCCAGGAGATTTGTACAGCTTAAAGGACTGAATTGCCCGACGTAATTTTTTCCTATTAATAAGAAAACCTATTTCCTCTTCGTAGAGAGAAAGATCAATGTTCTCAGTGTGCTGTAGCATAGCAGGGTCATCTGATACTATGGATCCCGGAAAGTGTGTTTCCACCTGTGTTGCCAGAACCTCTTGGCTACTTTCAGCCCAGGTTCCGTCTCTTTTCCTGAGGCAGCTAGCAAGGTTCGCTTCCTTTGAAAGCACTTTGCGTAACGTCGAAACCTCGTCTATTACCGCCAGAGATTCGCAGTACTTCTGCCATGAAGCCCTTTTTGACTTTTTAACTAGGTACTTAAATTGTTTCTTACATTCGTAGTGCTCATTCCATGTACTGTCTCTTCTGAAAAACTCCGCCATATTATAGAGTTTCCTGAGATGGTATACACCATATTGGTTGAGCCCGTTTAGGTATTCTGTTAGCCGTGCAAGCTTTCTCGAACGCCGTTGTTAGTGTCTTAATAATATTTTCTACCGCCCTATCTAAGTTAACAATATTATCGCATGCAATTTATTGGGTATTCAGGTATATATTTACCACTTCTGTATACTTGACCCAATCAGTCCTCCTACGATTTCTTTTAAAACTACATACATGCCCTGTCCTGAAAGTTCACCTTGAGCATATCCATCGGTTATCGGACATTGACACTCCGTCGACTACTCTCCATTCCCTTATTTCTAACAATTCTGTATTTGTAGCAAGGGTAATACTCGTATCTATTACCTTCTGCCTATTTTTCACAACAAAAGTGGGTGAATTCCCTCTGTTACAAATATTACGGTTGGAAGACAAAATTAAATTGTACAAACACTCACCTCTTGGATTGATATCACCGCTTCCCAATTGTGTATGATGGGCGTTTGCGTCTCAGCCCACTACCAGCATCCAATTTTTCAGCCTTGCCAAATCCTTTAGCTTCTCCAAGATTACTACATCGGAGTCATAGGGGAGGTAGGCCGAGGTCAGACGTAGTGGTTTGCCACACTCCCTTTCGTAGGTTACCGCTGTCAGATCTCCTGAGCTGTAATTATTCAACGGAAATGCCACTACATACAGGGTGAGTTTTTTAACTTGAGACATCCAAATTACTCGAAAAATACGCGATATCGCGAAAACTGTTTCAGACAAAAGTCACAAGGTTCTGAAGGGGACATAAGATGGTGACCACGAGTTTGACCTTAAGACCCATTTTCAAGGTCAAACGAAGGTCACTTTTCATTTTTCAAATGATAATTCCTGATTTTCATTGCTCAGTCGTATTCCTCAACGGGGCACACGACTTTATCTCAAAGGTCTTATTCATTCAGTGCTAGATACAACTGCACTGGCACGTCTAAATCATTAATCGGTTTCCAACGTTGTTAGGGTGTTAGAAGGTCGAGATTTGTTTTGAGGAAGTTATTATTGCCTCGAGTGAAGCTAAAACTCAAAGAAATTTCAGATAGAGACAAATTGTCCTAAACTTATCTGAGAGTGTATGATGTGCACTTTGGCCTTTGTTTCTACTTGAACGGAACTGTACTTCATTTAGAAGTTTGATATTTGTTTTGAGAAACTGATTGTTATTAGTAATTAGTTTTCCAGATCAATAATGCAGGCTATTTCAATTCAAGAGAAAATTGAAATGATATTGATTTATGGAGAAAGTGGAAGGAACATCGACGGTGCTGTTGCTCTTTACGTCCAACGTTTTCCAGACCAGATACGATCGCGCGCTTCCTTTTATCGGGTCATCCAACAATTCACTAGTGAAGGAAGTGTGCAACCAAAGAAAAGGAATCGGTCAGATACGGTGGCTGTTGAGGACAATGAAATAGCAGTGTTAGCTGCCGTTGCACACGATCCTCACATTAGCACTCGCCAAATAAGTCGTGAATCAGTAATTTCTCAAACGACTGTCTGTAAGATATTACATCGGCATAAATACCATCCATCATATTTCAATGCATCAAGAAATTTCTAGTTAGGATTTTCGCAACCGGGTTCCCTTTTGTCAATGGGCACTTCAGCAAATTGAACGAGACCCTCTTTTCTTCGCCAAAGTGTTATTCTCTGATGAGTCGACTTTCACCAATCACGGTACGGTCAATCGACAAGTTGAAGGCCAGCACCCTTAGAATGTTAATGTTTGGGCGGGAATTATTGGAGATAAATTAATAGATCCATATTTTATTGAAGGCAACTTGAATGGCGAAAAGTATGCAAACTTCTTGCGGGACCATCTTCCAGTATTACCAGAAGAACTGCCATTGGAGTTGCGACAAACAATGTGCTTTCAACATGATGGTTGTCCACCCCATTATTCCCAAGTAGCAAGGGGCGTATTAAACAATGTTTACCATCAACGATGGACCGGACGAGGGGGTCCGAGGCAATGGCCTGCTAGATCACCTAATCTTACGTTACTTGATTTCTTCTTGTGGGGCTACTTAAAAAGTGAGGTTTACAGAAAATAGCCAACAACACGTGAGGTCATGAAAAGACAAATAACTGAAGCTTGCCGGAAGATTACGCCAGAAATACTTCTCAGTTCTGTTGGTTCATTTAGAGCGCGGATAGAAAAGTGTATTGAAGTGAATGATCACGTTTTCGAGCATTTGTTGAAATAGTCTCCGGAAATAAACGTCGAAATGGGAAGAATTCAATGATTCAACAGTGGGAGGCAAGGGGACCCACTCTAATTAAACACCCCGATGGAAACAAAATACTGCTACGTCCACGTCGTTGTTTCTGGGTAATGCTAAGCGCAGTATGTAAAAACAAATGACAAGCCTACGAGCAATACGACTGAGCAATGAGAATTAGGAATTATCATTTGAAAAATCAAAAGTGACCTTCATTTGATCTTGAAAATGGGTCTCAAGGTCAAACTCGTGGTCACCATCTTATGTCCCCTTCAGAACCTTGTGACTTTTGTCTGAAACATTTTTCGCGATATCGCGTATTTTTCGAGTAATTTGGATGTCTCAAGTTAAAAAACTCACCCTGTATATGGTTTTTGATAAGGATGCAGTTCCTGATCTTACCTTCCGCCTTGTAGAACATCTCGTAGTTTTTCAGCCTAGGACCCTGAATCTTGTTGTCCTTATTGATCCAGGGCGTCCTGACTGGCCACCAGGCCGGCCGTTGCTGCCTTACTGTTGTGCAGGTTCATCTGCAGCACTTCCATCATCTTAGGGGGGTTCCGCCTCGTCCTTGCCCTGGTCGATGGCTTAACCATCAACCTCCCCATGCTGTACCTTACCATACCTTCGATTTTTCGAGGTATGGTAAGCAGTCCCTGTTAGAAAATTCTGCCCGTACTGCCTTCTAGGCTCCGTCTTAAGGACTCTCCTTGTATTTTAGTTCCCGATACTGCACATGGAGTAGTCCCATTACCTTTTTAGGGTACGTGTAGGGACACGAAACTCATACCCATACTGTCGGCAGAGTGTGCTTTGCCAACTCTGCCACCGTCATGCGTTTTAGCTTGATGCTTTCCCAAACATCGTATACTTTCAAAATGAAGCGTCTGAGGAAGTCCACAGAAGACTTATTCCCACAAGCTACAAACTTGCGTCCGCCCTCCCACTTCACCTTGCAACTTATTTTGGCTCCATACGTAATGCAATTGTTTCACACGGTATTTCGATCATATTTTGAACATTTTCCGCATTGAATGATAGATACGCTTTGATCATTTTCAAGATGTATTGCAAGGTGGACAACAGTAGGTGAGTGTTCATAGGATAATATTCTCGTGCTCGTGCTCTTACGAGTATATTACACATTTTGATACAAATCTGTCTCATCTTACCGATTTTGAAGCGAAAATATTGCGTGATCACTGTTTTCGGCCCATTCACCGAACCTACGATGCGTATTGTATAATGGTCACGCGGTTTCCACTCTTGCACAAGCTGGATCTTATTAGCTTTTAAACTAAGATCTTTCCGTAAAATCTTCCCCTAAGTGGATGGGCATAGCTCCAATTACTTTGCACGATGGCGAATCGACTCATTCGGATTCTCCTCAACACTGCGCTCCACAACGGCAATAACTTCTTCTGTTCGCCCTGTTTGTCGTCTTTTGGGATGCGTATTATCCACTAGTGCGAAACGATTCATCGTGTCCCGAATAACTTGCTCAGATGGATGATTATGTCGATCGTAAAATGGACGTAGCACCATGATTTTCAAAATATTCTAAGTTTGCACTACTTGCACACGTTGATCTGGCATTTATCTATTTATCGTAAAATGGCAAAACGTACTAACCACAAATCAACTTTCAACTGTCAAATTGACAGTCTGTAGAAACAGTGTTGTCAGTTTAAAAACCAAACCTGTAAAAAAAGGCTTTTGCATGGTTAAACTCTTTAAATATTTAAGCAAAAAATTCTGATCATTCATGTGGAAGTGCCTTGCGACTTCCCATGGAAAGGGTATCATTGATGGAACAGATGGCAATGTTAAACGTCTGGTAAAATATATGTCTACGTCTCAAAACAAAGGTTTTGTCTTAGAGTCTGCAAAACACTTAGCTTCTGCTGCTTCATCTTTAGTATCAAGCACCACAATAATTTATATTTCAGAGAATGGAATTAAATCTAAAATTGTTGAAAGGTCACCATGGGTGGATGTGCAAGTCGTTTGAGGAATATCTAAGTTTCATATTCTGCAATTCGAGCTGGAAGACATTCTATGGATTCAAAAACAGAAGTGTTCAATTTAAAAAATACGAATTACAAAATATTAATTCGTGCGTCACGTGCGTCACGCGATAATTTTTTCCCCCCTGATTACGTATAACTTTATTTTTGAACTCTGCTCAATATTATGTATTTTCTCTTAAAAGCAAGCCATTGATTTTTTTTGTTTTTGTTTTTTCTTTTTTTTTAGTTTCTACAAATCCTTGTTAAGCCGAAAATTCTTAATAAATCATTTTAACAGCAATAGTGGAAGTATCATTGTCATATGCGTCCCACTATATTTGATGTTTTTTTTATATTTTAGCTTTTGAAAGAACCTCTCAAAAAGTTAATCGGACATTAGATTAATAAAATAAATAATAGCATAATCCAAAAGTATCAAAAATTTTAAGTAAGTATGTTTTGGATACATGTAGAAAAAATTGTACAAATATCGCACGTGTCAGGGTGGAATCCACAATCTGGTGAGATTCTTGAGGATTGTCTTCACTCCAAATACGGCAGTCCTGCTTGTTTACTTGTTTACATAGTCGTTTAACCAGAAATGACCCTCATCAATGAACAAAATTTTACGGTAAAAAATAGGGTCTATTTCCAGTTGGTTTAGAGCCCAATCATTGAACACGCGACGCAGTAAATTGTCACCCTGCTTTAGCTCTCACACCAATGGGGTTTTATAAGCCTTGAAACCAGGATCCTTACGCTTGCTTAGTTTCCCAAACAGTGAATGGACAAAGGCCAAGTTACTGCGAATGACTACGAATCGACAAATTGGGGTCCTCCTCAACTAAGCTTCCACAGCCACGATATCTTCTTCTGAACGTCCTTGTTGGGGTGTGAGTATTCAATAGCGTGAATTGAGTGTGAAATTTTGCAATAATTCGATAAAGTACACGTTCAAATGGCCGATGATGTCTAGCGCAAATTTCACAAAGTGCTTTATAAGTTTGGGAACAAAGCTTCGATTTTCAACGATTTGAAATCGTAGTTGTGGCGTCAGTCTTTCCACGATCAATGGCAAACTGTATTCAGCTCAATGTGACCGCTAATTTGGCATGTAATCCCTTTGATACTGCAAAAAAAAAAAAAACATCGTTTACATAATATTACAGGGTGAGTAACTCGAACTCCAACTTTTTAAAATGCTATAATTTTTTTATTTTTTTATAAATTTTATTATGCCAAAGCAAAAAATGTTGGAAAATACATCCATTTCCAAATTGTATCAGTAGTTTTCAATATGTCCACCTTTGGCGCGAATATTGGCCTTGAGACGGCCGAAGAAAGCATCGCACACTGCACGCAAGTGGCTCTTTTTTTTTTTTTTTAAAAAAGAACTCAACACTCAAGAGGGTATTACTACTCTTAAAAAGCCGGAGCACGTGTTAAGTTTTTCGGAAAATTGGATAGAGAGAGCGAGAAAGATTTTTGGGCTCAGTGGTTATTTCGCTCCATGGGTGACATCCAACATTTAATGGGGAGACTAAATTATTAGTGTAAATTGGACTTGATGTTGTATTTAGGCAACCATTCATCTCACAAGATTTTAGTTGCCTGAAAAAAAGTCTTTCGGTCACGGCTGGTGTTGAACCCCGAACCGTCCGATTGGGAAGCCAACACACTACCACTTGAGCCACGGCCACCGGCTCTGCGGTATTTAGGCCCATTCCCGGCGAAGTGCTTGTTTGAGGTGGTGCAAACTATGGTATTTTTTAGTGCCAACATTCGCCTTCAAAATACCCCAGACAGAGAAATCCAACGGATTTGCATCCAGAGAATTTGCATTCCATTGTGTCGAAGAAATGAAGTGTGGAACATTGTTTTTTAACCAATATTGAATGACGAGCGCTTTGTGAGACGGTACCGAGTCTTGTTGAAATGTCCACGGTCTCCACCGAAATGATTGTTTGCCCAAAGCTTCAATACTGCCTCTAAGACAGTTTCACGGTATACGATCGCATTAATTTTGACGCCACGGTCCAAAAATACGAGCGGAGAGCGACCATCGGTGGTTATGGCGGCTCAAACCATCACCATCGGTGCTGCCTGCTTTCTGGTGGCCGTCCGAAGGTGTAAATTTTCGAAGGATCTCTCTGGAAAGTAAACTCGGTCATTTTGTTTGTTGACATATTGCTCGATAACAAATGGCGACTCACGAAAAAAACCAAATTCGGCAACTTACCACTTTCGTGCAAGCGTAGCAACTCCTTCGCTATTTCGACTCTAACTTTTTTCTGTTGCGGTGTTTGAACTTCAATGGCTTGAGCCCGAGCTCATTTTTCAGTATGTGTTGCATCCGTTCCAACGATATGCTGAGCTCACGAACCATTTTTCTTTCACTTCGACGCGGATTTCGCTCAATTCGAGCCTTCACTTTCCGAACCATTTCTGCTGATGTTGCTGCTTTTTTATGACCACCTCCATGGCGTTTTGCAACGCTGCCAGTATCACGGTAATGAGCTATGGTTCGAGACACAAATGATTTATTCACGTTGAGGTGCTGCAGAGCTCTAACGATAGCTACTTGTGGTTTTCCAGCCAAATATAAAGCAATTACACTATCACATTTGAATTCCATCGCGGATAAAAATTTTTCAACACAACTGAGACGCAAATCGTTTAAAAGGCTTATAAATAATAAAACTATCTGTCATGTGTCAAAATTTGAGCTCACTGTTATGAACGGTTTGGAAATTATAGCAGTCTGAATTTGGTTGCAGTTCGAGTCATTCAGGGTGTATTATAAAGGGTGAGCCAACAGATGGTGTGGATGTTGGCTGTCAATTACTGTCATTCACTCAATTTAATATAGTTGATCTTTTTGACAGATGTCATACAGTCTTTGGTAATTTGGAGTTGCTTTCCGCGCGACAACGCATTTTTGTTATTCAATCTTATTACGAAAATGGGCGACCTGCGAAAGTAACATTTCATAAAATCCGTGAATTTTTTGGTCAACATAATCGCCCTAGTGAGTCCGGAATTCGTGCAATAGTGAAGCGTTTTGAAGAAACCCGTTCGGTATCGTGTCAAACTCCATATCAACATGATCAGCCAGCACGTACACGCTAAAACATCACCACTGCTAGCGAAAGGGTTCAAAACCACGCAGGTCCCTCAATTCGTCGCCGAAGTCAACAATTGGCACTTTACGGCGAACTTTAAAAATTAATCTTCATTCACACGCATATAAAATTCAAATTATACAGCAATTGAAGCCTTTGGGCCATCTACGATGTCTTAGATTTGTTAACTGAATGTTGGATCGCCAGGATCATTTGTCATCGAATTTGATCTTTTCCGATGAACCCCATTTTTGGATGGATGCGTGTTGTCTGACGAAGGAAATTACTTTGACGACTAAACTTTTGCATTTGGTCCAAATTGATTAACATTAAACAGACATTCAAAAATCGCGCAATGCGGTGAACGCACCCTTAATGTTATCTTGTGAACTGTCATTACTGTATTGCTTGTCAATGTCTACCATTTAGTCATGGTTCAGTACTCGAACGAGTATCGTTTACAAATTATAAAAATTTATTAACAAAATTCGGAGTCAGTGGCCTAAACCTTAAGAGCGCTAAACCTAATTTTCGCAATTCATAATTTGGTGTAAAAATTCGAGTCTATATATTGGCTGGTTAATGTTTTGGTGCTAGTGAGAGAAAGAAATGCAAGGAGTGCTGAATATATTGAGGCCGTAAGTGCATAAATATTGTTGACAGCGACCTAAATCAATCCATTCTACTCCGTTCGCAGAAGTTCGGAATCGCTCAAACAACATTGTGGCAAATTTTGCGAAAGCATCTCGGCCTACTCCCGTATATGGTCCAATTGACTCAACAACTAAAGCCAGACGATCATTTGAAGCGTCGAACTTCCTCAAATTTGTGCCTGGAAATGGTTGCAACCGATTCGCGATTTCATCGCAAAACCATCTTCAGCAATGGCTAAATGTTTTTGTCAAACAAAATATGCGCTATCGGATAGTTAGAAGCCCACAAGTGTTTCATGAGACGCCGCTACACGCCACGCACGCACTTCGTCCGCGCTATGTACAAATATTTTAAGGGTACACAAATCCCTTGGGCGCGCGCTAGTTATAAAAGAAAAAAACCTATGCTGTTTGGTATGGTTTTCATGCCGACGATATCACTGGGCCATATTTTTTCGTTGGTGATGATGACCGTCGCGTTACAGTTAATAGAAATTGGTATCAGGACATGTTGGGACATTATTTTTGGCCGCAGTTTCATGCACTCAACATTACTGAGATATGGTTTCAACAGGACGGCATCACTTGCCACAAACAATTGAGCTATTGAAGTCAAACTTTGGTGAGTGTGTTATCTCAAGAAATGGACCAGTCAGCTAGATACATCGTTCGTTCGATTTGACACGTCTGGACTTTTTGACATGGATATGGCCCTACACTGGGGGTTACTGTTTTTCCCGTGCATGGTTTTTGCATTACCGTCTTTTTTTATTGCACATCTTTTGGAACTTAAGCCCCGGAAATGTCGATTCGACGCCAATCAGCTGAATTGGGCATAGCCAGAGAGTCAACCCGGCTTATTTTGCTGTTGGATTTGGGCCTACATCCGTATATGATTGTGCTGACGCAAGAAATGAAGTCCGATGACCGTAGACAACGCCGTGCTGAAAATGTTGGCCAGAGATCCGCATTCTGGTCAAATTATCTTCTCGGATGAGGCCCATTTTTGGATCAGCGGCTATGTCAACAAACAAAATTATCGTTATTGGAGCGAACACAATTCATAAGAGCTCGGGCAAGCGTCAATGCATCAACGAAAATTGACTGTTTGGTGTGGTTTATGGCATGGCGGCATCATCGGACTTTATTTCTTTCGAAATGAGGAAGGAGACACCGTTACCGTCAATGGTATCAGGTATAGAGCGATGTCAACCGACATTCTGTGGTCAAAGCTCGACAACATCGATATATCCGAGCTGTGGTTCCAACAAGATGGCGCTACATGCCATATAAACGACGCAACGCTCGTAGTTGTGAAGGATAAATTTGGCTACTGGGTCATCAATTGGCCGCCGCGATCATGCGATTTGACACCACTCGATTATTTTCTCTGAGGCTACGTCAAGTCCTTAGTATACGCTAACAAGCCAACCACTTTGGACGAGCTCGAGGTCAACATTCGACACGCTATTGCCAGAATAACGCCGAACATATTGGTTCGAAAGGTCAAAAATTGGACTGATCGCTTGAAGCACTGCCAGCGAAGCCAAGGCGGCCATTCGAATGATGTGCTATTAAACACATAGGGGCATGAATGTAGCTTCAAAATAAAGTCAGAACCAATTTTATATCTCACACCGTTGTTGTTTTATTTGTGGTCACCCTATAGTATTCATCTTAGAATTACCTTGCCCCACCTACTACCAAGCGTATTTCAAAATAACAGGTCATAAATATTTGAGAGAATATTTATTCAAATGAGAGGGAGAAAAATAAAATAAAAAAGTAATTATTTTATGAGCAAACATCATCATCAATTCATTCACATGGTGTCAATGGCTTTGTTATTGATTTAAAAATGACACTAAAACAAGAGGTTTCTATAGAAATGCCATGCTCTATTATTACATTGCCCAAAAAAAATATTTCCCTCAGGGAAATTTCAAGGGATGGGATTCTATGGGATTCATTCTACGGTTAAACGAATGAAGTTCTTTTTATGACAAGAAACGATCGGGAAGTCCTAAAGTCACAACAAATTCAGAGGATTTAAAAATTAGAGTTATTTCAAAGAGGTGCATACAGCACCTGAAATCCGAGCACAAGTCAATGTCAGTAGAGAAATCCCGCTGTCTTTTACCACCGTGCGATGGGGCTTAAAGGTCGAATTGTTGCTCGAAAAGCCCCCCTAAGGCCACAAAATCGCAAAAAACGGCAAGAGTGGGCTCGTCAGCACAAAGATTAGAAGAACGTTTTATGGACCGATGAATCCAAATTTTATGCCTTTGAATCAACTAGGCGAGACTTTGTCCATCGATCGAACCGAGGGAGGATGGTTCCACAATCTGTGGTTCCAACAGCAAAGCATGGAAGCGGTTCGACTATATTCTGGTGATCGTTCTGTTATGAAGGGGTTGGAGATTTGGTAAAAATCGATGGCACATTGAACAAAGAGGGATATAAAAGCACTTTTATGGACCACACTATTCCATCAGGACGTCGTTTGATTGGGGATAACTTTTGGTTCCAACAAGATAACGACCGCAAACATTCCTCAAAGCTTTATAGTTAAATCCCAAGAGCAACGAAAAATAGTTCAAAATACGATATGGCTAACTCAACGCATAAAGCTTAACCCAATAGAGCTTCTATTTGACGAACTCAACAGGATAGTACAAGAAAGCTGTCGAAATCAAAACCACATCTTTGGACACTCTTACAAACAACCTGGAAATCACTGCCATGTGAAATCTTATATTAATTAATTGAAAGAATACCTAGAATTTGTGAAGCGGTGATCAAAAATAAGGGAAATTACTTTAATGAAAAAAGTTAAAATAGAGAATTGCCATTAAAAAAAA
Source organism: Volucella zonaria (assembly GCA_963966105.1). NCBI lineage: Eukaryota > Metazoa > Arthropoda > Insecta > Diptera > Syrphidae > Volucella > Volucella zonaria. The sequence continues at coordinate 99,438,426 of OZ014533.1, read as the reverse complement.
TAGTAATTTTCAATTTTCTGCTTTCCTCTAATAAACAAAAATCCCCCTACTTTTACAGAAAAGGGTTTTTAAAATGTCTCTAATAGCTTAAAAGTTTTTTCGATTCAAATTTTCAAATATTCATCCCTATTATGAAGATCGACTATCAGTTGTAAGTTGATACTTGTCAATCAATTTCTTAAAATGATCTTAGCAATATAAATTATCCATTGTGAATGTGAATTTTCAGTTGACAAGTCGATATTGTGAAAGTCAGCTGTGAACAATTTTATTGATCATTGTCAATTTTTCTGTCAATCGCAATTTCGGTGCTGATGAGGGCGATACGTACATAAAAATGTAAGTATTTTTAAGTTTTAAGTGTTGAAAATAAATATTTTGCTTGTTTTGTAAGCAATAAAAAGCAACTCAATAGACGGAGCAAAATCTTGGCATATGTGATTTTCCATAACATTAACTATTTCACTTAATATTAAGGAGACTGTTGGCTGCGCAAGACCAAGGTTGAAGCCATTCCCTACACTTAATTGGTAGCTCCCATGCGCGCAAAATCTGAGCAGAGTGGCAAGCTTTAAAATGTTCGGTAGTGCTCTTTGACTTCTGATCGGTTTTAGTTTTAGCTAAATGTCTTCGAGCAAGTCAAGAAATGCAGCTGGGATAGTCGAAAGTTTTCTACAAAACTGAATTAGAACTGAATATGTATAATATACATCTATTCTCTGAACAAAAAATCAATTAAGGACTGAAACGAATAAAATTTGGAAACTTCAAAGTAAAAAAAAAAGATATTTTCATAATTCATGTAAATTTTTTTTATTTGCTTTAGAACTCTGTTTTTATTAAATTCATACACAATTACGAAAAATAAAAAAAATTATTTGGGTTCCCATTCTTTCCTCAACTTCTTTCGAATGTCCTTCATAAGGTTGCTGACAGTTACATCCGTCATCTTTTTGGACGCTCTTTTCCATTTAGCACTAAAATATTTTACGTTCTTTGCACACTGCTCACTTTTCCTCAATTTATGTTTGCTTTGACCAAAGCCCAATACATTTCAATGGAACGGCACTGTGGAACATTGGGTGGATTCATGTCGACATTTTTAGCAACAAGAAAGCGCAACGTCGCATGAGCATAGTGAGCTGAAGCTAAATCTGGCCAAAATAATGTTGAACCCTCGTGTTTGTTTAAGATAGGAATCAACCATTTTTTTAGGCACTCGTTAATGTACACTTCTCTGCCAAACGAGATATTTTGACTCGAATTTTTCCATCCCAATCGATGTTGTTGATTGCGCAAGAATCTCAGCTTCAAACGAGTTGTAAAACTGCGCACCTGGAAGAGTAGTAAAGTCGGCTTTGACATAAGTTTCGTCATCCAAAACCAAGCACGCTTTCTTGTTGCCGATCAACTCGTATAGCTTTCGGGCTCGTGTTTTTATGACTTTTTGTTGTTTTTCAGTAACTTTTGGTATTTTTAGTTTTTTTCGTGTTTTTAGATCATACGTTTTTTAGATCTTTTCACCATTGTTTGGTTGGTATTACATTTCCGAGCAACACCTCTGGATGACATAGTCCGGTTTTTTACGATGGTACCCACTATTTTCCTGTCCAAATTTGTATCATGTGCTCCACTTTTCTGTTTTCGCTTAACTGTCAACGTCTCCAAATATCGTTTAATAACAGAATCCACTGTACTGCGTGCTATGTTTAAATTTTTTGCGATGAAATGGTTTGGACGCGAAGTATTTTCGAGCCATTTGTCGATGATCTTTTTAGGGCGTTCCTCTTGACTCATATTTTATAAATATTTTAAACCGCACCGAACTAAAATCAATAACAAACTGAAACTAGAGAATATACAGGCTAATTTGGGTACAAAATGGGATTGCAATTTTTACGCATTGGAAGTATAGCCCGTATTAAAATTTACAGATTTTATTCGTTTCAGTCCTTACTTTCGAATTTCCATATCCATTGGATTAGACGCATCTCGCAAACTCCTCCGTATATCAGCCAAATGCACGTGCTCCGTTTCGTCTACCTCATTCTCAAAAAATAATTCCACTGATGACATGTTTTTTTAAAATAAATTTTTACACGTGTTATTTTTGTCGCACTCGTAATTCTAATTTTTTAATTAAATTGTTTGCAAAACTCGTAACAATCACTTTTCAAACAAAAAAGATTTTAGAACTGTCAAAGTTGAAGTTTATTTTTTGCTTAATGTTCACAATAGCTAATATTTTTGTCAATTGTACAATACCGGTATCAACTTTAATTGATAAATTTGTCAATCGTTAATTGAATTGATAGTTGATCTTCGCAATAGGGGTAGTTCTTTGACCCCAATCTTTTGAGCGGTAGTGTGTATAGAAATTGGCTAAAGTGGCATAATCGTTTTATTCTGCAGGTAGCTTGAAGTTCTTTTCGCGCGTGAATGGGCTTGACACAGGAAACTAACTCACTCCTTGCGAAAAAATGCAAAATCCGAAAAGCATAGTACCCAGCGCGGATTGAGGAACGGCGCAAAACACGAAGGAGCAAACTGAAGGAAAAGAAAAATCATTTAGCATAGCGTACAACCAAACTATTGCTATGTTTGTATAACTTCCTTACTTTTGATCTTCTTCTTCACCACATCTTTATAGGAGTACAAAGGCTAGTTAAGTTGACAAGCGATTTTCTTATCGGTAATTTGCTCCTGTGTTGTTGAGACTTTTGTTGGTGACTTATTTTTGAGTTTTCCTACGAAATTTGATTGGTGAAAACTTGGTGGCTATCATTGGTCAAGCAGAGTATGGATCCGGTTAGAAAAGGTGCAGAGGGCCAGAGCAGAAGTATTGTAGAAATTGTTGTTTAGACATCTCCAGTTTTATTATTATACTCGTAGCTGTTTGGAAACTTGTTGTCTGGAAGCCATGACCACTTCAGAGACAAAAACTGCGTATTATAAGTCTAATAGAATTTAAAATTTGTTTGTTGGATGTTAGAATGTCGGATCCAATCATACCAACTGATGGCAGTGCGGAGATCAATGGTTCCGCTGAATGAATATATATAGTCGTTTCCACGGAGCCTTGTAGGTATTTTGGTTTTGACATCGCTTATTTATGTATTTAGTTTTTATTCCTTGATTCCTATATTTCTTTTGAAAGTGTTCCTATTGGCACAATTTGATGCCTAATAAGTTGTTCACTATGGGCCGGAATTTTGGGCAGAGTTTATGTCAGAATCTTTTAATTGTGTTTTTCATTTACAAGATACGAAGTCTAATTTATCCGCATTAATGTATTCATTAGATGTTAATGCATTTCAAAACTTCTTTACCTACTTGCTCTTTCTTTGCCCTTAACAGTATCATAACTAAATTTGAACTTAGAATTTTGGTCTGCAAAACAGAGCTGATGATGTAAATTCAGTAAATTGACATTTAAGATGAATGGAAATTTGCGTATTCCTATTCAATTTTGCCAACTTTTCAAATTATTTTTTGGTTATACATATGTACCCTGTCCAGAAAATTCAATTGGATGCACCCTCACATCAACAACCGATGAAAACGTGGAAAAAGTTAAAGAAATGGTTACGAACGGTAGCCGAATCTTTGGCTATGCAACGCGCGGCAGCAAAATTTGTTCCAAAATTGTTGAACTTTGAACAAAACAGCGGCGAGTGGCAGCTGCTCAGGAGTCACTAAATGACTGTAACGATGCCGCAGCCTCCATTTTCGCCAGACATGGCTCCGTGTGACTTTTTCCTATTTCCAAGAATAAAGACAACCTTAAAGGGCCGTCGTTTTACAAGCATAGATTACATTAAAAGCGAATCGTTGAAAGAGCTAAAGGCTATGCCAAAGATCGAGTTTGAGAAGTGTTTCAAGAATTGGAAGAAGCGCTGGCACAAGTACATAATATCTAATGGGGACTATTTTTTTCAAAAAACTAAAATCTCTGTTATTTTCTGAACACACCTCGTATATTGAAGATAAAGCTCAACAGAAGTTTCTGCAACTATGGGATTGGCTTGGAAATACGTCAACATTATGGCTTTTTTTTTTTCAATTTTCTTATAAGATTGTATTTTTCTCAGAAAGCCCCAAATTCAACAACAAGTGTAGTGCAAACGTCCCGTCACATTTTATAAGATCCGTTTGTGATGTAGAAAAACTCAAAACTGCTTTATTGATATCTGCCTTTTCCTATTCCTGATCCTTGGAAATATTGCCTGCTGTGTGCGATAGTTTCTTCTTTTTAGTAACATTTGATCAGAGATTTTAAGGGCCTTCGTGTTGATGTGTTTGGTAAATCATTGTCGCTGTCTTTTTCATCAACGTCAGAAGAAAATACTCTGTTCAGAAATTGTTCATGTTTTAAAATAAATTTACTTTTTGTGTTGCAGCAGTTATTCCATTTTAATTTAAAAAAAGAATAGAATCCTTCATTTCTTCTGATACCGTTGCACTGGCTTTGGACTCACCCACTTAAGTGGCACTTTAGTTCGCAGTGAAATTGCGTCTCACCTAACAAGCCTCTCCAATTAACCCGACCTTTAGCTAACTAGCTTCAGTTGCGCACTTCAAGTCACTTGAGGTCCCATTCTATGTACTTGTGCGCGCCATCTAAGGCGCGTTGTCCCTCCGGGTTAGATTAGAAGACTCTGAGGGTCGGTGCCTTGGTATTCATTCGCTCTACATGTCATAGCCATCTCAGGCGACTGATGGGTAGTTTTCTGATTAGAACAAAGTCGCTGTACGGTTCACGGCTCACGTCAACTCAAACGGTACCAAATATTTTACGAAGAATTATTCTCTCGAAATATCTTCATCTGCTTTCGTTAGACTCCATGCTTGAGCCCCATAAAGTAGGACTGGGATGATCAAGGTCTTATAAATAGTCCCTTTATTTGTCAGGGATAGGACCTCCTTTGCCCTACGAAAGAGAAAAAGTGATTGTTTATTTTAATTCTACTGAGGTGTTCTTGGTAGAATTGATAGTAGACCCAAGATAGACAAAGTCCCATACTACCTCGAAGTTATAGATGTCGACTGTGACATTCAGTCCAGTTCATCGATGCTGTGTCTCCATTCTCGTTAACAACATATACTTAGTTTTGTCCTCAATTGCCGATAAATCCATTTTGGCAGCTTCAGTTTCAAGAGTAGCGAACGCATCGTTGACAGCCCGCTGAGTTCTTCCAACTATGCCGATATCATCGGTGTACGCTAGCAGTTGCACAGACTTTTGGAAGATTATGCTTCCAGTGCTCACTTGTGAATTCCGCACAACTCTGTCAAGAATTTTGTTAAAGAAGCTACATACATGACAGCGCGTCACCATGTCCAAAACCTTTTTTGACATCAAAAGTCTGGGTTAAGTCGTTACCGACTTCGGCAAAGCAACATTGAACTTTTCCAGGATCTGCTGGAGTGTGGAGATTTGCTCAATTGTGGCCTTTCCTGGTCTGAAAAGGCGCTGATAGTGGCAAATCAGGTTGCTGACGTTCGCACAATATGGCACAAAAGATCTCGTACGCAATGTTAAGGTGTTAAGGGCGTCTCTTTTTTTGCGGATCAGGCAAATGGTGCTGAGATTCCCTTCACCGGGCATACACTCTTCTGAGAAGATCTGAGAAACTAGTTGGTGTATGCTTTCCAAAGGTCACTTCCAGTGATTTGCTTTGAATTCCTCGGTGAGCCGTCAGGTACAGCAGCTTCGCTGGGTTTAAGCTTAGACATTGCTATCCTTACGTCATTTTACTTAGGCGGATGGGAGTTTTGGCTATCATCGTCTAAATTGGATGGTCTAATCTGTTTAATGGCGGCATGTTGGGGTTCTTCGCATTGATCCAGTATGCAGAAGAAATTTTTCCAGTGTCACAGCACCGATTGTGATACTACTACAAAGTGTCCTTCCTCATCTCTACAGGTTTCTGTCCAGGTCTCCTAGCCTTGACACCTTATCTTTACCTAACATATTGGTAAAACTTCTACACGTCATTCTTGGGGTATAGACTCTCAATATCTTCGTAGAGCTCACGAGCGGTTCTCGTCCGTTGTTATAACGCCGCTTTGTATGCTTTTTGTTTAGCTACACGTGGGTTTTTCTTCAGGATTTGTTGTGGTGCTCGGGTGAAACCTAGCACATAAGTTGCCGCTTTTTTTTTGTTTTTTTTTTTATAATAAGCGCGCGTTTAAGGGGTTTGTGTACCGTAAAAATGTTTCTACAGAGCGCGGGCGAAGAAAATTTAGGGAGGAAGAAAAGAGGGATACCGATGTACATTGTTTTTAAATGTTTGTAAGTTATAAGGACCAGGAAATACAGAGATCAGCAAGGCATTCCATAAGCGAGTTGTACGGCTTGGGAACGAATTACGATATTTTAGAGTACGTCCGAAAGTGGGCTTGAGGGTATACTACTGATGAGCATTCATATCGAGACGGGTGTTATGATTGAAAGTTTGAATGGGCGGAATGCTACTGGCGATTTCAATGGAGCACTGGTGGTGGAAATAGCGATAAAAAAAGTGAGACAGGAGACATTATGTCGGTGTTCGAGGGTGTCAATTGGTTGACAGATATTAGTAACACCTATGAGTTTTATCGCACGATTTTGGATTCTATCTAGCAAGTGCATAGATGTTTTCTCAACAACTGACCGGAGGTGGGCATTGTACTCCAATTTTGGGTGTATGAATGTCTTACATATTGAAGCCAGATCAGAGGGGGTAAAATATTTCTTACATCGTTTAAGGAAACCTAGGCATTTCGCAGCATTTTTGACGACATCGAATATGTGGTCATTCCAACGTAAGCTGTCACTGACACACATACCGAGAATGGAAAGTTTTTCGGTTTCCACGATGTAAGTGCCATTCATGGATAATTTAAATTTCGCTTTAACGACAGCAGCCAGCATTGAATTTTGGAAGCATTAAATTTCACTCTGTTGATAGCTCCCCAATTGGTTATGCTGCTAATATCGGAGTTGAATGAGCTTCACATATGCTGCCGTTCTCGTTCTACAGCCGAAGAGCAGGGGCGTGGGTCCGGGGACGAATATGAATAGCAAAGAGTACTGTCATCAGCAAAGGAATATATTGGATCAGAAGTAGCAGACAAGAAATCATTAATGAAAATTAAAAAGAGAGTCAGAGATCGAACGGAGCCCTGGGGCACACCAGTATTAATTTTGTGAACATCAGAGTCCAAGACAACTTGAATTGAACGTTCCGAAAGGTAATTTCGAATGCATTGAAGAAGAGAGTCATCGATCCCAAAAGCGCGCATTTTCGACAAAAGAGCCTGATGCCAAACTCTGTCAAATGCCTCAGAAATATCAAGTGCAACCATCTTGCTTTCGCCAGATTGATGTACGCTTTGGTTCCACTTTTCGGTGAGACATGCCATCAAATCACCAGTGAACATGTTGCTACGAAAACCATACTGCCGGTCATTGAAAAGTTTTCGTGTTTCCAGATATTTCATTAGCTATCAGCGTTTCCATGACTTTGGAAAGAAAGGACGTAAATGAAATGGGTCTGTAGGAGGTGAGAGGGGAAGATTCGTCTTTTTTAGGGACGGGCTGGAAAAATGCTGTTTTCCATCTTCTCGGAAAGAATTCTAAAGAGTGGGATTGATGAAAAAGCTTACACAGTGGTCTTGTCAGCGAGGAAGAACACCTCTTTAGAAGAAGGCGAGATATACCATCTGGACCAGCGGGTTTGTGAATGTTGAGATCTTTAAGTACTCTACTCTACTACACGAGTGCGAAAGTGGATTCGTCCCATTGAAGATTCGACGCATTCAAGTGTAGGCGGAGACATAGCACAATCCGGGAGTATAGAGCTAGCCGCAAAGTGTGCAGCAAGCAGATTGGCCTTGTCCAAAGAGCTGACAGCTGGAATGTCATTGTAAATGAGCGTTGGGATGGAGGATGAGGCAGAATTTCTAATGTGTTGGGTAATCTGCATTCCTACATTGGCTGCAAGAAAGTGGTGATCTGACTCAATGTTGGCTACCCAGACGTATGGAAGCAGGTCTTATTCTGATCGCTACGTGATCAATTTGATTTAGCATTGCCTGATCTGGAGGCCCCCACGTCCCCTTGTGTATATTGAGATGAGAAAACTGTGTGCCGCGCCAAGTAAATAAGCCTAAGTCCGTTGTAGATCAATAAATTAACCCTGTTATGGGTTGCAGTTCTTGAAACTCTGTTTATATTTCCTTAGGATATCAATTTATTTCATGACTTTAAGCATTTGCAACCATAATGTTGCCTAAAATTGTAGTAAACGCACGTAACGTAGTCATATGATTTTTAAACATTGTTCAAGTGTATACCTTTCCATGATTTAATGATAGACAATCTAATGTGGAACATTAATATGATATCTGTAAAAAGATGGGATGCGTGAGTTAAGAATATCTCTATTATGAAAATGGGGCGCATCTTATGAAGAACCCTTTAGTTCAATGCCAAGTAGAGCTGCAGTTTAAGAATTAGCAGGTTATGGTGTATCACTTAACTCAACCTCCTCAACTCTGAGGAATCGTTCTGAAGGAATTGATTGAATTAATAGACTTAGGTCTCACTCTGGCAATATTCTAATAGTTCCCACTTTGACGAGTCTTAACATTGCCAGGTTTCAATATAAAAAGATTAATGGTACATATTTTTGTACGAAAAGCATTTATAGCGATTAAATCATAGATGCATTCTGGCTGTCTAAATACGGGTCAATGAACTGTATGTCAAAGTTGAATCTCGAAACCATTTGACATGATATTTTTAAGCATAATATACTCATACATGTACATATGTATGTCCATCTGATTCAACATTCAAGATAGCAATATAAAAATTATATTAAGACTGGTATTTGAATATCCGAAAAGATAAAAATATTTTTATTCGATCTTTTTTGCTAGGTGATACTAGCAATGTTATTTAAAAAACTAAATCAGCATTCTCCTGTAGAATTTTTCACCGAATCGTGCGTTTTCGCATTCTCAACAAATTTTAAAATAAACGCTATGAATAATAATTTATTTTTTTTTATTTTTAATTTTCTGAAAAAAAGAAAAAAACTAAAGCAAGAAACATGCTCGTAATTGTTCAATATGCTTGCTTATTGTAAGGACAAGTTTTGCAATGGAGAAAATCATTATCAGAAAATTAGTTTTGGATTTTTTTTTTGTTTTTTTTTTTTCTTATATTGTAAATATTGAAAGCAAAATCTTATCCAAACATTAACAAATTTCACTTATTCATCGGTCTATTAAAAGAACACAAGACTAGCATTATGTTGTATCTAAATCTAATTTTCTTTTCATCCAAAAATAGACTACATAATATACATGCACAATAAAAACAAAAAATATATACTTAAAAAAAATCAGACTTACTTCGGTCTAACAGAAATTTATAATTATAAAGAATCTTGTCATCATAAAAGTGCAATTTAGTCATAAAAAATGTCTAAAACTATTTTTTATTTTTGAAACCTATTTCCTACACGAAATGCAGCATTGAAAATGAAAGATTTTTCAAGGACAGCTACGCATTCAGTACAAAGTATCTAAGCGGCGTATTTTTTTAAAAAAAAAAAAAACTCTTAGGTACCCCAAGTTTATGTTGTTATTTTTCTTTTTTTTATTTAAATAAATTTTTGTAGTCGTCTATTGTATCTCTAAGGTGGATACAATTTTCTTCTTTATAAAAATTGTTAATTCTAGTTTATTTTAAATATAAACTCTTGTTGCTTTACCAAGAATAAGAAGTCGAAAGAAAAAAAAACGCACATAAAATCACACACCTACAAAATCTAAATATATATTGTTCTAAATCGTAATGTAGGAAGAATAGAATCTCACAAAAAAAAAAAAATAAAAAATAGATATGTACAATGTGTTTCGTTATTTTTTTGATTTAGAAAAAATATTTCAGGGTAGAAATTTTGTACGAAAATATTTATCTTCAACCGTTTCAGATCGCATTGAAGGGTTTAAAGAATCCAACAATTGTTAAATGAAACGCCGAAACAGCTGATTTGCCATATGATCTAAATGACATACAATTTCTGAACTGTCAAACGAAAGTTAGCAAATCTTTAGGGATTAACCTCTTGCTTTTAGGAGTTTGTTGAATTTTTTCTTATAGCAAATATTATATAGAATGTGTTTTTTTTTTTGAATTTAGGGATATTATTACATAAAATTCGGTGGAACTAAATATTCCAACAGAAACAAAATCTTAAATGCCAATTGTTAAGTGCTCAAGACGAGATGCTTAAACATGATTAAGGTGGCCGGCAAGAGCAACTGTAATGGCATTTGTAGCAACCTCGGACAATCTAGCGAGAGCGAGGTGATATCCGTTCAGTGTTGCCAAAATGACAAATCGTAAAATGATCATTCTACCACCTTGCTGCAAATAAGATTCTGTATCATCTAAGCGGGGTGACTAGATCATCTCACGCAGAATTTCTTTCAAACAAATACATACGAGGAAAATAATGACAAAAAAAAACCAACAGACCACAATTTGTGTATGTGTCGATTTCGAATTTTTTTTTTAAACTTATTTCAAGCTCTCGGAAAAATCCGAATATTTACCGAAGTTCGAGTCGATGTCATGTACACACATCCAAAGGCAAGCATGATCACACGATCGGTGTTGGAAAATCTGTGTGTGAGAAATTTTGTGCGCTCTCAAAGATTTAATTTGTTCAAGAGTATCTTTTGCATTTCGCGAGTCTCCTGTTTATTTATTTAGTCGTTTTTATTTTTCTTAAGTCAATTTTTTTTTTTGTTAATTTTTCATTTTACCAAATTTTGTGGTGTGAGTTTTTGAGGTGTGAGTGCGAACGGTCACATAGATTTGGATTTTTCATTGTGTGTACCAAAAAGGGAGCCAAACCCGGGAACGGGTGTCTGTCGATACGATTTTCGATGCCAATTTCGTACAACTGAATGTGGTATCAAATTGCCTCATATAAAAAGGAACATTGCCGGCTGTATTGGTCAGAACGGCTTTCGAACGCGTAAGTGCAACACTGATTCTAGGATTTTTTTTTTCTGCTCATTCATTCAATTCTTGGTTTTTTTTTTTTTTGATTTTTGATTTTTTTTTTTCTTTTAATTCTCTGAAACTACTTGCTACTGCTACCCTAAATTCAAATCATTGTTGTTACTAGACTATCAAATTTAATCTATTTTATCTGTATCCTTGTTACCGTAATTAACGGTAATTTTACACCAAAACTCATGCAAAAAAAAAAAATAAACGTTAAACATCATCTAAGTGGCGTGCTTTCAAAGAACAGATACCAATTTTTTGGATTATTACGACTACAAATCACATTTTGGATTATATCTTCAAATGACAAGAAAGGATTAATCATCAACAGTTAACCTCACACATATCAAATGAAAGCAGTATAGTGCGAAATAAAATCAAAAGTGACATTTAGAAGTTGGAAAAAGAATTTAAAAAAAAAAAAAAAGAAATTGGAACTATTACACAAATTGTCAAAAGTAACTTAAAAAAGTGATTTAAAAATTCTCTACCAATTGTGAAGTAATACTTGTGTAATAGACCAATTTTTTTTTTCAATATCACTATCAACTGATGATAGTGGATGAAATAAAATATTAACTTTCAATTGTTTTTTAAGACTTAAACTCACAAGTAAAAGTGATTTCTTTAAGTGAACTTAATCCTAAAAACACTATAAGTGGATATTTTAAAAACAAAAAAAAAAAACCCAAAAAATGCTTCCTGTTGAAAGTTGTTGAAAACAATTGCTTACCGTTACGCAAATAGCTTTAAACATTCTAAAAAACTTATTTTCCTAATCCAGACGAAAATAGAAAAGTTAAAAAAAAAAATAAACCAAAAAAAAAAAACACCCAACTCACAAACGGATAATCGAATATCTCAATTTCGAGCGAATGGATTGAATTTTTTTCTTTTTTCCGAAAAAGAAAATCAAACTATACTCATATCTTCTAGATTATGATTATGTATAATTTTTTTTTCTCAAATAGATAAGGGCTAATATGGCGAGAGATCGCTGGGGTCAAGAGAGAAAGAAGGAGACATTTTTCTTTTTTCAAAAAATACACATAGATACCTACACATCGAATTACGTCTACACGGACTCGTATACCTGTTTATTCGAAAAATCGCGATCGTGATCAAAATAGAAAGAGGAAAATATACTTATAGTTTTAAATTTTTATTTTTTGTAACTTCTCTCGCCTTTGTTGTTGTTGTATGAGAATATTTAAAAATAAACGCGTTTTTGTTGATCCGAATAGATGAACAATAATTTTTTTGTGTCGTGAAAAAAAGCTTCGGTTAAATTCATTGCGATCTCGCAACTCGGTCGTTTTAGATCACAGTTCTCTTTTATTTTATTCAAAACGAACTTAAGATTTTATTTTGCGCTCTGACAGTTTTCGAATAGAACGATTTTTGTTTCCAACTGTTGGATATAATTTAAAAAAAAAATAAAAAAGGATTACGGGAAAGATCCTTTTTCGAAACGATTTTCGATTAAATAAAGAAAATACAGTGTGCTTTAATTTGAAGTAAGTTGAAGTGGAATATTTTTTTGTTTTTTTTTTTTTTAATTTTTAAATCGAACCGGAATTTATTGGAATATTTTTTCGAAAAGTGAATTTTAATCAATTTTTTTTTTTGAAATCTAATTTAATGCATTTTGTGAATATTTCCTTTTTTTATATAAAAAAAAAAAATAAAGCGGAATTACGATTTTTCGAATAATTTAACAGGACTTAAAAGTGAAGATAAATTTTTTAAATCCACCTGGAGTTTAAAAAATTATTCCTATATAGAAATTAAATGGAAAATAATTTTTAAATTAAATTTAAAACAAAAAAAAAATAAAAAAAGGCCAGTTGAAATAAGTCTTAACAATTTTTTCCATAAACCTACGCGCCCCGATTACGAGTACACTTGTTGGTTGACAGTACAAATTTTTTTTCGCATTACTTACGTAATAGTCTTTTAATATACATCTCTATAAATATTTTACACAGATCGAGATCGAGATGTATATATATTCAATGACACACTTGTTTGAGCAACGTAAATGCAATTGAATTCGAATATGTTTCGTTTTTTTTTTTTTTTTTTGTTTAAGCAAATATATCACGCAAGCGTATTACCTCATCACATTGCGATACGATACATGTGTTGAAATATTCTAAAACTGTAACACACAGGAGAGCGAGCACCTATCGAATTACAAGAGAATTTTTATGCTCATACACATATTTGGATATGAGCAGATTTTAAAAAAAAAAAAAAAAAAAAACATATTCTATATATGTAAATGTTTCAAAAAATAAGTAAAATTCTTTTGAGGAAGAATAATTTTCAGAAATTACTTTTGATAGCTAGAAAGAAAGTTAATAGGGAATATGAATTTTTTTCCTCCTCTTTTTCAAAAAATCTTTCCTGGCGTTAGCTAACAATTTTTATGCAATTTTGTTTTTATTTAACGAAACGATATATGAGTTCTTATTCATTTCACAGTTGAATAAGAAATAAATTAATCGTAAATATTAAAGAAAAAACAATTTATGACCTAAGACAGCTGCAACTGATGCATACCTTGCCAATTTTTTTTCGGTTTTAAAAAAATTATAATAAAATTATTGTGCCAACAATTTTAAATGATCCGACATTTTTATAATACATAAAAAATAATGTAGTTAACTTTTATAAAAAAAAAAAAAAAAAAAAAAAAACACCTGGAACTCAAGACCTTGCGCAATATGGAAAAAGAAAATAAAATTGAGCACAATCTTTTTATAAAATTTCTTGCACAAGTTTTCGATGCATTTGAAACATCTCAATCAGAATAAACTTGGATCAATTGGTCTTCGAAATATTTTTCAATTATTTTCTATTCAGAAAAAAAAAATTTATTTCTTATATAACCAATGAGAGATGGATTATCACGTGTATCTATGTGAACTGTTACATATTTTATATCTCGTAGAACTATGAAATTGCATAGATTTAAATCAGTTTTGAGACGTAATTTAGGATCTCTGGGTCAATCAGCTTCCATAGGAATTGCACTTCGAATAGAAGTTCAACAAGTCCAAATCCAACCTAACTAAAGCTATTTGTCCTGATTTTATACAATTTAAGATCAGCAATAATTCAAAATATAATATTATTTTGCAACTTCAAATTCTTATACTAACTTGGTTTTCATAGGACCACTGTTTTGTGTTCGAATCATATGTCAAGATACTTTCTTTCGATATATCTAACATATTCGTATTTGGTCCAACTGGCTGTTGTTATTTGTTGCTCAGGTTTACTTTGTTTCAATCGCTCCTGAGATCTATTAATCTTTTTCATCATAATTTTCGGTCCAAAGTTCATCCAACGGCAAGTGTCACGAATTTGGCCGGGATATGTGTTGTTGGCCGGTTGTCTGCCGGCATAAGCTGAAACGGATTCAAAGTGAACCATATGATATCTTTTTGGCAATGATGGACATTTTTCTGTAGTTCATTCCTTCGTCAGATAGCACCACAGTTGACACTTTTCAACCAAATTTTGAGATTATTGTCTGGACTGATTGATCATCGCCCACTGGTGAAACGTTTCATGTTTGTTGTCCGTAATAAAGTATGGACTTTACCTGGTGGTCTGCGAATTCGTTATCAGTAACCGACTATCTTCTAAAATATTGGAAAATAGGAGGTGTCCTGTGAGAAAACTGAATTACTCAAGAAATATCAGAAGTAGAGTCTGCTAGATATCAAAAATATTAAAATGAAAGTATTGAGCTTCATTACAGTGTACAATGATTTTTAAGAAAAAAATTTAAACTGCTCTTCAGGAAGAGAAAATCTTAATAGCTTCCAAGTTATAGATTATAACCGGCTATACCATTCTTTTTACGTTTCCTGCATCGCCATCAGCTTTCTACTTCTTTGAATCCGTAGCAGCCTGGTTATGTAGGACTACTTTATCAAACCAAAAAGCTAAGTCTCAAAGATACTTCCGCATAAAAGAGCATCATTGCTCTTTTAGAAAAATCAGTTTTTATTAAAATGCTATGGTATCCACAGTTTTGTCCAGTTCAGAGAAGTCGTAGTGCTATCGTAGTAAAAAAGAACATTTCAACCCTGTTTTCCTTCTTGTGACACAGCACTTGGTTCCATGAATCAGTACTTCTTGACATATGTATTACTAGAAAAAGAGCAGTCATACACTATAGAGATTAGATATTTTGAGATGCTATATCATGAGGATGAAGATGATAAAAGTTTTGGGAAAGGGTCTAGGATATGCGGCATCACCGCAAATTTACGTATCCACATAAACGCAATTAAGATAATGAATATTTATTGAACATGAGTCCGTAGTCGGGCGCCACTTAAGTGGTCATCTGTTGTCACTATTCAAGTTTAAAAAAAAAAAAATCAAAAATATAATCCAAAATGCGAAGACTACAATGATGTTTAAATTTTAACCTACAACTACAAGGATACAGAAAATTAAAAAAAAAAAATAAGAAAAACCAATATCAAATCAAATCATTCGCTTCAAAATCTACATACTTCTACCTTTTTTTGTCTCATAAATTTATTTACTAATAAATTATTACCCTTTTTTTTATTTACAGGGAAGCATTTGGGCTGAGAACAAAAATTACTTGACTTACTTCCAAATCATATCGCGACTATTCTAGCCCCAAGCTCTCTCAAGTGTTTTTGAAATTTTTTTCTTAAAGTTTGAAATTTAAAAAAAAAAACTAAGAAAAAATGCCGAAGCCAGTAGCAAGCCAAGAGGATGATGATCCAACCCCATACTTGTTTGTTTCCTTGGAACAACGACGCATCGATCAATCGAAACCTTATGACTCGAAGAAGAATTGCTGGGTGCCCGATGAGAAGGAGGGTTACCTCTTGGGAGAGATTAAGGCTACTAAGGGTGATATCGTCACCGTTGGTTTGCCCGGTGGAGAGGTATATTACAAAAGTTTTTTTTCTTCTTCTTTTCTCATTCAAAATCACTCATGAAAACTGACCCAAATCGCACTTACATCACTATCAATTCCATTTGCCATTCATTACATATTTTAAATACTTTTATATATTTTTGCACTTGTAAACAAAACAAAAAATACACTTAAAAACAAAAAAAAACAAAAAAACAAAAACCAAAACAGAGGAGAGATGTCAAAGCTGATAAAATACAGAAGGTTAATCCCCCAAAATTCGAAAAAAGCGAAGATATGGCAGATCTGACTATCCTTAACGAACCATGTGTGTTACACAATTTAAGACAACGATACTATAAAAAACTTATTTACGTAAGTGTCTTAAAAGCAATTTATTAATTAGCATTTTTTTCTTCCATAAATTAGAGCAAAGATTTTAAGAAAGATCAGCTCCAACAAGTGAATCCACCAAAATACGAAAAAGCCGAAGATATGTCAAATTTGACATACCTTAACGATGCCTCTGTCTTGCATAACTTGAGGCAGAGATACTACCATAAGCTTATTTACGTAAGTATGGCTTTCCATGTTTGTTTTTGTATGCTATAAGCTTGTTGTTTAATTTGTTCAATATTCTTTTAATACTCAAAAAATTACAAAATTACAAAAAAATACAAAAAAAATTGCATTAATGCTGGCAAATGCTCTCACATAAAAAAAAACCCAAAAGATACTTTTGAAAAATCCAATTAATCTACCCCCTAACCACCTTCAATAGCACTAACATAAATCGAATGCTTTTATTCAAAAATTAATAAAAATTTAGAAGAAAAAAAAAAAAGAAAAAACTTAATATTTTATGCTCTGTATTGGCTTTTTGTGCAGCTCTTCAACTCTCGTTTCCTTTCGTTTTTATGAGATAAAAATTTTCAAAAATAGTAAAAATCAAAATACATTTGATTGAAATGTTTGCACTAATTGGCTTTCTGTTCATGCAGTCTCAAAAATTCTCAGAATGATAGAAGCACACACCAAAAAAGATGGAATCAAAGAAACCGGTAAAAAATACCGACCAAATGGATTCACATCGCGACATTCTACAAGAGCTGAATACTTTCAAAAAGCAAATAATAATATGAATTTATAGTTTTTAAGATTTTTTTTTTATAGTTGTTATCCTTGCTTGGTTTTTTCCAATCTGGTTCTCTTCGAAATTATAACAAAATTCTATCCAAAAACAAAATTTAAAAAAAAAAAAGAATTCCCTTAAAAACACTTGAAACAATGTCATAAGGGAATTCTGTTGTTTTTTTGCTATTGTTTTCCATTTTTCGTTTTTTTTTTTTTTTGAAAGACTACATTACTAAACTGGAACCTCGTCTGTAAAGTTTTTTTACGAAAAACCCAGGCGATGTGTTTTTTTTTTAGTATGTAGAAATCTCACTTATTTTTTGTAGTCTTGATATTGTTATTATAAGAAATGAAAATTGTTTAAAAAAAAAAAAAATCTAATAAAAATATATGTATCACCTCTATAGACTTATT
This sequence comes from Volucella zonaria, assembly GCA_963966105.1. Lineage (NCBI taxonomy): Eukaryota > Metazoa > Arthropoda > Insecta > Diptera > Syrphidae > Volucella > Volucella zonaria. Next base: position 99,420,883 of record OZ014533.1, on the reverse strand, counting down.
CTGGTCTTTTCTGCGTTGCCATCAATCCTTACAAGCGTTACCCCGTCTACACTAACCGTTGCGCTAAGATGTACCGTGGCAAGCGCCGTAATGAAGTGCCACCACATATTTTCGCCATCTCTGATGGTGCCTACGTCGACATGTTAACCAACCACGTTAATCAATCTATGTTGATTACTGGAGAGTCTGGTGCCGGAAAGACTGAAAACACGAAGAAGGTAATTGCCTACTTCGCCACTGTCGGCGCCTCAACCAAGAAGGATGAATCACAAAAATCAAAGGGTTCCCTTGAAGATCAGGTCGTCCAAACCAATCCTGTTCTTGAAGCTTTCGGTAACGCTAAGACCGTCCGTAACGATAACTCTTCTCGTTTCGTAAGTATTATAAAATGTTCCCTTCTCTCTTGAAAACAAAGAACTAATAGGGTGTATTTCTTAAATTGAATAGGGTAAATTCATCCGTATTCACTTCGGCCCAACTGGTAAACTTGCTGGTGCTGATATTGAAACTTGTAAGTTTTTTTTTTTTTTTATTTATTCAATATGATTTGAATGTTTTTAAATATTTTTTTTTTTATTTTATCTCATTAAAGATCTGTTGGAAAAGGCTCGTGTCATTTCTCAACAATCGTTGGAACGTTCTTACCACATTTTCTACCAGATTATGTCTGGTGCCGTTGCTGGAGTCAAAGGTATAAAAACTCATTTCAAACATTACTCATGTCACATGACACCTCATTCATGTGAACTGTCATTTTTCATTCCTTTATTTTCAATTTAGACTATTTCAGTTTAGGGATTTTTCTTTTATATCAATTTTCCAAAGAGAATACAAAAATTGTATTTTTATCAGGAACCGTCCATGATATCTTTTTGATGATAATTTCTCAAAATAATAATTCGAAAATTTTATTACTTAAACTCAAATCCTTTAGACTCTTGTCTCCTGTCAAATAACATTTATGACTATCATATCGTATCGCAAGGAAAAGTATCTGTTGCCAGTATCGATGATAATGAAGAATTCCAACTTACCGATGTAATTTTCAAATTTAATTTCTTTTTCCTTAGTTTTAATGTTAATTTTAAATTTTGTGACAAAAAAAAAAAGCGCAGTTCCTATAACAGCAATAGGATACACAACAAACATTTGTTTTTGACATTTTTTTTTTTTATTTTATTGTTCTTGTAGATGATTGACTTGTATAATTTGATTGCATACACTTTTTTGAAATTTTTTTTTTGTTTGATGTGAAATGAATGATCACTGAAAACGAAAAATCTATCTAATCCCATGGAACGGATTTAGAATTCAAAAAAAGATCATCAAAAACACCACACACCCTTGACTAACCAAACCAAACAAAAGAGTATTCGAATGACAAATACTCCCTCAAAATGACAGAGAGGATACTTTGTGAATAGATAAATAGTTTGACTAATCCAAATTGCAGTACAACTGAATGGTATTTTTTTTTTTTTTTTGTTTTCATATGAGCGGCGATGTAGCATCTTTTCTTCAAATTAGAATGTTTTTTTTTCTTTATTTATTTAACTATCTAATGGAAGATAAAACATTTGAATACCGAAAAAGTATTCAAATATAAATCTTCCATTAGATCCTTAAAAATCCCTCAACCATTCCTATAATAAACAAACAAATCATTTCATTAATATATAAATAAAAATGTTTTTAAAATTATATTTAAGACTTAAGAAAAAACATTTTTATTCCATTTAATTGTTTGTATGATATAATTCCTTATACAACTCCTCATCCAACTTAACAAACGTAGAGTACTGTTTGCTGTCCAACAACATCCACGATTACCATATCGTATCCCAGGGAAAAGTTTCTGTTGCTAGTATCGATGATAATGAAGAAATGCACATTACCGATGTAAGCGACAATTTCCAAAAAAAAAACTAAAACCAAATATATACATATCCGCTCTACATGTCGTCATTTATGTTTATGTATTGTATATCGCCGCTTAAAAAAAAAAAAACATACAACAAAAAGGAATTTTTATAAATTAAATTTTCCTCATAATAATAATTATAAGAAAACTAACAAGCTGTTTGCATTTCAGATTTAAAAAAAAATAAATATTTACACTTACATTTACACTTAATTGCTTCCGCAAAACATGCTTACATGCTAAACAAGTACAACAAAAATGAAACTAAAGCTGTTTAGATACGTTCCTGATTTTTTTTTTTAATTTTTTGCACACACTAGTGGGGGTTCCATATAGAAAACAACAAACCTATCTCGTCTATTTAATCCTATATAGAAAGAGATATATTTATATTTTTTTTTAACTGAGGAAACAATTTTATATAAAAAAAAAAAAACATAAATTTTAATATTTTAATAAAATTATTGATTTTATTGAAAAATTAGAGTTAACAATTCTTTCACCACGTATTGGTGATTATCCTGGAATATGTCAGGGTAAAACAAGGATTCCCGGTGTCAACGATGGTGATGAATTTGAATTAACTGATGTAAGTCGGTAAAACAAAAACAAAACACAAAAAACAAAACATGCAATTTCAAAAACTAGCCTCAAATTGTATAAAAATAAAAAAATAAAAAAACAAAAATCAAATAATAATAAATTCCATTCTCTTTTTTGCCCTTAGTCCAGATTTTTTTATCTATCTATCTGTCACTCTTTGCTCTCTCTCTCTCTCTCTCTGTTGCCATCTATCTATTTCTTCAATTTCTTTCATGATGTATATAGGTGATATCTTCTTTGGATATTCCGGAATTTATCTATTGTATAAAGAGAAGCATTTTATTATTTATTTCTTCTTCCATCGATCTATTGGTTTATATAGTTAATAAATTATGTAAATACCATATATATACAATCCATATATAGACTTGTAAATCCATTTTTTCTTTTTAATTTATTTTTGTTGGAAAAGTTTGTTGTTTTGGCATTACAAACTTAGCTAGGAGCAGGTATCTGCAATTTATTTTTTTTCCAATTGGCAACCAAATACTGACACTGGGATCTTACCAAAAAATAATAACTATTTAAAAAAATATATATTTTTGTTTCCTCATTATGTTAAAAATATACACACATATATGTATATATAAAGGCAACTGTAAATGATTTTATAAAATAAAAGTGTATAAAAGCCCGCTCCTGGCTTAGGTAAATTTATTTTTAAAAAAAAAAAAATACTTTGTACATACACACAGGATTGGCTTTTATCTGCACATTAGTCATATTTTTTTTGCAATTTATTTTATAAGTAAAAAATAAGTAGATATATTCGAGGAGGTAGATTAGGTTGTAGACTTGTCATAGATATTGTACACCATCGAAAGGAAAAATGTTAACGCCCAACTTTAGGTCATGAGAATAAAGGCTTTTTTTTGTTTTGATACGAGTACATATCGACATTGCTCACGATCTGCAATTTGCAATTCAAACATCGTTTTTTCGCCATTACTACATACTCAATATACAAAACATCTTTTATCGAACATCTTTTTTAGAAACGACCATTCATTCCTGAATATCAACAACATTTTTTACACGATGAAATTTATAATTCGACATTGTCATCATATTTTCCACATTATACTTTCACATGATTCACTTAATGAGATCAATCACTCAAGCATTCCTAAGAAAACCAAAACCATTGTAGACTGATACATAAATTCCATACATTTTAAAATCAATTTAAAATTGGCGCCCAACGTGGGGTTGTTCAAAATTTAAATTTTCTTGAGATATACAGAATCTGGTTCGACATGATCTTCATCCGCATATTCAAATCCATTAGAATTTTGGGTGTAAAAAAAAAAAAACCAAAAATAGTCAAAATATTGGTCGTTTTTTTTTTTCTTGTTTAAATTTTCCAACTCAATATCTAATGATCGCTGAATGTTGTGTAAATTACAATTTTAATGACTTAAAAACCAATCCAATTACAATATTCTATAGACTTGTGCCTCCTGTCAGACAATATTTACGATTACGTTAACGTATCACAAGGCAAAATCACTGTACCAAATATGGATGATGGTGAAGAATTTAATCTAACAGATGTAAGTTTAAAAATAAAGGATGAGGATAAATTTGAACTCATTTTCGTACGAAAGTAATTTGTTCCTGTGTCATACACCGATAGAACCGGAAAGTGTTACACTTCCATTATTTGTTTATCCAGACCGCACTCTATATCTCTCCTTCGTTAACATTTGGTTATGTTATGTATTTTCGTTTCTTGTTTTATAATTTTTTCCTTATTTTTTTTTTTTTTTTTGTACTATGTTACGTGTTTCACTTTTGCTATGATGGAATGTTTGGAGTTGAAAAGAAATTCAACTGAAAGCAATTTGGTCTAAAAAAAATTGCATTACAAATTTTTGGATCTAAATAGAATTTGAGATCCCGCAACGACTATATGAAAAATAGTCAGTACTAAATTTTAGAACAAAGAAATATCTCCATGAATGCTATGAATGTTAAATGCATTATTTGTCCCCCTTTATTATACATTTCTTTTAATTCAATTAAAGTTATATTTTAGTGTTTCTGTTTTTTTGTTATCAATAAGAGAATGCCGTATTTGTTTTATTCTTTTCTTAAACTTTACTCGACTTTCTGCTTGATTCTTTGAATTCCGGAATATGTCAAGTAAAACAAAAACCAAATAAAATCAATACGTAAGATTTTATTTATTATTTAAAATTTACAATTTCCTACTTTCTTTAATTTTAGATTTATTATCTAATTTTTTTTATCTTAGAATTGTTGTGTGCACTTGTTTTATTCTGAAGTAAGAGTATGAGGAACAAAACTGTTGAGAACAGATATTTGATTTCCTTTAAGGAATGCTTCATTTTTAAGTGCACGGTCAGACGTTTCTTTTTTTTAGAATTAAGAGTAAAATTTAATTTAAAAAAAAAAGTCCAACATAATGGATATATGTATGCATTTTCTCCCCCCGTTGTTAAAAAGGTTTAGAAAAACAAAAATAGATATATTGTTCATATCATTTTCGTTTTAGAGGCTGCAAAAAGCTTGCTTTATAAGATCTGATCTGAATATGCTTAGCAAAAAATTCGAATATATTTATATGTGCCCTGTGTGTGTTTTTGTATTTTGTAGAAAAAAAAGAACCATATCCAAAATTTTTGTTTGTCTATAGTTTTTAAGTGCTTACTGTCTTATCAAAAGCATGTATATGTACTTTTTATGCTTCAAAAAAAAAAAACACTCTTTCTTTGCAAATATTCGTACGCTACTTTAAAATTTCATTTCCATTTCGTTAAAACTAATTTGTGTAATTTTTCTTCTTGCCCGCTTCTTTCAAACGACGATTGAAAAACTATAGCAAGCCTTCGACATCTTGGGCTTCACCAAGCAAGAAAAGGAAGATGTGTATAAAATCACCGCCGCTGTCATGCATATGGGTGGCATGAAATTCAAGCAAAGGGGTCGCGAAGAACAAGCTGAACAAGATGGTGAAGAAGAAGGTGGTCGTGTTGCTAAACTTTTGGGTTGTGATGTAGCTGATTTGTACAAGAATCTGTTGAAACCACGTATTAAGGTCGGTAACGAATTCGTCACCCAAGGTCGTAACGTCCAACAAGTCTCCAACTCAGTTGGTGCCCTTTGCAAGGGTATCTTCGATCGTCTCTTCAAATGGTTGGTTAAGAAGTGTAACGAAACTCTTGATACAAAACAAAAACGCCAGCACTTCATTGGTGTACTGGATATTGCTGGTTTCGAAATTTTCGACGTAAGTATCTTTCATATCAATTCATCATTGACAGAATTACACTAGAGATATTTTTTTGAAAAACGAAGAGAGAAATAATTATTTTCAATATCTTCAAAGTGGTGACTTTGGAAGTGATTATTTTTCCTTTTTTTTTTTTAAATATCTTAGTGGGTCGATAAATGGTTTTGGTCATTCAAAGTTTATTTATCGATTTTCATTCAACCTCAACATCATAATCTTATACACAAAATCAACACTGAAGTGCAATGAAACTTTACAGCTTAGAGCTGTTTCCAAGTAATAAATTTCTACTGATCATCGGAAAATTAAAAAGTGGCGCCCAACACGGGCCTCTAAGGGGGAGAATCCAATTTCAAGAATTCTCATAATTTTCAGACAGAATTCAGAAAATTTACATTCGACTTTGGAAAGAATTACATTGGTTTCCGAATTGAATTCAGATGCGGGTTCCACTACCAACGGAATTCCTCAGCTTCACAGAGGAAAATTAAAAAAACAAAAATTGTTTCATTGGCAACATTTAAATTTTGAAGACATTTCACTGCATTCGCGTAAATTCCTATGCATAACTTATTACTGAATCAATTCAATATTCCACTGAAGCCAGTCAAATTGATTTTCATTACAAAAAAAATCCCTTCAAAATTTGTTAGTACTAGAAAAAGTGGCGCCCAACAAGAGGACCCAGTAAAACATACAGAAAACACATTACCTCCCTCGTTTCCATTTCTCGTTTTTATGTCTTTTTATATCAATAAAATGACAATTGTCTTTTTCAATATGTATATCAAAAATTAAATTAGTACAACGGCTTCGAACAATTGTGTATCAATTTCACCAATGAAAAACTACAACAATTCTTCAACCATCACATGTTCGTCCTAGAACAAGAAGAATACAAGAAAGAAGGTATCAACTGGGAGTTTATCGATTTCGGTATGGATCTGCTGGCCTGTATTGATCTCATTGAAAAGGTGCCTATTCCCAACATTTTACTCTCCCCATGTGTTTCGTACATTTTTGTTTAGTAAAAATGTCTAGTTTTTCTTAAAAACCAAAAATCTAAGATGCAGATCCAACTACGTTTAGAGGAACCTTTATGAAAAAGTAAGATACATGTTATCTGTGTTGCACCAGTCAAATGTTAGTTTGCATGTTAAAAATGAATCAACAACAGTCATTCACGAAAGAAAATTGCACTTGATTTTTTTTTTTTCACGAAAAAAAATAAATCTTTTTCTTTAGCACTCTTTTAGCACTTTTCAAGAACACGATTTGTTTTTATTAAAAAAAAAAAAAAGAAAAGAGAATGAAAGCACAGTAATTTAAGAAAAATTTTATGTCATAATATTATTTAGTACAATGGTTTCGAACAATTGTGTATCAATTTCACCAATGAGAAATTGCAACAATTCTTCAACCATCACATGTTCGTACTTGAACAAGAAGAATACAAGAAGGAAGGTATCGATTGGGCCTTCATTGATTTCGGCATGGATCTTCTCGCCTGTATTGATTTAATTGAGAAGGTACTATTCACCAATGTCTTGACTATTGTATTTACAATCAAATATATAGATATGAATACTAATTTTGAGAATTCTCCAGAAAATAAAGTGTCATGAACGACATTTTCGGGGATTTGAAATTTTATGTCTTAGAAAATTTGCTTGATTATAATATGCGTTGTGGAAAACCAAAGGATACTATTATACGGGTTATCCTCATGAATACTTCATCAGTTTGTGTTTGTTACTCTATACTGTTTATGTATGATTTTGTGTAAGAACCTTTACCTTTCATCCAAAAGATATCCTCATCCATCAACAAAAAAAAAAATCATCTGAATTTATAACATAACTCTAACCACATGATCAATTTCTTTTCCCCCCTTAATAACAAAAAAAAAAAAAAAACAAACACGCAACAATTGTTTCGTTCTATTAGTACAACGGATTCGAACAATTGTGTATCAATTTCACTAACGAAAAATTGCAACAATTCTTCAACCATCACATGTTTGTGCTTGAACAAGAAGAATACCATCGTGAAGGTATTGAATGGACCTTCATTGATTTCGGCATGGATCTTCTCGCCTGTATTGAATTGATTGAAAAGGTACAAAACCCTTCAGAATCAGGGTGATATCTTTTTAAAAACAACAAAATACCTAACAACTAATGTTCTCCAAAAACAGAGAAACAAAACGTAGTCATAGTGTGTGTCAATTTGCCTAAAATATTTGCATTAACCCAAACCTAATCAGCTTTAAGTGAAGCTATTTTCAGTATTCTAAAACTTTTAAAAAAATCTAAACCATAAGATGCAAAGGTAAGAATTAGAATAATAAACATGTGCCTAACAATTAAAAAAAAAAAAATAACGCTTCCACAATGAATCACTAATATGATATCCGACTCGAAGGACCAAATTAATAAATTTCTCTTCCCCAATTTTGTTTATTTTTTTCTTTCACAAAACTAGCCTATGGGTATCTTGTCCATCCTTGAAGAAGAATCTATGTTCCCCAAGGCTACTGATCAAACATTCGCCGAAAAATTGACCAACACCCATTTGGGTAAATCGGCTCCATTCCAGAAGCCAAAACCACCAAAGCCAGGCCAACAAGCTGCTCACTTTGCCATCGGCCATTATGCTGGTGTTGTAGCTTACAACATCACCGGTTGGTTAGAGAAGAACAAGGATCCTTTGAACGACACCGTTGTTGATCAATTCAAGAAATCTGCCAACAAATTGTTGATTGAAATCTTCGCCGATCATCCAGGTCAATCTGGTACAGCTGAACAAGCTAAGGGTGGTCGTGGTAAGAAGGGTGGTGGCTTCGCTACTGTATCATCAGCCTACAAGGAACAATTGAACAGCTTGATGACAACATTGCGCTCGACACAACCTCATTTCGTACGTTGTATCATTCCAAATGAAATGAAACAACCCGGTCTTGTGGATGCTCACTTGGTTATGCATCAATTGACATGTAACGGTGTACTTGAAGGTATCCGTATTTGCCGTAAAGGTTTCCCCAACAGGATGGTTTACCCCGATTTCAAGATGCGGTAAGTAAGACTTAACAAAACATTCTTTTTTTTTTTTTTTTTGTTTTAATTTAGTGGTTAGGACTTAGGAGATTAGGATAGATTTTTCTTGTTTTTCGAGAAACTACATATATTGGTTAAAATTTTTTTTAATATAAAATTTTAATTTAAAAATTCATAGCTACATGATTTTGGCACCAGCCCTAATGGCTGCTGAAAAACAGCCAAAGAATGCTGCCGCTAAGTGCTTGGAAAGCATCGGACTGGATCCTGATATGTACCGTATTGGTCACACAAAGGCAGGCGATATTAATTTAAAAAAAAAAAAACCATACATCCCTTGTATTTCGTTGAAGTTGAAATCCAATCCTTTTGTAGTGAAGTTGAAGGTTTTCTTTTTTGTATACAGTTCAAGACAGTTGTAGTTTTTTTTTCTTTCGTATGCACAACTGTCTAGAATTTTCGTAAATGTTGAATCCCATATTATGAAATGGAAGTTCAAGTTTATGGAGTTTTATTATTTTTTTTTTTTTTTTAAGTTTGGAATTCCCAAGTCTCAGACAAAAATATGAAATCATCTCATGCACTGTTTTCGAATTCCCTTTGCACATTCCTAGTTTTGTTTTGTTTTAAATGCACTACCGAAAAGGAGAAAAAAAAAAGCAAAATTTATATCAAACATTTAAATTTAGGTCATCCTCAGATATGATGTTCTTTTTATTTGTTATGAATACTTTGCATGCCTGTGTAGAGGTTAAACATGAAAGAACAATTTATAACAGTTTATCATGTTTCGTATTTTCTTCTACAGGTTATTATAAAGGTACAATAAGACTTTAACCTTTATGACACCAAGAGAAACCAATACATGAATTTTAACTATTCACATTCAAACAAGCAATACTTCAAACTTTAGACTGAACAATTTTATTTACATTTAAGGGAAAACATCATTTTATATCTGCTCCCACACACACAAACAATACACACTGAAAGTAAAGATTTGTACACATTTTCTTCTGAACAAGTTGGAGATGTAAGGATACACTATGAGTACTTTCAAGCTACTATCGTGTCACGTAATGACAGTTGAAGTTTATTTTTAACATTTATCATGTTTGCGGCTTATTATACGAGCTCACGCATTTTAGATAGAATTTTCCTCGAATCTATCTACAATGATTGGCATTATGAAATGACAATGACTTGTCCAACTTTCGGTCAATTTCGGCATTTAACAAATTGTTTGTCAAATCGAAGACTCCTTTGATTTTGACATTCGTTTACATCTTTTATATAATTTTGAAATCAATTCCAGGGTATGTCAAATGCCAAAAGACTGTGCAAAATTGCCATCCAATCAGTTTACAAATACATGTAAATATTTGTTGTCCTTATCTCAAGTTATCTAAACACCTTTCAGAACTCTTACCACCTTAAAATATCACTTTTAAGCGAATACATTTACATGTAGTTTTACATCATTTTGTGTTTCTCATATCACTTTACAGGTACCAAATCCTTTGTCCTAAACTCATTAAAGACATACCCGATCCAAAGAAGGCTTCTAAAGTTGTAATTGAGTCAACTGAGCTCAGTGACGATATGTACCGTCTTGGACACACTAAGGCACGATACCAAATTCCATTCTGTTTTTCTTTTATTTATTTTTTTTTTTTTTTTGAGAATGTGTTCCACTGTGATTTGATTTTTTTTTTTTTTTTTTTCTATAAAACATCCTTTTATCTGTCCAAGAATAACCGAAAGACTCCATAAAAACAAAATTGACTAAAAAAAAAAGTCTTACGGTGACAAAAGAGAAATACACTCCTTTTCTTGGATGGAATCCTTTACAAAAACAAACATCGTTGCAAACCTACTTCAAAGCAACAATAGACACATAATACTTTTCACCTCACAAAAAAAAATTGCATGAAGATTTTAAAAATATTTGAAATATTACACACCATACACAAACATAATTGAGTCAAATTGAAAGCCTTCTAAGAGGACATTTGATCTCAAAATTCAACAATACACTACAATTCGAAAAAAAAAGTATCTCAAACCTGGTAGTGCTTGCAAAACGATTGAATCTCCAAAAAGTCACTACCAGGAATATACTTTCATCTACTTGCATCGTTTTAGTTGTTCTTTCTTCTTTGTTTTTTTTTTTTTTTTGGAAATTTTTCTTGAGTAGTTAAACATAACTTAGATAAGATTTTATACTTCAATTGTGAGTTTTATGTTTTTTTTTTCACTAATAACACAACATCACCACCTATATCATTTAGTTACCAAATTATGTGCCCCAAGTTAATTCAGGGTGACATAAAGGATAATAAGGCCACTGAGATCATCCTTAAATTCATTGACTTGCCTGAAGATCAATACCGCATGGGTAGAACTAAGGTATACACGCTCATTCACACCAAAAAAAAAACAAAAATGATTTAAAAATCAAAAAACAAAAACGGCATAAAAAATGTTTCATATCCTATTTTAACTCATTTCAACATTTTCCGTACTAAAACAAAATCCATGTGAATGTCTTATTGTATTTTCCCCTTTATTTTTACTCCTTCCCAGCTGCAAACAAAAATCTCTGAACAGAGAAATGAATGTTGCTAACGCTTTTTTGAAATATTTTTTTTTTTTGTCAAATTTTCTCCCCCAAAAAACGTGTGTTAAAAATCCATTAACCGTGCTATTTGAAAATAAACAAATTGGTTTTGTTAGTCCTGAACGTTTCTGTGAGAAAATCATGGACTAACAACACCGATTTCGCCAACCATTGAGTAAAACAAAACAAACACGTTCTAACATTCCAAAAAAACAAACAAATTTTGTTTTCGAAAAAAAAAAAAAAAACAACAGGTCTTCTTCCGTGCTGGTGTCCTGGGTCAGATGGAAGAGTTCCGTGATGAACGTCTTGGCAAAATCATGTCCTGGATGCAAGGTTGGGCCCGTGGTTACTTGGCCCGTAAAGGCTTCAAGAAATTGCAAGAACAACGTGTCGCCCTTAAGGTTGTCCAACGTAACTTGCGTAAATACTTGCAATTGCGCACATGGCCATGGTACAAATTGTGGCAAAAAGTCAAGCCCCTCCTTAACGCCACCCGTATTGAGGATGAAATTGCCGTAAGTATTTATTTATTTTTCATTTTTTATCGTTTCGATTTTGTTGACTTTATCTTGAATTGATGATGTGGATGCTGAGAGTATTGGACGAATCACTTATCTGCAACGTAGCTAACTATAAATAGGTTTAACTGCAAAAGCAAATGATTGTTTCTTTTGTTTTTTTGTTTATTTAAAACGAACAAAAAAAAATACTTTTGAATGTCGGAGTTACTTGGTGATTGATTGTGTACATAGAGGCATCTGGTAAAATTAACTTCAAGTTAGATTCCGCCTTAGCAACGAGTCCATAAATATGCCTAAGATACTTTATGGATCTCTTGAATATGACGCAGATGTCGAGTGTTCTCTTTAAATTGGATAGTTCAAAGGATACCATATGATGTAGGAAAGAATGAAAATCGAGCAAAAATCTATGGATTCTTCGGCGAGTTCGGCAAAAACAGCCACATAGGAGAGCTAAATATATAATTTTTTTTTTTTTAAATTATGAATATTGAAATCAAAATTAGCTGCCCTGTTCTCAATTCTCCAGAAAAAAAAAAATAATTCGAGATAATCTCCAATTTATAATAATTTCGCCGTACTGATAATTCGGCTCTATCCTATTGGAATTTAATTTCAACTACTATTTTACAATTTAAACTTAAACTTCCATGTTTAACGAAATCCTATAGAAAGGTATTCGGAGCTATTTTTCATTTCTGACTTTTGTCCGAAATTAAAACCTCATTTTTTGAAAATACAATGAGCATCCCTAATAGGTAGCAGTATTTCAAAAAGACTTGGAACTTTAAACAACCCAGCATTCCTAATTTCTTTTTCAATAATTTAGAACTGTTCCTTATTTCGGGATTTTGCAGCCAAAATTGCTTTCTTAAAAATACTGATTTCGAAAAAAATACATTGTTCAAAATTGCTTTTGAATCTGTGAAATACGTCAAAAATCAGGTGTTTCTTTTTTGAAAACCTAAATACATTCGATTCGAATGGAGAAGCATTTTTAAATTGCTTCCAATTTATGACACGTCGAAAATTCGATCTAGTTATTTCTACTTTCTGGTTAAACTGCGATCTTTGGAATCGAAAAACAAAGTAAAATTGGTCTCTACGTTTTTTGAAAATACAAAAACAAAAATATCTTTGAAAACATAAAATATAATGACTCTTCGTAGGTGTCAAAAAAGTTCCAAATTTAGGCCCTCCTTTTTTGGAGGTGCAAACAAATGCATACGATTGAAATTGAAATGAGAATGATCGTCTTTCTGACTTGTTCAGCGAAAAACAACGGTATGAAAATGAAATAGGAGTAAATTACATTTTCTTTATTTTTCTGACATGCCGAAAATTCGATGCATCTATATGAAACGTAGTCCTACCTTTTTTGGAACTGCCAAAAAAAACGAGAATGAGTATCGATCGATATTTTTAAATACGTCGTAGGTGTCAACAATGTTCCAAATTTAGGTCCTCGTTTTTTTTTTTTTTTTTTGGGACTGGAAGCAATGGTGAAATCTATATACCCCTATGTCATATATGCACTTTTCATTAAAAATATTTTCTCAGACACCTTCGGGTAAGAAATATTTTTGAAATCTTTTTTAAGACCAGACAATTTAAAGGCAATCGGTGCAGTGCTACAAAAAAAAAAAAAAAGAATGGGTTGCACCACATATTAACCTATTGCTGATCACGATTACCTACTTTATGATTTTAATTAAACAAATTCTTATTCAGAAAATATTTGTCTACAAATCACGCATACCAGCGAAATTATCACACGCAAATACGTTTTCATAAAAAAAAAAAGAAAAACCAAACCAAAGCCACTTGAAACAAATCCAAATTACGAGTATACATTCACTTGCCACTCTGGCCAATTATATTCGTTTTTGAAAATTAGATGATCAGAATTCTTTTTTTATAAAAGCGATTTCCACCTGTCCAATTAGTCAGATGACAAAAATTCATATGACACATTCCATAAGAGATTTGAAGAGTGAAAAAAAAAAAATTTAAATAAAATAAATAGAAAATTGTTTCGGTTAATTTTAGGTACAGATACAAATCTACAAATTTGTAATAACCAACTGAACAGCGAAAAGCATAGGGAAATATCTATAGGTAGTTGTGGTATCAAAAGAAGGAAAAGAATCATCACTTGAAGATATACAAATTATTGGGTTAAGTTATTTATACGCTTCAATAAACATAGATGGTGGGTTGCTTGCTCTTCTCAACCAATTCTATTCCAACCAAATAGAAATGAAAAATTTAAATAGAAATCAACAAGGAAATACTTAAAAACTAGAAAGGTGTGTTCCTCATCGTACTCATGCCACGCAGTACTTTGGACGAACTCGTTAATTATTTCGAAAACTTATTTTAAGATCTTCACAAGGATGTTTCTCCAGATTGTTCTTGCGATTTCTCGCCGTCTTCTATGGATCTATTGAAGTGCTGTTGATATAAGATATAAATTTATTGCAACATCTGTTGCTAAATATTTTTCTGCATAAAATATCAATACGATACAAAAGAAAAAAAGAAAATTAAAATTGTTTTTAGAAAGAAAACTCCCACTCTGCCATATGTTTTAGGAAGAAATACTCGTACTCGTAATCGTAATCGTACTCGTGTCTAGTCTATTAAAAAGAAACACCTTTCCAACTGAATGATATAAAAATATCTGGAATGGTATAAAATCTGAATATCCCTCCTTTCTGAGATACTCGTATTCAATTAAATTTAGAAAAACGATTTATCATCTTAGTCTGTATAAGTATTCCTACGCATCTGTCTTTTTTTTGTTGTATTATTATTCATAGGGTGGGATTGGGGAGAGAAATTTTCTCTCCATTTCTTTTATAAAATCAAATGAATAAATTTTTATGAATCTCTTTGATATGCACATGCCCAAAAAAAAAAATTATCTTCTCTTCGGAAAATGCAATAAATTTAAAAGCGCCTTCTCCCATTGGTCCAAGCAAAAAACGATGATTAAGTTGTAGTTAAATTCATATTCAGATGATCCCATCCGACTGATGTGTATATAGGTAGATGGAGAGAATGGTCTTCTCCTTAAGTGGGGATAGTATCTATAAAAAAAAGAAGAAGAAAAAAAACAGAGATTTAGATATACTTAATTAGAATTATGACTACTACAAAGGCAATTTAAAGAAAATCATCATGATCATCATCATCATCTGCTCTTCAACAGTCATATTCAATAAAATTCAAAATTAATGTCTTTTTCATATTTTTGAGGTGGGGATATAGAATTTGAGAAATTGAATAATTCGAAAATCCTACCACACACCTATGTACCATACTCGTACATGCATTTGTAGTCGTATCTGAGTGATACACACTTTGCAAAAATCTCCTACTCGTACACACATTTTTAATGATGAGTAATTTGCAATATTTTCGGTAGAAAGAAGTTCAATCTACCTGAAGCACTTTGTATTATAGACAGAGTGTTAATCAGTTGTAGCCCCACGTACAGGACACACATCGAAGTGAAATCGACATAGCAGCAACATTCCAGTTGTTGACCAGCTAGCTAATCGGACCTAGTTAACTGAAGATAAATATTTTCGTAGTATTTTTTTTTTTATTTAAAACGAAAACTCAATCTCAAATTCAAAATTCAAACTCAATAAAGCAACAGCTTAAGTATTAATAATAAATAAGTGCGAAATATTAAAGAAGAAAATACTATATAAACGGTCCAACGATATTATCAAGAAAAATTTAAAAAAAAAATAACCGACGGGTGAAAAATCTTGAAAAAAAAAAAGGTCAGCCTTAGATACTTTCTTTTGCCCAAAAGAAGTATTCGAAATTTCGTTCGAAAGAAACATTTTTTTTTAAGCCAACACTCGAGTGAAAGTTTAAGTTTAATTTAAAAAAAAAAAAATAAATAAAAATCAAATCCAAATAATGGCGGATAGTGAATCGTCTTCAGCTCCACAACCATCTAATGATGAAGCCCCAAAAACATCACCAACAAATACTAATGAATCGAATATTGAAAAAAATTTACAGAGGCTTGAAGAGAAGGCAAAGAAGGCTGAGGAAGCTCATGCCGCTGAAGTTAAGGTTCGCAAGGAATTGGAAGCCCTCAATGCTAAATTGTTGGCTGAAAAGACCGCCTTGTTGGATTCCCTCTCCGGTGAAAAGGGTCAACTCTCTGATTTCCAGGAGAGATGTGCTAAGCTCACTGCCCAAAAGAACGACCTCGAAAATCAATTGCGCGTAAGTACCAAAATTCACATTAAAAAAAAAAAAAAACACTATTTTTCATCCTTTTCATGTAAAAGAAAAAATTAAAAAATCCTCATGCATCGAAGAAATCGAAAAATCCTATCTATTTCCGTGTGTATCTATATATAAAATATTTGTACAGCAAAATCGATTAGTCAAAAATCTAATTAGAGCGGACAACCGATAAATGCTCATGTGTGTAACGAAAAAAATTAATTTTCTCCTTAAAAAAAAAAACAAATTTGCAAATACTCGTATCATGCTTAAGTGAAAAGAATTTGTGTAGATCGATTTTTCACATTTTAAATCGATCGATTAATTTTAAATACAAAATCTCATATTTGCGACATGAGATTCTGTTTTTTTTTTTTCTCGATTTCATGAGAGTTCTTCTTTGCTAAAAAAAACCCCAAATGCAGTCGATCATAATTAATCATGCAGAGATCTAAATATAGATCGCTGCAAAAAATATCTCAGAATATTTTCTCATATTATACGGGCTTTCGCTTTTTTTTTTTGAATTTTCTTTTATAGGACGTTCAAGACCGTCTGTCTCAAGAGGAAGATGCCCGCAACCAACTTTTCCAACAAAAGAAAAAGGGCGATCAAGAAGTTTCCGGCTTGAAGAAGGATATCGAAGATTTGGAATTATCCGTACAAAAGGGTGAACAAGATAAGGCCACCAAGGACCATCAAATCCGCAATTTGAACGATGAGATCGCTCACCAAGATGAACTCATCAATAAATTGAACAAAGAAAAGAAAATGCAAGGAGAGACCAACCAAAAGACTGGTGAAGAACTCCAAGCTGCCGAAGATAAGATTAATCACTTGAACAAAGTTAAGGCTAAATTGGAACAAACCCTCGACGAATTGGAAGACTCATTGGAACGTGAGAAGAAATTGCGCGGTGATGTTGAGAAATCGAAACGTAAGGTTGAAGGTGATTTGAAATTGACCCAAGAGGCTGTATCCGATTTGGAACGCAACAAAAAGGAATTGGAACAAACTATTCAACGCAAGGACAAGGAAGTTTCATCATTGACCGCTAAATTGGAAGACGAACAATCTGTTGTTGGTAAATTGCAAAAACAAATCAAGGAATTGCAGGCTCGCATCGAAGAATTGGAAGAAGAAGTCGAAGCTGAACGTCAAGCTCGTGCTAAGGCTGAGAAACAACGTGCTGATTTGGCCCGCGAATTAGAGGAATTGGGTGAACGTCTTGAAGAAGCTGGTGGTGCTACATCCGCTCAAATTGAATTGAACAAGAAACGTGAAGCTGAATTGAGCAAATTGCGTCGTGACTTGGAAGAAGCTAACATTCAACATGAATCTACCTTGGCTAACTTGCGCAAGAAGCACAACGACTCCGTTGCTGAAATGGCTGAACAAGTTGACCAATTGAACAAATTGAAGGCTAAGTAAGTATTGATTGTTGAAAATATTTTAGACAATGTTTTTCGTTTATAGGTGCTCATAAAATAGTGATTGTCTGTGATAAATAGTCACATTGTGACATTCAGTTCAATCAAAAAGTCAAATTAAGTGATTGATATTTAAAATTTAGGCTTTGGGCAAAATGCTGCCCAGAAACAAAAGCCCTCCGACATTTTAAAGACACACTTCGATCAAAGCCAAAAGGTTTGAATTATTTTCAGACTTAACATGGAACTGATGATGATGTGTATTTTTGATCAATATTCTGATCCAAATTCCTTCTACTTAAAGACCTTAAATTTGGGTCAAAATTCCATTCAGTTAAAAGTTTTGCTCGTAATTCTAACTTTTGTCATACGTCTAAGTTTTCTGGCATGCAAATTTTTCACAAAAATAGCCGATACTTTTACACCCAATTTTTATTTGGATAACCTCCATTTTGAATCTTTTTGGTTTCATTGCAATTTTGAGTAAAAAGTGCGAAATTGTTTTTCCTAAAATTCGAACAATTGCATTCGGGATAAAGCTGAGGACAATCCTGACCAAAATTGTCTGATATGCTGCGGGCGCACAAATTTAGAATTTATTTGAATTAGTGTACAAAAACAGAAATAGAGTTTAGGTCCGAAAATATTTTTGGTCAAAAATGTAACTACGATCCTTTACGGTTGCATGGTATGAATAACATTTAAAATCGAAAAAATTGACGAGTGAACAAGCACTTTTGAACGATATACTAGGAAGAAAATTTTTCCGCCGATGCTATCTAAAATTGATCTAAATAGCTTTTTGGAAAATTTTTGATCCGAGTACCGCCTGAATTTTAGCTTTGGCTAATTTCTTGATAAAATAAAAACATATATACAATATATTTCGAAGAGAACAGTTTTTGCCATAATTTGACCATCAAAAAGGAAATAATTTCCACATGCATATATTGTATGTATGCATGCAAATTCATAATTTTGGTCAGAATCCTGACGCCCTTATGAGATCTCTCATATTTTCTGGGTAACGCATATAAGGAAATTGTTCATAGGGATTATGATCCCAGGTTATAATGCTACTTGAGAAGTTTTTGGATCAAGAGAAGGATACACATTTTTGATCTAAATTGTTACTCTTGGTAATATATTGGGAATTGAACTATTTCGGATCCAAGGCGAATATTTTCTCGGAGATCCCGATTTCCATCAGCTACTTTACGGTTCTGTTTCTGATCACTTTCAACTAAAGCACACTGGCCATATTGAGGCTAAAATTCTGACCACTTTGAAAAGAAATCATTTTCATTGGATTTCTGTCTTTGCTTTTCGGGCATCACACTTTCCGTTTTTCTCATTTTATTGTCTTGTCCTAAATTGTTTGTCTTCTCGTCCAATCGTTACTTGTTCGCTTTATTATTTGATTTTTTTTTTAATAACAAACAATTTAAATAAAATAAAACTAGGGCCGAACATGATCGTCAGAGCTGCCACAACGAATTGAATCAAACTCGTGCCGCTTGTGATCAACTTGGTCGCGAAAAGGTAAACCAATTAAACAGCACTGCATTTTTGAAATGATTACAATTGTTGTTTTTAAAAATTGTTAGTTTTTTTTTTTATTTTTGTAACGGATCTCACTTGAAACACTGCATTCAAATTTAAATCGCATGAGTCCGTCTTATGCAATAAATTACAAATAAAATCGAAAACAAAAACCAAAACAAAATCACATAAATGTATCCCTCTAAAATGTTAAAAATTCCTCCTACAAAAAAAAAAGAAACTACAAATCCTCCTTTCTTGACTCAAGAGGATTACACTGCAAAATCTATCAATAGATATATTCTACAGCAAGCTGAAAAATGGACACATATCCCAAGAACGAGCATCAAAATGAGTATTTAACACTATTAAAATGATTTTTTTTTAAATATTGATTTTTTTTTTTTTATAAGCATTGTGTTTTCTTGTGTTTAACACTTTTAACCACAACAACAAACATTTACTTATTATTTCCTTAGGGCTGAAAAGGAGAAGGCCCAATATTTCGGTGAATTGAATGACCTCCGTGCCGGTGTTGATCACCTTTCCAACGAGAAGGTATTGAAATGCAAAACAAAATTTACAAAAAAAAAAAACAAAACAGAAAAAAAAATGGATTTTAAAATTCGCTGCATAAAGCATTTTACTATGATATATTCGCTGTAAATATTTCGCTAAAAACAAAAGATACAAACAAAAAATCGCTGCAATTCGCCTGATCTTTTGCCGATCCAAAAGGAACTCTTACTGAGAGACTCTATTGTAAATAGGCCCAGCACTTCAGCTCTAAATGCTAGAATATTCCAAACCTAAAGCCTTACTCCTTAAATGCACCTTGTACTCCTATCATAACATTACAACACAACTAACCGATCCCGATATCACCTATAATCTAATCAATAACTAAAAAATAAATTGAATTGCTTGCTTGCTGATGTTTTGCTTAATTTTGTCAGCTTTAACTAAATCTCCCCCAGATAAACAGTATCTAACCATTCCTTGGATTTGTTTCGTCTTTTTTTATAAATTTAGGCTGCCCAAGAAAAGATCGCCAAACAATTGCAACACACTTTGAATGAAGTCCAATCTAAATTGGATGAGACCAACAGGACCCTTAACGATTTCGATGCCTCAAAGAAGAAGCTCTCCATCGAAAACTCCGATCTCTTGCGTCAATTGGAAGAAGCCGAATCACAAGTTTCACAATTGTCCAAGATTAAGATCTCCTTGACCACACAACTTGAAGATACCAAACGTCTTGCTGATGAAGAAGGACGTGAACGTGCTACTCTCCTTGGCAAATTCCGTAACTTGGAACACGACCTCGATAATCTCCGCGAACAAGTTGAAGAAGAAGCTGAAGGCAAGGCCGATTTGCAACGTCAACTTAGCAAGGCTAATGCTGAATCTCAAGTATGGCGCAGCAAATACGAATCTGATGGTGTTGCCCGCTCTGAAGAACTGGAAGAAGCCAAGAGGAAGCTCCAAGCTCGTTTGGCTGAAGCTGAAGAAACCATTGAATCACTTAACCAAAAATGCGTTGCCCTCGAAAAGACCAAGCAACGTCTTTCAACCGAAGTCGAAGATTTGCAATTGGAAGTCGATCGTGCCAATGCTATTGCCAATGCTGCCGAAAAGAAACAGAAGGCATTCGACAAGATTATTGGAGAATGGAAACTCAAGGTCGACGATTTGGCTGCCGAATTGGATGCATCCCAAAAGGAATGCCGCAACTACTCCACCGAATTGTTCCGTCTCAAGGGTGCCTACGAAGAAGGCCAGGAACAACTTGAAGCCGTCCGTCGTGAGAACAAGAATCTCGCCGATGAAGTTAAGGATCTGCTCGACCAAATTGGTGAGGGTGGCCGCAACATCCATGAAATTGAAAAGGCACGCAAACGTCTTGAAGCTGAAAAGGATGAACTCCAAGCTGCTCTTGAAGAAGCTGAAGCTGCTTTGGAACAAGAAGAAAACAAGGTACTCCGTGCTCAACTTGAATTGTCTCAAGTTCGTCAAGAAATCGATCGTCGCATCCAAGAGAAGGAAGAAGAATTTGAAAACACCCGCAAGAATCACCAACGTGCCCTTGATTCCATGCAAGCCTCTTTGGAAGCCGAAGCCAAGGGTAAGGCTGAGGCCCTGCGCATGAAGAAGAAGTTGGAAGCCGACATCAATGAACTCGAAATTGCTTTGGATCATGCCAACAAGGTGAGTTTCAAATTTATTAGAATGAAATTTCCAAAAAAACATTATGATACATTGGCTTTTTTTTCCATTTTTTATTAGGCTAATGCCGAGGCCCAAAAGAATATCAAACGCTACCAACAACAACTCAAGGACATCCAAACTGCCCTCGAAGAAGAACAACGTGCCCGTGACGATGCCCGTGAACAACTTGGCATTTCTGAACGTCGTGCCAACGCCCTCCAAAACGAGCTCGAAGAATCCCGCACTCTGCTCGAACAAGCCGACCGTGGTCGCAGACAAGCCGAACAAGAATTGGCTGATGCCCATGAACAACTCAACGAAATTTCAGCTCAAAATGCTTCTATTTCCGCTGCCAAGAGGAAATTGGAATCCGAACTTCAGACACTCCATTCTGACTTGGATGAATTGTTGAACGAGGCCAAGAACTCCGAAGAGAAGGCCAAGAAGGCTATGGTTGATGCTGCTCGCCTTGCCGATGAGCTCCGCGCTGAACAAGATCATGCCCAAACACAAGAGAAACTCAGGAAGGCACTTGAACAACAAATCAAGGAATTGCAAGTCCGATTGGATGAAGCTGAAGCTAATGCTCTTAAGGGAGGCAAGAAGGCCATTCAAAAATTGGAACAACGTGTCCGTGAATTGGAGAATGAATTGGACGGTGAACAAAGGAGACACGCCGATGCCCAAAAGAATCTCCGCAAATCAGAGCGTCGCATTAAGGAATTGTCCTTCCAATCTGAGGAAGATCGCAAGAACCACGAACGCATGCAAGACTTGGTAGATAAGTTGCAACAGAAGATTAAGACATACAAGAGGCAAATCGAAGAAGCCGAAGAGATTGCTGCCTTGAACTTGGCCAAATTCCGTAAGGCCCAACAAGAATTGGAAGAAGCCGAAGAGCGCGCCGACTTAGCCGAACAAGCAATTAGCAAATTCCGTGCCAAGGGACGTGCCGGTTCAGTCGGTCGTGGTGCCAGCCCAGCGGTAAGTTGCATTCCATAAATGCTATTTATGCTTTTATTTATTACTTATTACTTTTTCTCCTATTGCTTAAAAACGAAAATTTTTAAATTGACAAATTGAAAAATTCCACAAATTTATAGGCACAACAATCGGCAATGAAATTAAAAATTGAGAATTTATTGCAAAGAGAATTGTAGACATAACGCACCATCTACCACTTAGCACCAAATCTTCTACTAGTTCTACAACTACTACTATAACATCCACCAATCCAAAATCCAATTCAGAATCAGAAAAATCAGATCAAAAAACTAAAAAAGAAAATCATCATTCAAATAGCTGTACAAAAATAAAAAAAATCAATTTCTTTTTTATAATTTTTGTTAAAAGAAAACAATCTCTACTTTCTCATCTCAGCTAACAACGAATAAGAGTGGCCGCAAGAGTGCGCTGGAACTATAAATATGATAATTCACTCTTTCTCACACAACACAATATCTCTTCTCTCTCTCTCTCTCTTTCATTACATTTGTAAGTGGGAAATATGTAGGCCGCTACTGTTAGTGTTGATATTACCGTTGTTATGTGATGTGATGGATTTTACAATGACGTTTCTGTGAAGTTGTTTTTTTTTTTTTTTCATTGTTTTATTTATTTGTTTAGACTTTTTTAACATCGTTACAATTCTACACTCCAAACTCTGTAAAAGAGCTCTGAATTTGCATAATATAGAACACAGCCATGGACATAAAAAGTGGTCCAGATTTTCATGAAATTTTCTAGTACACATTTTCTTGTATGATCGTTTTGTTTTCCAATTTTTCTTTTTAATTTATTTTTTTTTTTTCTTTTTTCATTTAATGCATCTATTTTTAAATGAGTTCCATAGTTCGTATTTTTGTTGTTTAAGCACCACAAAACGTGCATTTCCAATATTTTCACAAGCAACCACAACTAAAATGTTTACTCCCTTATACTTGTACACCGATCGACAATGAAGACAGAAAACAGTAAAATCAAAACACAAATTGTGCTCATCCTCACTATTCCACAAACTTTTGTTTTGGCATGTTTTAAACGTTTCTTTTGTTATTTTGTTTTCTTTTTTTTTTCTAATTATTTTACCTCAAAATTACATCGAAAATTTTTATTTTCTTACAGCCCCGAGCGTCCGTACGGCCACAACTCGACGGATTGGCTTTCCCACCCAGATTCGACCTTGCTCCAGAAAACGAATTCTAAATGCCATTTCATTTAATTTATATATAATTAATTAATTATGTTAATTTAAACAACAAAAAAACACATGTTTTTATTTTTATTATTTAATTTTTCACTTATTTTTGTTTTGAATAAAATAAAAATTACTTCGAACGACGAAGAAAAAAATTTTAAATCTTACGTTAGAGAGGCAAGGTAAAATAAAAAAAAAAGCTTATAATTATTTCTAACTTTTACTTTTATTAAAAAAAAAAAACACAAAAAAAAATAAACACGAGATATTAGCGAGATTCAAACGACAACAATTTTAGAAACTTTGTTCCACCTGTGAAAAAGATTATTTTACCTATACCTACATAAATGTATTTATTTTTTTTTTTGTTCCCCTCCCAACCTAATCAAAAATATTCAGGGATTGTCACCGTCGAGGGATGAACGCGCAACATCTAAAAAATATTTTTAAATTTTTTTATTATTTAATTTTTATTTAAATGTAAAAAAACAACAAAAAAACACAAAAAGAAACACCGTTATGGAGCTTATATTATGTTACTCTTACTTCTTTTTTTTTATTTACCGAAAATACTTTATTTAATTTATAAAACAAAAAAAAAAATACAAAAAAGGAACAAAATAAATGTAAATCAATAAAAAGTAATCCTGTCTTGTTATTTAGTTTTCGGCCAAAGCAGGTTATTGTGTCACTTACGAGTATGCCCAGCACACTAAGGCGCAAGGCAAAAGCGTGGTGCCCCGGCACAGTGGTAGGCAACAATCTACGGTTAACAGGAAATCCACTAACCTCTTAGAAACATCGGGAAGCTTTCGTTACTAGCATTCTAGCATCATATTTAATCATGTCATCTGCATTTTTACTCATACGAAACCCAACTGCTAATGGAAGATTTCATTTCATGCGATCACCATGTGGGACTTAAACAAGACTCAAGTCTTCTACTTTTAGAGAAGTCTTGCATTCCAATACTTTTTTTTTTATAATTAGCGCATGCTCCACACAACGAATCATATGTTCAACACATATGGGGCACCGTCAAAGGTGCCCCAATTACGCAGATGTTACTTGGATTTCTGAATTTTTCAAAAAGAGATATGGCATCACTATCAGCCAATGCACAATAATGCCAACATCGTACCACAAAAAGAAACGGAATTTCAAGATCAACTTACCGGCTATATATGAATGGTTATTTGTTAATCCATCCAAAACCAACCTCAACCTCGGGAAGTTGCGGCTCTCAAAATGGACGGATCAACCACCCAATGAAAACTGTAACAAAACGAAGCACCGTCTCATCTAAAGTTAATTATAAGTCGCCCAGATCCATTTCCCATCCACACAACGTAAACCTGACTCCAACTGCAGCCTTATGACCAAAGTATTTCCCAACTTTTCCCCTCCTGTTTATATCCCTAAACAACTCCCTTCACATCTCCTCACAAAAGCACCAGCTGCCTCTCTTCCATCCAAGCCCCAACGCGTTTCTTTTAATTTAACACCTGCCCCTAATACTATCACTGCTCAAATGCCCACACCCCCTCCCACTAATACTAACATCTGCTTTCCCAATTTCAATCTTACAACAGGAACCAAATACCCAAACTTTATCAGCTCGCATATCTTAAATCCCGCTTATACCTCGCCTTCCCCCACGGTTTCCCCGCCCCTGCTCCTATTTTTGATCCCCTTTCACCACCTAACGTTAAATTGACCCAAAAGAATATAGACACCACTTATTGCCGTTACGCGCTCTCCAGGCTAAAGGATAAAAAGATATACGAAGATATACGTCTCTTTCTTGCATAAGCTTACGATAAATCCGACTCTGTTTGCTTTGAGGGAAAAACGAAAACAAGTGTCATGGTCCCCATCCAACAGGAAGGCCTTTCTACTGATATAACCAGTCTCAGGAAACTTTGCAACAAGTACCACAAAATCTTCAACACACCTCCCCAAAAGGTTGCGGATGAACTTGCTGCTTTCCGCAGCTATGTACCCTCTAAAAGAGTTTCACACCTTCAGCGTAGCTGAGCTGACCATGATAAATTTTTTCGTTCCTAACTTGCCTTCTTTGCCTGCATCTCATCTACACTCCCCTACCCCTCCACGTAACAAACTACCTCTTACATTTTACTGTTTTGTCTAAATCTCATGGCCTCTCTTTCGACGTATATGCTCTTACAGAAACCAACTTGATCCCTGACATAAAGAGCCAGGAGCTATTCTCATCTTCTTATAATGTTTTCCGAGATAGCGATCACTCTCTCCCTATGATTAATGATCCTGCCCTCCGTAAACTCGATTCTCCATGCAGAGATGTCCTACTTGCTATTCACAAGTGCTAGCTTCTTTCATCGCTACCGCTTTTCTGTTAAACTTGACTTTGTTTCAATTAAAATAACACTTCCCAATAGGTCCCTGTACGTTATGTGCTGCTACATTCTCCCAGTTCAACCTATCGAATCCTACATCCTTGCTATTTAAGCGATATCCTTATTTTTGGTTACTTTAATCTGCCTCTACTGAAGTGGATTCCATCTGATTATCACTTATTTTTTATCGCGGCAAACACTAGTCTATCCAAGGAATGTGTATTCATTGATAGCGTAACTGAGTCAAGCCTATGCCAAGTAAGTGGCCTTCCTAACTCCATCGGCAGGCAACTAGACCTTATTTTCCCTAGCGATCCCATTAACTCTATAGTAACGTTTTGTCTCTTTACCCTATCAACTATCGACAAATTTCACCCCCTCTTCTTCTCTCATTTTTCCATAACTCTCTACCCCAGTCCACTTCTCCCCGTAATATCTCTTCTTACAACTTCCACAAAGCTAATTTTCGAAAAATCAATATCTATCTTAGCAAGTCTTCTTTTGATTTTACCAACCTATCCTTATCTGATGCTGTCTCCATTCTTTACAGTAAAATATTTAATTCCATTTCTCTTTACGTCCCCTTTTCTGGGCATAAAACATCATCTACTTCCCCTCTCTGGTATAACAGACGACTTCGCTCTTCTTCGCACCAATTCTTACTATGACTACTCTAACTATCTTGGAACCTACCTGCAATTCACCCAGCTCTATAACTGCCTCTATAACCGCTTTCTTGACACAGTGCAGATCAACCTTATCAACGATCCTAAAACATTTCATCAATTCGTCAACTACAAAAGAAAATCAGACGGGTGTCCGCCTCTCTCTCGCTCGATAATATATCGTCGACCGACTCACATACGATTGCCAACAATTTTGCAAACTTTTTCAAACAATCATTTGCTGACAACTTCTTCATACCCGACCCCATATATTTGAAGTACCTTTCCAATTTCTCCATTGGCCCCTCTCTCTCTCAATCTTTTGATCCCACCCTTATCGAAGAAAAGTTACAAAATCTCAATGATGAAGTTTTACCCGGGCCAGACGGCTCCCAGCAATATTCCTCAAAAAGTGGGCCTCCAATTTTTCGTACCCACTTTCCCCCTGTTTCAACTGGCCCTCATACAAGGGGAATTCCCCCAAGTTTGGTAGACCTCTTCCATAACCCCGGTCCACAAAAAGCGATCAAAGAATGAAGTTACCAACTACCATCCCATTGCTAAGCTTTCTCATATAGCATACCTAAAATGTTCTAAAGTTTTTTTTATGAAGTTTTACTCGTAAGCTTTCAGTGCAAGTCACTTACTCGTATACACCCAGTCAGCAAGGATTTCTGAAAGGTAGATCAACTACTACAAATTTAGTTGAATTCGTATCCTTTGCACCTTCGATGTTATTGCCTTCGATAAAATTTCACATCAATTGATCCTTTGCAAATTGTCTTCCTTCGGTTTTGACCCCATATTGTTAAAATGGATATCTTCTTATCTGGAGAATCATTATTATAGTGTTCGCTATATGTGAGTCTTCTCAACCCCATTTTTAGCCACTTTTGGTGTCCCACAAGGTAGCCATCTAGGTCCCCTCTTTCTCATTTTAACTATAAACGATCTTAACAGGATTATTAAACACTGCTCCCTGTCCATTTACGCCGACGACAGTAAGTTCTCCAAGACTATTTCTTCAGCCCAAGACTCTATTCTCTTTCAAGAAGACCTCGATAGGTTTTCCATTTGGTGTCTAAAAAATTGCATAGAGCTTAATGTCTCTAAATGACAGTCTATGACTTTGCCATCAATCTTCCCCTCGACTTTATTTTCTGCATGACCAATCTGTGCCAACATATAAATGTCCATCACAAGCACGCCTACAGGGTCTCATACGAACATCAAAATTTTCAAGGACTCGCTCGCACATTACCGCTTAAACTCACCAATTTTGGTTTGTTGTTGGCATAGATTTTATTTTTCAAAAAACCCCAAAGAAAGTAATCTAATGCTGTTAAATCGCATCATCTAGGTGACCAATTTATGTTACCATTACGTGAAATTAATTGACCTACAAATTGTTCAAAATAAAGATAGTCAGTGTGTATTTCTTCGATTTGAGGCCACAAAAAATCTTCAATCATTTGCCTATAGCTCTCTCCACTGACAGTAAGAGCCCTTTCATTTGGATTAATTTTTTTTTCCATTTTAAGTGCATTTTTGTTGTATACATGTCATTCATTAAATCTTACATGCTAGACAAAAACACGCTTAAAAATTTGCTTAAACAACCGATTCTAACTCAATGGCTCCATGCGGGCACTTTAAGTTAAACATAATGCTTACCACTCAACCAACTCAAGGTTACCAATCGAAAATCGACGGCAATCGATTACATTTTTAATGCTGCTGATCCCAACGACGTTGTTATTTTTTTAAGTAATTTGACTCTACCTGAGCTTCTATGGGCTCAGACTGATCAGTCCTACTTTACTGCAAC
Source organism: Volucella zonaria (assembly GCA_963966105.1). Classification (NCBI taxonomy): domain Eukaryota; kingdom Metazoa; phylum Arthropoda; class Insecta; order Diptera; family Syrphidae; genus Volucella; species Volucella zonaria. The sequence goes on along the minus strand of OZ014533.1, from coordinate 99,392,398 downwards.
AAATCCCACGTCCGATAAAGAAAATCTTTTCATCGACTGCCTAACGGACTCTGGCCTGTATCAATTAAGTGGTGTCACCAATAACATTGGCGGACAACTCGACCTAGTCTTCGCCACTGATACAGATAACTACGTCGTTTTAGAAAGTAGACATCTTCTCTCTCCCCTTTCTGTTACGTTGACGTATGACAATGATCTTAGTCCCGTTTCCTGTGAGTTTACTTACAGTTTTAATTTTCATAGGGCTAACTACGTCATACTGAACAACCTCTTCAGTACGGCCACTCTAAACTTTCTCTACGATAATCCCAACCTTAAGGATAACGATGCTCTCACATCTTTTTATATCGAAATTTTCGAATGTCTCTCCCAATCTGTACCTTTTTTACCCAAAAAGAATCCCTCATCATCACCACCCTGGTATAATAAAGAGCTGCGATCTCTTCATAACAAGAGAAATAAGCTTTGATATACGAGGGCGGGTCAATAAGACCGTGACTTTTGGATTAAAACACAGATTTTTTGATAAAAAAATAATTTTATTTTTCAACGTAGTCTCCCTTGAGCTCTATACACTTTGTCCAACGCTTCTCCAATTTTTTTATCCCTTCCAACAAAAATGATTTGTCGAGGTCCTCAAAATAGGCCTTTGTTTGCGAGATGACTTCATCATTGGAGTCAAATCTTTTTCCACCAAGCCATTTCTTCAGGTTTGGGAACAAGAAGTAGTCGCTCGGAGCCAAATCTGGAGAATAGGGTGGATGAGGGAGCAATTCATAGCCCAATTCATGGATTTTTGCCATGGCAACTGCATATGTGTGCACCCTTGCATTGACTTGGTGGAAAAGAACTTTTTTCTTGGCCAAATGAGGTCGTTTTTTTTTCAAATCGTCATTGAATCGGTCCAATAAGTTGGCATAATATTCCCCATTGATTGTTCTTCCCTTTTGAAGGTAGTCAATGTGGATTATCCCGCGTGCATCCCAAAAAACAGTCGCCATAACTTTATTGGCTGACAAACCCACCTTGGCCTTCTTTGGCGCCGATTCACCCTGTTTTGACTGTTGTTTGTTCTCTGGTGTGTTGTGATGGATCCATGTTTCGTCCACGGTTACAAAACGGCGCAAAAACTCCTCCATATTGCGATTAAACACCTCTAAACCTTCCTGTGAAGTTGTTACACGATTGCGTTTGTGGTCGACTGTGAGCAAACGCGGCACCCATCTTGCGGAAAGCTTTCTCATGCCCAAGTGATCATTCAAAATTGAAACCACTGAGCCATGCGAGATCCCTACGGCTTCCACAATCTCTCGCACTTTCAATCTTCGGTCGGCCAACACCATATCGTGAATTTTTTCGATTGTTTCGGGTGTAGAGACGTCAACTGGGCGTCCAGGACGTTCGGCATCTTCAGTGCTTGTACGGCCACAACGAAATTCAGTGAACCACTTTTTTACCATTGAAATCGATGGTGCAGAGTCCCCATAGTATTTATCAAGCTTAGCCTTGGTCTCGGTAATGGTTTTTTTTCGCAAGAAATAATGCTTAATAAGCACACGAAATTCACTTTTTTCCATTTTCTCCTCAAATTAGTGAGTAGTCTGATAAAAATAGCTGTCAAACACAAACTAACTGACGCAGAAAGTTTAAATTTTGACAGGAGTCAACTGACAGATGCCTGTTGACAGGAGCAGTGTTGCTGTTTCAGTAAAGAGGTCAGAAATTCACCCACCCTCGTACTTACTTCAAATCGCGCTCCGACAACGATTTCTTCTACTACTTTGCCAAACTCTCTATGACAACTATTTAAGTTCATCAAAACTAAAAGTAAATCGGATAACTATCCATCATCTCTGAATTTTCTTATTAAGTCCTAGGGCGATCCCCAAATTACTGCAAATCGCAATTTTTTTAGCCAAGCGTTCGCCATCCATTCCCAAGAGCCAGACCACTCTTACTTTTCCTACTTAAATAGCTTCCCACAAACTACTTTGGAATCTGTGTCTATAAATTTAGACCAATAATCTTGCCTCTATATTTTTAAAGAAATGTGAAATACACCTAGCCCAACCTCTTACAGCTCTCTTTCAGCTTTCTATCACCCAGGGATTATTTCCCTTGGCCGTGGCTCAATTGGACGGTTCGGGGTTCAATACCAGCCGTGATCGAAAGACTTTTTTTCAGGCAACTAAAATCTTGTGAGATAAATGGTTGCCTAAATATAACATCAAGTCCAATTTACACTTGTAATTTAGTCTTCCCGTTAAATGTTGGATGCCACCCATGGAGCGAAATAACCACTGAGCCCAAAAATCTTTCTCTCTCTCTCTCTCTATCCAATTTTCCGAAAAACTTAACATGTGCTCCGGCATTTTAAGAGTAGTAATACCCTCTTGAGTGTTAAGTTCCTTAAAAAAAAAATAAAAATTCTCCTACATAAAAAAGGCCGAAAAGATATTTCCAACTATCGACCAATTGCTAAGCTGTCCTGCATACCTAAGCTTTTTGAGAGCATTTCCTATGATATAATGCTTTTCCATTGTAAATCTATTGTTTCCGAAGACCAGCATGAATTTCTCAAAGGTAGATCTACGACCGCCAACTTAACGGAATTCGTATCAAGCACTTTATGTGCACTGGAATCTGGAAATGAAGTTGATGTGATTGCCACCGATTTCAGCAAAGCCTTTGATAGAATTTCTCAAGATATAATCCTTCTAAAATTAAAAGCTCTTGGTTTCCAAATAAACTTAATAACATGGGTTCAATCCTATTTAAATGAACGACATTACTATGTTTTATTTTGGTCCATGGTTTCTGACCCAATTAAAGCCTCATCGGCTGTCCCTCAAGGAGACCACCTTGGTCCCTTATTATTTATTCTGACCATTAATGACGTTGATTGCATCATTAAATCATCTTCCTCAGACAGCCTACCACTGCAGGAAGATCTACATAGACAGATTTTGTACTTGGTGTCAAAAGAATTTTCTTAAGCCAAACGTCAATAAGTATGAGGCTATAACGTACCCCCGTAAGCGTCCCCCTACTTCATCACGCTGCTATCTGATCTTTAATCTGCCTGTTCCCTTAGTGAATGAGTTGCGTGATTTTGATGGTATCTGTGATAAGGAACTCAATTTCCGTTCTCACATTGATAATATAATAAAAAAAAGCCAACTCTGCCCTTGGCTTCATCAAGCGCTTGTCTAAGGAATTCTCCAATCCTTATATTACCAAATCTCTTTACACAACCTTTATTAGGCCTCTTCTTGAAGTTTAGTCACCCTACTACAGAACTCACATCCTCCGGATAGAAGCTGGTCAACGCAGGTTTTTACGATTTGATTTACGTGGTCTTCCCTGGGATGATAGCCAAAACTTACCACCTTATACCGACCGGCTGAAACTTATAAATTTACAATCCCTTTCTATACGTCGAAAAGTTGCCGACATTCTCTTTATTCATCAAATTTTAGTTGGGAATATCGATTGTCCTTCTTTACTTCGACTTATTTCTTTTAATACCAACCCACGCAATCTTAGGTCTGTGCTACTTTTCCGGCTCAATCTTCACCGAACGAATTACGGACACTTGGAGCCAATGCCTAGAATGCTTCGTGAAGTTAACGATATTCTGCCTCTCTTCGACTACCATCTCACCAAACTCTCTCTTAAAAACACTCTTATTTCCACCTATGCCTCACATCCTAACTTTCTTTAACCGCTCCCATCCTTTAGTTTTTATCTTTAGTTTTAAGACTACGCTTGCAATAAGCCTTAATAAATCTGTCCGGAGTTGACCCGGGCTGCCAATCAAAAAAATCAAAATCATGTCTACCAACGTTTCGTACAGTTACTATTTACTTTCTATATTTATTAAGACTAAAACTAAGAAAACAATTTTTATTGGTGAAAAAACTCAGTGTATGGATTTTTTTTTTAATATTATAAAACTTAAAAACTAAACCTTACACACTACCAAAAAAAAAAACTGGCAGCACTGTTATTACAGATTGTCAATTTGACAGCTGAAAGTTGATTTGTGGTTAGTACGTTTTGTCATTTTACAATGAGTAGGTTAACGCTAGAACGCGTCCAAATTGTGCAAACTTATTTTGAAAAACATGGTTCGGTTCGTCAAACTTATCGTGCGCTACGTCCATTTTACAGTCCACATAATCGTACATCTGATCAAGTTATTCGAAACACGATGAATCGTTTTCGCACCACGTACACTCTAATAATACGCATCCCCAAAAACGACAAACAGTGCGAACAGGAGAAGCTATTGCCGTTGTGGAGCGCAGTGTTGAGGGAAATCCGAATGAGTCGATTCGCCATCGTGCACAGCAATTAGAGATATGCACATCCACTTTGTGGAAGATTTTACGGAAAGATCTTGGCTTAAAAGCTTATATGTTAAGTTCCAGCTTGTCCAGGAGTTGAAACCGCGTGACCATTATGCGCGTCGTAGGTTCAGTGAATCAGCCGAAGACAGTATTCAGCTTGATCACCATTTTCAACGCAAAGTTTTGTTCTCCGATGAGGCCCATTTCTGGTTAAATGGATACGTAAAGAAGCAAAATTTGGAGTGGAGAAAACTCAGAAGCCTTTGCCGAGACGCCATTACAACCATTAAAACCGGTGGAATCATCGGACGATGCCGGCTAGAATGTTAATGTCAATGGAGAGCGCTATAGGAACACGATTTCTGATTCTTCGTTCCTCAGTTGAATGGCATGACGTGACAGAGCTTTGGTTTCAACAAGATGGCGCAACATGCCACACGGCGCGCGACACCATCAATTTATTGTCGGAAACATTTGCTGAACGCATAATTTCGCGTAATGGACCTGTTAACTGACGTCCACGTTGCCTTCGAGTCAACTTAATGACGAAATGTTCACTCTTATTAGGTTCGAACTATTGTACAATACAAAACCTCATTAATATAGGCGCGGATGTTCTGTATAAGCGAAGACAAGCTCTATGGTAGCCCTCTCAAATACCCGAATCTTTTCCAATAAACTTGCTCTCACGTTGAACCACACGGGACATCCAAATACAACCATCGGCCTGATGAGGGCTATGTAGCAAATCACCTTTACCCTCGCAGCGATTTGGCTGCTGTAAAACAGTCCCTTTGTAAGGGCAAAAGCTCCCTTGGATCTGTTTAGAGGAGATTCGATTTGATTAGATTATTGTAGGAGGTGGTATAAAGAATCCCAGATCACTGCGTCCACAGATGGGCCTATTGTGATAACCTCCATTTAGAGCTCATCTGTGATACCGCAATGTAGGCATTTACCATTGCTTCTTTCATGAGTTCTAGATTAAGTGGCGGGATGTTTAGGATAATGTCAAGCGCAGCTTTTGTTACTAGACACAGACTAGTCTCTGTAATTTGTTGAGTTTAACCTGTGTTGAGCTCTGCGTTGCTTTATGCCACCAAACCGCGGCTGCATACGTGATGATAGCTCTCGTTATTGCCGTGCGCATCCACAGTGTCATTTTGGGATTAAGTCCCCAATTTTTTTTCAACTAGACTTTTGCTAATCCATAGTGAGATCCTGGCGTTGTCAATAGTCTTAGAAAGATGAGTGTTCCACGTAAGTTTTTCATCCAGTGTGATTCCTAGATATTTGACTTCCATTGAGAACTCTATTCTTTTACTGGAGGGTGTAACATTTCTGAGTCTTCATCGCATGTAGTGTCGTCAACTCTCATGTTTTGAATGCCTGTATACCATATACCTGGGAGAATACTGTGTTGTCAAATGCTCCTTCTATACTCGTATATCAAGGAAACAACCGATCGCTACCTTTTTATCTCTGAGAAATTGCTCAATCCTTGTGGTAAGATATTGTAGAGCGTACGAGGTGTGTTTAGAAAATAACAGGAATTTTTAAATTTCGCGAGTTTGGAGAGTCCGAGTAAAACAAGAGTATACAAGTGGTATAAGCATTTCCAAGATGGCCGTGAAGACGTTGATGTTGACGAACGGCCCGAACGCTCTGTAACGATGCCCCAACCTCCATATTCGCCAGACATGGCTCCCTCTACTTTCTCCTATTTCCAAAAATAAAGAGAAGCTTAAAAGACCGTCGTTTTGGAGGAGAATTGGAAGAAGTGCTGCCCCAAGTGTATAATATCTAATGGGGACTATGTTGAAGGCGACAACAATAATGTAGACGAATAAATAAATATTTTTTTCAATAAACTAAAATTCCCATTATTTTCTGAACACACCCCGCATGTGGTTGATTTTCCAGGTTGGTAGACATATTGATATTTGTGAAGGGGGTTAATTTGAAGTGCCCCGTCTTTGATATGTCTCTATGATTTTTTTCATACATAATTTTTAGGAAAAAGGAAGTGAGGCTAATTGGTCTATTTAATTTTGGTAGTTCAGACCGTCTGCGTCCTACCTATGGTACATATACAGCACCCTCCTTCCACTTTTTTGGTAAGTGTCCCCACGCGTAGCAAGCTCTGAATAAGTTAATTAGTAGCAGTTGCGGGATGCAATTTTATAGTAAAACTGGCAGTATTCCACACTCACCTGGGGCTTTGAAGGGTTGAAAAGGGTTGATTGCTCAAATTAGGGGGTTTTCTTGGGCGTCTGGAATAATCGTCGAGTTTAGGAAGTGCGTTTCGGCTAAGAGCTAAAGCGTTTGTAGCTTTTTTTCGGCGTATGCGCCTTCAGGTTTTTTTCATTGAAATAATAGGATTAGTGTGGTACTTAGAGAGTGTTTTATGAATGTGGGCACAACTTCTAGTGGCATCGATTGTTGACAGAAGTTTCTCCACGATTCACTATTTGCCCTTCTAATTTCTTAGTTGTACATGGTGAGTTTTTTTTCTGTATATTTTCCATTCACCATAGCGCGGTTGAAGAGCTGTCTCGTCTCTGTTCTAAGTTTGGGTAGTTTTTTGTTCCACCTGGCGGTAGGTGGGTTGCCTGTTTTTCCACCTTGCGTTGGGTTAATGCGACCTTATAGGACAGCCCTGATGTCCTACGGTCCTGGTGTTGTGTGGCTGACCTAGGGTTCGTTCGGGTTCCTGCTCTTACTTACCTCCTCTCTGGGTCCTTTATTAGATCCTGACAGGAGTTTAGTGTGAGGGGTGTATTTCCCATCTTGCCTCTGTGCACTTGATTTTTCGGGAACTGCTATCGTCTTAACCACATCTGTGCGCTTTTTTAGCTCTAGATGTGGTCTGTACTTTTTGGGTTGTTGCACCCTCGGGGAGTTGTCGGCTGATCGGCATCTTTTGGAGGTGGAGGGTTTGTCGGTATCTTTAGCTTGCTTCTGTGCTTTTCCAATCATGATCTCTTCCCACATAGTTCTTTTGGCATCCTCCCGTGTCATGCCGTCCATGATCCGGGCTCCAATTCCTCTTCTTAGGACACCGGTAAAATAGAAGAACTTCTCATTTGTTTCTTCTAGTTTTTTACGCCTTTTCAGTTTCGTATCGTTTGGTATATTGGTAACCTGAGCGCTCTGCGCGTCCATCAATGTTGGTGTATTGCGTGGTGGCTTCACTTCTATCTCCATCTCTGTATTTGTTACAGGAGAGCGGAGTAGAGCTTCTTCATCTGACTCCTTAATTGTATTTTTATTTTGTTCTTGTGTTATTTTTACTTGGTCTTCCATATACCATATGCATGTATCCCACGAGTAAAGCGAGAAAGGTTAGTCCGCACCCACAGAGGGTGTGAGGGTATTTAGTACCAAAAGGCGCCCGGTATCTGGACCCACCGTTAGTGACTGAGCTAACGTAATCCAACCCATGATTGGATCTTAGTTGTCGAGTCGCATTTATTTCTACCAGAGGAGGCTTCCCTGGCCTGGCCTCCTCTGCCTCTACTTAAGCTGCCCGACCTCGGGGGTGTCCAATTTTCGGGGGCGTTTGTTCGTTAAAATATAGCTATTGATCTAGCCAGATCCCAAGGTATGTGACTATATTTCGACAACCAAAGGCATCCTGTTGGTGATCTGTTGGCTGAAATTATTGTGTTAATTGGATTTTATAAGGTTGCAAATGCAAATCCTTATTTAAAATAGCCAAACAATTGATGGATGAATTCCTAGTGCATGCGATATCGATATCGATGTTGAAGATTCTTCAGTGACACTTTGTGCTACAGCCACAATGTTGTTAGTAGACCGTCCACTTTTTTGTCTACCAGATCTTTTTGATCCCCGACAGAAAAAGTTCCTTCAAATTTTTCCACTAACCTTTAAATTGTTGACTCATTTGGACGATTGTCCTAGCGCGCAACTAACCATAGTTAAAATTGTACATGTGCCTATTTCACAAATGTGAAAGATGACATAAAAAAAAGGTTGCATTCAGAAATAATTCACTACTGACATCTAGGCGCGACTTTTGAAAGACCCTTTCCATCCTTTTGGATGGAAATAAAGACGACTTGAAAAGATTTGTACAAGTCCTCAAAGTCGTGGTACTCGTCAAAGATAGTCGCATCCTGGTAGACATACAAGCAGTCAATCTTTGCATCGTTGATTGTGCAGGACCTTCATTTTTCAGAAAATATTTAGGCAGCTTACCCGATAAAAAACAGTCATCGGGTTAGTCTTCCATCAGAAGCTCCCACTGATTGATTTCAGTGGTTGGTCCAATAGTCAAAGGAAGTATCCCAATTCTGTCTAGTCAGTGAGATTTAAATCAAAAAATATAAAATGTTAATAAGTAAATGAATTCGTTTCTTTTATTTCTTTATCTTCATTAACAATAACATCATTTTCTAAATTTAAATCTCTTTCACCTAACTACGACATCTAAAACAATGCCAAATGATCGTAATATTACTTTCCAGACCCTGGAGGTTTTTTATTTGGTGTAATCCTCAACAATTGCTTGTGTTGTCCAATGATATGTTGAATATGATTCATCTCTCGCAAGTGTCCCTTAAACTCATCTAAAGTTTCATATAAAACTGGATATAGTTGTGGCAGAATACCATGATCCAAGGTTGGGAACAAATGATGCAGAGCATGATCACCGAAATGAGTCAAAGTCAAAAATAGGGATCCTTTCAAATCACCACGATCGGTGATCGTATCAACTTGAAACAGTCCCCAATCTCTGTCCTCACGATTAGCATCGCCGTCGTGGAAAATTTCTGGCTCATGATGGGCAGCATTCAATCCAATAAGAGCAAAACTAAAGCTCGCCAAAAAGTTGATGAAGATCCATTTCTTCAGCACCGGTATCAAAGTGAGGTCGGAGAAAAGAAGCATCGACAATGGAATACTTAGTCCAATTATGTCATGCCAATACATGATGTTGTGTCGTTTGAGCGAATAAACAATTCTAAAATTATTTAAAAAAGAAAAAATATCTTAAGAGGCTTTTGGCAGAGATAAATCAGAATTTTTACCTGACAATCATTTGTCCTGTAAAAGCTAAAATATACAAAATTGGTCCAAGGATTAGGGAGGCATATCTTTGAACATTGGATTTAAAATGTTCGCTCGGCAGCCATACTAGGATCGGTTCGAACATTGATAATTCTAGATCAAGCATAGAATTTGGATAGATATGATGGGAAAGTCCATGGGATACACGCCAGGAGCAGAAGTTCATTAAAGATAAGTTGAAGGTGTACATGCGCCAATTGTCTTTGTGATGGAAGTAATTGTGAGCGCTAATTGTTGTCCAACAGAGGCAAACTCCCGCCAGGATAGCCAGTAGAAGACTTGAGAAATGTTGGAAGTGAGCGCTAGCGATTGCAAAGGCAAAGGTTGCTACCACTAGTCCCGTATGAATCAACTAAACAAATGATAAATGTGTATTTATTAAAATTTATAATAAGAATTTATTATAGTTCAAGCTCACATTTGTTCGACTGACAGCAGCAGTTTGATCAATTTCCTTAAGCTTCTCACGAACGCGGGATTTCAAGGTTTTATAGAAACCTCCTTCCTTAATAGTTAAATTGTAAATTCTGGGTGCTTTTGCTTGACGAACTTGATATTTGGGGAGCAAATTTTGCGGAGCTAATGATATGTGATGAGCCTCAAATGCTTCAGTTATATCGGTGCCCTAAGAAAAAGTATCAAACAATTAAAAAACAATAATTTCCTTTACAGCTTAGAAGGAATTACATACCTGAGTTTCGGTTAGCCAAAAGGATCCACCTGGGTGACGATTAATGAATTCGGTGAAATCGTAAAGCATGTCGTGTATGCGCCATAGTCCTTCAGCACCATCATCTTCCTGTTTTCCCTGCAGCCAACTGAAATAAAGAGCAAATGTTCGTGTCAGTACTCGTAAGCTGCAACGTCTACTTTCTCTAGAAAAAGCAAAAGTGCGACTATTTCTCTGAAGACTTTTCGACAACGTACGATTTTATTGTTAGGAGGCGGGACGTGTCTGACTTCGATCAGAGCGACTGATTCTTCACAATTTTTATGGTTTGCACATAGCCTGAGCTGAGAAGAAATTTAAAAGGAAAGAAAAAGTGACACCAATGCTCGTACGAGCAGGACGAGCAGGACGAGCAGGTTTTAAAGGTTTGCAAGCTATAATGACTAACTCGAAATAAACAAGAATCACGTAACTTCATACTTCAATCGAAGATGGGCTTAAGCATAAATTGATGAAAATTCAAATCATCACACTTGCTACGAATTACGCTGACAATTTCACAGGAATACTAGAGGTTGAAAAAGGTGTCGGAGCCTTGCAATTGACTGGACAATATAAATGACACATATTAGTTTTGTCTCAAAGTAATGAATCCACTAAAGCAGATCTTGCTTACTTATTTAACGTAGCTACAGTCCGCAGTGGACCTGGGCCTCAACCAACAAGCGCCTCCAGCTAGCTCGATCTTTAGGTAGCTGCCTCCAGTTTCGCACACTAAGTTGGTAGAGGTCCCATTCCACTTGCGTGCGCCAACTGAGTGCGCTGTCTCTCGGGGGGGATTCAAAGACCTTTCGAGCCGTAGCATTGGTGTCCTTCCGCTCAGCATGATCCAGCCATCTCAGTAGTTTGACCTTCAATCTTCTGGCTAAGTCGATGTCGCTGTACAGCCCGTACAGTTCCTCCTCCACTCAGCGTCCATGCAGACGAGACCGAAAATTATCCGAAGAATTTTTCTCTCAAAACAGCTCAGAGCTGTTAAAATCCATGCCCCTCCAACGTAAAGCAGGACTGGGATTATTAAGGTCTTATATAAGGCCACTTTTGTTCTTCAAGAGAAGGTTTTACTGGTCAATTACCTTCATAATGCATGGAAGTAGCGATTGATCTCAGCGCTGGTATCATTGTCTGAATTGATAGCGTAGCCTAAATACATAGACAAAGTTATATCTGTCGATTGTGATGTTCTACCCGATCGGTGTTAGGTGTCCTTTCTTGTTGCCAGCGTATATTTTGTCTTGCCCTCATTGACCGTTAAACCAGTCTTCTTCGTCTCTCCTCTTTTGCTGTTAGAGCACGTAAACAGCTCTAGTCATTCTACGCAAAGCCGCCCTGTATCCCTCTTGTTTAGTTGCATGTCCTTTCCGGCAGTCGTCGTCAAATCAGAAGTTTCGTTGTGGTGGCGGAGTGAAGCCCAACACATCAGAGGCGGCATCTCTGATGGGTTTTTGGCAGTCTTTCTATCGATCTTCGATACTTGATGCTGGCGGGATAGGATTTCTTAAGAGATTAAGGGAGACTCGATGGGAAAAGGATTTGGCGATCCCCTGCCGTTCGACGTCAAACTTTCTCACAGTGTTGGCTTACCTTTGCGATGTTCGGGATATTCACAACCGTACCTTTGACTACAACAAGGGAATGACCCGAGTCGATAATTCTAGAGTAATGCCTTGCGTCGATCGCAATGTGGTCAATCTGATTGACGCTTGTTTGATCAGGGTGTTCTTCAAGCCCCCTTATGAATATCGAGATTAGGAAACCACCGCAAGTTGATTAGCCTAAATCTGTTTTCGGAGGTGGTGTCGTGCGGGCTATGGTTTCGGACAGTACTACCAAAGATGCTTTCTCTTCCTAGCTTTGCATTAAAGTCACCCAGGGCAATTTTAATGCCATAGCTAGTACACTGTTCGTAATTCTTGTCCATGAGCTCGTAGAAGTTATCTTTGGTGTCGCCATCTTTCTCCTCTGTGAGCTACTCTTGGCAAATCTAGCCTTAATACGGATTGTTGCGAGGTGCTCGTTAACATGCCGGAAATTCAAGACTTCTTGCCTAAATCTGCCTCTAACAACGAATCCGAATCCAAATCGATGTCGCAGTTTTTCAATGAACAATGGGACTCCCATTTTTTGGATGGCGGTAATATCTGATTTTCAGAGTTCCAGGGCCTCCACTAGTTGTTCGGCTTTACGTGGATTATTAAGGAACCTAGGTTCGGTGTCCTTATTTCATTTGCCGGAGTTTCAACAGTAGATCTGAAAGTATCCAAGGTTTGTTGTTGCTTCATAACTGAATTTTTTTTCATCGCCACAACCACCAACTTGAATGGCCAGTTCCATTATAGATACCCCTAGGACGAGGGGTCGGTTAGCCCGAAGCCAGTAAGCCGTTCGGAGATGTGAGCGCTGCCGATGGTCCATTAAGGGCTCATCGGCCTGATAAGGTCTTATTTGTTTTCTTTTTTAGGATTTTACTTCACTGTTGATTCCATCTGGGGAATTCATGCGCTGTCTAGTTTATAGGGCTGCTATTTTTGCCCGCTGGTCAGCACTCGCCCTTATAAGTTTGGCAAGTCGACTCCGGATGGGCATGAACCAGTACCCAATGGTTACCACTTAAAGGTAAAATAAGCACAATTGATGTGTAGAAACAGTTACAACACTGGGTATCACCAGATTGACACTTATCAGTGCTTACCCTATTTCTACAACACCCTACTAAAGCAGATCTAGAGATGCTTAAAGGGTTCCCGATCAGATGTGCGCATTGTACTATATGCGGGCCGTTAAAAGCTGATATGTTGAGGCCAGATCAGATAGGCATCAGCGGTCATATAGCTATTCAAAATTAGCATTTAATTGAAACACGTTAAGAATGGAAAGTCTTTTGGGTTCGATGAATAATGACTGGGTGTGCGGTTACTATGCGTTTACACGTACAACGTGCGTAGTTGACTGTAATCAATTGGATTTAATCGTTTTCAAGAAAAAAAACAACAGCAGGGACACATGACGCCGTGACTTTGTACATGTAATGGCTTCCTTGATTGCCGGATGGCACTCATCACCGCACATATGGTAATTCTGTTTATTAATGTATCCTTACTTTGGTATTTAGTTGGGGCTTCAGTCCGGTGATGACCTAGACCTCAAACAATAACCTTCTACAGTTAGAGCGATCTTTAGCCAATTGTATTCCACTTGTATGCGGGATTTTTCTCTACTGCGTCGCCCCTCCAGATGGAAATCGAAGATTCTTCATTCGTTCTACATATTCTAATTACCTCTGTCACTTGATGCGTACTTTGCTGATCAGGTCGATGTTGCTGAACAGCTCGTAGAGTTATGTTAAACTTGCAGAATCTTGCGTTTAAAACGCACAAGAATATCTCTACCTGCCTTCGGTAGATAAGATTGGTATTTAGAGTCTCGTTAGTGTATCTTGGTAAGATTTTCTCAGCACAAAGAGCCAGCGATTGGTAAGTGTAACCCTTCGTTTGATTTCGGATGAGGTGTCGTTATCAGAGTCAATAGCAGAGTTGTAACCACCTCAAAGTTATATCTGCCTATTATGGCGTGCTTTCCGATTCGTTGATTTATGCCAGCATATGACCTAATCTAATAGACTTCAGTGGGACCTTATGTCAAAACCGAACGAAAAGCCCACTTAATTTCTGTCAAAAGTTCAAGTTATCCATAATGTACTTGGGCAAACTTAATAATCTGTCAAATTGTTTACATTCGGATTGGTTTCATAGCCGGAAAAAATAAAATGGAAAATAAGTTCAGAAAATTAAAAATTGCAAAATTATTGCATTTGACAAAGGGAGTGATAAAAGAAAAAGCAAATGAAATAGAAAAAAACAAGAACTGCCTTGGTGACAGCTGTCAAATTTCCGCATTGAGTCTCCCATTTTATTGAGACTTTACTTAATCCAACTAAAGTTAACGAAACTTGACGAAACCGAGTACATATAATCCCATAATAGTCATGCACTACTATGTATTTACCATATATGTATTGGGTCTATAACTTTTCTACCGTCTATTCGTGCGGTTAGCTAAGAGATGGCGTAACTTGTATTATTCCATTGTTATTATTCCATTGGAACATGCGTTAGAAAGCTACTGTCATTGTACGTCATTTCAGTGTCATGTCATTCATTTGAAGCGTAAACAACAATAATTTTTTTTCACTCAAATATGTCGAACTTTGTGTGTGAGTTCCACATGAACTCAAGCCCAGAGACGTCGAAAGGCGGTATTGCATGTCCGAAATGCTGCTGGAACGCCACAAAAAGAAGTCATTTTTGCATCGGATTGTTACTGAAGATGAAAAATGGATCCATTACGACAACCCCAAGCGCAAAAAATCATATGTGAAACCCGGCCAACCAGCCAAATCAACGGCAAAGCCGAATATCCATGGCGCGAAGGTATTGCTCTGTATTTGGTGGGATCAGATGGGTGTGCTGTATTATGAGCTGCTAAAACCGGGTGAAACCATCAATGGACAACGCCACCGAACACAATTAATCCGTTTGAAGAGAGCAGTGGCCGAAAAACGCCCGGAATATGCGACCAGACACGGTTGCTATTCCGGTTAAAAACTATTTGGAAAACAGGATGAAAAGTCTTACCCCACCTGCCTTATAGCCCAGACCTTGCCCCTTCTGACTACCATTTGTTCCGGTCGATGCAGAACGCCCTCACTGAAATACGGTTCACATCAGAGCAGAATATCAAAAATTGGCTTGATTCATTCTTGGCCTCCAAGCCGGCGCAGTTCTTTTGGGATGGGATCCAAAAATTGATGGAAAGAAAGATGGGAAAAAGTCATAGCTTCAGATGGGCAATACTTTGAATAATACTATTGTACATGTTTTTCTTAAACAAACGTTAAAATTTTGAAAAAAGCCTCACTGGCAACACTGTTTCTACAGATTGTCAATTTGACAGTTAAATGTTGATTTGTAATTAGTACGTTTTGCCATTTTATCATGAATAGACTAACGCCAGAACAACGCGTCCAAATTGTGCAAACTTATTTTGAAAACCATGGTTCGGTTCGTCAAACTTATCGTGCGGTACCTCCATTGTACGATCCACATAATCGTCCATTTGAGCAAGTTATTCGAAACACAATGAATCGTTATCACACCACGTATATTTTAGTGGATAATACGCTTCCCCAAAGACGACAAACAGTGCGAATAGAAGAAGTTGATGAGTCGATTCGCCATCGTGCACAGCAATTGGAGATATGCACATCCACTTTGTGGAAGATTTTACGGAAAGATCTTGGCTTAAAAGCTTATAAATTCCAGCTTGCGCAAGAGTTAAAACCGCGTGACCATTATACGCGTCGTAGATTCGGTGAATGGGCCGAAAATATGATTCAGCTTGATTCTCATTTTCAACGCAAAATTTTGTTCTCCGATTAGGCCCATTTCTGGTTAAATGGATATGTGAACAAGCAAAATTGCCGAATTTGGAATGAAGAAAACCCAGAAGCCTTTCTCGAGACGCCTTTAAAACCATTAAAACTCACTGTTTGGTGTGCTTTGTGGGCTGGTGGAATCGTCGGCCCATATTTCTTTAAGGACGATACCGGCTAGAATGTTACCGTCAAAGGAGAGTGCTATAGAAATAGAAATTTCTGACTTCTTCGTTCCTCAGTTGAATGGCATTGACATGACAGAGCTTTGGTTTCAACAAGATGGCGCAACATGCCACACAGCGCGCGACACCATCAATTTATTGCGGGAAACATTTTCTGAACGCATAATTTCACGTAATGGACCTGTGAACTGGCCTCCACGATCCTGTGATCTCACACCTTGATATATGATAAAATTATCTATTAAGTAAAGACATTAACATTTTATTTTATTGAATATGTACATCTCTAAAAAAAAACACCCTTGATATACTTGAATAAGTGTATTTTTGGGTCTAAAGTTAGAAACAATTTGACAGTTGGAATTATTTTTTGACCGACTGTATATTCACAGAGTAATAGATTCTTTGCTGTGTTGATCGATTATTTTGACGATGATCAGTAAGTGAATTGTGCGCTAAAATATTGACAGCCGTGGTCAAAATAACGACATTGTGAATTCCTAAAACTCAAAATGGAAAACCTATTTCAGATCACAAACCATTTAGTGGCAATCCTATGTGACAACTTTTTCTATTCTAAATATATAAAGTAAGCTGTAGAAGAGAGAAGACATTTTTATCAGAGGCAAGGACTTTCGAGCCTTTTTTAACAAAAGTTTCTTGCTTTAACACTAAAACTCACTAAAATCACTCACCGTCAGAACGAATAAATAAATTAGAATAGACGAAATCATATTGCACATATTTGTATCCAAAATTGTAAGTCTCAATCGACCTGTGTACTTAAAAATTCTTTGAATTAGTTTTCTCACTTCATACTCATTTCCATAGCAAACGTTCTATAAAAACGCAAAAACAATTCAAAGATTTAATTGCTTCTGCTGGTGGATTCGAACTGATCTCCTAAACGTCAATTCACTTACAACTCCGATCACGTTATAGCCGACATCAAATTGAACGCATCTAGAATGCCAAAGTGCTCATTCCTTTTTGACCCGCTAAGAGCAATAATCATGGAATGAATAGTTTATTTCTATTGTGACTATTTTATTTGTTTTCAATTTAAATGTTGTTTATAAATACAAATCCAATTAGCAAAAAACAAATAGAGAATCTCATATCAACTTGAATGTTTTGACATTTTACGATTTACTACTAAATAAACAAGGCGCGGCTACATAATATGATGAGGTCTCACCTCTAGGGACCTTATCTACGACGTATCAAGTTGATTTTTTAAATATTAATGAAACTTATGGGATAGTTAGGGTTATCAAGTTTGCTATTTTTAACAAAAATATCAATGAAATGTGCAAAGTGTTCCGGATAATGTATAGAAAACTGTAACGGAAGATTTCTTGACATATTTGGGATCAGAAATGCATCCCCTCCGAGATACAGTACAGAGGTTTTAAGCTAAGCCTCACGCTGCCTTGTTTTGATTCCTATTGAAAATAACATCTTTCAAATTCATACGTGTAAGGGTAATAAACGGGGTATCGGTGATCTCGGAATTACGAGTACTTTAATTGGTTTAAAGTCAATGTTTCCTGAAATTCAATTAATTCAAATCATTCGCATCAAAATTTATTGAAGATGAGAAGTGATTTTTTGTTTAAGTTTAAAATTTTGACTTTGTTGTTGTTTTTTTTTCGCAACTTTGAAACGAGTACCTAACATTAGTATTTACAAATAAGTTGTTCAAACTATGAAAGTTAAAAATGGGGTATTCTCCTACAGCAGCCCTATAATATTAACTATTGGGTTGTTCGAAAAGTAATTGCGTTTTTTTGCAATAGATGGTTTTACCCCCATTTATTTCTGTCTGAGCGTCACATATGTATACCACCTTGATTCCAGTTCCCGAAATCTATTCAGAAAATTTAAAATACAAGTTCATTCATCTAAATCTATATTTTCCCAGTCAAAGTAATCCTCATCGACTGCAACACACTTTTTTTATATTCGGTTTTCGGTATGTCCATCAGTGCTTCCTTCGATTTTTCCATTACTTCCACTCGGCTGCTGAAACGCGTTCTTCGTAGTGGTTTTTTAACTCGATTGAACAGAAAGAAGTCATAGGGAGCCAAATCAGGTGAATTCGGTGGCTGTTGGATGGTATTTGTTACATTTTTCGTCAAAAAATTACGAATAATGATGACACGGTGCGACGGTGCGTTATCATGGTGCAAAATCCACGAGTTTTCTGCCCACAATTCTGGTCTGTTTCGGCGAATTGCTTCATGCAAACGTCTCATAACGCCCAAATAATACTCTTTGTTTACTGTCTGGCCTTCTGGCAAAAATTCATTATGCACTACACCGTTGTAATCCATGAAAACCGTGAGCATTGCCTTCTTTTTTGACTGAAAACGACGTGGTTTTTGTTGGTCTCGGCTCATTTGATGAATGCC
This sequence comes from Volucella zonaria, assembly GCA_963966105.1. Taxonomy (NCBI): domain Eukaryota; kingdom Metazoa; phylum Arthropoda; class Insecta; order Diptera; family Syrphidae; genus Volucella; species Volucella zonaria. The sequence goes on along the minus strand of OZ014533.1, from coordinate 99,374,189 downwards.
ATTCACTTGCCTGATATCTGGATTGCGTGTCGTACTCATAAACCAACGTCTCATCTCCAGTAATGATCCTTTTGATGTTTTGATGAATGTGGGATCGGATTCCGGCTCGCAAATCATCTCTTTTGCGACGTCAACACGGTCTCTTTTTTGCATGAAATTGAGGTCTTTTGGCACCAACTTTGCTGCTAGACAACGGAAACCCAAATCATTACCTCGTGCTTGGACGGATCCATAGGCAATGTTCAAGTCCTCCGATATCTCTCTGATGATTAATTTACGGTTATTGACCAACATTTCTTTTGCTTTATCAATGTTTTCGTCGGTTTTCGATGTCGATGTTCTGCCACAGCGTTTATCATCTTCGATTGACTCATGACCACTATTGAACCGCTCGTGCCACTGGTGCCACACAAAGATAGATGTACTCTTGGCTACGTAACTTTTGCAAATGTCAAGCTATGACGCTAAGATTTAGAGGGAATGTCAACAATAGATTTACCAACTTAACAAAAAAAAACAGAACTCAAATCGGAACAATGGGAGCGCCACAAGGTGATGTGGTGCTGGACCTTTTTGATCAAGAGGTATGTCAAATGTTTGCCGCATTTTGTTTTTGACACTTAACCTAAAATTAAAAACGATGTTGGCGCGATTCGGTCGAGTTTTGTGCTTGCAGTTGTGGTTCAAGAATGCAGTATTTTGAAGAGCATATTCGCCATATTTTGCTTTTGTTTCTCCAAAAAAGGGAAAAAAGCAACTGAGGCCGTGCGTAAAGTTTACGGCAGAAATGTCATCGAAAAACGTCAGTGGCAGAAATGGTTTCGTCGATTCCGCGATGGTTGTTTTTCAGTTGAAGGCGCTCCGGTAGGGCTTTCGAGATTGACGACAATAACAGCAAAGCATTAATATAGTGCTATTCGAAGCAGTTGGCCAACGACCATATGGACAGAGAGTAAGTAACATATCGTTTTATCTGGTCAAAATGACATTCGAAGAGCATATTAATGATTTCGATCTTTGGACCTGACCTGTACGCGATCAAGCCGCGAGCTCACTAGATCGCCTGTGTAGATGTTGGATAGGATCGGCGAATTAACCGCACCTTGTTGCAGACCGTTTAACAGCATCTGTTCGTTGTACGTTGTTCGGACGATTCTTAGACATGGAAGGTCATATTGATCTTTCCTACGAAATATTTTATTTATTTGGCGGAACATACCATATTCAGGTTGCTAGTGTTTGCAGCCTGAATTTTATTGTTCCAAAATAAACTTACAGAAGCCCTGTAATTCTCTTTTATTAATATTTGGAGGTTTTTGATCGAAGACTTCGGCGTCATGACTTCCGGATTGTTAGTCTGTCAGTAGACTGCCCGTCGAAGGTTTTTAGTCTCGACAGCAGTCTATTCTTGTGTAGATAGAGTGTGTCAATAGTTGCATTACGGAACATGTCTTCATTTTCAGTCTATCGATACCGAGGTATCGTATTATCCATTGTTTGTTTTATGGTCTCATCCGATTGTTTGAGATACCTGTAAAGGCGAGTAGAGCGAGTTTGAGGAGAGTCATCAATATTCTGGAAAAGTGTTCCATCGTACCCTACTGTAATTCTAGGAATACCTTTGAACCATTATTTCGGTACTGAGACTGCAATAGTCACTGTCATACACGAAACTGCGTAGACACTTTATTGTTTGTTGGTTCATGAACCAATCTCTGCGTTTGGCGTAGGGTCTTCACAGTTGACTGGAAGGAAAAGTATTGGAAAGATTTTCTCTCACAACTTGCATGAACTTTGGTGAAATAAACAAAAGAAGGTCTAATTTTTATTGGGCTACCCATGTGGAAGGAAATCTCAACGAACTTGCTGTGCTACGAGTAAAATCACAGGATGAAAGATTTGTGGGCTGAAGCTCAATCGAAGTATGGTGCTAAAGCCTAACAAGTGTCCAAACAAAATCCTAAGTTTTGCATATCCTAGGGAACCACTGACGTTAATACTCATATGCTGAGTTTTTACGAAATACGAGTTTCTCAAAGGCTGGTTTTATGAGCAACGTTCTAAGCGCGACATTAAGATCCTCTGTTGCGTTAAATTTTCGCGCAACAAGTTTGGCTCTCTTTTTCCTTGCAAGTCCCTTCGGTCCCTCTTTTCGTTGAATGGGAACACCGAGCTCTGGCGGAGGTGGAGGACAGCCATGGCACCATCAGCCAGTGGCCCACCAACCCCAGACCGCGGAAAACAACCCACATAAGTTCGCGGCCGGTTGGCTCGACGGAGTAGAACGAAGAGGTTCGGTCGGTGAAGCTCTAAGAACAGTAGGGAGACTCACGACGAACCAGGAACCCCAGGGTGCGACAGGAGGTCCACCAGGAACACCGTTGTCCGAGCCCATAGATAGACGGGAGACTCGCAACGGGCGACGTCTAAAAGTCACCGACGGGTGGGGACGGACGGTCCTAGAATCCAGACGGGTGGGGGAAGACGATCCCTGAAACATACACCCCGACAAAAGCCAAGCAACAGGAGGCTTAAATAACACCTCATCCTGCTACCGATGTGGGTTCGGACATCGGCATCACATCTCACAACTGATGTGGATGCAGCTAGCCAGACCTAGCACCGAGCCAATTGCTCGATGGGTGAAGAGACGACGATCTTTTTTATAGCAACACCCCAACGAGGGAGCAACAAAGGAGCAACAGTGGTGTGCAGGCGGACGACCAAGACAATCGAGCACACGCCAACGACGCACCAGCTGTAAAAGTCAAATTCGATGGTTGAAGGGATGACGACCCCTTTTAAGCCAGCACCCGAGCAGCCGAGGCGTGTAGGCGGTCGGCCAAGTATTACTACAGCCTCCAACGAGGGAATATATAAACCCACAAACAAACGAACAACAACAAACAATAACAACTATTAAACATCAAACAGCAAAAACATACGAATAATAACGCCAAACAGCAACAAACAATTACAAAAAAAGAAATAAGTAATTGTAGGGAGTGACACGCCATTTGTCTATCCCCACCCCCTCAAATCTGAACGCCGATCCACCAGAGTAGCTAGGGATTCGTGGTAGAAAGTATAAAAATTCGCAAGGCACTGGACTTAGCTTATGTTAGGGGCGGCGATCCAATGGCTGGTTGGATCTGCACTTTTTTCCTTTCGTCCCAACACTCCAGCTACCATTCCATCGAACTCCCTTTCTCCTTCGCGATCGTTTTAGTTTTTGCAAAAAAAATTTTTTAGTGTATCCCGATGGGGGAAAAATGCCCGGGTAGCAGAAAAGAAAGAAACTCTGCTTTTCGCAATTTAAGTGTATGTAGAATCTAATGGTAGGGGAAATAGTTAGGATCCACAGCTTCCTTAAACCCTCTCAGTGGAGTTCCCAGTCATTACTGGAAGTGGGAGCGAACTCCGATACTGAGGAGTTAAGTGTGAATGTGGAAAATTCGTATAAATGAGCGGCCTAGTTGGACACGGGTGCCCACACTAGCAAAGCTTGCTAATGTTGTAGCTAAAAAAACCCCGTTGTTGGGTCCGCTAGAGCCAAATGAATGAATGAGAGAGCGGGTGTGCGAATGTGTGTGTGAGTCTGCGGGAGCTGTGGAACAAAAAAGGTTTGGAAGTCACTTCGGTGATGACCAACGGCTAGCGAGGATCAGATTAATTTAAAAAAAACCGAATTTGTCGTACATAGCGAAAAGCAATTTTGTAATTTTGTAAAAAGCGCGAGTGTTGCTTTGGCAAGAAAAAGAAAGCACGTAAAAATGGGAAAAAAGAGAAGGAGAAAGGAAAGTACGAGCACAGGGACGAGGCAATGGAGTAGCGGGATAAAGAGCGATTGAGAAACTGTGCCAGAAAGAGACACATTACCGCCAGGAACAACAGATAAGTACAGTGTAGTATAGTGTAGCGCAGTGCAAAGAAAAAAAGTGTAGAAATAGAAATTCGGTTTTTTTTCTTGGAAAGTTGAGACTCCGGTGGGCCACGCGTGCGTTGAGATTCCCGAAAACAGACGGGACACGCGACCCATTGTCTAACGCTTTTTGTTCTTTCGGGACCGTGGAGATAGCGGGTCACTCCATCGACGAGTGTACCGCTAAGAGAAAAAAAATAAAATAAATCGTCGAGCCCCGACGGGGCTTTATAACGTTGAGGAAATATGGTTTTTTTTTCATTTTCTTCCCTTGCGGGGAATATTTTCCTTTTGCGTTTTTTTTTTGCTCTATCGAAAGGTTTCGTGATTCAGGAGAAAAATCACGTGGCGCCCGTTTTATTTTACCCAGGTTTAGCTGCCGTCCAAGCGCTAGCTGAAAGAACCGACCGCTGGGGTAGCGGGATCAGAGAGTAGTTATCGTTTAATTCGGGGCATCGCGCTATCGGTGCCGGGAATCAAATATAGCACCTCCTTGGTAGGATAACCGATATTGCAGCGGGGCCAAAAGACATAATATTTGACACAATTTCAAATGCAAGAAACTGTTGAAGTCTCTCCTGATAGGGTCTCCCAAAAAACGAGAATTGCGTGAAACTCACAGCGCAATGTTAAAGGTGTAATACGAATATTTCAAGTACAATAGCTCTTCAACTAGTCACATTTATTGATAATATTAACATTATCGCAAGGAATCAGCGGAGTGTTAGTTGCACGTTCTCCCAATTGAAACATAAGCCATCAAAGACGGGCTTAGTGAATGATGAACGTAAAACAAATTAGAATACCAACGACTCGGACTACACTTTGTAACGGGAGAACTTTATCTTCCTGGACTTTCCTACAGATTTAAAAAACAACGAAACCGTAGAGATCAAAGTAAGAAACATTCATGCCAATCGCTGATTCTTTGGAATAAGAGAGGACCTGCAAACTAAGTCGTTCTCACAGACAAGAAACAAAGCACTGTACGAGACTTTCATCGCCCCAGTCCTACTGTATGCCCTTAGTTGCTTCTGGAGAAAAGTTGGGATGTTTTTTTTTGGCCCCATTTGCTAAAACGGAATTTGGAGAATATACAGCGGTGTGGTATCCAGCGGCATCAGGCCTAGATTAAGTGACTAGAGCACAGTGAATGCACAATAACTACCTCTCCGTCAAGGAGAGTCTTTGGATCCATCTGGGATGGATGGATCAACGCGATAGAATCGCCATTAATGATACGCTGAAGCGAAACTGGACATAAGCCAACATAGGGATCGCGATACATGGAGAGAATTGTTGGTAAAATCCCAGGTACATTGCAAACTGTAACGCAATTTAAAGTATTGTAAGTAAGAAAGTAAAAAGCAGAAAAATGTGTACTTCATAATCTCAAGATCTGTAAAATTTTGTATCAGTGTGAGTAAATTCTGTTCGATGCATGCCAATTTTTGTTGATATTTTAAAGGAGGGTTTTTTAATAACAATTGTTACAGGACGGAAGTAAAAACTGGTTGTTTTTTTTAAATACGAGGGCTGTTTGGTAAGTACACATGTTGGAAGACCGGTGGCGCTACTGAGCCAAAATGAGTATACCATCATTTAGTTTAACCTCTTTTATGCCGCCTGTCGAAATTTGGTGACAATCCGACTCTTAGATTTGTTTCGACACCCATTTCAAAACACCGTGTTAGTGTTTTTTGCGATCATGGAAAAAGAGCAGTATCGCTCCGTGATCCGACTCGTATTTTTGGGTGGCAAAACCTGCAAGGAGATCAAGCCCATTCTCGATTGTGTGTATGGGAGCCTGCCCGTACAACCGTTTACAATAGGTATGCAGAGTTTCGCCGCGACCAGGTGGCCCAAAAACGGTTACCACAGAGGAAACCAGAAAGCTGTCCGCGCGATGAGTGCGGCGTTTGCTCACACCGGAGAAAAAGCGCAATCGTGAGACCACTTCAAAGACGTGGTGTTTGGTGCTGTTTAATCGAAATCCGGAGGAGTTTCAGCATCGTTTCGTGACCGTCGATGAGACATGGATTCATTGGTACACACCAGAGGCCAAACAACTATCGAAACAATTGGTTTTACCCATTGAACGTGCTCCTAAGAAGGCGAAGACCGTGCCTTCGGCCTAAACGTCGGATTGTCACCAAATTTTGACAGACGGGGTAAAGGAGGTTATACTAAATGATGGTATACTCATTTTGGCTCAATAGCTCCACCTATATTCCAACACGGGTACTTATCAATCAGCCCTCGTAAATATGTATGTGACTTGAGGAGCGAGACTTTCAAATGATCCCAAATATTCATATCTGACGGTTCATCCAAAAGAAGAACTACACAGGCCTAGTTCCGATATTAAATAATATTTCATCAAATCCATTATCAAGTTTCAATATATATATGTACGGGTATATTTAACTTCTACGTCGCGAAGCTAAAATTTTGCCTTATCACTTTAGATTAAATTAAAAATACAGCAAAATGATGACTATGCTCAATTGGTGGCCACTGAACCTGCAAAAGATAAATAAATACAAACTAACGAGTATTTTCGCTAAAAATTACACTTAATCGCGATTTTTATCTACAAATTGGGTGTAGTATTCAAATTTATATTTCCCGCTCGGGTAGGAGGTAGAATTTACCCGAGGTAGGCATGCCTCTCATAAAAGGCGATTAAAGTCCAAATTTTTAAACTCTTTGGAAAAAAGTGAACTAAAAACAAAAATATACAATGAACACAACTAATAACATAACTACCCCAGGTGGTACGCCAGGTAAACTGGTAAATCCGCCCTCTTCGGAGGCCGGTTCCATGGATTCTGGGGGAACCATTTATTGCTAAAAAATGACCCTTTCATAATGAATCGTAAATTGGTAAGAACACCACCAGCCCAACCAACAAGAGAAAATTCGATATTGGAAGCTTATTACAAAAAAGTCTGTGAAGAAAGAGACAATTTTAAGCAATTCAGTGAAAAACTGGCAAGCGAAATTGATAAATTAAAGCTCGAACTGCAGCTGCTTAAAGAGTAGGTCAATAATAACAATAAAAATGAGCAGATACCTAAAACTGTAGTGAACTCTACGGATGAAGAAGAACTGCAAAGAGAGACAGAATCACTCTTAAGTATGACAAAAAGGAACAAAACAAGAAAAATAAGCATGTCTTTCACCACCAAAAGTGTCCCAGTAAAGCCAAGAAAAGATGAAAGATAAAGAAACCAAACCACTCAAGCCAGTAAAGCCTCCCCCAATTATAGTGCTCTGTATAAAATAAAAGCAAATACAGCTCTCCTAAATAGTAATGATGTTAAAATTAATGTGGATAACGAAGAATCCTACAGAAACTTGACAAAAGTGCTAAACCAGAAAAAAGTTCAACAAGACCAATAAAGGTTGTTGGAAAGAAACTACATTACTCATGTACACCTGTACGCATTGCGAATGACCTAAAGAAGAAAAACTTCAAAATACTTGAAGTTGTTAACATGCTTAAGTTCAAGAGTAAAGCAGTAAAGCACCGCTCCCAATGTTACTTTTGAGCAAGATGAAGTCATCAAGAAAATTTATGAAATTAAAGATATCCTAGGAATGAAAGTACAAATTCAGGCTTTGCGGAAATCAAAGCTGGTTCCTCAATGTAAGAGCTGTCAAAAGCATGGTCACACTCACAAATACTGCAGCTCAAACCCGAAATGCGTTAAATGTGCAGGAGACCACCATACAAAAACTGCATAAGCGAAAAAAATGCAGTGCCTAAATGCGCCAGTTGTAGCAAAAGACACCCAGCTAACTACAGACCGTGTGTAGTAGCAAAAGAGCTACAAAAGCCTGTTCAAAAAGGCGCAACCAAAAACGGAGAAAAAGGAAACAAAAAAGACTGGAGAGCGAAATCTAAGCCCCAATGAAATAAAAATGGATAGAGCTAAAGGAAATCTACCCTTAAGCGAAAATGAAAACTTAAGCCTCATAACCGGTCCAAAAAAAAACATATGCACAAGTTGCTTCGAAAAACGTTGTAAAACCAGTCGGAAACCCCAAGCTTCTCAGCAATGTTATGGAGGATATCATGCAAAGAATTCTTAACAGAATAGAAGATATGAAAAAGAATAATACGAGGGCGGGTCAATAATTCCGTGCATTTTTGAATTTCTGACCTCTTTACTGAAATAGCAACACTGCTCCTGTCAACAGGCATCAGTCAGTTGACTCCTGTCAAAATTTAAACTTGCTGCGTCAGTTAGTTTGTGTTTGACAGCTATTTTTATCAGACTACTCACTAATTTCAGGAGAAAATGGAAAAAAGTGAATTTCGTGTGCTTATTAAGCATTATTTCTTGCGAAAAAAAACCATTACCGAGACCAAGGCTAAGCTTGATAAATACTATGGGGACTCTGCACCATCGATTTCAATGGTAAAAAAGTGGTTTACTGAATTTCGTTGTGGCCGTACAAGCACTGAAGATGCCGAACGTCCTGGACGCCCAGTTGAGGTCTCTACACCCGAAACAATCGAAAAAATTCACGATATGGTGTTGGCCGACTGAAGATTGAAAGTGCGAGAGATTGTGGAAGCCGTAGGGATCTCGCATGGCTCAGTGGTTTCAATTTTGAATGATCACTTGGGCATGAGAAAGCTTTCCGCAAGATGGGTGCCGCGTTTGCTCACAGTCGACCACAAACGCAATCGTGTAACAACTTCACAGGATGGTTTGGCGTTGTTTAATCGCAATATGGAGGAGTTTTTGCGCCGTTTTGTAACCGTGGACGAAACATGGATCCATCACAACACACCAGAGAACAAACAACAGTCAAAACAGTGGGTTTCTAAGGGTGAATCGGCGCCAAAGAAGGCCAAGGTGGGTTTGTCAGCCAATAAAGTTATGGCGACTGTGTTTTGGGATGCACGCGGGATAATCCACATTGACTACCTTCAAAAGGGAAGAACAATCAATGGGGAATATTATGCCAACTTATTGGACCGATTCAATGACGATTTGAAAAAAAAACGACCTCATTTGGCCAAGAAAAAAGTTCTTTTCCACCAAGACAATGCAAGGGTGCACACATGTGCAGTTGCCATGGCAAAAATCCATGAATTGGGCTATGAATTGCTCCCTCATCCACCCTATTCTCCAGATTTGGCTCCGAGCGACTACTTCTTGTTCTCAAACCTGAAGAAATGGCTTGGTGGAAAAAGATTTGACTCCAATGATGAAGTCATCTCGTCATTTTGAGGACCTCGACAAATCATTTTTTTTGGAAGGGATAAAAAAATTGGAGAAGCGTTGGACAAAGTGTATAGAGCTCAAGGGAGACTACGTTGAAAAATAAAATTATTTTTTTATCAAAAAATCTGTTTTAATCCAAAAGTCACGGACTTATTGACCAGCCCTCGTAAGAATACTATTCAACGGGAAATCCTACTTACTGGCCCACAGATAGGAACAAAATCCCGGATATTGTCGACTTCTTCTTAACTAAGAATATCTCCTCAAATACTACCCAAGTTAAGGAAGGGCCAGATCTTGACTCAGATCACTCATCTGTGCTGCTTACACTTGGTAAAAAAATTATAATGAAGGATCACAGCCCACGTCTAGTAAACAAATTAACTGACTGGATATACAGGGTGAGTTTTTTAACTTGCGACATCCAAATTACTCGAAAAATACGCGATATCGCGAAAAATGCTTCAGACAAAAGTCACAAGGTTCTGAAGGGGACATAAGATGGTCACCACGAGTTTGACCTTGAGACCCATTTTCAAGGTCAAACGAAGTCACTTTTCATTTTTCAAATGATAATTCCTGATTTTCATTCCTCAGTCGTATTCCTCAATGGGGCACACGACTTTATCTCAAAGGTCTTATTCATTCAGTGCACTGGCACGCCTAAATCATTAATCGGTTTCCAACGTTGTTAGGGTGTTAGAAGGTCGAGATTTGTTTTGAGGAAGTTATTATTGCCTCGAGTGAAGCTAAAACTCAAAGAAAGTTCTGATAGAGACAAATTGTCCTAAACTTATCTGAGAGTGTATGATGTGCACTTTGGCCTTTGTTTCTACTTGAACGGAACTGTACTTCATTTAGAAGTTCGATATTTGTTTTGAGAAACTGATTGTTGCGAGTATTAGTAACGTTTTCCAGATCAATAATGCAGGCTATTTCAATCCAAGAGAAAATTGAAATGATATTGATTTATGGAGAAAGTGGAAGGAACAACAAGCTGTTGCTCTTTACGCCCAACGTTTCCCAGACTTGATACGATCGCGCGCGATTCACTAGTGAAGGAAGTGTGCAACCAAAGAAAAGGAATCAGTCAGATACGGTGGCTGTTGAGGACAATGAAATAGCAGTGTTAGCTGCCGTTGCACACGATCCTCACATTAGCACTCGCCAAATAAGTCGTGAATCAGTAATTTCTCAAACGACTGTCTGTAAGATATTATATCGGCATAAATACCATCCTTATCATGTTTCAATGCATCAAGAACTTTCTAGTGAGGATTTTCTCAACAGGGTTTCCTTTTGTCAATGGGCACTTCAGCAAATTGAACGAGACTACCTTTTCTTCGCCAAGGTGTTATTCTCTGATGAGTCGACTTTCACCAATCACGGTACGGTCAATCGACAAGTTGAAGGCCAGCACCCTTAGAATGTTAATGTTTGGGCGGGAATTATTGGAGATAAATTAATAGATCCATATTTTATTGAAGGCAACTTGAATGGCGAAAAGTATGCAAACTTCTTGCGGGACCATCTTCCAGTATTACCAGAAGAACTGCCATTGGAGTTGCGACAAACAATGTGGTTTCAACATGATGGTTGTCCACCCCATTAGCCCGGGGCGTATTAAACAATGGTCCGAGGCAATGGTCTGCTAGACCACCTGATCTTACGTTACTTGATTTCTTCTTGAGGGGCTACTTAAAAAGTGAGGTTTACAGAAAAAAGCCAACAACACGTGAGGTCATGAAAAGACATGAAGACTGAAGCTTGTCGGAAGATTACGCCAGAAATACTTCTCAGTTCTGTTGGTTCATTTAGAGCGCGGATAGAAAAGTGTATTGAAGTGAATGGTCACGTTTTCGAGCATTTGTTGAAATAGTCTCCGGAAATAAACGTCGAAATGGGAAGAATTCAATGATTCAACAGTGGGAGGCAAGGGGACCCACTCTAATTAAACACCCCGAAGGAAACAAAATACTGCTACGTCCACGTCGTTGTTTCTGGGTTATGCTAAGCGCAGTATGTAAAAACAAATGACAAGCCTACGAGCAATACGACTGAGCAATGAAAATCAGGAATTATCATTTGAAAAATGAAAAGTGACCTTCGTTTGACCTTGAAAATGGGTCTCAAAGTCAAACTTGTGGTCACCATCTTATGTCCCCTTCAGAACCTTGTGACTTTTGTCTGAAACATTTTTCGCGATATCGCGTATTTTTCGAGTAATTTGGATGTCTCAAGTTAAAAAACTCACCCTGTATTTCAGATATTTAATAGATGAACGCATCGAACTATCCATAACAATTAATACAATAGAGCAATTAGAAAGTGAAGTACAGTCCTTCACCCTAGCTATACAAAAGGCTGCATGGGCTGCAACGCTTGAATTAAGTAGCAAAGTAAAAAGAAACGTGTATTCCAAAGAAGTTTGCGACATTATAACTGAAAAGAGATGAGCTCGCAAACGATGGCAACTGTCAAGAGCTCTAAGTGATAAAAGTAGACTTAATAGCTTACACAATAAGCTTAGAAAAAGGATAGCAGAATTTAAAAATGCCTCGGTGGAGAGATACCTTATAAATCTGACAAACGATGCCAGTACAGAATACTCACTGTGGAAGACTACAAAAAAAAAATGAAAAGACCAACGGCATACATTCTGACAGTGAAAAAGTGGTAAGTGGACTAAAAGAAACAAACAAAAGGCGGATCTAAAATATTTGCGGAACATCTTGAAAACGTCTTTAAGCCATGATAATTCCCAACAAACGTAAGAAATACGTGAAGACGAGAGATCGATACCAGCAGTAACCTCTACGGAAATAGCCTAGCCTAAAAACGGATGAAATTCTGAAAAAAATGCCTAAAAAAGGTATGAAAAAAATAGCACAGGTAACAAATGCAGCGTTCAGACTAAGGTATGTTCCACGTATGTGGAAAGTCGCGGAAGTTATTATGGTACTTAAGCCAGGAAAATTGCCCAATGAAGTAATGTCATATCGGCCGATATCATTGCTGCCAATCCTGTCTAAGCTATTCGAAAAGATCCTTCTAAAACAACTCCTTCCGATTCTAGAAGAAAAGACACTGATCCGAAACCACCATCAGTTTGGATTCAGAAATAAATATTCAACTATAGATCAGATCCACAGAATAAGTGATATAGTAGAAAAAGCTTTAGAAGAAAAACAAGTATTCTCTACCATCTTCCTTGATGTAACACAGGCTTTTGATAAAGTCTGGCGCAAAGGATTAGTCCGTAAGCTACAAAAATATCTTCCAAAACAGTACTATGAAATACTAGAGTCGTATATTATGAAACGATTATTTAGAATTAAATAAGAAGATAGAGTAGTCCGCATTGAAACACATCAAAGCTGGAGTACCGCAAGGTAGTGTGTTGGGGCTCATACTGTTCCTCCTATACACGAACGACGAAAATGACGAAACTACTGTTGCCACTTTTGCAGGCGATACTACTGTACTTGCAGTAGGAAAAACTGCAAAGGACAGTAAATGATATTGGACCAAAAAATGGCAAATAAAATTAAATGAACTGAAGTCGGTTCATGTTAACTTTACAAATAAAAACGTACAACACACACCTGTGTACATAAATAATAAAGCAGTTCTGCATTCGAACTCAGCTAAATACTTAGACTTGACTTTGGACGCAAAGATGCGCTGGGAAACCCATGTCAAGAAAAAACATGATGAACTAAATATACGATATAATAAAATGCATTGGCTCCTAGAATGGTAACGCTGATCTACATAGGGATCTAAAAACTAGAATGATAGAAGACGAGGTGCGAAAGGTCGCAAGAAGACATGAATTTAGGCTTCGTAACCATTCTAATTCAGAAGTAGTCCAACTACTTAATAATAACAATTTAGTTAGACGATTACCTATTGAACTAATTAACTAGGTAAAAAGAAAAGAAATGTATATGTGACAATATAATCACACTAACAAAGTGATAATGAATTAAAAAACAAAAGGTAACAAACCAAAGTTAGTTCCTTAAAACAGTACATACAGTATTGTGCAAAACCTAAGCAACCATCATATTTCAATCGATAATTCACAGTAAATTTTTTAAACTTTCTGCTACACTAAATAAGGACTGAAACGAATAAAATCTGTAAATTTTAATACGGGCTATACTTCCAATGCGTAAAAATTGCAATCCCATTTTGTACCCAAATTAGCCTGTATATTCTCTAGTTTCAGTTTGTTATTGATTTTAGTTCGATGCGGTTTAAAATATTTATAAAATATGAGTCAAGAGGAACGCCGTAAAAAGATCATCGACAAATGGCTCGAAAATACTTTGCCAAACCATTTCATCGCAAAAAATTTGAACATAGCACGCAGTACAGTGAATTCTGTTATTAAACAATATTTGGAGACGTTGATAGTTAAGCGAAAACAGAAAAGTGGAGCACATGATACAAATTTGGACAGGAAAATAGTGGATACCATCGTAAAAAACCGGACTATGTCATCCAGAGGTGTTGCTCGGAAATGTAATACCAACCAAACAATGGTACAAAGATCTAAAAAACGTAACGGTCTAAAAACACGGAACAAACAAAAAATACCAAAAGTTACTGAAAAGCAAAAAAAAGTCATAAAAACACGAACCCAAAAGCTATACGAGTTGTTCGGCAACAAGAAAGCGTGCTTGGTTTTGGATGACGAAACTTATGTCAAAGCCGACTTTACTACTCTTCAAGGTGCGCAGTTTTAGAACTCGCTTGAAGCTAAGATTCTTCCGCAATCAACAATATCGATTGGGATGGAAAAATTCGGGTCGAAATATCTCGTTTGGCAGGCCATTTGCCAATGTGAACACAGAAGCTCATCGTTTATTACAACGGGAACAATTAACGGAGAAGTGTACATTAACATTAACATTAACACGAGGGTTCAACATTATTTTGGCCAGATTTAGCTTCAGCTCACTATGCTCATTCGACGTTGAGCTTTCTTGTTGCTAAAAATGTCGACTTTGTCCCAAAAGACATGAATCCACCCAATGTTCCACAGTGCCGTCCCATTGAAAGGTATTGGGCTTTGGTCAAAGCTAAATTGAGGAAAAGTGAGCAGTGTGCAAAGGACATAAAAGATTTTAGTGCTAAATGGAAAAGAGCGTCCAAAAAGATCACGGATGTACTCGTAACTGTCACCAACCTTATGAAGGACATTCGAAAAAGTTGAGGAAAGAATGGGAACCCAAATAATTTTTTTTATTTTTTTTAATTGTGAATGAATTTAATAAAAACAGAGTTTTAAAGCAAATAAAAAAAATTTACATGAATTATGAAAATATATTTTTTTTTTACTTTGAAGTTTCCAAATTTTGTTCGTTTCAGTCCTTAAATAAAAAGAAATGAATGTGGAATGATGTATTGTATTTAAGAGTATATTTTGAAATTTATAACTTTTTGAAAAAATAAATGTTTTGCACAGCAGAATTTGGCAATATTTTTGATTTTCGGTTTTTTTTTTTTTTTAATTTGCATATGTTACTATTTTCTTCTAAAGTTGTGAATTTCAAAATATACTCTTAAATACATCATTCGATATTCATTTGTTTTTATTTGGTGTGGAGGAAGGTTTAAAAAATTTACTGTGAAATGTCAATTTCAGATGGTTGCTTCGGTTTTGCGCAACACTGTAAGTACATAAGTACATACTAGAACAAAATTGCTCATTAGTCTGACGACTAGGTGCGATTGCTGGAAGGATGGTAACATGCCTGTGGGTGATTCAAGTCCCACACTATCGCAAAGCTCGCAAACGATGTCTTTCAACAATTTTCACCTAGCTACACGCAAAAACAAAAATAAAAAATATTTTCCGATTTTACTGAATGGATAAAAACATCTGCAACATATTTGTAAAGTGGGACAGCTTTACAAAAATAATTTATACATGCGAGTATTTGAAATGTTCGCACGGAACCGGTAAATCCAATACTTTCCTTGACTCTTCTA
Source organism: Volucella zonaria (assembly GCA_963966105.1). NCBI lineage: Eukaryota > Metazoa > Arthropoda > Insecta > Diptera > Syrphidae > Volucella > Volucella zonaria. The sequence continues at coordinate 99,359,021 of OZ014533.1, read as the reverse complement.
CCAGCTCAAACCTAAGGTCAACAACTTTTATAACGCATAGTTAAAAAATAGCAACTCGAAGAATACGATTAAAATAATATCAATTGCATACGTATCAAAATCTGAATTCCAGTAATAGATAACTGCTATTATTGCGAGTATATTTAGCATTCAAACGTATTCGTATCTTTAACAAGTTTGTTTACTCTGAACTGAGTCTAATCAATTCTAATCTGATCAATTAAACATTGTAAATCTAGATATTCATTATATAAATATATGTAAATATTACTCTGACATGAATTCATACCTGTGTACCGATATAAACTTTGAATTACGATACGTCGGAAATTTACTAGCTATTCCGGTCACCTTCCATGAAGCCGTGTCGTCTTTACCCATTTTCGACGGAGACTTTTTTTTTTACAGCACTAAACTTACAAATAATCAAATACTCATTAGAAGCAAGATCAAATTTCCAAAAAAAAAATTTATTTCTTATTTTTCTATCTCTCAAATTAATACGAGTAACAACACAAGCTAGTCAACCGATATAGCCAAAGGCGAACTACGAACGATTTCAAATCCGACGACCACGATCTGAATTGAAGCCAATCCAAGTGAAATCTGAACGCAAACTAAGCGGCGAGATCGCTTTTGGTGGCGATTTAATCTCAGAAACTTATCAATAAGCCGTCCATTCGATTATGTTATTCTAGATGCCTCATCAATCCGTCAAGTTAGACGTAAACCGAAACGCAGTTGAGCTCTTATCAAAAACAGTGCTTATGAATTTGAATATAAAGTGAAGTTCATCCGTTAGGTGTGATTATATAAATACATGTGCGGCGACAGTAGTGCCAAAATGAGATGAGATACTCGTACATGCTAGTATTTGTTTATTTAAAAATTTGTTTCTTCTATAAAACAATATAAATCACTTCATTTGGTTTATCGAAGAAAAAATGTAAGCGACGCCTTTGATTGGATTTCAGAGGAAATTCCAGTCACAAAGCGTTCTGCTTCGCAGATAAGAGAAGCGGGATGGATGTAGAGACTATGATATCAACATCAAGTTTATCAGTGCTAATTTATGGATTTTAATTGCATTTTAGATGTAGAAAAACAACTTGGTAATGTGCGAATGTTTAAAGGGACAAGATAAAGCTTACTCATATAATGTGTCGTAAAGTGAATGACATTAAAATTTACTTAGATACTTTGAATGGCCTTTTGCTGTTAAGGGATTAATTACACAAATAAAGCTTTATGACAGCAAACTAAATGTACATATATTTATGGAAAGAACAGATGATCTAAAAAGCTGTCTAAATAAGGTGCGTTTCAAATTTATAAGACAAGAACTGGAGTCTAGGGAGTCAAAAAAAAAATTTCAATTACTTCGAACCATATTCATTTTTATTTTCTTTTATGATTAGGTAATTTTTTCGGATGAAGAAAAATGGAATTTAGGCGGTCCGGACAGATTCAAGCCATACGGGTGAGATTTAAGAAAAGATCCTCAGTAAAAGAAACTTTGGAAGAGGCTCTGTTATGACTTGGGGAGCGTATTCGTGTTTAGATTTGCAATCTACATCTTCAAAAATGAGGAGTTCCGACTATACAAATGTTCTTCTAGCGAGTCTTTTACCATTTCTTGAACAAAGTCGTGAAAGAGGCTGGAAGTTTTCCCAAGATAATGCTTGAATCCACACGAATGCTGAGAAAATGAAGTAGTTTAAGGAACACTGCATTGATGTAATGGGTTGACCGGTGTGTTCTCCAGACGTGAACCCAATTGAGAATGATCCTATCGATGTACACATCCGTAATGCGTTCGACTTTTACCCACGGCGCGGTGCTATGTCTTGGCGTATAAGAAATATAAACATCGTTAAGTTTAAGAACTACCGAGGCACTCGAAAAATCTCTGTAAAATTCTCAGCTAGAGAAAATCGAAACGTAATTGAAGACTACCACCTAAAAATCTTCACCGATTGGCCAAAACTGAACAACGGTATCACCGCATCCGTTTTACCGGAGAAATTGCGGGTGTCGATAATCTATCAGATTATGCCAAGCTGCAATTAAAGCTATTAATTCAGCTACTGCATTATCAAAAGTACAATAGTTAAACAATTCCAATCATTACTCAATTTCTTTGTCTCTGTTATCATCGTCTGGGTTCCAGGACACAGTGACATGGAAGGTAACGAAGCAGCGGATGAGCTGGCCAAGTGAAGGTAAGCCCTTGTCGACTCACGAACAGAAAGAGTCAACATTTCGCTAGTAGCAATAGAGCATGGGTGGCCGTGGCTCAAATACTAGTGTATTGGCTTCTTTGTCGTTCATAGACCTCGGCAGAGGATAGACGTGTTTCGGCTTCCTTTAAAGTGAAAAAGTTAAACAGAAGCGATAAAAGAACGATTAGAACCGTTATTGCCAAGTGCTTCGGTGGCGCAACAGTAGTAGTGTCAGCCGACAAACCAAGGGGCGTATGTTCGATCCCCGGAATATAACTGACCTTTTTTAAATCCAACGAATATCTACTCGTATAATATAAATTAAAATAAAGTCAGTAAAACCCGAGGTTGAGCGGTGGTGAACGGTGATGAACGGTCCGCTATCCCAATGGCGGGTCCGGGAGATGGCCCCCCCTTGTCATCTGATGACCAAACCTTAATTTCAGCCCGTTCGGCAATTACAGCTAAGAGGAGGAGGAAGCTGAAGCCTACTCCAAACCTCGTGAAGCGCCCTTCCCTATCAGCATCTACTGAGAAGCTGCCTGGTGGAGTAAGGGAAGAGGCATCAACAACCTAAACAAAAGCAGCAACACAACAACGAAAGAAGCAAGACGAATACCGAAAAGTGGAACCAAAATGGACATCAAACTGGTGAAAGCAAGATAGTTGCACTTGATATTTCTAAGACATTTGACAGAGTGTGGCATTCGGCTCTTTTGTCGAAAATACGTGCTTTTGGGATCGATGACTCTCTTCTTCAATGGATTAGAAATTACCTTTTGGAACGTTAAATTCAAGTTGTCTTGGGCGGTTTCAAATCTGATATTCACAAAATAAATGCTGGTGTGCCCCAGGGCTCAGTTCTGTCTCCGACACTCTTTTTAATCTTCATTAAAGATCTCTTGTCTGCTACTTCTAATCCAATATATTCCTTTGCTGATGACAGTACACTCTGCTTTTCATATTCGCTCCCGGAGTCACGTCCCTGCCGTCACTTCGGCTGTAGAACGGGAACGGCAGCGTATGTTAAGCTCATTAAATTCCGATATTAACAGAATAACCAATTGGGGAACTATCAACCGAGTGGAATTTAATGCTTCCAAAACTTAATGCTGTCTGCTGTCATTAAAGCGAAATTCAAAAACCCAGCCATTATCCATGAATGGCACTTACATCGTCGAAACCGATAAACTTTCCATTCTCGATATGTGTGTCAATGACAACTTACGTTGGAATGACCACATATTCGATGTCGCCAAAAATGCTGCGAAATGTCTAGGTTTCCTCAAGCTATGTAAGAATTATTTCACCCCCTCTGATCTGTCCACAATATATAAGGCGTTTATCCCAGCAAAATTGGAGTACAATGCCCACATCTGGTCAGGTGCTCCTAAAACATCTCTGTACCTACTAGATAGGATTCAAAACCGTGCGATAAAACTCATAAGTGATACTAATATCACTCAAAAAATGTACACCCTCGAACACCGACGTAATATCTCGTGTCTCACTCTGTTTTATCGCTAGTTCCAGCACCAGTGCTTCATAAAAATCGCCAGTAGCATTCCGGCCCTTCAAACCTTCAACCGTAACACCCGCCTCGCTATGAATGCTCATCAGTATAGCCTCAAGCCCACTTTCGGACGTACTCTAAAATATCGTGATTCGTCCTTCAGACGGTTTATGGAATGCCTTCCTAGCTGCTTATTTCCGAGTCATTATAACCTTCTAACATTTAAAACCAACTCCCTGAATTTCCTTCGTCCGCGCTGTTTGCAAACATTTTAAGGGTACTTAAATCCCTTCAGCGCGAGCAAATTATAAAAAAAAAAAAAAAAAAAAACAGGTGGCTATCCGGTGCAAAAACGGTTCAGTTTGGTTTCTTAATATAAGCGATGAGCCGATTTCCAGGCGCCGTAGTTTTTGGGATTCGTTCAGTTCATGGGGTACCCACCTATCGATTTTATTTACCCACCTACCCTATGAGAGAAAGGTGTCGACTTATTGTCATTGGGGATACTCCCATGCTTTGTGCAATCTACCGCATCGATTTCGTTTGGTCCGCATCCACCATTGATCTTAAAACATCGTCGTCAACTAACGTTTCCGGCTTCCCACGTGATTCATTGTTGAGGCTGAAATCTCGTGAACGGAACTTATCAAACCAACGTCGTATAGTGCATTCATTTACCGCTACATCCTCAAATGCGTCATTAATGTTTTTCATTGCCAATGAGGCATTATGTCCCATTTTAAATTCGTAAAGGAGAGGATTCAAATTTGAACTGCCGAAAGCATGGAAAATAATTCCCAGTAAAAAATAGCGGTACTTCAAGTACGAACCCTAAAATTCTCACATGTCAAGCACACGTACCACTTTATTTTATAAAAAACGAAAATTTAACGTTCTGGCATAGATGTTCACTCGAAAACTTCTTATTTCCAACTGAGAGAAAGTCGGACATTTCATGTGGTAGAACCCAATATGTGCGCTATTAACGAAACTATATATGGATGCAGAAGTTTAATAAATTTAAGATGGACTTCGTCATCTCCCATAGCATTAGACTAGATCGATAGAAGTGCTTCCACAACATCTTCCTGCCGTAACCCACACTGGTATGACTCATTTCAGTTGCCCATCCCAATAATTGTTCTATGCTATTCAAATCCATTGCGCACCTAAATTTTCTTTAACTAGCCTAAGTGGGCGGCTGGTGCATAAATTAATAGATTGACAGAAGTCTCGAATAATTTTGATTGACACCTCGCTGAAAATATGTGAACTTTCCGCAAATCTCTTAGCTGATAAACTTCCTGGCAAAATGTCATAGGTACCCGAAAAAGATGTTCTGTATGGCATCTCTTAAATTGGTCTGACTTTTTTGGTCATTAAACTCGCAGAAATGATAACAAAGTGATATATGTACACATGTGTGTCAAGATTTTAATTACCAAAAATACTTAAGTAAGTCTATACCGACGTCCGTATTATCTCCGAAGGCTGCGACACCACTTTGACTATGTATTTCCATCCTCATAGCTGGTTTAACGATTTAAATGAGTTAGCATATTTTTAGATGAAAGTTTTTTTCTTATCATAAACGGCATAGTTGATATTTTATACGCTGGAAAATTGTTAAACATAAGATAATTTTTGAAATGAAAAATAAAGCAGACTGACACGTTTAAACTATACTACATATTGCGTAAATTAATACAACTGACTGAGTTTAGGCGTAAATGGTAATTGGTTTATTTTCAAAAATTCTTAAGCTATTTTTACACAATTCTGCAAACTAAAACTACCCTTAACTATAACACTTATCTAGGATATGGCCTTTTCTTTATATCATTTACCAAAAGGAGAAGGGAAACGCATAAAATCGTTCTCTTAAACTATGAGACTGTACATGGGCATAGTACCCCGGCGTTAAATCCCGGACCCTACAAACTAATTTGTATCTCCCTTGATAATAATAATAATAATAAATGTTTTATGATTTTCTAAATTTGTACTAAATGTTCACATGTTCAAATATGAACACTCTACGGGCCATAAATTCTTCATAAATTTATAATCTTATCGGTTTTCTATATTTCATTCTAAAATAGGGTATGATTATGATTATAATAACAATGAACGTTATTATTACGGCAAAATAACTATTATGTATTTGAAATCTTTGTCCCATTAAATGCAGGCTCTCCCTTTCGAGGCCATCTCACTAAGGCACTTTCTCCTATTTCCGGGCGGCAGCGGACGAGTTCTAAGGATGGAATAAACCGCGGCGTCCACGATTCCAATTCGGTCGAACTAGTGTTATCTCTATATGAGCTGCTTCAACCTACTTGAATATCAGGTTTATAGAGATCTCCAACACTAAGTCAGGGTGTTGGAAAAGAGTTGGTGGCGGATGAGCACTTAATAAGGGCCAACGGCAGCGCTCACATCCCTGGAGCGGGTTACTGACTCCAGAATTTTGTCCGGCGCCTTTTGTCCTAGGGGTCCCAGGGGAGGACCTGGCCCTCCATGTTGGGGGTTGTGCGTGAGGTTAACTGCCTTACCACGTAAAAAATTAATTGTTACGAAGCGACCAATAGCCTCAGATAAGGACGGATTCACTGTTGACGACCCTTCAAACTGAACAACGTACAACGACTTTAGGATCTCCACGTGAAATGCTCGGACCTTGAACAGGCCATGGGCAGCCGAACGATTAGTGGAGGCCTTATACTGATTCTTACTACGGTGATTGCTACAGGGAACGTAAACAGCGTCTATTTGGATTCGGATTTGTTGTAAGTGGCAGACTTAGGCAAGAAGTCTTGAGCTTTTGACACGTGAGTGAACGCCTTATAACAATCCGTATCAAAGGTAAATTCCCAAAATCAGCCATATATGAGCTCATGCCCCAACAGAGGAAAAGGACGATACTACCAAAGGAAGTTTCTCCGAGCTCCTCGACAAGTCCTACGAGCAATGTGCGATGTATGACGTTAAAATCGTCCTAGGTGAATTTAATGCAAAAATTGGAAAGGAGGACATCTTTTCTGGCACAATCATAAAACAGAAGACAGTTTGCTCACCTCAATACTCACAAGGGAACATGGCAGACACCAGATCAGCAAACTGTCAACCAGATTGATCATGTTGCCATTGAGAGCCCACCTCAGTATTTTAGATGTCCCAACATTCCGAGCGGCCAATATAGACTCGGACCACTACCTACTTGCAGCCAAGGTACGTCTACGGATATCTCAGATGCCACAACAACGGTGAAATACTATGAGGAGATTTAACGTTGAGCGGTTGCAATCGCAACAAACCACCAGAACCTTTGCCCATCACGTATCCCTCAACCTCTCGAGAAGTCCTTTGTAGCCAACATCAAGTGCTGATGACCAGTGGCTTAGATGCCAAGAAACCACCTACATGCCTACAAGGCGGTGCTGCACAAAAGGACGCTAGCGCTTAGTGAGCTCTACGAGCAAAAGAGGAGGAAAAAACATCGGTGCGACTCCAGGAATAATGTTCGGAAGTTTTACCAAAAGACAAAAAGAACGTGTCAGGGTCAGAACGGGAACCTGTAGAAATTAACAAGGAAACCTTATACAATAGTTGAGTCATAGTCGGTGCTGAGGATCTGGAAAAACCATTTCTGCATATTGCTAAACTGACACAAATTCAGTTGTCAGGCAGAGCGAACCATTCAATATTGACGATACAAGCCAAAAACCCGACCGAAATTCTGCCTCGTCCTCCATACCAACGCTCACTTACAATGACATTGCAGCTGTCAGCTCTTTGGAAAAAGCAAATCTACTTGCTGCACACTTTGCGGCCAGTTCAACACTTCCAGGTTCTGCTTTGTCTCCGCCTACACTTGAATGTGTCGAATCTTCAATGGGACGAATTCACTTTCGCACTCGCAGGTCCAGTTGGCATATCTTCCCTTCTTCTGAAGTTGTGTTCTTCCTCGCTAGCAAAACCACTGCCTAAGCTGTTTCATCAATCCTACTCTTTTGGACTCTTTCCCAACAGATGGAAAACAACATTTGTCAAGCTCGTCCATAAAAAAGGCGAGTCTTCTTCTCTCTCTTCCTATAGACCCATTGCACTTACGTCCCTTCTTTCTAAGGTCATGGAAACGCTGATATTTCGTCAGCTCATGAAATATCTCGAAACCCGAAAACTTCTCAATGACCGGCAGTACGGTTTTCCTAGCAACAGGTCCACTGGTGATTTGATGGCATGTCTTACCGAAAAATTTAAACCAAAGTCTTGATATTTCTAAGGCATTTGACAGAGTTTGGCATCAGGCTTTTTTGTTGAAAATACGTGCTTTTGGGATCGATGGCTCTCTTCTTCAACGGATTAGAAATTACCTTTCGGAACATTCAATTCAAGTTGTCCTGGTCGGTTTCAAGTCTGATATTCGCAAAATAAATTCTGGTGTGCCCCAGGGCTCTGTTCTGCCTCCGACACTCTTCTTAATTTTCATCAACGATCTCTTCTCTGCTACTTCTAATCCAATATATTCCTTTGCTGATGACAGTACTCTCTGCTTTTCATATTCGTTTCCGAACTCACATCCCTGCTCTTCGGCTGTAGAGCGCGGACGGCAGCCATTATCCATGAATGGCACTTACATCGTAGAAACCGCAAAACTTTGTGTCAATGACAACCTACGTTGGAATGGCCACATATTTGATGCTGCGAAATGTCTAGGTTCCCTCAAGCGATATAAGAAATATTTCACACCCTCTGATCTAGCGTCAATGTCAATATATGTATAAGACGCCTAAGTACAATGCCCACATCGGGTCAGGTGCTCCTAAAACCTCTTTGCACTTGCTAGATAGGATCCAAAATCGTGCGGTGAAACTCATAGGTGATGACAATATCACACAGTCATTCAACACCCTCGAACACAGATGTAATGTCTCCTTTCTCACCTTGTTATATAGCTATTTTCACCACCAGTGCTCCACCGAAATTGCCAGTAGCATTCCACCCCTTCTAACTTTTAACCGTAACACCCGTCTCGCTATGAATGCTCATGAGTATACCCTCAAGCCCACTTTCGGACGTACTCTGAAATATCGTGATTCGTTTCTTAGCCGTACAACTCGCTTATGGAATACCCTGCCGAGCTCTTTACTCCCTAGTCACTATAACTTGCAAACATTTAAGACCAACGCACATCGGTATCTCTCTTTTTTCCCTCCCTAACATCCCCTGCCCACGCTATGTGCAAACATCTTAGGGGTACACAAAATCCCTTGTGCGCGCGGCATTATAAAAAAAACTGTCTAAACTGAAGTCGAACAAGGCTGCCGGGCTGGACGGCTTACCCGCCGAACTATTTAAGGCAGCAGAAGATGACTTGGTAGAGAGCACACGCCAATTTATTTCCAAGATTTGGTCAGATGAATGTATGCCTGATGAATGGATCCTCAGCATCGTTTGCCCGGTTAACAAGAAACGAGACTCTCTAAACCGCGCCAACTATAGAGGTATCAGTCTCCTACACTTCGCATATAAGATCTTGTCTGCCGTATTGTGCGGGCGCCTGAAACCATTTGTCAACGATCTGATTGGACCCTATCAGTGCGGTTTTAGGCCCGGTAAGTACACAATTGACCAAATGTTCACACTACGGCAGATCCTGGAGAAAACCTAAGAAGTTCAGATCAATAGTGACCACCTTTTTATCGATTTTAAAGCCGCATATGACAACATCTACAGAGACGAGCTATAAAGAGCCATGTCTAGTTTTGGCATCCCTGCCAAACTCGTCCGCTTGTACAGGATGTCGATGGAGAAAGGTGGCTGCTCCAACTGGTTAATGGTCCGAATCGATGTTGGCCTCTTGGAGATTTCGGACATCCATAATACTGGAGGAGTACATTGCTTCGAATGCAGTGTGGTCAGTTTGATTGACGGTTGATTGGTCAGGAGATCTCCAGGTCCCCTTATAAATATCGAGATGCGGGAGCCGTGTGCTAGCTACGATAAAATCGATTAGCCTGAATCCGTTATCGGAGCTGGTGTCGTACAGGCTATTCTTTCCGACAGTACTACCAAAGATGCCCTCTCTTTTTAGTTTTGCATTAATATCGCCGAGGAAAATTTCAAAGCCATAGCTAAGGCACTGTTCGTGTCTACTGCTCTTGTCCAAGAGCTCATAGAAGCTATCTTTGATGTCGTCATCTTTCTCCACTGTGGGAGCCTGTATGCATATAAGGCTAATGTTGTCAAATTTAGCCTTAATACGGATTGTTATGAGGCGCTCATTAACATGCCGGAAACTCAAGACTTTTTGCCTAAGTCTGCTTCCAACAATAAGTCCGGGGGCACGGAGAATCCACATAAAATGAACGAAGAGTCATTGCATCCCCTCAAAGCAACTGTTTGGTGCGCCATTTGCAGTGAAAAGTGATTCGCTCTTATTTTTTGAGGACGCCGGTGGCATCATCGTAACCGTAACTGATGAGCGCTAGAGGCAGATGTTAAACGAGTTTTTTTTACAGCAAGTTTGCTGGATTGGGTCTCGAGGATTGTTGGTTCCAGCAGGATGGAGCAACCGCAGTGTGATCTCCCATTTTGGCTATTTGAAGTGGCCGGCCAGATCACCAGATCTGACGGCGCCGAACTTCTTCCCTTGGGACTTTTTAAAATCTCGCGTTTACCAACCACAAACCTTGAAAGTCTTGAAAGCCGACATTGAAGAAGAAATCACCCATTTGGAGCCAAATATTTTTGGAGGAACATTTCAAAATGCAGCAACTCAGGAGGTGGTCATTTAACTGATATCATTTTTTCAACTTAATGCCATCAATTGTACACCTTCACATAAACTTTTCGTGAAAACAGTGTCCATTTTTTTTTCATTTCTGACAAAATGGCAGCCAATTCACATTGATATTTCTTTTGCCCCACCTTGTAAATAAAATTAACAATGGATGGGGTGACCCATTGCTCAAAGATTCAATGTGACTTACAAAACTCATCTTAGAATCAATGATAAGCCTCAAATACTTAAACTCATCCACTTTCTGTTTTTTTTTTCAAAGATTTTGCTAAAAACCGATTTAACAAACAGCGCAAATGCTGACCAGCTGACAAAAATAGCAGCACTATGAACGAGACAACGAATGAATTCCCCGTAATCAACGGTGAAGTAAAATCGCAGAAAAGAAAACAAGTAAGACCTTACCCGGGCTACCCCGAAATCAAGCCGGCAAGAATTTCCGAGACTAAGTCGGTTTTTGGGAAAATAGGTGGTGGCAGATGAGCCCTTAATGGACCAGCATCAACACTCACATCTGTGAACGGGTTACTGGTTTTGGTCTAACCGAGGCCCCCGTCCTATGGGTGTCTATAATTTAGCAGGCCCTTTAAGTTGAGGGTTGTGCCGCCGGCCGGGGTAACTGCCAATGGAAAAAAATCAAGCTATGAAACAACAACAAACCTTGATTACCGACGGATCTTCTGTTGAAAACCCCTGCAAACGAAACAAGAACAACGAAATTCAGATCTACACATGGTATGTTATACTCCTTAATAGACCACGTGCAGCCAAACAACTAGTGGAGGCCCTGGACCAAACCAAGAAATGCGACGAGATAGAACAAAAAGAGAATGAAAAACTGCGACATTTTCTACGATATTGACATAATTGATAAAACTTAGAGGGCTGTCACTGATGCGTTCGCTAATATTGAAATAGAATCTGTCAAACTGGTTTTAGTTATAAGCAAGGTAAATACCAAGTATGTACGAGTATATATCGTCAATAAGAAGGAACACACACCATCGACGAACTGGACAAAATGGCACAGTCGACAGCTATAACTTCGAGGTAGTAAGGGACTTTGTATACCTTGGCTCCGCTATCAATTTTACTAGCAATACTTCAGTAGAAATAAAACTAAGAATCATTCTTGCCAATCGCTGTTTGGTTGGGCTAAGAAGTCAATTGAGTAGTAAGGCCCTATCCCGAACAACTAAAAAGACTCTATCTAAGGCCTTAATCAGTTCTACTTTATGGCACTGAAGCATGGACTCTATCGAAAGCGGATGAAGATATCCTCGGTCGTTTCGAGAGCAAAATTCTTTGTACAATATTCGATCCCGTTTGCATTGACGGATTTTTGAGTAGAAGATGCAACGACGAACTATAGGAGGTGTACGGTGACATCGACCTAGCCAGAAAATTACGCAGTGGTCGCCTGTAATGGCTAGGACATGTAGAGCGACTGGGAACCGACACTACAGACCGCAGAGTCTTCGAATCTAACCTGAAGGGACAATGCGGTAGAGAAAGAACTCACTTTAGGTGGCGCGTGCAAGTATCGTAGACGGGACCTCAACCGACTTGGAGTGCGCAACTGAAGACAATTGGCTAAGGATCGGGCTTTCTGTAGAGGCTTGTTAGTTGAGGCCTAGGTTCACCCGGAACTGTAGCGCCATCTAAGTAAGAAAGTAACATATATAAGTTCAAATTCCGCGCGCAATATATGGGTACTGTTACAGAGTGACCAGACTTGAATGGCGTACTCGTGAAAAGACCGAACTCCTGAGACCATCGCTTGACGAAATCGGTATTGCTCACATGCCATCTTCTACACTGAGCGAAATTTTTATAAAAACATCACATGCATTCAATGTGGTACTCAATAATTCTGTTATCTTACGAGTAAGTTCAAAATATTTTTTTTTTTTGTTCCTAATGAGTAATGGTCGTTTGTATGAAGTAAAGGCTGTGCAAGGTTTTTGCAAAGCCTCAAGCTGAGTTAATTGAAACAGAAACAGTATTCCTTGAATACTGTGGATTGAGTGCGAAGTTCTTATAAAAACAGTAAAGTTATTTGTGAAACATTTGTCAATTGGAGCAACAATTCCAATTTTATATTATTAACGGTAGTTGCCAAAAAAGTAAGATAGAAATGCAGCAGTTTTTGATAAGATTTTTTTTCGGAAACAGCATTTCAGATTTGTTAATCAACAATGCCCCGACGCAAGGTTTTATCATTGAGAGAAATTGCGAAAAAAGTCAACCGCTCTCATACCGTTATTAGCAACTTTTTAAGTTTGGGTGAAATATATGGGACCATTCGCCAATATGACTATAAGACGAAAATAAGCCCCCGCCAAAAATCGCTTATTTTTAGAGAAATAAGAAAGGACCCAGACCTTCAGCTTCACAAATATTAAAAAAAATATAAACTTCCGATTGGAAAATGTCCGGTCCAGCAAATTTTTAAACCAGATAAGAACATTTGCTATAAGAAACCGATGAAAAAACCTCAGCTGTCTGCCAGACACAAATCTGCTAGGTTAGATTTTACGAAAAAATGTATGTAATGGACAGAAGAATGGAAAAAGGTTGTTTTTAGTGACGACAAAAAATTTAACCTTGATGAACCCGACGGTTTTTCCATGTATTGGCACGATCAAAGAATGAAGGAGGTTGTAAAATTCAGTCGTAATTTTGGAGGTGGTAGTGCTATGATTAGGGCTGGTTTCTGAGCAACTGGTAAGACGAAAATTGCATTTGTACCAACGAAAATGAATTCCCAGAAAAATATCGAGCTACTGGAGGATGTAATGGTAGAAACAAGTGAGGAATTAGTTGGAATTGACTTCATATTTCAACAAGATAATGCTGCCGTTCACACCGCACTGGTCGTCAAAGAGTGGTTTTCTCTTAAAAATATTGATGTTTCGGACTGGGCAGCAAGAAGCCTTGACCTCAACCTGATCGAGAATTTGTGGGGAACATTATCTCGTCTGATATATGAAAACGGCCGGCAATATAATGCCGTCGAAGAACTGAAGGAATCTATAAAGCTCGCCACCACCCTCCAAAACTTAATTGAAACCATGCCAAACAGAGTATTCGAAACAATAACTAAAAATGGAGGTTCCATCTATTATTAAAAGAAGCATTTAAGAAAAATATACGCTCTTAAAATCCATTAAGTACAAGTGTTTTTATAAGAATTTCGCGCAGTGTACAGCGCACAGAGCACTTGATACGAATTAAGTTAGGTTTGTGTTTATTGAAATACCCCTTAACTCCGCGATTATTTGTGGATCATCAGACAATATACTGGCGAGTTCTAATGTGGAAAAGTAATTATCCGCTTTTTTTAACATTAAAAAATTGGAAAAAAAAAAACTATGGGGATCAGATATTAAATTAAAAATAGTTTTCAACATAGGCAAGAGAATTGAGTGCTAACAAGGTTGTAGTCATGAAAATCTACATCGCTGCTTGAGCTCAGACACATAAGTGTGCCATAGTTTATTTCCCATATTACGGACTGTACGTACGTTCAAAGGATCACGAGCATTTTTCGCATCCGGATTTCATTTAAAAATTCACTTTGAATACCCCATACATCTTAATTGAAACGTAAAATATTTCGGTGTTCATTTGCAGATTTTTCGAGTAATTAGTAAATTAATGAGGAAAACATCCCGCTTTATGTCAACAACATTATTCTTTAATTTTTGCAACAATATTTTCATTTCATAAGCACGTGTATGGTATACATTTGAGAAAGGAAGCCGAAACCATTGAATTTCGAAGTCAAATCATACCTGATACAATTACATATAAAACTAACTACTTTTTTCTGCTACGCCAAAGATACTTAAATATTTGAAACTTTACTTTCAACATTTTCGGATCAACACTTCAAAACACTATTTCTTCACCACAGGAAATTATTTAAACAAAAACCTCCCGCCAAAATGAAAGATCAACATTAACCACAAATTCATCTCTCAATCCACGTCTAGATGTCGCTACAACAACACTCAAATTCAGCTTTGTTTATGCCCCACTGTTGGTTTACCTGCTCATCTGTCAAAATTTTAAAAAATAGCTTCGCACGAAGCGTTATTTTGCTACTGCTTCGAGGAATTTAGCATTTTTTTTTCATAATTGACAAGAAATTAATCAATAAACAATTCCACACACAGCTGGCATTTATGGCTTAAACAATTTATGGAAAAAAAATAAGAATTCTGTCAAATTCAAATATTTGTAGGAACAAATTCCAATTGACAATGGCAAACAAGCGCAAATCCCTGCAATTACAAGGTAAATCTTCGTCAGAAGCATCAAATAGTGGTCAGCAAAGGACGCCAGCAAACTCACATCAACAGCAGCCAGGCGAAAATGATGCAGATGAACACAATTTAGATTCGGCAAATCTATCTGACGATGAGGAAGGTGGAACACGAATTGGTGATATCTATATCCCGCCACCAATTAAACCCTACTGCTCGACGGAGAGTAAAGGACCGCGATTGATTATTAAAAAGATTGAAAATGTTAATTTCAAAAGCTACGCCGGCAAAGTTGTCCTAGGACCATTCCATCATGTAAGTGCAATCACAAAGTGAAACGAGTTTTGTGATTGATTTTTTTTTTTTATGATTTCCTGTTTTCCCGCCTACAGTGTTTCACGGCTATTATTGGGCCCAATGGCAGTGGTAAAAGTAATGTCATTGATTCTATGTTATTTGTGTTTGGATATCGTGCACAGAAGATTCGTTGCAAGAAGATATCAGTCCTGCTTCATAATTCAGCGTGCTTCCCCAACATGCAAAAGTGTTCGGTGGCCGTTCACTTTCGCCAAGTAGTTGACAAGGAAGACGGAGGTTGTGATGAGATTCCAAATAGTGAAATAATCGTGGAACGGACTGCATTTCGTGACAACTCCTCTTACTACACGATAAATGGACGAAGAGTTCAGTTCAAAGAAGTAGCCAAGCTACTGAAGCAACATAATGTCGATCTGGATCACAATCGATTTCTTATTCTACAGGTACTCCCATCAATTTGGTTCTAATGATAATCCTATTATAAACACCACATCGGTGTATCGTGCATATTTCCAGGGCGAAGTAGAGTCTATTGCAATGATGAAACCGAAAGGTCAGAGTGAAAATGAATGCGGCATGCTAGAGTACTTGGAAGACATTGTTGGGACGACGCGATATAAGGAGCCGCTCGTAAAGATCAATACTCGAGTCGAACAACTAACAGAAGAACGTACCGAAAAGCACAATCGTTGTAAGTTAGCAGAGCGTGAAATGAAAGATCTAGAGCAACCATATAACGAGGCGATTGAGTATCTCAAGCTGGAGAACACCCTAACACGGACGACGAATTTGCAAATTCAGAAATATTTAAGTGAGAAAAATAAGAAGCTCGAAGAATACTCAAAGGAACATGATGACATCGAAGCGGAATTAAAACAGCACGATGATGAAGCGGAAGCATTGAAGAAACAACGACTTGAAAAGGAAGCGCTAATGAACGAGGAGTTGGCGTGAGTAGCTTTGTTTTTGGTTTGTTTTTGTCTCACAAACTGTTAAAAGGTTATGTAAGAATCAATTTATCTATGCGTAAACATTCGCATGTGCTGAGTTCCCCCGCCCTTTTATTTTTGGGTAAACGTCAAACTACAATACATCATAGCAAGCTTTTGTATTGTGCTGTGCTCGTATGCGAGCGTGATATGTAGAAACATAAAACATTACACAAAATAAAGAAGATGATTGAGAATGACCTTGAATAGATTCGATAGTAAAAGTGACTTTTCGAATGTTTGAACAAGTGATGTGGCTTTTCCTTTACGCGGACTGGCTAAGCGAATGTCTGCTCTTTTTAACCGTAACTATGTCGGAGGTCTTTACGGTATTCGCCGCGAGATTGAGTTGAAATCGAAGAGTTTTCACTACTAAGAGAGGTTAATGACTCTACGATTTGTAGCACGTAGACACATAATCTTCTCAGATGTTTTCGTTCGTGTGCGTAAGTTGGAACTCAGGAAGGTGTACATTTGCAAGCAAAACAAGCGGCTTTATTTGCCACCATTCGCATGCAAACTTCTTCAATTACTTTGTTTATCGAGTAGTGGTTGATGAAGTTTCTTATCGGAATACAAATAGTTTTTTTTTTTTTTACGATCTATGGTTGTTGTTTTATGCATCGTGATATTGATTCACATTAAATCGATATCAGAGACCTGCACTCTTCACTTAAATCAAACTCGTTTGCAGAAATTGCGTTTCTTTTTTGAACCCTTTCTATGACATAATAGCCAGACATTGATGTCATTTTACTTACACAAATGGAATCGGCATTGCTTTGAATTTATTTTCGAGTAGTTGTAGCCAATGCCCACTGAGCGCAGGCACTTTCATTTGTTTGCCTCTATGTGGCCAAAGTCCACCTAATTATAGCGCTTGAATGCGGTAATTTTATGCTTAGGCGCTTCGTCATTAATTACATTTGTTTCAATTTTCTTTGTTTTGAATTCTTTGGAGTAGCTTGTTTCTTTATTAGATTTCAAAACCATTATTTGCAAATTAGTTAAAGTCGTTTGTAGTTTTATTTTTTGAATACTCGACTTGTATTTCTGTCCACTCATTCGTAATCGTCACGATTTCCTCTTTGACTTTTCTGCGTCGTGTACTTTTTAGTCCATCAACTGTTCTAGTCATGATTGGAATGAAACATAAAAAGTTGGCGAGAAAAAAGAATCAAGCGGAATAAATGATATAGCTATGAAGGCCAGTCTACTGGGAGTTCTTTTGATAGAACGTATGCACACTTTTGAGGCGGTAGTAAATGCAACGTGAGAGACATTCATCTCCTGGATTTCATACTATCGTTTGATGTGCTGATCACCAATGTCGGCTCTTATCCATTTTGTTACGAGATTAAGACAGCAAGTAATCGACGTGATGTTATCCAGCGGATATGCTAAAGAGATTAACGGCTGGAAAATACTGCAGGAAGTCTCCATGTCAGACCATAGGTACATCGAATTCAGAGTCAGATACGAGGTTTCGACTTTATTGAAGAGGAGGAATCTGCAGAAAACCAACTGGACACGGTTTAAAGAGGAGCTTGGCAAGTTCAGTAGTGCTCGAGGAACCTCGAGGAAGCTCGTCAAAACGTGAACGGTACCCTGACCAAGTATTTTGAAATGGGGTGGCCAGCTATAAAGAAATCTTGGAGATTGTCCGTTCCTTGATGATCTGCAGCATCTTCGTAAAGAAACCAGAAAACTCCTAAACAGGTCGCTTAAGACTAATTTAGAAGCTGACTGAAATCTTTGCAGATCGAAGCACAAAAAATGTAAGAAGCTCCCTCGGATTTCGAAGAGTGCTTCTTATAAAGACTTTTGGGAGAAGATCAGTACTGTCGGTGAAACCAATAGGCTGGTCAGTCTTCAAAATTCAACCACACTGGAATCACTAAGAAAATGGCACCTACAATGAGTCGAAAGCAGAGACTCTCCGTCCGAAACCAGCCCACAACCAGCCCACAACCAGCTCCTATTAAGGAAACTGCTAGTGAAGCTGAATAATGCAACACGCCGTAACTGGTATATCTCATCGGTTGTTGGCTTCAAGTCGCGTGGCACCGATGCCATATACGCAGATCAGCTGCTGGTAACTCTGAAGAGAACCTTCCCTGCTAACCTGGCATTGGTATGCATACTGGAACCCTAACGAATTGTGAAAATAGTGTTTATACCGAAAATCGGAAGAGAGGACTACATACTCGCCACGAGCTTCCGACCTATTACTCTGACTTCCTTCATGTTAAAGAGCATAGGGAGAATTGTCAAGATCCATGTGCGCAAAACTGCCTCGCAAATGCTTCTTCTGTCAGCGATGCAACACGCTTACCAACGCGAAAGATCTTGCAAGAGTGCGGCTCAAAATCTGGTAGGAAGATTTGAAGGTACACTCGACAAGAAGAAATACGCGCAGGACATTTTCATCGACATTGACGGTGCTTTCGACCACGCAACTTTTGATATTATGTTTAACTCAGCCAGACGACACGGCGTACACGAATCACTATTTTTTTTTTGATAAAAGCAATGCTGGTGAATAGGACACTGATTGCAGATGCTGACTGTGGCCAATATGTGATGTCGAAGGGTGCCTGCAAGGCACTGCTGACCGCGTTCAATAGTTCTGCCGTCTATGCATAAGCATACGTGGATGATTGTAGCTGTACTGTCTGTTGTATCGTGTCTAGCGACTGTCTGCTCTAAAGCGCAGCCAGCTCTAGACGTGATCTACGATTGGTGCAATAGAAATGGGCTTTCAGTCAATCTTCTCAATATTCAGGTTGTTGCTTTACGAGAAGGAGGAAGTTGTCTGGTCTGACTTAACTAGTGCTTAAAGCCATCATCATCCAATTCTCCAAAGAAGCTAAGTATTTGAGTGCCCTCCTGGATAACAAACTTCTATGGCAGTACAAAGGTGCTGCCGGTAAGACATGGGCCTTTCACCGAGAAGGGTCCTCTGGATCTACACGGCTTTAATAAGGTTAATTATATCCTATGTGTCGGCTGTTTGGTGGAATAAGCTCTCATCTTCCGTTTAGAAGTGATCTTTGGTACAACACGCACCGTAGCTTCGATGACCTTGCGCGTCGACTGTCTTTTGACTCTGATCTTATGGACATGCCGTCTGATGCTATGACACCAGAACTCCTGCTGCGGAAAAAATACGAAATCAATTTTCACTATGCCCAAGACTGATTTGGGCTAGAATCTGAGCTAGGAAAGGAATGTAGTCGGGTCTTCACGGATGACTCCAAAACCGATTTCAATACTCGTTAGGACTGGTCTGTCTGCCTAGCGGAGATATACATAATCCTTATGGCATCCATGTGAAGAAGCGGTGGAGGGGACGATGCATTCGCATCTGCCGGACCCTTTTACAACTTCCGAGTTAATTCGAGAATGCAAGATATCACTGAGACCAAACGAATGCTTCCCAACGTCTCTAAAAAGTCAACATCCTTCCTGCTGTCCCTCAGCAGGAAAGGCTGCAGGGTGCTTACTAGGGTCGTGGCGGGGCACTAGACTTTTTCTATGCACTTAAATGTGCTGGGCATAAGTGATACAACACCCTGCGACGCTTGCTGTCGACATATCTGTGAATGTCCGGTTTACGCTCGTATCAGGCCGCATTTACTTGCGGTTGACATGGTAGGTGCTGCTACTATGGGCACTTTATCACTGAAACGCTTACTCGTCTTTCTTCGAAAGACTGGAAGGTTCCATTAAATGGAACTTATAAGGAGTACAATGGACTAGTTCTTTGTCTGAGTACTCTGTTCCGACAAAAAAAAAGGCAAAAACGTATGTACAGTCTGAACCTGTTTCTATTTTCTTAGCCACCAAAAATAGACGTGTTCATAATGGCTTGTAAAATCGGTCAGTAAAAAATATCCAGAGGCTTTCGCAATAAATTGTTGTGATTACAATGGTCTTTTGCATGCAGATTGTGGGAAACTAAAAGTTAAAAACGCAAGCTGAAATAGTAAAAATTAGATTGACAACAATCTGCATCAAAAGGGGATTATATATAATTCCCTTAGATCGTCGACTTCATCGTGTGGTGGAAGCGAACCAAGCAAAATCACACTCAATGGAATCCACCTGATACGCGATAAACAAGATTATGTTAAAACGAAAGTTAAATGCCCATCGGGAATAACCGGAGAATTCGAATTTAAAGTTGGAGTACACCAAGGAAGTGTATAAATTCCGTTGCTTTTTAATGTCGTGCACGATTTTCTATTGAAACAGCACATCTTTGATGATAGCGCTATCATTGGCAACGACGTGATACACCTTCAAGCAACTATTAGTAATTTGACAAAGGCCGAGTATCTACATTGCCGTTTTTCCGAAGCATCAAACCCAACTCCTGACATCTATATAGAAGCAGTCATCGCCCCAGAGAGCGGAAAACTCAAATACTTGGGCTCTGTTATTAACCACCAAGGAAATGTGGGGTAGCATAAATGGCCCGAAAACTCCGCTGTATTTTGTGACAGAAAAATTCCGTTAAAATTTAAGGGTTTGTTATATGCGGCAGTTTTAACATACGCTTCGCAATGTTGAACGGTATATGAAAAATGTGAAGGAAATATGACAGTTACGCAAAATGAAAATATTCCGAATGCCAGGGGATGTAACGAGGCGTGATGTTATAAGAAGTACGAGCATCCGCGGGAGTCTCCACATTAAGAAATCGATAATAGAAAAAGTTTAGGCTGAGCAAATCAACTGGTATTGCCATGATCAATGACCGTCTTCGGAAAATCCACTTCAAAAAGCGATAGAGTCTCAAGTTCCAACCGAGGTTCATAGAAGAGGCCGAAAGAAAAATAGTTTGATCACTCAACTCCGAAAATATCAACAAACTCTTGGCCTCACTATCGAGATGTTCGAAAATGGAACGTCCTGTCGAATAGTTCTAAGGTCCGCAAATTTAGCCAACCCCACAAGTGGCGTAGTAGCAATACAGATATTAGTTGTAACTATATGCGTTACATATTTCGACGATTAATAAAAGAATTAGAATCCACAGCTTGATTTTACAACTGTAATTGACCTTCACATCCATTTTTCAGTTTATCTACAAAAACTCAAGCGCGATCGGCAGTCTTAGATAACTCAACACAAATCTTAAATGTGATCAAAAAATGTGTCGATACAAGTGCATTCTTCTCTTCGATTGACCACTATTGAACAGCGGAGACAAAATATCTCCCAACGTGCGTGTGTTGAACCATAGGAGATCCAGATACAGACAGGAGCCGTATTTGTGAAATGACGGATATCCGTCGCTTTTGAATGAGTCTTTACATTCTACCAATCTCTGCATTATGAATCCAGCCTTAAGAATCGAAAAAGTTTTTACAGTTCTGAGGTAAATAAGGTGGGTTTAGTAGACATGTAAAATCGCTAGTCAAGGGATGTGCACGATGCATGTCTTTAGCACCAGGAATCCGCGCATTACATTACTCTTTTAAATTTCAACTTTTTTCTAATGAAGATCGCAACAAGATCTTCTCTCATGGAGCTTAACGATTTCTCCTTACAATTTTATATCTTCTGTGCTTCATTTTACACTTTTTGGTTAAAGCTTAATCTCCTTAAACAAAAGCACATAACTGTCTTTAAGCAACTCAAGCAGTGCGGCTCTTCATTCGATCCTTATCAATAAATTTGTATTCAATGCAATGATCTGAAGGTGCATTAAGCCTGCACGTAGATTTAGTCCACAAGCGTTATCCTGCTCCGTTACCTGGTGTAGAGATCATGTCATATGCGAATTCCGGTTCTCTGGGCAGTGGAGTCCGAGAAGCTACCTTCCTTGTTACACCGTAATTCCTCAATTTGTCGACGTTTGGGCGTAGGTAATTTGAGAAGTTTAACCTCCACTGTTTGCTATCGAGTGTCCCAAGTTCTTGTATTTCCACACTTCACGCATCAAGACTGCATCACGCGATTTGACACTGCGGCGCATCTACATATTCCTGTCCCATTCTCTTATAAAATTGTACTTTGGGGATATGACTTCGGCAGGACACTCCAAATATATTTTTCAGATTTGTAACATTGACAATCAGGTTATTTTGATTCAGTTAATCCTTAGTTCTACCGAGTTTGCCTTTACAACTAATTCACTTGGAGTCACTTGGTGTATTACATTGTAGATCCTTTATTATGTGCGATAACCAGCAAACATTGTCAGCTCAGTCGATGTGCTAGATAAAAACTGTAAGCCTCTATTGGATTCATCAACTTGTTATTGACAAAGGGATCTGTAGGGCATCAGTTATCACCAACCAAATACGTAATGGTGATAGTATTCAACCTTGCCGAAGGTCGCTATGGATCTCAAATTCTTCCGACATCCTTACATGTATCAGCTTTTTTGTAATTCTATTGTCGCATCCATTTACTATTTTTTCTGGTTGTTTTTTGTCACTCCGTACACAACCTTGCACATCTCTCTTTATGTGATTTATGTGGTACACGTCAACGATATATTTAATTCGATTTAAATGTTTGCTTCCGATCTTATTCTCGTATGATACCCCAACTTACACGGTGTTGTTGAGGATGACACCTTCACTGTTGTGATAACAAACACCAACCCTATAAGTTCAGATGACATGTCAAAGTTTCTGGGTATTCTTGCCTACATTTGCATTGAGATCTCCATCATTGGGTGTTGTATTATTGGAAGTTTTTAAGAAATTTACTGTAGAACTGTAGAAGTTATCTTTGTGTCGTAAAGCTTCTTACTCTTATTCTGATCTTAACGTCAATATCTTTCCAAAATATGGGGCGTTTGTGACAGAAGTAGCCCTATTCAAAGATTTTGTGCGCTTCCGAACTTTTTCCAACTAAAACTCATCTACGTCGAACTACGTTAACTCGCTTAGTCACAACTTTGATAAATTACACTGGTCAGGAGCTTCCCCACCAATCGCGATCGCGATTTTTTATGAACTCATTAGTCAGATCACCTGTTTCGCCAAACTACAATGCCCTTGTAAGTAAACCAAAGAACTTCCTAACGTATATTGTAGATTATTTAGAAATAATTTCGAAGTAGACTTGATGACCGCAGCTAGTATCTGCTATAAATTCCAGAGTTACACTTTACTAAAACAAAAATAGGCTGCGATATTTTATCAACAACACAATATTTGCACTTCCTTTATCTTGTGTATTCTATAATTCTTTTCATAAGAAACCCAACTGTCAATGGTATCGCTTATCAAGGACGTCCGAAGTAGTTTGAAAGAGGTTTAACTTTTTTGTAAGATCTTAAACGCAGTTTGGCTGTCGCTGATAGAGACAGATTCTTTGCATAGGTAATCTCCTAAAAAGTATCAACCCCACACCTTTAACTAATGCGTTGATCACAGTGTTAACCATTAGTAACGACGAAGCCAGTCTTTAGTGCAGCTTTTTACCGGAGCTCGGATGCCATTGCGTAATGTCCATAAGGTTAGATCCAGAATCAGATAGCAGGCTTACATCAGAACAACGCGCCTGTATCATTCAAATATATTTTGAATATCGGTCTTCAATTCGCAAAACATACAGAAGATTGCATTGTTTTTCTGGTCTTCATAATCGACTAACTATGCTCGCCTTTTATTGTATTGTGGAAAATTTCGTCCAAATGCACTTTTCATGACACCAAGTCAACAAAGTGTCCAGGTAATGTGTAAACAAAAGAAATTGTAGGCAGCGCTGTATGCGAAATTGTTGCGGAAGTTCCAGAATTGTCGATCGCTACAGTTTGACTTTTATTCATCTACTATGCAAAAAGATCTTGCCCTACACCTGTATAAGATCCAGCTGGTTCAGCCGTGATCTCGTGGTTTGCGACGAGAATTCCTGGATTAAGAGCTTGCCAGCTCACTGGGTTTATGAACAAATAAAATTCTAGTTTCTGAACTGAGACGAATCCAGAAGAAACTCATGTGCCTCAATTACATCCACAAAAGTGGATTGTTTGGTGTGGTCATAACCCTGGTGAAATAATCTGCCCTTTCTCAATAGCCAACGTTACCGTACAATGATCAGTAATTTTTCTACGCAATTTATTCGAATTATATGTGATTCCCACAGGATTACGTTACCATCTGTACTGCCCCTAAAGCCACTGACTTACAAAGGACTCGATTCAACGACAACAGTCTATCACAAAATGGACCAGTAAATTGATCACCGAAATGTCTTGTAAAATCTTTTGCGTTTGTAAAATCTTTGGTGCATACTGATATGTCAATATTCAGGTTTGCCAATTCGTTATTTATGGTAATCTTTCGTCGATGAAGACGGACTAGTCGGTTTGGACTCATTGATGTGGTCGTTCAAAAGAAAATCTTTGACGACATCGAAAAGCAATAGATCTCATTGAGATACTCCATTCGTATCCTTCGTTTTGATATCGGCGCAGAGAACTGGATTTATTCTTACATAACATAATGTTTGGTTTTCTTTGAGTCTGTAATGTCGTTCATATTAGATCTCTTGAGACTCTGTCATTTCAACATACCGATTAAGATGAACTCTTGCAATCGTATCATATTATTTACCTTCCGCAAAACTGCATCGCCGTCAATAAAAAAAAAAGAGAAAGAGTGGTCATTTCAATGGCAAATGATATTTTGGTGCCGCTTGCAAACTCAAGTTGAAAAAACATTCCAAGCCGGCTCTCAAGCGCCCTATTACCGTGCCGAGTCAAGATCATTTGCAGTTTCAGCCAATAACTTTTACCATAACCCCAGAAAAAGATTAACCAATGTCTGGATTAGGAACTTGGTTACTATGCTCCTCATGTATTAAGCAGCAGTATTAGCCATGAAAGCGAGGTTAACTGGGCTACCTCTTCTTGGCACTTATAAACATATTAATCATTAGAGACTCCTGAAAAGGTACCTATGTACATTTACATATAAACGCCTTTTGCATCGATTATTATTGAGTGAGTGATGACCAGCTAAATAATCATTTAAATAATTTTAACAGTTCACCCATAAGTCATGAATATTTTTTTAAGCAATTATCAAAGGTAATTCGTATGTTTTGAAAGAGCTTATGAATAATTTTCGTTTGGTTTATGTCAGGCAATATGAAAAGCTTCGCAAAAACAAGGACGAACTTCAACAAAAGCATGAGAAGGCCATTAGCGATGTCACCGAAGTACAAACAACCATGCAAGCCACCAACAAACGGCGGAAACAAAACAAAACTCAATTGGAGAAATTCGAAAACGAGTTGCTAGAACTTCAAAAGGTGCCGGAAAAAAATCAACGAGAAATCGAAGAATGTGAGAGAAAAATTGAAAGGCTAACCAAACAGAAATCTGAGCTTGAGGAGCAATTACAAAAAAATTATGCCCTCCTAGAAGAGCAAACAAAACCTATAATAGAAAAACGTGAGGTGCTTGAAACCGAACTAATAGACCTAAAGAAAAATGTAGACGAGGCTAAAGCCGAACTGGCACTGTCCGAACAGGAACTGAAAATTCTAAAACATGACGAAACACAAGAGAAGCGTAAATATGAAACGTTAAAGTCCTCCTTTGAGGACTCTCAAGTTAGCTACAAGGAAAAGCAAGAAAGGTTAAATGAGTTACGGATGTCGATTCCTAATCTTGTCCAGGAAAGTTCTGCGATAACGATGGAATTGCAAAAGAACCATCAAGAAGAAGAGACGCTACAAAACCGATTGAGATCGTTAAAAGCAGAGGTGAGATAGTGGTTTAAGCAACATGATCGAATTTTTTTATTCTGTATTATTTTAGATAACTGAGAAAGTGAACAGTTTTCAAGCGACACGTTCGAACAATAAGGTTTTGGATTTTCTTATGAAACAGAAGAATGAGGGGAAAATTCCGGGAATATTAGGGAGGCTGGTAAGTTTAAAACCTTTCAAAGTGATATAAATTCAGTAATTAATTTTTGTAGGGTGACTTGGGCGCTATCGATGCTAAATACGATGTAGCAATATCAACTGCGTGTGGACGCTTAGATAATATCATCGTGGATACTGTCAATACAGCGCAATCTTGTATTGAGTATTTAAAACGCTATGATATCGGTAGAGCATCGTTCATTGCTCTGGAGAAGGTCAGTCATTTACAGAGCCAAATGCAAAGAATTAACACGTAAGTAGAAAATAGGAAAATTAAATAAAAACATTTCTTGCCGGTGTGAATGGATGTGATGTACTTTCGTTAGTTCGAACAAATATCCTCTTCAGTTATGTGTTTCCGTTTTTCAATCAAATTTTTTATCTTGGCTATAGCAAAGAGAAAATAAAGACATCAGAAGAACGAAATTTTTCAGCAGCACTTAGTGATCAAACGAGCTGAGATTTTCTTTTCTTTTTATAATTGGCGCGCGCTCAAGGGATTTGGCGTACCCTCAAAATGTTTGCAAAAATCGCGGGCGAAGGAAAGTTAAGGAGGGAAGAAATTCCAATTTCAATGGAGCATTAATGCTGAAAATAGCTATAGAACAAGGTGAGGCAGGAGGGATATCGTCGGTGTTCGAGGTTGCCAATTGATTGGGTGATACTATGAGTCTTATCGCACGGTTTTGAATCATATCTAACAAGTGCAGAGAATTTTTAGGAGCAACGGCATTGTCCTCCAATTTTGGCGGATGAATGCTTAAATATTGAGCCCAGATCAGACGAGGTGAAGTACATATTTCTTACATCGTTTGAGGAAACTAGATATTTCGCAGAATGGAAAGTTTTTCGGATTCGACAATGCAAGTGGCATTCATGGATAATGGCTGAGTATCTAAGTTTCGCTTTAACGACGGCAGACTGCATTGTGTTTTGGAAGCATTAAATTCCACTCTGTGGGTTATGCTGTTTATATTGGAATTTAATGAGTTTAGGATAACCTGCCGTTCCTGTTCTACAACTGATGGGCAGGGACGCGAGTACGGGAACGAATATGAAAAGCAGAGAGTACTGTCGTCAGCAAAGAAATAAATTAAATTACGAGGGCGGGTCAATAAGTCCGTGACTTTGATTAAAACACAGATTTTTTGATAAAAAAATAATTTTATTTTTCAACGTAGTCTCCCTTGAGCTCTATACACTTTGTCCAACGCTTCTCCAATTTTTTTATCCCTTCCAAAAAAAATGATTTGTCGAGGTCCTCAAAATGACGAGATGACTTCATCATTGGAGTCAAATCTTTTTCCACCAAGCCATTTCTTCAGGTTTGGGAACAAGAAGTAGTCGCTCGGAGCCAAATCTGGAGAATAGGGTGGATGAGGAAACAATTCATAGCCCAATTCATGGATTTTTGCCATGGCCACTGCACATGTGTGCACCCTTGCATTGTCTTGGTGGAAAAGAACTTTTTTCTTGGCCAAATGAGGTCGTTTTTTTTTTTCAAATCGTCATTGAATCGGTCCAATAAGTTGGCATAATATTCCCCATTGATTGTTCTTCCCTTTTGAAGGTAGTCAATGTGGATTATCCCGCGTGCATCCCAAAAAACAGTCGCCATAACTTTATTGGCTGACAAACCCACCTTGGCCTTCTTTGGCGCCGATTCACCCTGTTTTGACTGTTGTTTGTTCTCTGGTGTGTTGTGATGGATCCATATTTCGTCCACGGTTACAAAACGGCGCAAAAACTCCTCCATATTGCGATTAAACAACGCCAAACCTTCCTGTGAAGTTGTTACACGATTGCGTTTGTGGTCGACTGTGAGCAAACGCGGCACCCATCTTGCGGAAAGCTTTCTCATGCCCAAGTGATCATTCAAAATTGAAACCACTGAGCCATGCGAGATCCCTACGGCTTCCACAATCTCTCGCACTTTCAATCTTCGGTCGGCCAACACCATATCGTGAATTTTTTCGATTGTTTCGGGTGTAGAGACCTCAACTGGGCGTCCAGGACGTTCGGCATCTTCAGTGCTTGTACGGCCACAACGAAATTCAGTAAACCACTTTTTTACCATTGAAATCGATGGTGCAGAGTCCCCATAGTATTTATCAAGCTTAGCCTTGGTCTCGGTAATGGTTTTTTTTCGCAAGAAATAATGCTTAATAAGCACACGAAATTCACTTTTTTCCATTTTCTCCTCAAATTAGTGAGTAGTCTGATAAAAGTAGCTGTCAAACACAAACTAACTGACGCAGAAAGTTTAAATTTTGACAGGAGTCAACTGACAGATGCCTGTTGACAGGAGCAGTGTTGCTGTTTCAGTAAAGAGGTCAGAAATTCAAAAATGCACGGACTTATTGACCCGCCCTCGTATAAGTAGCAGACAAGAGATCATTGATGGAAATTAGAAAAGAGTGTCGGAGACAGAACGGACCCTTGGGGCACACCAGCTTTTATTTTGTGGACATAAGACTTGAAACCGTCCAAGACAACTTAAATTTAACGTCCCGAAAGGTAGTTTCTAGACCATTGAAGAGAGATTCGTTGATACAATTTGTACGCATTTTCGACAAAAGAGTCTAGCAAATGCCTTAGAATTACGAGTATCAAGTGCACCTATTCTACTTTCTAATCTCAGATTGATAGACGCTTTGGTTTTACTTTTTGTCCCACCGGCTGCTACAAAAACCTTACTGTCGGCCATCGAATAGTTTTCATGATTGATAATATCAGCTCATGAAGACGGTTTATCAGTGTTTCCAAGATATTGGGACGTAAGTGCAATGGACCTGTAGGACGAGACAAAAAAACATTCGCCTTGTTTAGGGTCGGGCTGGACAAATCCTGTTTTCGATCTGATCGGAAGGGGTTCTAAAGCGTTGGATTGATGAAAAAGCTTACGCAGTGGTTTTACTTGCGTGGAAGAACTCCTCTTTAGAAGAAGAGGAGAGGTACCAGTTGGACCAGCGGATTTATGTATGTTTAGATCTTTAAGTACTCTAGCTACTACATGATGGTGAAAGTGTACTCGTTACATTGAAGATTCGACGTACTCAAGTGCAAACGGAGAGAAGGTATAATCTGCAACTGTTTAGCTCGCCGCAAAGTGCGCAGCAATCAGATTTTTCCTTGTCCAAAGAGCTGACAACTGAAATGTTATTATTGTATAAATGAGCGTTGTGATAGAGGATGAGGCAGAGGATAACTTACCTCAGACACAATAGTATTTATAGAATCTCCATTGTCGGCATATCTGGCTATAAGGTCATAGCATGATATTATTTGAACATCCTCGGCAATAATTGCGTTGGGAAAATCGTCTGTATCTTGGTTTATTTTGTGTTTAATTGACAGAATACTCAGGTAACCTGTTAAGTTTATCACTGCTGTTAAGTATTGAGGTTGACTTGTGCACCCACGGAAATCTAGCCTTTTTTTTTTTGTTTCTTATTAAGACTTTTCAAATGTATGCACTCGAGGGCCGCTTTTATGAGAATCTGAGTTTCAGAATCAATTATGGGTGTTCAAATAAAGATGAAAGGAACCCTGATTTACTGTCTATACATGTCGTATGATGCTTCTTTTTTCAACACAGTTACTCAAACCAGTCAAACGTGTCTTTCTTGTTCTCCCTGTGCTCGAATTCATTAATTTTTTTGTCTGCTGACAGATTTCAGTGCAAAAGCCCCTATCTATAGTAAAATGCAACCAAACAATACAAAAAAAAATACAAACAATAAATCGACCTACATTTATACCCTCACTGACCTACACAACTCATTTATCTACGTGACCGTGTGTTTAGTGCAACATCACCCATTTCAAATTGTAAACATGTCTTGCGGAATTGCCAATTGTGTAATCGATGACAACAATCCTGACTGGGTAGCTTGCAAGGGCATCTGCGGGAAAGCTTTTCATGCCGTTTGTGTCGGGTTAAACAAAAGAAATACCGTGTTTATCAAAGAATTTTCTTTTGCGATGAGGACAAGGGTATCCCCCTCTTGCTTGAGCTCTTGGCAATAAAATGCGTAAGCGATTCCAATGACTCCTAGCAAAATGTACTCGCCCAAAAATTACGAACAAAATCCGGATTATTGAAAACTGTGTCAAAAGTCGTAAAGAGGTGCGTAATTCGGTCGAGAACTTAACCGACCTTTTAACATCCAAAGTAAAGCACATGGACAAACAAATTGCTGGTCTTATCGAGTTAGACTCCGGGAGATCCAGGAATGAAGAAACTCCCTAACGTCACCTCGATAAAGTGTTGATTGACATTAAAGCTATGTGTTCTGCGCAGGTTATCTCCAACCAAAAAAACCTGCGAGATGATAAACTCCCTGCGTGACGACATAGACATTCATTTTCAGTCCTCGTCACACAAACAACTCTCTCCTAAACAATGTGATCACATGCTCGAAGTTATCTTCGATAAAGTGAACGATGTCGGCGACGAACTTACCGCGACTTGATGCCTCGTATGCGATATTGAACATCACAACGCAACAATAAACAATAAAATCGTTGACACACCAAACTTGCAGCAGGCTTACCAGAATGTACACTATAATACATCGCTCATGGCTGAATTAATGGAACCTGAAGTGGGTTCACGCTCACCCCCACATATAAGTCATTTGCGGAGGGTTCAACCTACCAAGTTATCAAATAAATCCAATTTGCAAAAACCCACCTTCCCTCCCACAACAAACCCAGCTCCAATTGGAGTTTTAAAACTAAAATTGTTCCTAATTTTAAGCCTTCCGCCCATTATTCAACTCCCTCTATTCCACGCCAAACCAAGCCCCAACGTCAACGTGTCTCTTTCGACTTAACCCCTACAACTCAACCCCTAACACACACGCCTTTCCCTAATTTCGACCTCAGAACTGGAGCTAAATATCCTAACTTCGAACATTTTAAACCAGACTCAGAAACCCTATCTGTTGCGACACAGAACCTCTCTTCCTTAAGCACTCCCTTTCTATTGACCCACTTTCGCCACACCCAGTGTTAAATTAACGCAGCAAATTAGCGATACCATCGAATGTCGCCATGCGCTCTCTAGGCTTAGGGATAGAAACATACAGAAAACAAAAACAGGAGTCTTTGTTTCCTTCCAGCAGGAAAGCCTACCTACCGATGTTATCAGTCTGAGGAAACCTTATATAAAGTATCATGAAATTTTCAATACGCCTCCCCAAAAAGCTGCAGACGATCTTGCCGCTCTTCGCAACTATCTATACTCTCACACATCCAACGCAGTCGACTTGATAACAATAAAATTTTTCGATCCTAAAAAGTCATGCAAAAACCTTCCTCTCACCTTCTATTATTAGAACGTAAGAGGACTGCGTTCTAAAACCCACTCCGTTTTGCGTCAATCTCATGCTCTCCCATTTGATATCTACACTCTGACAAACTAATTTTATCCCCAACCTAATAAAACAGGAGTTATTCCATCTTTCTTTTAATGTTTTTCGGGATCATAATCGCACACCCCCTTGATTGACTCTCTTTCTTGAGGTGTCCTACTGGCCATTCACAACAGCTTTGACTCCTCTCTCGCTCCAACTTCGCCTTCTTCTAAGCTCGACTTATAGATACTCGTAGGTGCTTATACGTTATGTATTGTTACATTCTTCCGGCCCAACCTATCTTCACAACTGATCCCATCAGCTCATCAGTATCGTGTTGTCCCCTATCTCTTTCAACTATTGACAACTTTCATCCTCCATTTCTTCTTACACAACTGGAGGGAAGCTCCAGTCGCCTCCCCGCAGTTTTATTTTCTTACAATTTTCACAAAGCTAATTTAAGTAAAATCAATACGTCTCTAAGCAGGGCTTCTTTCGAGTTTACCAATCTATCTCTGGTCGCTACCCTCTCCAATTTTTGTAGAGAAATATTCCAATCCATCTCCCTTTATGTGCCATATTCCCGCCACAAATCATCTTCTACATCTCCTCCTTGGTATAAGCGCAAACCAATCTTATAAATGTCCCCAAGTCCTTTTTTCAATTTGTCAATAGCAAAATTAAGACTAATGGTTATCCTTCCTCCTTCGCTTTCGAAACCAAATCTTCAAGTGTCTCTACCAAATTTCTCTTGTGGTCCCTATCTCACTCAAGTTACTAAACCTTAAAGATGAATTTGCACCTGGCCCAGATGGACTCCACGTCGTTTTTCTTAAAAAAATGCTCTCCTAACCTGTGTCTACCCCTTTCCTACCCTTTTCGTCTATCCCTTACATAGAGAGAATTTCCCCAGATTAGGAAAACCTCTTTTATTATTCCGGTACGCAAAAAGAGATCTAAGCATGAAGTTACCAATTATCGTCCAATTGCCAAACTCTCTCATATATCCAAACTTTTTGAAAACATTTTATAAGAAGTATTAAGCTTCCTAATACAAGCCTTTTATTTCGCCCTGACAACATGGTTTTCTAAAAGGCAGATCAACTATCACGAACCTAGTTGAATTCGTGTCTTTTGCTCTCCCAGCCTTAGAAAATGGCAGTGAAATCGGTAGTGTACGGTTTAGTTGCGCCCTTTCTGTTCCATTCCTGGCCTCATCTGGAATTCCACAAGGCAGTCATCTTGGTCCTGTTCTCTTCATTCTTACAATTAACGATCTTGAGAGGATCATAAACACTCCTGCCTCTCCCTTTACACTGACGACACAAAATTTTTTAAACTATTTCTTCTCCCCATAACCCTACCCTTCTTCTTATTAAACGGTGGTCCGAGGAATTTTCCAACCCGTATGTAACCAGATCTATCTATGTTACCTTTGTTCGCCCCTTGCTTGAGTATGCCAGTCAAGCTTGGTCCCCCTTTCATCGAGTTCATATTTCCCGAATCGAGGGTATTCAACGTCAATTCCTCCGATTTGCTCTACGTGATCTGCCCTTGAACGACCCTTCAATCTTACCTCCCTTTCAGGACCGCCTCAAATTTATCAATATGAACTCGTTAGAAGAAATGTAAGCACATTCTTTTCATTCATCGACTGCTCTCAGGTTCCATCGACTGCACATCCATTTTTAACTCTATTTCCTTCAACCCATGCAATCTACGTTGTCCTCGTCTCTTCTATCTACCGGTCCACCGCACCTCTTATGGCTCCAACGAACCAATCTCCCATATGGTTCGAAAGGTCAACTCAAATCTCTCCCTTTTTGATTTCAACCTGAGCACTCCTCATCTCAAACAAGAACTCCATCATTCCTTTGATTCCAAGCTCTTAGGTCTTTCTGTTAGTTTTTAGTCCTAATTGTTAAGTTAGATTAAGCTTGTATTAAGCCTTATTTCTAGTTAATGTTATTTGAGAATTCTTCAGGATCTAGTCATGTCTTCAAAATGCGGATGGTGGCGAATCTATTCCCATTGGATGTGTAGTAGAAAACAGCCCTGGTTATATGTATATGATTTAAATATTGACAAAGAAGCAAAATATAGATATGTTATTTGTAGTCGAGATATCTCAAGTTTCAGGCAGCGTATTTATCTCGATCTGCAGGCTCAGGAATCTAGGGCTAATATACGACGGAGCACTTGAGTATTGTCCTAAGCACGGTGTTAAGATCCTGTTTGGTGATTTTCATGCTAAATTGTCTTTGGATAGCAAAGGTATCTTTAGTAGAGCAATTGAAAAAAATTGTCTGAACGGCTCGACTTTGGTGCGGGGCAAAACATACTCAAAGCTAACACGCTGTTCTCTCATCCTAACATTCACAAATTGAGCCGACGGTATCTTGATCAAAAATCTCAACAAATTGATCACGTAGAATACAGCTCCAATACTCTAGATGTTCCGAAGAGCCAACATCAACTCGACCGCTTCCTTCTTCTAGGCAAGGTACAAATGCAGATATTTCGAATGCAAAACCACCGAACAAGTATTGTGAGAACTACAGGACTATACTGCAGATAGATACGAGTAAAACCTTTGCTAACTGAAAATTCCAAATTTTATTCAGCCAGTATTAAGCAAAGAAAAACCAGGCTCAACATTGTTCAGGCAAACTCATCTCACGAGCTGGGTTTCCCCCAACGACCCAACTAAACCCCTTGTTTGAAGGAGAGCATAGGCAAGTGTTTGAAAAAAAAGTGAGATATATAATGCAATGCTGCATAGAAAGACAGAAATCTGCGAGAAAAAGACTCGGACGGAACATTAGGTTAGCTTCAAAAGAGAAAAAGTGCCATGTCCACCACCGACGAGTGCACACGCCCACCAGTTCTCCTGTACTGCACAAAAAAAACCGCACAGCATAAACAAAAAGAAGAAACAACAAAAACAAAACAAAACCACCGTGCGCGTGTGTAAAACAAAAAAAAACTAATAGAGCAGTGCAGTGAAATAAAAAAAAAATATATATATACATACATATCACACAGTGCAGGTATCCCACCTCTCCCGCTCCTGGTCGAAATACTTTTGCTTGCGTCACTGCCGTTACTGTATTTATCCATCATACGGTACGGGCAGTGACTGAGTGTATGTAACAACTGATGGATAGCGGGTTGTGAGTGAAAATTTTGTTGGTGCACTGCTTCATATTGTTGTAAGGGCATAACACCTACAGCAATTTGATTCGGTAAACCAACGTCAGAATTCTCACTTCGCAGCCTTGCTTAGTATCGTCGGTGTTTGTGCTTTTTGTGTTTGTTAGGTTGTAATGACTGGGGAATTCAGAGTAGACATTGCCAATATACGCGGGCTAAAAAGTAATCACTTTTCTGCGTACGTCCACGTCTGCAAATACAGACCAGCTGTTTTGGCACTTAGTGAAACACAGGTAGATCCCCGTCCACATCTCTCAGATCACGCTGGTTTAAAGCTACCTGACTACGAACTAGTGCCACTATTCTTTCCTCATCACGGTCTCGCCATTTATGTACGGAGTGATGTAGATCAAATTCCACCACAATGTAGTCCCAGTTCCAATCCGGAATTCAATTTCATGTGGTTAAAATTCCATCCCCGTAAGCAAATTATCCACTACTGCTACACAATTCTGGTTGGCTGCAACATTCTGGACAGACAACACTCGAAGGACGGTGTGTTGGGAAATTCGCTGCGGAAAATAATTTGACCCAGCTTGTAAATGAGTCCACACCAAGGCCAGACGGTGATAGCCATATCGACAAAACCCTGGACTTGTTTTTAACTTCTCACCCTGATAAGTACTCCGTCGATGTGCTCTCCCTTCTAGGCTCGTCGGACCATTGTGCTATATCAGCTCATTTCTCGTACACCCACCACACAATTAGAGAAAAGATTTCTAAAAGGACCGTATGCCAATTGGAGCGGACTTAACAACTTCTTTAGGAATTTTAATTGGTCGTTATGTTTCCTCGATAACGACGTTGACGCCGGTGCTGACATGATCACAGAAACTATTCTCTTTGGAATGAGATGCTTCATCCCTCATCGGATGAAGAGTATCAACCCAAAAGAAAGAGCATGGCACGACTCGAGCTGTAAAGAGGCTGTCAGGGTTAGAGAAATGTTTTTTCGGTCCTACAAGACCAACCCGACAGAGGAAAACCGAAAAAAGTTTTAGCGAGCCAGAAATGACTGCAACGTCTTTCTTAAGCGTGTGAAATTCCAATAAGACCAAAAACTGAGCTAAAAAATACTGCAATGTCCCAAATGCAGTAAAAATTGTTGGTCGTTCGTCAAAAATATTAGAAATTCTGCCCCATCCTGCTTGCTGCACACTTTGCGGCTAGCTCAACACTCCCAGATTATGCTTTGTCCCCGCCTACACTTGAGTGCGTCGAATCTTCAATGGGACGAATACACTTTCGCACTCGTGTAGTAGCAAGAGTTCTTAAAGATCTTAACATTCACAAATCCGCTGGTCCTGATGGTATATCTCCCCTCCTTCTGAAGAGGTATTCTTCCACGCCGGCAAAACCACTGCGTAAGCTTTTTCATCAATCCCACTCCTTAGGACTCTTTCCGAGCAGATGGAAAACAGCATTTGTCCAGCCCGTCCCTAAAAAAGACGAATCTCCCCCTCTCACCTCCTACAGACCCATTTCATTTACGTCCTTTCTTTCCAAAGTCATGGAAACGCTGATAGCTAATGAAATATCTGGAAACACGAAAACTTCTCAATGACCGGCAGTATGGTTTTCGTAGCAACAGGTCCACTGGTGATTTGATAGCATGTCTGCCCGAAAAGTGGAACCAAAGCGTACATCAATCTGGCGAAAGCAATATAGTTGCACTTCATATTTCTAAGGCATTTGACAGAGTTTGGCATCAGGCTTTTTTGCCGAAAATGTGTGCTTTTGGGATCGACGACTCTCTTCTGTCATGGACGGTTTCAAGCCTGATATTCACAAAATAAATGCTGGTGTGCCCCAGGGCTCCGTTCTGTCTCCGACACTCTTTTTTAATTTTCATTAACGATCTCTTGTCTGCTACTTCTAATCCAATATATTCCTTTGCTGATGACAGTACTCTCTGCTTTTCATAATCGTCCCGGGACTCTCGTACACGGCTGTAGAACGGGAACGGCAGCGTATGTTAAGCTCATTAAATTCTTATATTAACAGCATAACCAATTGGGGAACTATCAACCGAGTGGAATTTAATGCTTCCAAAACTCAATGCTGTCTGCTGTCATTAAAGCGAAATCTAAATACCCAGCCATTACCCATGAATGGCACTTACATCGTCGAAACCGAAAAACTTTCCATCGTTGGTATGAGTGTCAGTGACAACTTACGTTGGAATGACCACATGTCGTCAAAACGGGTGCGAAATGTCTAGATGAGATGAAATTTTTTACCCCATCTGATCTGGCCTCAATATATAAGGCATTCATCCGCCCAAAATTGGAGTACAATGCCCACATCTGGTCAGATGCTCCTAAAACATCTCGGTACCTATCTCTTCTTCCTCCCTAAATTTCCTTCGCCTGCGCTGTGCACAAACATTTTAAGGGTACACAAACCCCTTGAGCGCGCGCTCATTATAAAAAAAAATGTTCTGAAGTTCTACTAAAAAGTAAATAACATTTGTTATCAAACACAAATCCAGAAACAGAATTTAGCAGAGTTATCGCTGGTAACATACTGTACTGTTATAGTCTGTAGGAAGGATTACTTTTACAGTCTGTTAAACGCCAACAATCTGCTGTGCGGCATGATAGACCAATGATGACGTTCGAGAGAGATTCCGTCCACCTAATCAAGAAAAAGTTAAAATAGTTAAAATATCAAAACAAAAGATCAATAACGCTTTTGGAGCAAAAAGACTCTGATGAACAGCAACGGTAATCTTTCGAACAGAACCGACTTATTGAGTGTTTATTCAATCCTTGCTTTTAATTATTTTTCAAAACCAATAGCTTAAAGTCAGTGTTTGATGGCCTACGACTTACCATTTTAAATTAAAATTCACAAATAATTTTTCAAAGCATTTCTATGAAATCTCTTTACAGACCCGAGAATGCCCCTCGACTCTTCGATTTGGTCCGTGTAGAAGATGAACGTGTATTACCCGCCTTCTATTTTTCCTTGCGCAATACCCTCGTTGCAGCAGATTTAGAACAAGGCACCCGAATCGCATACGGAGCACGAAGGTATCGTGTTGTGACTCTAAACGGTGATGTTATTGAAACTTCTGGTACAATGTCCGGTGGTGGTCGGACACAAATTCGTGGTAAAATGGGTCAAAAAGTCACCACCAAAACAATACAATCGAACAACTCATCTCTTGTATCACAAAAAGCGCTCGAAGATCTGCAAATTCAAGCCGAGGAAATCCAATCTAGAATTAATTTCTGCCAAGAAGAACAAGGTCGCCTTGAACGTGAGTTAACTCAAATCAACTCCAATAAACAAAAAATGGAAGCTGAACTCAACAGGCTAAACATCACACTGAATAGTTTACAAGAACAGCTGCCTCGTATCAAAGTTCAATTACAAGAACAAAAAAATCGTATGGAAAAGACCACCTCTGATGCAACAAAAGTAAGTGAACTTGAAGCAATAATCGAAGTTAAGCGCAAATCCTACGAACAATCGGAAAAAGAGGCAGCCAAGATCACCACCAAAATCGATGAATTTAAAAAGAGAATCGAAGACATTCACGGTGAGAAAGTGAAGACCGTTCAAAATAAAATCAATAACTTATCGAAACAAATCAAGGCCCTTAATGGTAATACATCTAAGCTGAAAGTGGAGATTACAACATCTGAGCGGAACTGTGAAAAAACCGAAACAAAAATCGAGAATCTCAAAGCGGAGATCAAGAAAGCCGAAGAAGAAATTCGCTCCCTTAGTCTTGATCGAGAGAAACTGAACACGCTGGTGAATGAATTGGCAGAAAAGTTCAAAGACGCGAAAGCTGAAATCGAGAATGCTAGTAGCGATGCGTCAGGTGTGAAAAAAGAAATCAGTGCCATTCAACAGAAAGAAAGTGAATACAAATTGAAAAGAGTGGAAATTGAACAGAAACTCCAAACGGTTGATAAAAAAATCGCCGACGTAAAGAGTCAATTGCCACATTGGCGCAATAAGCTCAAACCGTTAAAATTGCATGAGATACCCGGTGAAACCGAACCCCTGGAACCTCTGAAAACCTACACAGAAGAGGAACTGTCCACCCATAAACTGCAAGATATCCAATATTTGTACTCAGTGCAAGAGCAAAAATTAGAATCTAAGAAACCAAATCTGTCTTGCATTCAAGAATACATCAACAAACGTGAAGTGTACTTAGAACGAGTGAAAGTTCTCGAAGACATCACCACAAAACGTAATGAAATGCGACAGCTTTACGATGATGTTCGAAAGAAGAGATATAATGAATTTATGCAGGGTTTTCATATAATCACAAGGAAACTCAAGGAGATGTATCAAATGATCACACAAGGTGGTGATGCTGAATTGGAGTTGGTAGATTCAATGGATCCGTTCACAGAAGGTGTGTCGTTCAGCGTTCGGCCGCCCAAGAAGACATGGAAGAATATTTCGAATCTATCCGGTGGCGAGAAAACACTGTCTTCGTTAGCGCTGGTATTCGCTTTGCATTACTACAAACCGTCGCCGTTGTATTTCATGGACGAAATTGATGCGGCGTTGGATTTTAAAAACATTTCCATTGTGGCACA
The DNA here is from genome assembly GCA_963966105.1 of Volucella zonaria. Classification (NCBI taxonomy): domain Eukaryota; kingdom Metazoa; phylum Arthropoda; class Insecta; order Diptera; family Syrphidae; genus Volucella; species Volucella zonaria. The sequence continues at coordinate 99,319,859 of OZ014533.1, read as the reverse complement.
TTACATTAAGGTGAGTTCATGAATAGATGTAGATTGTGTTTCTAGTTGCATTTATTTCCCCATTTGTAGATTATGATATATGTTAAAGTAAGAGCTAAACTGAGAGTTGTTGAAAATTGCAACTACGATCACTCTTACACGGAAATGCAGAATAAAAAGAAAAGACCTGCAAAAATGTGAATCATAATCATCTTAAATTATAGATAAGCCCATGTGTTGAATTGCTTTCCGCGATAGCGCACTATCGATGGAGGGTTGGTGTTCTTCAGAGACAACAAGAGAAAACGACTACGTAGTTAAGGCCGCTTCCTGCCCTCTTATTCAACCTAGAGGCAAGAAAAAACCACATTGGTGAATATCAGCACTGGGACTGCCCAGAAACACTTGCAGAAAACTTTTCAACTTAGCAAAAAGCACAAGAAAAGTGACTGACTGGGACTCATACAAAGAATCCCTCAAATTATACAGAAAAGAACTGAGGAAGGCAAAGCGACAATCCTGGAGGTCATTCTGTGATAAAATTACGGAAACCTCTGAGGCATCGGGGCTAAGAAAAATCCTCTCTACAAATCCTATGATGCCTAGCTCTTTGAAAAAAAACCGATGGCTCTTAGATAACCTCGAGTGATGAGTCACTCAACCTGCTACTGCTACACCCACTTTCCAGGTAGCTGCCAATTCGCGGCCAGTAGCAACTCAAACAGGCCTACTGCAACCGGGACCAACATTCTTGGTCTGATTACAAGAGACAAGGGCGCTGCATAGTTTCAAACCATACAAGTCTTCTTATCCGGACGGTATAATACCTGCCAAGCTACAGAGGTCCTCAGATATTATTCTGCCTTCGCTAGAAAATATTATGAGGAGCTGTGTAGAACTTATCCACATTCCACTGTCATGGAGAGAAGTCAATGTAGTTTTCATTCCCAAAGCCGGAAAATGTTCTCATGTTGTCCCAAAGGACCTCAGACCTATAAGTCTATCATCTTTCCTTCTGAAAACTCTAGAACGACTGATTGATATCCATATACGAGCTAAAATTGATCCTAGACTTCTGTCAACGGCTCAACATGCCTACTGTAAGGGAAAGTCGGTGGAAACCGCTCTGCCCTCACTGAGTAGCCACATCGAATGATCCCTATAATATAAAGAGTACACAATGGTTACTTTCCTGGACACAGAGGGTGCCTTTAACAACGTCAACACATCCGCAATCACTACTGCGCTGTCAACTCTGCAGATAGACGACTCACTTGGGCAACTGATCAGTCTTATGCTAAAAAGCAGGATAATCAACTCCAAAATGGGTGAGACTTCTGCTAAAAGATGTGTCAGCAGAGGTACGCAGCAAGGCGGTGTCCTTTCTCCTCTTCTCTGGAACTGCTGGTATACCTGGAAGTTAGTGGTAGCAGGGTGTTTGCCTATGCGGATGGCGTTGCTATAGCCGCCTCAGGTAAGCATCTTAATACCATTAAAGAACTCCTTCATCTAAATCTTAACAGATTAACTCGTTGGGCAGATCGTTGTGGATTGGGAGTAAACCCCCATAAAACTGATCTTGCCCTCTTTTCCAGAAAATGCAAAATTCAAATTATAGACCCTCCCTCAATAAACGGTACCAGTTTAGTCTTTTCCGATACAGCAAAATATTTGGGTCTCATTTTTGGCAGGCAACTAAACTGGAAACCAAGCACTCAAGAAAGAGTCAAGAAATCTGCAGTAGTTTTATACTCTTGCAAAAAAGCCCTTGGGAATAAATGTGGCGTATAACCCCGGCTATACATCTCGGTCATAAAAGACCGATACTCACTTACGGGGTTGTCGTCTTTTGGACGGCCTTAGATAATGCAGTCAACTGCAATAAACTAATCAGAGTCGAAAGAACAGCATGTCTATGCATAAGCGGAGCATTGCTGTCTACACGCTCTGCGGCATTAGACATTCTGTTTCGTTTGACACCCCTCGATATTTTCAGCAGGCAAGTACCTGCGACTGCAGCTGTTCGCTTTAAGGCGACTACACAGTGGTCAAATAATTGGTTTGGCCATGCTAAAATTCTTAATATATTAGGAATCCTCACAGAAAACATCGATCACACTTTGGTTTGACAAAGACTTTCATGGAATCTTCCCCTCTAGATCCTTCTGGCAGGAAGATGCTTTCATGGAGGACAAGTCAATCCATTTCTACACAGATGAACCTAAAACCGATAGCGGAGTTGGTGGCGGCGTTTTCTCAGATAAGCTAAATCTAAGGCTCTCTTTCCGTCTTCCAAATCACTGTAGCGTGTTCCAGGCGGAAATTTTGGCGATTAAAGAAGCTCTGTCATGGCTGAAGGAAAACGTGATATCTGCAAAGGCTATACGCATCTTTTCGCATAGTCAGGCAGCTATCAAGTCCCTGGAGTCAGTCTCACTAAATATGCAAACCGCCCTTGAATGCCGATCAGAGCAGTTCAACTTTCACCTTTGCTGGGTGCCGGGCCACAGAGACATTCCAGGGAACTGTATGGCCGAAGAACTCGCCAAAATTGGAACCACTCTACCTATTCTACCGGAAAAGTTTAGCATAGGTAAAAATCGCTACATAAAAATTAATATTAAAGCTGGATGCCAATAAAAAAACAGACCTTAGGTGGACCAACATGTCTAGCGATGAAACAGATCTGGCCAAAGCTAGATCCGAATCGCTCTAAGAGTTTGGTCCTTCTAAATACAAAACATCTCAGCGCCATCATATGTGACATCACTAGAAACTGCCTCATAGGCAAGCACGCAAGACGGCTTGGCGCCTTTACCAATGATTTCTGTAGAAGCTGCATGGACGAGGAGGAAGAGGAGACAATCCTCCACCTTCTCTGAACATTTCTCTCCCGGAGAAGAAAACTTCACTTAGGAGCTTTCTTCTACAATGAACTTAAGCGATCTAAAAAATATGGACGTAAACAGTCGCCTACGCTTCATCGTAAGCTCAAACTGCTTCCATTAGGAAGAGGATCATAGATCAACGTGGTATCACAATGGGTCAATAGGCCTAAGTGGGTTGGTGTTTCCAACAGCCACTTTTACCTACCTACCTACGTACGGCTTTGTCGCATAAAGGCGAAGATGATCATTCCCCATTAAAACGCATCTTTACATTTTATTTCATTCACACCTGCGGATCCAGCAAGTCTATGGTGGATTCCGAGACCTGAGACTTCTGACGTGGTAGTAGTGTTGTAATGTTGTCATGTTATGGATGGGTAACTGAGCATTTGCAAGAGCATAAACCTGTTTTCTTATATTTAGCCGGTGTGGAGTACAGAAGAGCAAGTCTCGCGGTAAGAAATGTTGCACTTGAATCCCAGGTTGATTCAATGGATTTTGGATCAAAGCAACATTGGTTAATTGTTGCACGAAATCCAGATTGCCCCATAGCTACGACGAGCTCATTGATAGTAAGGTTCATCCAATTGTAAGTCGTTCGAAAAATTTGTTCGCTAGGATTTTCCCTAGGAACCTTGTTAGAATACCATCGAGTTCCGCTGCATTTTTAGTTTCATCTATCAAAATACCAGTGCTAACAATAAAACTAGAATTGTCCGAAAACTGTGATGTCTGTGGGCTATTAATGTGAAGTATATGACGACTACAGGTCCGTACAGGAGCCTGTGGTTTTGAAGCTACTTCATTTTCTGGGGTTGCGTAGGAGACCCAATGCTTTCCTGCTAGAGTGAATGACGTTAAAGTTTTCCGTTTTTTTACAGATTTTGTTAGTTGATCTCGGTGCTTTGACAATTGCGGAGACGCTGGATAATTTAAAATTGACGTAGTCAACACATTTCTCACATTCTCACCATAGTCGTTATTATTTTGATATTATGATAGCTGGTCAAATCACTAATAAAAGGAGTGGTTTGGTCCAGATTCGAGGGTTTATACATCTTTAAATTGTAGGCGCCTCCTATTTAGGTCGTTATTTTAGAAATATTATTGCTGGAATTTACGTCAATCATAACTACATAACTTGCTTTTCTGTATGATTGGTGAAATGTGAGGGTAATGAGCGACAACGTCTCTAGCCTAGTCCGATGTAGTATGTATCTTAGAGATGACGACTACGTCGATGTTCCTTATCTACATATTTACAAACTTATTTAATACAAACAAATGTTTTATTTAAGCAAAGAAAAAAATTGACTAAAACAAATAAACATGTCTTTACTTAGTTAAACAAAAAAGAAACTCAATTTATACTCCGAAATTCGATTAAAGGTAATCAGGGTAAAGTAAAAACAAGAAATTTCAGTGTGACAAGTAACGTTAAAATCTAAATTAATATAGTCCAACCGCCAGACTTGGTTATAAGCTCAAAAATCCGACTTGGCATCGGATTAACCACGTATTTGCACTTCTGAGCTGGAGTTAGAGCCCATTCCGTTGTAACGGGCTTGCGTAAATCCTCCACCGAAGCAAATTTGCGCCCGCCAGCATAAACACGACGAGACAGATTTCCCCACATGTTTTCGATCGGGTTTAAGTCCGGTGAACGTGCTGACCACTCCAAAAGTTGAATTTCTTTTTTCTGAAAACCACTCCCGAAAAGCTCTCAGGACTTTTTATATCATGCCAATAATATTTAAAACCGTCTGGCCCATCAAGGTTAAACTTTTTTTTGGTCCGAAAAGATCGCGCTTTTCGACTGTTTAGACTATGTCATGTGTTCTTTGGCAAAGTGTAGTCGGACAACTTTATGTGCTTCTGTTAGAGCTGGTTTTGACTTCATTTTTTTGCAAACCAGTCGATTACTGCCAGCTAAAATTTGTTGTACACGCCATTTAGATATCGGCAACTTTAAATCTGAAATAATTTTACTTGTAATTATTTGTAATTACTTCCTAATTTAATAACATTATCGATTGCGGAAGCCGATCGATTTAATTTAATGGAAATTTGGCGATTGGACATACCGGTATCCTTATACGCATTGGTTTTGACGATTTCGTTTCCAACTCACAGCTTTTCAGCATAAACACGACTGCTTTCAATTGAATTTCGCACGATCATTAGTGACAAAACAACCAATGTTGAAATTTTCGAAGCGGGAGTAACGGTACTTTCAAAACATACGTTGAAGAAAGGACACAAAGTAAAAACAAAAGAAAAAAATTGGACGTAAATGTTCGTTTACACTACGAACATGCTTTCTGGACAAAGGTGCATCTGCCTTTAATTAAATTTAGCTGAGTATATAAACAACAATTACGCAAGCAGTTTGATCCTATACTCGCTGTGATCTTCGACAAAGTCAACCATGTCGGTGATAAACTAGCCTCAGCATGATCACCCAATTGCGATTATGAATTTCCATAACAACACATCACTTTTGGCAGAATTATTGGAAACCGAAATCAGCTCACTTTCACTCCCAGTCCTTAGTGTGGACAATTCAATTTGCGAATTCTTTCGCTGCTATTTCATTTCAAGAATCTGAACCCGCTTCAATGCCAAATCTAAACATCGACTCACTTTCCCTTTTACATTCCCTTTTACTAGGAATTCTTGCGCTACTCCTTCAATCCAAAAGTTTGAATCCATTGCAACGTCAACTCTTCTCATCACCGCTCCTCGAAAGCTCATCAAACTCTTCAATACAACAACTACACCTTCTAAATGACAATGTAGGCTAGATAAAATTGTTTTAGTTAACACCCTACCCTGATGTTGCTTGAATTTCACAATTCTTCTAAGAGAGATATGGTATCGCCATCATCTTGAATGCAAAGTACACATTTAGGTACTGCCCTGTCATTACAACTCCTCAATAAATCATCGTAAAACAGATCCCACCTTTTATTATGTTAGCCTATCAGGCATTGCTTACGAAGCTGATCTATGATGTTACCTAAAGGCTTGGTCAAACATAAGGCGTTTTTAACGCCACGGTAAGATTATTTAACGTTGCGGTGAAATTATTTTATGTCGCGTTATAACCGCCGCGTTAGAAGACGTCCAACAAAGAGCGGGCACCACTGTACAACATTCTGTTTCAGTAGCCTTGCATTACCTGCTGATTGACAGCTCGGAAGAGGAACTTTTTTTATTATTTTCATTTAAATCTTTCCGAATAGTTTCCCATATTTCGGCCTTTAAAATAATGTCCTTGTGGATTTTATCACTCTGGGCATTTACGCGCAAATTCAATTAATATTTCCATTGTTTCACACAAAGAACCAATATCAACGCAGCGTTGAAATGAAAATTTTGTATTTCACCGACGTCACGGTGAATTCACCGCGGCGTTGAAAACGCGTTATGTCTGATAGTTTCTATGATTTCAATAGAATACAACGCGCTCTGTTTGGCAGAGCCTTAAGCTCTACCAAATATTTTCAGATCTAACGTTTCAGGTTATTTTGTCATCTATGGTACTCTTACTAAAGGAGTCATATTTCAGTTAGTATTTAATTGTAGAAAGGGGCATACCCAGAGCTCGTCATTTCTGCGGAATCGTATGTCATACCATTTTTGTTACTTTCGTCCACCATGCAACTATAACATAAATAAAGTACTCCGTCATCTCCGTGAAAGACAAAAAATAGTTTAAGGTTGCGTTGGGGTAAAGAAAGCGCACCTAGTATTGTATTTGACTCCCACTTGAATCCTTTGTGAAGATATTAATATTGCCAGCTAGAACAAGGCACTTTTGAGCGTGCTTTGGAGCCTTGTTGATTGCTAGCGATCATTACTGCCCGTCTCCAAGGGACAGAATTATATCTGACATCCAGAAAAATGTCTGTCTTGACTGACAGATTTTGTCAAAGCATTTAATTTTGCGAGCAGATATTCATGCAACAACATCAACTATTATTTCCTGCAACAGAAAACAACTTTCATTTACACGAAATGTCAAATTCATGCCCTGATTTTCATCCGCTCTCATGCCTTGACATAAAAGTGAACATCCATGCCCTGATGTTGGTTTGCCATGGCATAATTATAATCCTGAAATAGTTCAGGCCGTGTGGAGACGGGCTGTTAAGCATGCACTCCACGTACGTTCGTGTAGTAATCATTTGTTTTCTTCCAATGATTCTTCTGAAATACGTTGCAACCAGCCTGAAGGAAGGGGGATCAATATAAGGGCACCTAATTAAACCAAATCATGTCAGGGATGTTGTCGGGGTCTGCACTTTTATATCTGAAAACAGCTCACAATGTGTTCCTATCACTACTAGATTTGATATTGACTACGTTTTAGTTTCTGCCCTTTAATCAGAGCCTTTACATGCGTATGTTTGCCTAGTAGGTACAATAATTACATTATACATCATGATACTTTTATCCATACAACAATACGAATACATTTATCTATTTTTCCTACTATTTAAAAACAAAATAAAATTCATTTGCATCTTTTCTTTTCAGGAACGAACGAAGAACGCTCAATTCATTATCATTTCTCTGCGTTCCAATATGTTTGAGCTATCTGACTACATCGTTGGTATTTACAAGGTTAGTGATTGTACAGACTCTGTGACTATTCGAAACACAGCGCCTCCAATTCCTAAGTTACATCAAAACTCAACCCAAAATACGACCACCGGTGAAGATGGTTTCGTACCGATAATTGAAAGCACAGCTCTGTCACAGGCATTCAATCTGCATAACAACACAACAGTCCACACAGAAAACTCCGTTCACGATAGTGCTATATCCGAAATGCAGACATCAATCGAATTAAATCCAACCAGCAGTATTACTGATTCATTCTTTAAGAAGCCACAGCCACCGCCAGCGCCAACGTCTATATAACAAACCAGACTATACCACAGAATCTAAATTTAAATCTAAACATAAAATATAAATACGATAGCATAGCACCTAGCAAGTAGTTCTTAAGTGTTTCCTTTCTTATTTTCTCTTTTTCGTTTTTGTCTTCAATCTCCTTTTTTCCTGATCTGACATTTGTATTTAACAAAAAAATCTTTTTGTTCTTTTGTACATCATTGGCAAGCATGTTTATACCGTAAAACTTTGTTATTCCGACAAAATAAAACAAAAACCAAAAACATTGTATAGATAGTGGGCTCTATTTATTTCACAAACTTTCAACAATGGATGTACAGATCTTTTTAAGGGCCTCAATAGTCGGGCCTGGAAGGTTTGTTATATCTTCGCCAGAATCGCATGCCCTCGCAATCGCCGGATCTAGAGGGAGGGAACCCAAAAACTTGACTGCCATCTGTTCGCACATAGCAGCAGCACCGCCGGTTTTAGCGGGGAAAATCTCCGATGGATTGCCGCAGTGCCCGCATACAAACGAGCTCATATTTTCGATTACACCAATGATGGGAATGTTTTGTTTCTTGCAGAAGGAGATTTCCTTACGCACATCTAGAAGGGATACTTCCTGTGGTGTGGTTATTATGAGTGCCTTCAGCGAGGGCGATTTATCGTCCTTCAAATAGCTGACAACAGAAAGATGTTCGTCTGAAGTTCCTGGTGGAGTATCCAGTAGCAGTAAATCGAGAGTTCCCCAATCAACTTCACTGAGAAACTGCCGAATCATTCCGTTTTTCTTGGGTCCACGCCAGATGATGGCATTATCTGTCGATTCAAGAAGAAATCCAATCGACATAAGGCAAATATTATCCTCTACACTAACTGGAGACCAACCCGAACCTGATTGATGGACATTCTCGTTTTCGACACCCAAAATCCGTGGCTGTGATGGTCCACATATGTCAATGTCTAGAACCCCAAAGTTTTGATCGGGATATGATTTGCCAAGGAAACGGGATAGCAGCATCACTACAGTGCTCTTGCCAACACCTCCTTTACCAGAAAGGATTAATAATTTGTTCTTGACATCATGTAAACGTTCAGCAACGAGAGCTTTGCCCGGATCTTCGGTCTTCTTGTTTGGATCACTGCAAATTCTTTGATTCGGGCATCCCTGGCAGGCGTTGCCGAAGCCAGCGTTTGCACTATCTACACCGGGACAGTTTTCCGGTTCCTCAATCATAATGGTAGAAATTCACAATTTCTTATATTCAACCAAGCTGGAACCCTTCTTTATTTGTAAATTACACGAATAAGGTCCGAATATCAAAAGCACTACCTAGAAGTTTTGCGCGATGACAACTTTTAATACAGTGAGATAGGAGACGTCAAAACAGAAACATCTGGTTGATGAGTAGTGCTGCCAAGTCGACCAAATTTCTTTTGTGAAGAAAAAATTTTGTTAACACTATGGGAAAGTATCGATCTAGATCCTATATTGCCCGGCAAGTTGGTAACATATTGCGGAGCAATGTACCTACCGAGAGAAAGGCAAGATAATCGAAATTCATTCGAAGAAAATACTGTAAGGGAGTCACAAAATGTAGATGACATTGTTCTAAAGGATCTTTTTTAAGAATCAGCATTTTCATTAACGACAACATCAATTTATTTTAATTTGAATAAAAGTCTTTATTCATTGGTTCATGGCAATATGTCTTAAAATCGATTTCAGGAATATAGCTTCCTCGGTTCTTTCTGACAAAGCTTATCCTGTCGGTTCAATTTTGTCCGGCTCTTTCAAAAATTTTGGGCTTAATCTTACTAATAACGCGCCAAATATTTGCCTCCTGAATTATTTGCGAGCGACTTATCAGCATGGGGTGGCCGTGGTGTAGTGGTACTAGCAATCGCTTCTCACTCGGAGGATCAAGGTTCGAATCCTAGCTACGGCAAGTTTTCATTTGTGTAATTTGAACACAGTCAGAAAAATCTGCGTGGAAGGCATAACACTGACATGTAGGTTTGGCTGTTGTAGAGTTTTCAAGCACAAAACAACCGTTAAAATTCACAACCTGAATCATTCCGAGTGAAGAAAATCTCTCCGTCCTATTCGGACTCCCACCCCTGGAGAGTCAATATCGAAACCAAACACACCTGAGTTTCAAACCACTACATCACAACAATGCTTTCCTTTCTCCTCCTTCTATCTTTCCGCCCGCGCCTTGGCAACAGTATAAGGGTATCAATAACCCCTTAGATGCGCGTAAATTATAAAAAAAAAAAAACACAAGAAATAGTATTTGAATGGCGTCGAATCGCCAGACAGATATAATGTCTTTAAAACGAGTCTTCAGTAAGTTAATGATTAGACCCACATGTGGTCCGAATCAATTCCTATCATATTTCCGAGGAAATAGCCACTGATCGCAGTCGGATAACGTTTGACAGTGACTGTAATGCCAGGTCTCCCACCCTTTTTGAAGAAATAAAGACTTTTGTGGGCGTAATTGAGTCCCATACTCCATAAACTCAAATTTTACTCCTTCACAAACCCAGTGAGCTAAAAGTAAGTTTCCCCTTTTAACAAGATTTTCGACAAAAGTAAGGGTCGACCTCAAGCTGCTCAAGAATCCGTTCACTGAGATACCCTTGCAAGTCATGATCCCTGCCTCAGCTTAATCTGGCGACAGACATCCTTTCACTTTCAATAAAAAAAAAATGTATCCACATGACGGATAGGGAGCTTATTTGGTCAATTATGAGAGCCATACAAATTATGTTATCTTCTATACGTTTGTTGAATTGAACTACGATTTTCAAACAATATTGAATACAAATGTCAAAGAACTGTTAAATAGCACATTTTGAAAGTTATCCCAATTGAAAGATCCATCGGTCAGAGAGAAAAAAAAAACACTTAGTGGGTCAACGGCAGCTCTCATACCCCCGAAGTGGTTTACCGACTCCGGAATATCAGGTCCCTTTCGTTCATAAAAGGCACTGGCGCTCAAAGTTGGAATTGTGAGTGGAATTGCACGGCCATGTAAAAACTAACTGTTGCGAAGCAAGCAAAATTCTCGGATGAGGATGGATCTACTGTTAACGACCCTGCATTCGAATCTGCACATAGAATGTTCGAATCTTAAACAGACCGCGTTCTGCCGAACAAATAGCGGAGGCGCTCGACTGCTATAATGCATATATCACGGTCATTTAGGCAGTGCTATAGGATGAGCCGGGCTAAAGAAGGATGAAAAACTGTTACACATACTTCAGCGATTTGTTGTAGGCATGCAGTCTTGAGCTTTCGGCACGATAGCGAACGCCTTATAACAATACGCACCAAAGCTGTATTTGCCAACGACGGCCTGATATGCGATCGCGCCCCCAACAGAGGAAAAAGAAGAGGCTACCAAAGAAGTATTTTACAAGCTCTTTGACAAAACTCACGAACTCCGAAGTGTGATGTTAAAATCGTCCTAGGCGATTTTAATACCAAAATATAAACGAATGACATTTTTGGCAGCGCGGTCAGGAAGGATAGCCTCCACGACACCACGTCTGGAAACAGACTAAGGCTAATTGGCTTTGCTGCGGGACGGAACACGATTTCCCTGCCTCCATATCCACAAAATCACAATGGTGTCCATCTGATCATCAAACCGTCAACCAAGTGGAGTATGTTGTAATCGACGGAAGATACTTTTCCAGTATTGTAAGTATGCTCTCTTAACTGTAATAATTATAGAGGCGTCAACCACCTAAACATAGCACATAAGATTTTTTTTTACATTTTGTGTGAACGCCAGAAGCCATTTGTCAACAATCTGATGGTCAATCCAAAATCGACCAAATATTCTCACTGATCCTCGAAAAAAAACTCAAGAAGTCTGATACGCACCACCTTTTTATCAATTTTAATTCCGCTTATGACAGCATCTATAGAAACGAGTTATACAGAACCATGTCTAGCCTTGATATCCCTATTTAGTAAAGGTGATGAGCTATCATGTAACTATTTCAACATCTGGAATAGAAGCGGCAAAAATGGATTAGTAGTTTTCTCAACAAGAAGGGGCACACAACATCAACAAACCGGACAGAACGTCACGATAGACAACCATAATTTTGAGGCAATCAGGGATTTTGTATACCTGACTCCGGTTCCGATTTTAGAACTCATAAAGACACCTCATCCGTTTCTTCGGCTAAAGAAGCATATGAGCAAAAAGCCTTGTCAAGAAACATTATGGAGACTTTACTTATGACCCTCATCATCGTAGTCCTGCTTTATGGCGCAAAAGCATGGACGTAGCGAAAGTGGATTAAGATATGACTGATTTTTCGCCCCATTTGCGTTGACAGTGTTTGGACTTAACGACGAACTGTCCGAGCTGTATAGTGACATTGACCTGGTCAGAAAAGTGCACATTATAAAGATGGTTAGTACATGTAGAGCGAAAACCAACGCTTTAGCCCGAAAAGTCTGCGATCCCAACCCGGAGGAGACAACGCAGTAGACGAAGACCTCGTCTATGGTGGCACGCACAAGTGGAAAAAGATCTCAACCAACATAAAATGGGCAACTAGATAGACAGGGCTATTGGTTGAGGCTCAAGTCCACCCCGAACTGGAGCCCCATCTACAATAAGTAAGTTAGTATGTAAAGCAGAGATCCAATGGCCGCAACTTCACTTCACTTCATGGATATTTTCCTGAAGAGTCTAAATTGTTCGAATGTTGATATTCGGCAATAGATCTTCGACTAGACACAAAAATCCACATGGAATGTGGTCCGTCTAGCGAGAAGGCAATGTTTGATTCTTTGAGGGCGGCGCCATTTAGAGTTTTTCGCAAAGTTTTCTGTTTCCTCTCCAACTGTAGGAATTCCGACGTCTCTGTGCAAATCGTCATTTCTTATGCACCATGGTGTATGGGCAATTTCTCTAAGTACTTTATTTCCAAGAGCTTGGAGAACATTGGCATTCATTTTCTTAGTACAACCCCAAAGATTCATACTATAGGTGCATACTGATTTAGGACTTGCTTGTAGAATAACAGCTTGTTCTCCATGCGAAGCTTGGAACATTTTCCGATATTTCTTTTCGAGTTCTTTACGTTCCTTTTCCATGTGCAACTTCGTCGAGATTATGGTTGATTTGTTATTGTAGGTTTTCAGCTTCATGTGCCGTCATTGAAAAATTTCGGGGAGTGATAAATTAGGGGATCGTGTGAGCGAATCGATAATCACTCTTTGACATAATCCCACCGGGAAAACTTTCCCGCAAAATGTGCACCTTAGTACGAGCTACGTGATGCTGATTTTGTAACCATATCTGTGTGGTGTCGGCTCAATTGATCCTATTCGGGCACAAGAAATATTTCTAACAATCTAACGATCTCCACTGACTATTACAACACTGTCTATTGGGCGCTCAAATATAAAGTCCAATGATGCCGCCGCCCAAATTGACGTATTCGGTCTTTCACTAAATACCAGTCTTTTCGTGCATCCGTTTGGGAATTTTCGGTGTTCCAATAGCAGCTTTTCTGTTTATTATCAAAACTAATCTTTTTGAGAATTTTTAATAAATATGACGTTCCCAATTCTTGTGTACGGCGTCGATGAGAGATGCCCAGATAGTAACTCTGCCTCACTAGATGAATGTTTTTTTTATGTAGGTACGTCAGCTATGGTTTCGCCCAGACCTTGCTTTAGCTCCCAGTGTAAGTGAACTTTCAAAATTAATCATCACCCCTGAATGGTCGACATGTTGCTGCATGATATCCACATTTTACAATTGTTTAAATAAAATTAACTTCAACACGTTGCTTTGGGGTTAGATAAACCAAACAAGATCGCAAACTATACTAAAACTATTAAGGGTTCAACCGCCACCATCTCTATTTCATCACCCTGATTAGTCATGAGAAACCTCACTGACCTCAACTCGAAATATAATACATTGATGTAGCAGATTTAAGTTATCTGCTATACTGACCGTTGAAGCCACCGTTGATTCAATGATGTGAATTCGTCCGTCGTACGTCCTCCTTTTGAGGTCTTGCCATTTCTGACAACGCTTATAACTTTCTTTCTTTCTTTCTTAAACCTGTAAAATTCAAATAGATACGACCAAAAACTGAAGCAAAAAATATTACAATGTCCCAAAGGTAGTAAAAATTTTTGGTCGTTCGTCAAAAATATTAGAAATTCTGCCTCATCCTCCATCCCAACGCTCATGTACAATGACATTCCAGCTGTCAGCTCATCGGAGAGATTGTGCTTTGTCTCCGCCTACATTGAGTGCGTCAAATCTTCAATGGGATAAATCCACTTTCGTACACGTATAGTAGCAACAGTACTTGAAGATCTCAACATACATAAATCCACTGGTCCAGATGGTATATCACCCCTTCTTTTGATGAGGTGTTCTTCCACTCTGGCAAAACCACTGCGTAAGCTTTTTCATCAATCCCGCTCTTTAGGGCTCTTTCGGAGCAGATGGAGAACAGTATTTGTCCAGCCCGACCCTAAAAAAGGCGAATCTTCTTCTCTCTCCTCCTACAGACCCATTGCGCTTACGTCGCTTCTCACCAAGGGCATGGAAACGCTGATAAAACGTCAGCCCATGAAATATTTCGAAACACGGAAACTACTCAATGACCGGCAGTACGATTTTCGTAGCAACAGTTCCACTCGTGATCTGATGGCATGTCTCTCCGAAAAGTGGAACCAAACCGTATATCAATCTGGCGAAAGCTAGATATTTGCATTTGTAATATTTCTTAGGCATTTGACAAAGTTTGGCATCAGGCTCTTTTGTCGAAAATGCGTGCTTTTGAGATCGATGATTCTATTCTTCAACGGATTAGAAATTACCTTTCGGAACGTTCAATTCAAGTTGTCTTGAATGATTTCAAGTCTGATATTCACAAAATAAATGCTGGTGTGCCCCAGGGCTCCGTTCTGTCTCCGACACTCTTTTTAATTTTCATTAACGATCTCTTGTCTGCTACTTCTAATCCAATATATTCCTTTGCTGATGACAGCACTCTCTGCTTTTCATATTCGTTCCCGAACTCATGTCCCAGCTCTTCGGCTGTAGAACGGGAAGGGCAGCGTATGTTAAACTCATTAAATTCTGATATTAACAGCATAACTAATTGGGGAACCACTCACAGAGTAAAATTTAATGCTTCTAAAACACAATGCTGTCTGCTGTCGTTAAAGCGATATTTAAACATTATCCGTGAATGGCACTTACATCATCGAAACCGATAAACTTTCCATTCTCGGAATGTGTGTCAATGACAACCTACGTTACAATGACCACATATTCGGTGTCGTCAAAAATGCTGCGAATTGTCTAAGTTTACTGAAACGATGTAAGAAATACTTCAACCCCTCAGATCTGGAATTATTATATCAGGCGTTTATCCGCCCGAAATTGGAGTACAATGCCCACATCTGGTCGAGTGCGCCCAAAACATTTCTGAACCTGGTAGATAGGATTCAAAACCGTGCGATAGAACTCGTTGGTGATACTAATATCACTGAAACAATGGACACCCTCGAATACCGACGTAATATCTCGTGTCTCACTCTGTTTTATCACTAGTTCCAGCACCAGTGCTTCATAAAAATCGCCAGTAGCATTCCGGCCCTTCAAACCTTCAACCGTAACACCCGCCTCGCTATGAATGCTCACCAGTATACCCACAAGCCTACTTTCGGACGTACTCTAAAATATCGTGATCCGTTCCTAAGCCGTACAACTCGCTTATGGAATGCCCTGCAAAGTTCTTTATTTCCTAGTCATTATAACCCTCAAACATTTAAAATCAACGTCCACCGGTACCTCTCTTTCCATCCTACCTAATATTCCTTCGCCCGCGTTGTGTGCAAACATTTTAACGGTACTTAAATCCCTTGAACGTGCGCAAATTATAAAGAAAAAGGAAAAAAAAAATGTCGCGTCTGATTGGACGAAACCTGGACCCAGCGGCTAGTACGAAAAGGTAACCTGGCCATTGCCAGGCTGAGGCCACTCAGTAACTACCCTAGTCGTACACACCCAATTTCACTTTGCTCTCGCATTGTTGCGGACGTATACATTTTTTTATTCAAGAAAATGAAAATTGTCTACTGGATACCTACACACCCCCACAAATTACGAACATCCTGGCTAACTATTCACTTATTAATCTGTCCATCTCTACAAAGCGCAACAGAAGTGAACGCCGCATCACATTAATTCAATTTAATCAAATAGAGAAATCTGTGAGCGGGCCTCTACTTGAAGTCAGAGGTTTTTTTTATGTATTCATAGCACCGAAGAGATTCCGCTCTAAAGTTCGATGGTTCATCTCAGAGATAATCAGAGATTTTTTTTGGAAGCAAGTGTGCCACAATGTCATTCCATTGTCATTTCCCCTAGATTTCCTCATACCACACCGTTCTAAATAAACAATTTATTTTTGTCGTTTTTGTTTCAACACAATCTGTGTATGTATGTTATATGTATTTAGGGGCCAACATGAATTATCATAGGTGTACAGATTAAGCTATATGTAACAGACAGTCCACGTCGAAGCTTTCACTTTCATCTAAAATTATATAATCAAAACAAAAATCACCCCTTATCATTGGGAGTGACGGTGACTTTGACCTTGATGGAATACTGACTAGAAAACCTATGCGCGCTGGGAAGTTCTCTCCTCCAAACATATTCGTAGAAGCCCACATCGGTCGGTCACCTCAAACCCAAAAGGGTGGGCTAAAAGCACAGTATCTTACACCCAAGCCATCCTAGCCATTCTAGAAATGCAACTGAAAGTATCGCTTTTTTTTCTTTAAATTAAAAACACCAACTCGTTTTGGTTTTTGTAATTTTGTTTTGTTTATATTTATATTTGTGGATTCAAAGGCTTAAGTCTAACAGCAACAACAATAAACGATATTTTAATTCGAAAGCAAATGTCACCTGCTGCTTATCCTTTTTTGTTTTCTCCTACTCGAAACAGTGAATTTGTGGTGCGCACACCAATAGATGGAATTACAATACAAATATATTCGAATAGATTGTTTTTGTTTAAACATACATGTAATCGCATTAATTATTAAAAATAAAACTTAAAAGAGAGAGAGATGCGTTGTGTTGGTGATAACGGGGGATTAGTGTGTTGTTAATCCCTTACTGTGGCTTACGGAAAGACTTGCCGGCGTATTTAGCAGCAGCGCCGAGCTCCTCTTCGATACGAAGAATTTGATTGTACTTGGCCAAACGTTCTGAACGGCATGGAGCTCCAGTCTTAATTTGTCCGGTGCTAAGACCGACGACCAGGTCAGCAATGAATGTGTCCTCAGTTTCGCCGGACCTGTGCGATACCATGGTGCCCCAACCGTTGCTCTTGGCAAGCAAATGTGCCTTGATCGATTCGGTAACGGTACCGATTTGGTTGACCTTCAACAGCAGACAATTGCAGGCCTTCTTCTCAACAGCGGTGGCAATACGCTTGGGATTGGTGACAGTCAAATCGTCACCAACAATTTGAATTGGTGTGTTGGCAGTCATGTTGGTCCAGGCATCCCAATGATCCTGATCGAAGGGATCTTCAATGCTGGTGATGGGGAATTCCTTGATGAATTCTTGATACAAGTTGGTCAATTTGTCGGGGGTCAACCACAATGACTTGTCGCTGTTGGGGTTCTTGAAGTCCAAATCATATAGACCGTCCTTGTGGAATTCAGAGGCAGCAACATCCATGCCGATTTCGACTTTGCCGGTGTATCCACCCTTGGCGATGGCATCCTGAATCAAAATCAAAGCTTCCTTGTTGTTTTGAATATTGGGAGCGAAACCACCCTCATCACCGACGGCGGTGGCATCCAAACCGAACTTATCCTTGATGACCTTCTTCAAGTGATGGTACACTTCAGAGCCGATTTTCATGGCCTCAGTGAAGGAGCTAGCACCAGTTGGCAAAATCATGAATTCCTGCATGGCCAATTTGTTGCCTGCGTGACTGCCACCGTTGATGACATTGAAAGCTGGAACTGGCAGAATGATGTCCTTGTTGCCAGCCAAATCGGCCAAGTGCTTGTACAACGGTACTCCCTTCTTAGCAGCGCCAGCCTTAGCAACAGCCAATGAAATACCCAAGATAGCATTAGCTCCGAACTTTGACTTGTTCTCGGTACCATCGAGCTTAATCATGAAGTTATCGATCTCCTCCTGTTGGGTAACTTCCAAGTTAGCCTTCAAGACTTCTGGGGCCAACGACTTGTTGATGTTATCCACAGCCTTCTTGACACTCTTGCCATGGTAGTTGTTCTTCTCCTCATCACGGAGTTCCAAAGCCTCATGCACACCAGTGGATGCTCCAGATGGTACAGCTGCACGGAAAAGCCCCAATTCAGTTGTGAGATCAACTTCCACGGTGGGATTGCCACGGGAGTCAAAGATTTGACGAGCTAAGATCGATTTGATTGGCATCTTGCTGCAATGAAAACCAAGAAAAACAAAATGAAAACTCAACTAAACCTGTACATCTCTGCAACTGCACAAAAACCGCTTTAACGGTGCAAATTTCTCCGTTTGACCTCTACCCAACGGGTAAAGGTCAAAGCAAGAACCGATAAGCCGCGAACAAAGATAATTTCCGATTAAAACTCGCAAAGTATTTCTGAAAGTTTATCCACCCGAATTGGGACCGTGCCAACGAGATAACCCAGAGCAAAATACACAAAAAATTTATTGCACAATATCGAATTTAAGTTGCCAAGTGGGATACTTTGCACAAAGATTGCAAGTGACATGGAAAAAAACGAAAAAAGAACTCAAAATGGTTTCCGGTTGCAAGAAAAAAAAGTGAGAAAAATTGCAAAATAGATCGAGAGTATAATTTGGAAAAACAAAAAGAAAATGCGTCAGCTTACCTTAGACGGTTAATGATATTATTTTAAGAGGAAGAGTGTATGAAAGTAATTTCTCCAAAAAATTGTCTGCGCCCAGAAAAAACTTTCCAACCAGAATTCTCGAGTACCAACGACGAACGACTGTCCCGGTTTTTAGTGGTTTCGCAGAGCAAATATCTTGCTTTCGCCGTTATTTGACGAATAGATACGATGACCTTCCACAAGGTGACAACCGGCTGATGATTTACCATCCACATGGCATCCACAGGCGAATTTGTACGGTTTGAACGGGGTTTTTTATGTTGGTGAATTGCCACTTTAAGGTCGAAACAGAATAATGTCCAATTGTACGTGGCGATTTAGTGGGAAAGACAAAATGTGAATGTGATTCATCTGTGATGATGGCAAGAGTTGCATTTCGGTTGAAATTGTACCGAAGTTGTGACGTAAGCGGGGATTATTCATTCCCGTACACTATGTCTTCGATTTTGAGGAATTTTTGTAATTGTTTTGGAGAAGATTTGCCCATTGGAGAAAAAATGTAGGTGAATGCGTGAATTGTCACGGTCATAGAGGATGAGACAGACAAGTGCCTGCTAATGTCGTTGGGCTTAATATGATTAAGACGCAGTAAAAATTTTGAGTGACCTTATGACTCCAGATTTGCCTATGACAATGATGTTAATGTCATCATCGCCGTGGGGCAACAGATCATATACTTTTGCCTCAGTTCATTCTCTTGTTTGTCGTGAAAGACGACTAAATGGCAAATAAATATCATATTTAGGCATTTCACCATTTAAGATGGGCCTGAGGCGCATTAACACACGTATCTAATGAGACTATCCGAAGTCTGGATGCGTGATCATCTGACGGCAACATATTCGTTGCACCAAAAAATAGTCAGATAGACATTTACGCATACCAGCCCCATAACTCTGACGGGCCCTTCTACTCCGCAGTGGAGTCGAACGAAAATATTTGTGTCAGAGTTCTATGGTTTCCGATAGCGTATCCGAAGCTAGAATGATTGCGCAATAAACGATACTAGTAATTTTGAAATAGAAAATCTATAATAGCAACATAAAATCGGGGCAATATGCGTTCAAGAAATCAAGCAGTGAAATTTCAAAAACAGGAGCAGCAGCTTAAACTTACAAAGAAAAGTTTGTTTACAGAGCAGAACATTATAAGAATGGAGTTGCTATCGTCTTGACAATTGAACTTGTCATAAGCTTATAAAAAATCAACGACCGATTTAAAGCACACGGTCTAGCGTGCCATTTATTAAGCAAGAGCGGCACTTAATTACTTACTGTATCGTAATTCATTCCCGTCTGTGCTAGAATAGGCGAAACGGCGAGTGAAAGATTCCACAACAGATTGAATTTGGACGACATACAAGTCAGCACCCACTTCCGCTGACAGACTTTTTCGTAAGGAGCCCAGAAAAAAACGAACGCTACGCAGTATCAGTAGAAAAATCAAATTGCCATAATTTAAACAAGGAAAGAAGTTAGCTCTGCGAGAATGGCTCCGAGATGCCATAAATTAAAAGCACAAGGTATGCCGAACAACTGCGACGAAAAATTAGGGCGGAAACTCTGTTCGGTAATAATAAAGAAACGTGGTGTTGAAACCATGCAACGAAAATTGGCGATAAAGAACAAAGGGCAAGCCTCCGAAGCGGGGATTAAGTACAGCGGGAATAGTGAAATTGATAAAAAAAAAGCCGAAACAAGCGGTAGCCTGAGCAGGTGGGATAGCAGTATTGGGGATTAGAAGAGATTCGTTAAGAACCTTTAAGCAGGTGAGAAAAAGTAGAAGAAGGAAACCTTCTAACGCGAGACAACGAAATTTGCAATAGATGGAAGAATTTCCGCGCAGCACAATTCCCTCGACTGCTGCTGCTCACGAAGAGGAAACGACAAATTCAACAGACGAAGTTAACGAAGCAACGATAAGAATGAAGCGGAAGTAGAGAGGACGGGGTAGGTGCAGTCGGGTAGGATCCCAGATCTTTCGAAGTATAGGCGGCAATCGTAAATTTTGGATTTAAATAGCTCTCGAGCTTGTTCAATAAAATAGGAAGAAGTGATCGGTTTAAGAACCAGTAGAATTAGGGATTTCTTGTTGAACTTTATTTAGAATTTACAAAATTATCGGTGATACTAATGTCGGCTAATGGGGCAAAAACATCGTGAAGATTTGAAGTATCTGGATATCGCAGGGAAATTGTGATGAAGGTATCGCATATAGCGTTAGCGTGGGGTGGCTTAAATGGTGTGAAAGTTAGACAGTATTTTGTGACAAAGATGGCTACTTAATATACACGACAATCCAGATTTAGTGAGTGTCATTGAAGTACGCACATTAGCGGTACACGGGGAAAAACTTCAGAACCTTAAGTGGCGATATAAACTCGAAATAAACGATAAAATTTGTAAATATTTTAAAAGAAAGCCACTGGCAGCTGGTTCCGAGCCAGTAATACATGACAATACGTGGCGTAAGTTTCGGGGTAAACTTAAGGCAAAGTCAGTTTAAAAATGACAAAAATATTCCCTTACGAGATTATTACTTTACAACGGATGGTGTACACACATAAACAAAGGATGTTTGACTATTACATTTCCCAATAGAGATAATTTTCAAACCATGCTGTTATTTTAAACAGTGTCTTGAGATTGTTGTTCAATATTATTTGACAAACCATTACAAGAGAAGAACACGTCTGTATTATTTAAACTTATTTGAAAAATCGGTTTGGTACTCGTGAAACGTTTAGAAGACTACGTAATTTTTTGGTCCTAATAATCGACCAACTAAGATCGGTTTTCGTCGTGGAATCGTCGATAAATTTTGTACCACATACACTCTACATAACACAAATCCAAAAACGCGCCAGTTGAAACTATAGCCACTGTGAAAGTGTGGGGAAGATGCAGAACTCTGAATTCCGCGTCGATAGCAATAGTTTGGTCCTTTTCCGTTCGCTTTGTGAAAATGTGCTCGAAAAGATCTCAGCCTACACTTGCATAATATCTAGCTGATGCAAGAGCGAAAAATGATGGGCAAGCCTAGATTCTGGATCAATGGATTTGCGAATAAACAAGACTGACATTTCTGGAGTAAGGCAAAAGCATATGAGACTCATGGGACTTAATTACACACATAAAAGGTCACTGTTTGATATGGTCTTCACAATGGTTACATTATTAGTTTTTTCAAAAGGGTAGTACCAAGTGCAATGCTGCCCATGAAACCATTAATGACACGGTTCAACGACAACATTATCTGATGAAATTGATTAGTGAACTGGCGATTTGATCGTGCGATTCGACGCCTATCAATTACTTTCTACGGGCTATATACGAGGGTTGTCTGAAAAGTTTCCGACCGCAACGTAAAGATAGCGGCACTCGTCAATAAAAGCTAGTGAATGCTAGTTGTGCATCTTTTGACGGTTACTTACCGAAGTTTCAGTCATTTTGGAGAGCAGTTTTTAGTTGACAGTCGTTTGAGTGTTTTTGTGAAAATTAAAAAAAAATTAAATATCGAGCTGTTATTAAATTCTTGTTTTTGAAAGGCAATACGCCTACGCAAATCAAAAATGAGTTGGACTCTGTGCATGGGGACTCTGCACCATCATTTACCACAGTGAAGATTTGGGCAGCTGAACGTGGCCGTAAGAGCTTGGGAGATGATGAACGTTCAGGACGTCCAAAAACTGCAACCACTGACGATAACATTGCTAAAGTTCACCAAATGGTGTTAGACGACCGCCGAATTAAAGTGAGAGAAATAGTAGAGGTTATAAAAATATCCAAAGAAAGTGTTTGTTACATATTAAATCAAGATTTAGGTACGAGAAAACTGTCCGAGCGTTGGGTGCCGCGTTTGCTTACGTTAGACCAAAAACGTGTTCGAATAAACATTTCCCACGCTCTGTTGATGCAGTTTAGGCGCAATAAATCCGAGTTTTGGCGCCGATTAATTACTGTAGATGAAAGTTGGATACACCATTATACGCCCGAAACAAAAATTCAGTCAAAACCGGCTCCAAAAAAGCAAAAACTGTTTTTTCGGCTGGGAAAGTGATGGCGACTGTATTTGGGATAGTAAAGGAGTTATTTTAATCGATTATCTTCAAAAAGGAAAAACCATTACAGGAGCATACTACGCATTATTACTTGCCAAGCTGAAGGCAGAAATTGCGAGAAAACGGCCACATTTGCAGAAAAAGAAAATCCTGTTTGACCAAGATAACGCGCCGTCTCACACCTCAGCGGTTGCCATGGCGAAAATCCATGAAATACGGTTTGAACTGCTTGACCATCCGCCTTATTCACCAGATTTACTGCGCTCGGAGGGCAGAGATTTTCGTCAAATGAGGAGGCAATCACCTTCGTGAACAATTATTTTGCAGAGAAAAACGCCAAGTACCATTTGGACGGGTTAGAGAGATGGGAGCATCGATGGGAGAAGTGTGTATAGTAACAAGGAGACTATGTAGAAAAATAAAAAAAAAAATTGAGAAAAAATGTCTTGTATCATTGTTCGGTCGGAAACTTTTCAGCCAACCCTCGTAAAGTCTATGGTGTATGCTAGTAAATCACAAATTATTAAATATTTAGAGGCCATCATTTGTCGTGTATTCGGTGAGATAGAGCTACAGATGAACAATGGTTCAACATTGTACCGACAGGATGCGCTTCGTCATAACAGCCGAGGAAGTCTTACCTATGCCTAAAATCATTTTTAATTTAAACTTAAGTCCTTTTGTAATCAAAAAAAACAAAAAGGAAAACATCTACAGGTCTTAAAAAAACACCCTTTACAAATAAACGTAGATCTCGCTGCTCCAGTTTCGTGTTTTATCTATATTTGATTGCTGAGAAAGTGTTAAGTTCATCCATCCCATTTCGTTGAAAACAATGAAACAAAGAAAACAAAGAAATTCGTCATTTCACTTTCATTAAATGTTTTAAGGAAATTCACTAACCTGTCATAAACAAAATAGAGATCTTAAGGAATGATCTAACCTTCATTGATAAGGTTAAACTACTTATTTGAGAAAAATTTTAATTTTTTCTTCCAGTCAAAACCTTCTTCCTAAAAACCACTTTAGGAGAGTTTACAGCAATTGGGGTGGTACCTCATACGTAGTTTCATATGTCCCGCGTAATATGGAATGAATAACTTTTGAAGTTCGATTACAAAGTGAGTGAAAAAATAGCGGTTGAAAGTACGAGTATATTGCTTATCTTTATTATTGAAACAATCACTGTAACATTTTTTTAATTTTTAAGGTTTCGTGTGTATTGTATTTCCAAACAAACTGAACTAGTTCATCATCCGTCATCGTCAACCTCAGCCAAATTGTCAATTTTTGTTTTGTTTTGATTTTTCACGTGTGCTGGTGTAGTCTAACGAACTTAATTTTAGTTTTGAATTGTTTAATAATTCCCATAAGAATGGCACAAATTGTAATGCCCGGTGATCGGGTCACAGAAGCTGAAGAAGTAGCCAACATCAGAAAAGTCGTCCTAGGTCCTGGACTTCGACGAGTAGATGAGAAAGTAGTGGCTTGTAAAGCCGGGACTCTGGTGAAGAAAGACACAAATATATTCTGGATTGAAAGCTACCAAAAACGATACGTTCCAGTGCGCGGAGAATACGTTATAGGAGTCGTTACATCGAAGGCTGGTGATATATTCCGTGTAGATATTGGTGCACATGAGCAGGCGGCGTTGTCTTATTTGGCTTTCGAATCTGCCACCAAAAAGAACCGACCAGACGTCAATCCGGGTGATCTTTTGTATACCCGACTTATAGTCGCTAGTAAGGATCTAGAACCCGAATTGGTCTGCGTTAATTCGGAGGGAAAGAAGGGAAAATTGGGTGTTCTCGCGCAAGGATTCGTTTTCAATTGCAGCCTCAATTTGGCTCGCATGATCCTGAGGGAGGACTGTCCACTCTTGGGCGCACTAAAGAAAGAAATGCCATTCGAAATTGCTGTCGGTTTGAATGGACGTATCTGGATTAAAGCTAAGACTGTCAAAGAGACTATTGCTTTGGGTAATGCAATTTTGGCGGCGGAGTACTTGAATAACGAAGACATTGCAAAGATTTGTGAAAACATTGGAAATATTCTCTTCACGTAGCATTGGCTGTAGATTATTTGATTTGCTTGTAATTAAAATGAAGGTCTGTTATAAAATTGTTGTTTCATTGGATTTGTACGTTCGCTATTTGTAGCAGGCAATTTGAAGACATAACCAACTTTCCAAACAGGCAAAAACAGTAGAAATTTAAATTAATATCTGACTTTACCATCAAAATGTGCAAGTAAGTTATTTTTGATGAAGCAGTCGGGAAGAACAGCTTACTCGACTTGGCAAGAGATAGAATTGTTTTCTGCAGCAACTGATAGTAAATGATTCACTGCAAGTAGGCAATTTTTTGACTTGGGCTGGTGACACAAGATACCAGTCGAGCCTTTAGACCCATTAAACTCACGTCTATCTATCTGTAAGGCCATCAAAAACGCATACAGTTCCAATGAATCCATTCGTGCATGTAAAGAAACGTTTAAACAAAACGACTTGGATGGGGACAGAAAACCTTGTTACCTACCGCGATCAGTGATTTCAAACAGAACGCAGGTAGCTTTCAATGTTTTAGTTGGTAAAGCGATGAGAGAAAAATAATGATAACAAGTTGTTCGGGTGGAGATGATTTCCATCCTTTTAATCCTGCATCACGGAAGATTGGATGCATGAAAGGAAGAGAAAAGAAGGAACATCAATTCGAACGTAGTTCGACAAGACACACCGTAGTGGGAATTAAATTAAAAACATTTCTTATAAAAGAGTTGCTTCTTCTTAAGTGGCGTTACAGTTCGGGGTGAACCTGGGCCTTAACTGATAAGCCTCTGCAGTTTCCCCCTGGCTTTAGCTAACTGCCTCCAGTTGCGCGCTTGAAGTCGGTTGAGCTCCCCTTCTACTAGTGCGCACCACCTAAGGTCAGATCTTTCTATACTGCGTTGTGCCTCTGGGTTAGATTCGAAGACTCTGCCGGCCAGAGCACTGGTGTCCATTCACTCTACATGTCCTAGCCATCTCAGGCGGCTGATGCGCAGTTTTCTGACTAGGTGGATACAGCTCCAATAGTTCGTCGTTGAATCTTTTTCTTCAAAGTCCGTCAACGCAAACGGGACCGAACATTTTGGATTTAAAAGCTGCTGCAGTGATTGATCAAACTAGATGAAAATGTTGCTGCTTACATTTTCTTAATAAGTTCTAAATCCATTTCTTTAATTCTAAATTAAATTCTTCATTAGATTCGAAAACGCTATGAAAAAATCTACGCAACTTTGGTGTCTCTCATCGACTTTGCCGGAGACGCAGATAATGGATAACGTTACACTGGTCTTTAAAAAAAAAACAATCTAAAGTAACCCTCTGATTATCGACCGAAAACCATTCTGCGAATTCTGTTAAGCGTTTTTGAGAAGCTACCACCGCCACCAGACTGCCGATGACTTTAATCAAAGTTTACCACCTTCTTAGGTTGCAGACCTCAACAAGGTTGTGCTACTGCTACGGTGATGCTATTTTACAAAAATATAATCGGGGAAGTTTAATGGACATTTACCTTCTTTACTTTTCAAAGGCAAATCGCATCTTCAATAGGATGAATCCACTTTCGTACTCGTGTAGTATCAAGGGTACTTAAAGATCTTAATATACACAACTCCGCTGATCCAGATGATATATCTCCCCTTCTTCTGAAGAAGTGTTCTTCCACACTGCCAAAACTACTGCATAAGCTTTTTCATCAATCCTACTCTTCAAGAATTTTTCCGAGCAGATGGAAAACACCATTTGTCCAGATCGTCCCTAAAAAGGGTGAATCTTCTCTCTCCTCTTGCAGACTTACGTCCCTTTCTAAGGTCATGGTAGCGCTGATAATCCGTCAGCTAATGAAATATCTCCAAACGCGAAAACTTCTCAATGACCGGAAGTAAGGTCTCCGTAGCAACAGGTCCACTGGTGATTTGATGGCATCTCTCACCAAAAAGTGAAACCAAAACGTACATCAATCTGGCGAAAGCAAGATACATAGTTGCATTTGATATTTCTAAGGCATTTGACAGAGTTTGGCATCAGGTTCTTTTGTCGAAAATGCGTGCAATTGGATTCGATGACTCTCTTCTTCAACGGATTAGACATTACCTTTTGGAACGTTCAATTCAAGTTGTCTTGGACGCTTTCAAGTCTGATATTCACAAAATAAATGCTGGTGTGCCACAGGGCTCTGTTCTCCGACACTATTTTTAATTTTCATTAATGATCTCTTGTCTGCTACTTCTAATGCAACATATTCCTTTGCTGATGACAGTATTCTTTGCTTTTCATATTCGTTCCCGGACTCACGCCCCTGCTCTTCGGCTGTAGAGTGCGAACGGCATCGTATGTTACACTCATTAAATTCCGATATTAACAGCATAACCAATTGGGGAACTATCAACAGTGTGGAATTTAATGCTTTTAAAACACAATGCTGTCTGCTGTCGTTTGAGCGAAATTTAAACAGCCAGCCATTTTCCAGGAATGGCACTTGCATCGTCGAAACCGAAAAACTTTCCATTCTCGGTATGTGTGTCGATGACAGCTTACGTTATTCGAGTACAATGCCAAGATCTGGTCAGGTGATCCTAAAACAGCTCTGCACCGTGCGATAAAACTCATAGGTGTCAATTGACACCCTCGAACACCGACGTAATGTCTCTTGTCTCACTTTGTTTTAACGCTATTTCCACCACCAGTGCTCCATAGAAATCGCCAGTAGCATCCCCCCCCTTCAAACCGTCAACCGTAATACGCGTCACGCTATGAATGGTCATCAGAATACCAGCAAGCACACTTACGGACGTACTCTAAAATATCGTAATTCGCTTATGGAATGCCTAATTTTCGTTCGCCTGCGCTGTGTACAAACAATTTAAGGGTATGCCAAATCCCTTGAGCGCACGCTAATTATACAAGGTCTTCCAATAGGGACTTTCGAACTTTGACAGTTTATAGCGGACATCTGTCAAATTGGCTGTCATTTATTCAGTCTATTTTGCCAAATCACCATGGACGGACATAGTGTTCAACAGTTCGTGCAAATGATAAAATTGTTTTATCAAAATGGGTGTTCTGTTTGGGCAAGGTTCCGCGCGCTTCGACCGTAAGGTCGCCATAATCGTCCTACCGAGAGGAATATTCGCAGTATGGTTGATCAATTTGAGTCCATTGGTCCAGTAAAAGATAAACCAGCACTCGTACGTCGACGAAACGCAAATCGCGGCTGTCCGTGAGAGTGTGCAGGAGAGTCCGAGGTAGTCGATTTCGCGTCGCTCACAAGAACTCGGCCTTTCGCAGACCACAACTTGGCGAATTTTGCGTTGTGACTTGGGCCTGCACGCGTTCAAAATTAAACTGACCCAAAAGCTGAAGGTAAACGACCATAGACAACGACGTGTGTTGGAAACTGGCCCTAATTTTCATCGGAAAATCATCTTCAGCGATGAGGCCAATTTCTGGATGAATGGGTACGTCAACAAACAAAATTGTTGAATTTGGGACGATACCAATACACATGATATCCAAGAGCGTCCAATGCATCCCGAAGAAGTCACTGTTTGGTGTGGATTTTGGGCTGGCGGTCATCGGTCCATATTCCTTTGAGTACGACGTTGGTCAGGCCATCACCGTCAACAGCGAGCGCTATAGGTCGATGATTACCAACTTCTTTTGGCCGGAATTGGATGTTATGGACACCGTCGACATGTGGTTTCAACAGGACGGCGCTACGTGCCACACAGCTCACGCCACATTGGAAATTCTGCACGAGCGACTCGAGGACATGATTATCTCACGTGGAAGTGATGTGAACTGCCCACCGAGATCGTGCGATTTAACCCCGTTAGACTTTTCTCGTGAGGTTTTCTGAAGTCGCAGGTCTATGCGAATGCGCAGGGTCATCGAAAATTGGACATTTCGGGTGCGCGCCACCTAGGGAAGCCGTGGCGGACATTTGAACGATGTTATATTCCATACATAATGGCATCGATTGGACTTTCAAACAAATAAAAAAATTCGATGATATCTCACACACACTTTGTTTTATTTAAATTTAAAGATAGGAAACGCTTGATGAAAGACCCTTTAGTTTTCAAAAATTTACGTTACTATTTTGGATTTAGTGCGAATGCAGTGGAACTCTTTGTTTGGACGTAGTCAAAGTGATAGAAAATGTTCCCAATATAAATATTTGATCGAAGCGGTCCCTCAAGGTTTTATTTTACGTCCAATTTTTTGATAAATTTGTACAAACGTTATTGCTCGCTGTTGTAAAAGTGAAACATGAAGATAATTTGCGAATTTATCTTTCTAGTGGGCTCTGCGCTATATAAATGGACTCTCATTAAAGTAAAGTACTCGGCCAGCGGCCGAGGTATGATACTATTCATACGCGTCGAAATCTACAACATACTTAAGGAAAAGAAATTCGTTGTTAAATGTGGTAACTTCATTTCCAGCAAAGTCTTTGACATTAAAAACGGCTACACCAGCGATCCAGTAGGTTCCCTCAATTGCGCTACAACGTACACAGACGATTTAGTAGCGTACAGATCAAGTCCATAAGTCGAGGTCATCAACTCTCTTTTGCAGCGTAACCTCGATCATATGAAAAGGTATTGCGACAATTGGAAGTTGAAAATCAATTTTCAAAAGTCGAAAACAATTTTGTTTATAACTCCATTGAGAAGGTCTTTTAGGGATACCAGAAATAACTGGCGGAAATTTGCCAGACAACACGGACTACCATTGGCGGCCAGAAGCGTAGTCAGCTAACTTGGTATCTGGCTCGATCAGTATTTATATTTCGACAAACATATAAATGTTTGTCTTGCTAGAGCCAAAAAGGCTTCAGCCGTGACAGGAAGATTGTTTCACAGCGAAACAATTGACTCCAGTGTAAAAGCCATATGCATTCAGGGCAACCATCGCTTATAATTGCTCGGTGTGGTTTAATGTATCGTCATCTTACATGGAAATGACCCGTTTGTTCGAGTGACAGTTTCTACAGAACATCGGAGTCTGAGTATATAAAATATTATTCCAACAAAGCTCTTTTCGAAGAAGCTCGAATTAACCGAATCGATAATTTCCTCATTAAGGTGACTCGGAGGCAGCCATAACCGGCGACAATAGCTTAATCTTTGAGACTTATTATCCGAACGAAATGTACCATCAGAGTGCAGTCTGATCTGGTTCTATCCCGCCAGAGGCATTTCTATATATTGGTGCCAAAATGTTAGTGCCGAGTATGGATGGTAATCGAAGGAAAAGCGGCTCTCCTACAACTGGTACGTCGTCAAAGCTCAGGGGCTCCTCCGTTTTAGTCCAGCGATTGCGGATAGGGATAGAATCGAAGCTGAATAGCAGTACGTCGAATTGTTGTGGCGAAGCGAAGGGGAGAGAGTCATTACGCTTTTCTGAGTCGGTGCGTTGCCAAGGTAATATGTTTCTCATGGTCTTAACTCAGATTAGATTAGATTAGGGGTTTTTGGTGAAGAGACCGGGCTCGTCAACATGAATGGGTGCTTATGAGAGGCGATCGGCGCTTTCTGACCTCGGTTAAGGATCGGTGACTCGTATGCACGATGTTAACGACAGTCAGGTGCGCGAAAACTCAATTGAGGTGGTGACCACCAGAGGTAAATGACATAAAGTGCTGGCTACACCAACTACAATTAAGTTAGATTAAGTAGCTTAGGTAGGCCAAGTAGCATAGGTAGCTTTTAAGTTTTAATAAGAAGACAAATTAATATGACATCAAGTTTTTTCAACATTTTTCTTGGAAAATATACGTACGAGTATAAATAAGAGCGTTCGGTAAGACCCAGCAAACTAAATGTAGTTGTTATTGTTATTATTCGGTAAAACGTTATTATTCGGTAAGTCGTGTCTATGCAATCCCTCGGTTGTTCT
This sequence comes from Volucella zonaria, assembly GCA_963966105.1. Classification (NCBI taxonomy): domain Eukaryota; kingdom Metazoa; phylum Arthropoda; class Insecta; order Diptera; family Syrphidae; genus Volucella; species Volucella zonaria. The sequence goes on along the minus strand of OZ014533.1, from coordinate 99,289,119 downwards.
GGATAAGTGCTACTCTCACTCCAATCAATACAAAGTGTCAAGAAATAAACTTCAAAGTGCGTTCAATGTTTGTCGTTTAGGCAGATATCACCAGGTTTCACTTTATGTAAATAATATCGTCGACGATATGCTCACGGGAGCAGATGATTTGGTATCATTACTTGAAATTAAAAGGCAAGTCAGTATTATTGATGAAGCGTCTAAGAAGGTCTAACTGGCACACTAGGAATCTCATAGGATTCGGCACACGAGTGTCATGGCGAAAATCCAGCGGATATTCTCTCCAGGGGTTCGACAGTTGATGGATTGACAGTCAATATGGTTTTGCGGACCAACTTTCTTACAATTAAGGTCTGGAAAATGGCCACGATCATCGAAAAAGCTAATTCCAGTCGAGGAACTTCATTTTAAGACCCGTAACTATTTGCTTGAGGTCATAAATAAGAACAGTTCTTATTTGAAAATACTAAGAACATTTGCATATATACTCAGATTCTACAATCAGTGTCGGTAACAAGGTACACGCCGTTATAGTCTTCTTTCCCCCAGCGATCTTGACGCATCATTAAATCACATTGTTTGGATCATCCTAAATCAATTCTTTGCCAAGGAAATTGCTTGCATTAAATCCATGCAGAATCTTCAAGGATCCATCAAGTGGCTTACCCCGTTTTTGGACAACTCAACGGGATTTGAATTATTAAGAGTAGGAGAAAGATTGAGACACGCAAATCTACCACAGGGGCAAAAACATCCTTTACTATTACCAAAAAACTGCAACTTCCTTAATTGTATGGTAAGGTATCTACATTTGTCTAACTATCATACGGGTCCGAAGATGTTAGTGGTTTTGACTCGCAGACAGTTTTGGGTGGTTAACGCTAGGGATGGTGAGGAATTGTCTGCACTGTATAAGATATAAACCGAAGCTGCTAGAACGAATGAAAGGCCTATCAGCAGAAAGAATAAAGACATCGCGTCAATTTTTACGAGTAGGTGTAGATCTTTGCGGCCCAGTTGTGACGCATCACAATATTTATTTACATTGCTGTATTTGTAAGCTTTTCTTCTAAAGCAATCCATTTGGAACCGGTGTCAGATTTGTCATCCGAAACATTTATAGCAGCGTTAAAGAGAATGGGTCGTTGGAGACTTCCATCTGATATTTATTCAGATAATGCAAATTTTTGATCAAATGTTTTTCGAAAAATCATTAAAAGAATTAATTTATACATTTTGCGCTAATGAAAATATAACTTTCCATTTTATCCCCCCCAGGTCACCTCACTTTGGTGTATTGTGGGAGGCTGCGGTCAAGATAGCAAAGGGTCATCTCGTTAGAGCTCTAGACAATACCAATATGAGGTTTGAGGAACTCGCTATTGCACTCGTCGAAATAGAGGTCATCATGAACTCAAGACACCTCTATCCTGTGATCCAAGTAACTACGAAGCCCTCTCACCAGCTCATCTGCTAATTGGAACCTCATTAAAGGCGATTCCTGAACCTGTAGAAGACTCCAATACCAGTTTCATCAAGAAGTGGAGGCGAATCAATGCAGCCAAAGCGCATTTTTGAAAGATTTGGTCTGCAGAATATCCCGCTGAGCTGCAACAACGTCACAAGTGGTCAAAAGATAAGCCAAATCTGCAAGTCAGCGACATTCCACCACAAAAATGGCTAATGGGAAGAGTCGTTCAAGTCTGCTCCGGAAACGATGAAAAGGTCAGAGTTGCAGAAATTTGAATATCACGAGTAATACTGAAGCGGCCAATTAGAAAATTAGCACTACTTTAGATGTTGAAAAAAAGAGTCCTTTCAAAGGGCGTGGGATGTTGGGGCACAAATAGACAAGTTGTAGAGAACTTAATATTATAATTAAATGAATTAGAAAATAGATATGTAACATAACTATCGGATTGGTAACATTGTTCAATAAAAAATTAAATTTCGCGCCATTATACTAAGATGTTCCGTATTTTTAAGTCTCCAAAAGGAACTGTAGCTACAATACAATCATAAAGCCGAAGTTGCCTAAAGCTAATAACAACTTTGTCACTTCTCGTTGGTCTATCGACCTACAAGGTGTTTTATTTTATCGCTCTCGCTATCACTATTTTCTCGTTCGTCGTCATAACTCGTTATTGCACAAGAATACACTCGGCATTCTTCGAAATATTGCGGATATTAAGCAAAGGGCAAATATCTTCAATACGTGATGAGAAAAATCTCTTGCCATTTACAATTGGTTAAGTGAAGCAATGCCTCATATTCTTCAGACATCTTTATTTGGGTATGAGAAGTTTTTTAGGCAAAGAAAGAACAGCGCAATTGTTTTTCCTGGGTTTTTCAAAACAATTGCTCACAATTTATTTATTTGTACTCACTCGGTGTAAACAATGTGAGTCATTACATGAAACGTTGAATCATATACACACAGAGATGATAAAATATTATTGGAGTCTTATTCTGCGGGCAAATTGTAAATTGTAGACCTAGGCGAGCTCCCAATCACAATCAAAAGAATTAACAAAGTAAACAGCAACCAGAGATGTGCAAGCATATGAGTAGGTATTTCGTTTATTTAATAAATTTCATTCTCACAACAGTTTGGCTGGTCTCAGTTAAATCTCACTTAAAAATTATCACAATTCCTTAATTTACTTTCGTCGCTGGCCACCTCCAGCCAGGATGCTCGCAATCCGGATAAAGATGTTGAGAGTATCCATGTAAATCGACAATGACCTAAACGCCAGTGAAAAAAATTTAAAAACTACCAACCACGTCAAATAAAATTAAACTTACGCGTTAATAGGATCAAATGGTCGTTGAGCAAACATTGCTGGATAAGTCTCAGCCTTGCGGACAATTCGCTGGGTGTCATAGAGCAAGAATCCGCTGAACAAGACCAAGCCACCGTAGAGTGAAAGTGAAGCTAAACCTGTAAACACATGATAAGTAAAAAGACACAACAGATCCTGGACTCCAATTGCATACCAGCTCCAAGCATAGTGGTGGGTGGAAGCCACATAGATGCCAAAGATGATGCAAAAACAAATCCCAAGCCAACAGCCAGGGGTCCACCCATGTATAAGAATTTATCACTCGGAGCACAAACTGCCACAGTCGAAAGACCACCAACGATACCAGCAGTATACAGAGCAGCCCTAGTTAGAATTGGGCCTCCCATGAAGCAAAGCGGTGCAATGACACCACCAATAATAGCACAATGTGTAGCCCAGGCCAATTGTTTTGCCCCCAGTCCAGGGGCATATGGTATGGACTGGGTCAATACTCCAGATCCGATCATCACAGCAAAAGTGCCCAACATTGACTATGAAAAATATTTCAATGAAGATTTTTCTAGAAGTGAGAAACATTTCACATTACCATCCATCCATTGCGTGTGACCAAGTTCAACAGTCTGGGTGATCGAAATACTGCAACTGCGCTTGCGGCTGTCATGAGACATGATGCACCAAAGTACCCGTAGGTGGTGTGAATCCTTTCTCTAACATATTGTGGCCACAATCTAAGAAAATCAATATTTGATAAAAGTACAACAGAAAATCTACGTCGCAAATCTTACAGTGAATTGTTTTGAATGTTTGATGGGCTACCAAGTCCTACGCCATAGTAGCAAAGTGCGCCCATACCAACTACAGCAGCCCCAGCTGCAGCTCCTTTTCCAATCGAATAAGCTGAAAAAAAAAGGTTATTCATTAATTTTCGGAAAAAAATAAGTTTCCCTTCTTACCATTGGCACTTGGAGGTCCCATAAGCTTCTCCTTGAGTGTTGGAGTCTGGATCTTACTTCTGCTTACACCTTCACGGGTATTTCGAGAATATCCCCGTACGAATTGGTTTTTAGCGAACTCTGCATTTTTAATTGCAGACCTCACCTGGAGTGAGGGCCGTAAAGTCGCAGTTACTGCCAGCCTCAGCATCGTGGGATGTTTTTACTCCTTGGAAATGAAAATATAAAAAACTTCCTTGAAGTGATGAAATAATCAGTTGTGTAGTTGTTGTTGCAATTTCGAAAGATATCTACGATTTGGTTGTTTTCTTTTTTGCGTTTCGTTAACTCAGATGAAATAAATTTGTTGAAATTATTTGAAGGCAAATATTTGTACGCAATTAGTCGTAGAACTGGCACTTAATTATTTATTTTGAATTTTTGTGACCTCCCGGAGAAGTAGCCAAAAGAAAAATGCCGAAAGGAAAATGCTAGAACCGCCTTGTGTCAAAATTGACATATGCGAAACTTTCCGCGGTGTTGCCGTGGCGAAGAGAAAGCTTTATTTGTAAGTTTTGCTTGTCTTAAAAATGAAATAACCTATTTTTTAAGATATAAGATTTAATTTTTATTAGTAATGAAAGACAGCATCACTAAAATTACCTCAACGACTTCTGCTGCACATCCACTCTCTTCTGATAATATTGGTCATCACATTTTCGCACATTTGCGGATCTACTGGTATGTATTTCATTGATCAGAGTACGGATATTTGCTTTGAGTGAATTCGCTGGGGACCGTTGGCATAAACCTTCAAGTGGCAAATTTTGACCACCATTCTGAGAAATGACTAGGTCAAGAAACTTTTCTCGCAATAGGGTAATTGTGCCCCACTTGTGTGACTCGAGGGGCCATTCTTTTGAAATCAAGCATAACCCAAATTCATTCCTTACAATTCACTTATCATGGCTCCCAATTCGCGGCCAGTAGCAACTCAAACAGGCCTACTGCAACCGGGACCAAAATTCATGGTCTGATCACAAGAGACAAACTGCTCTGGGCGCTGCATAGCTTCAAACCATACAAGTCTGCTTGTCCGGACGGTATAATACCTGCCGAGCTACAGAGGTCCAGAGATATTATTTTGCCTGCGCTAGAAGATATTATGAGGAGCTGTGTAGAACTTATTCACATTCCACTGTTATGGAGAGAACTCAATGTAGTTTTCATTCCCAAAGCCGGAAAATATTCTCATGTTGTCGCAAAGGACCTCAGACCTATAGTCTATCACCTTTCCTTCCGAAAACTCTAGAACGACTGATTGATATCCACATAAGCTAAAATTGATCCTAGACTTTTGTCAACGGCTCAACATGCCTACTGTAAAGGAAAGTCAGTGGAAACGGCTCTGCCCTCACCGACTAGCCACATCGAACGATCCCTATAATATAAAGAGTACACAGTGGTTGCTTTCCTGGACATAGAGGGTGCCTTTAACAACGTCAACACATCCGCAATCACGACTGCGCTGTCAACTCTGCAGGTAGAACTCACTTGGGGAGCTGATCAGTCTTATGCTAAAAAGCAGGATAATCAACTCCAAAATGGGTGAGACTTCTGCTAAAATATGCGTCAGCAGAGGTACGCAGCAAGGCGGTGTCCTTTCTCCTCTTCTCTGGAACTGCTGATATACCTGGAAGTTAGTGGTAGCAGGGTGTTTGCCTATGCGGGTAAGCATCTTAATACCATTAAAGAACTCCTTCATCTAAATCTTAACAGATTAATTCGTGGGCAGCAAACCCCCATAAAACTGAACAGTTTAGTCTTTTCCGATACAGCAAAATATTTGGGTCTCATTTTTGGCAGGCAAATAAACTGGAAACCTAGCACTTAAGAAAGAGTCAAGAAAGCTGCAGTAGTTTTATACTCTTGCAAAAAAGCCCTTGGGAATAAATGTGTCGTATAACCCCGGATGTATAGCCATAAGACCGATGCTCACTTACGGGGTTGTCGTCTGTTGGACGGCCTTAGACAATGCAGTCAACTGCAATAAACTAATCAGAGTATAAAGAACAGCATGTCTATGCATAAGCGGAACATTGCGGTCTACTCCCTCTGCGGCATTAGACATTCTGTTTCGTTTGACACCCTTCGATATTTTCAGCAGGCAAGTACCTGGGACTGCAGCTGTTCGCCTGAAAACGACCACACAGTGGTCAAATAATTGGTTTGGCCAAGCTAAAATTCTTAATATAATAGGAATCCTCACAGAGAACATCGATTACACTTTGGTTTGACAAAGACTTCCATGTAATCTTCCCCTCTAGATCCTTCTGGCAGGAAGTTGGTGGCGGTGTTTTCTCAGATAAGCTAAATCTAAGGCTCTCTTTCCGTCTTCCAAAGCAGTGTAGCGTGTTCCAGGCGGAAATTTTGGCGATTAAAGAAGCTCTGTCTTGGCTGAAGAAAAACGTGATATCTGCAAAGGCTATCCGCACCTTTTCGGATAGTCAGGCAGCTATCAAGTCTCTGGAGTCAGTCTCACTAAATATGCAAACTGCCCTTGAATGCCGATCAGAGCAGTTCAACTTTCACCTTTGCTGGGTGCCGGGCCACAGAGACCGTCCAGGGAACTGTATGGCCGAAGAACTCGCCAAAATTGGAACCACTCTACCTATTCTACCGGAAAAGGGTAGCCTAGGTATACCAATCGCTACATACAAATTAATATTAAAGCTGGATGCCAATAAAAAAAACAGACCTTAGGTGGACTGTTGGACCAACATGTCTATTGACCAAATAGATCTGGCCAAAGCTGGATCTGAATCACTCTAAGATTCATCGAAATAGAAAACATCTCATCGCCGTATAGGCAAGCATGCAAAAAGGCGTGGCGCCTTTACAAACGATTTCTGCAAAAGCTGCAGGGACGAGGAGGAGGAAGAGACTATCCTCCACCTACTCTGTACATGTCCAGCTCTCTCCCAGAGTAGAAAACTTCACTTAGGATCTAAACGATCTAAAAATATATAAACAGTCTCCTACACTTCGTCAGAAGCTCAAACTGGTTCCATCAGCAAGAGAATCATAGATCCACGTGGCATCACAATGGGCCAATAGGCTTAAATGGGTTGGTATTTTCAACAGCCACCTTTACCTACCCTACCCTAGACAGCCAACACTTCCGTCCACCCAATCATGATGAAGTCAGAACTCTTCCAAGTTGAAGTTGCTGGACCAAATGGCTTAATTACCGAGCTGTTTAAAGCAGTAGGTGAAGATTGAATACGGATAATATTGTACATCAGCTCAGTTCCAAAATCTGGGTCGACAAAAGTATGCCCGACGAATGGAACCTCATCATTGTTTGCCAAATCCTCAGCCAAGTGTCCACAGAAAATCGCATATAAAACCTTATCTGCAAAATATTATGTGAATGACTAAGATCCTTCGCAAAGTCTGAATAGCCCTTATTAAAGTGGTTTTTGGTCAAGAAAATCCACTATAGAGCAAATTTTCACATTACGGCAGGTCTTGGAAAAAAATCCAAGAGTTCTAAAACGATACGCCCGATTTCAAAGCCCCATATGATATCGTCTATAGAGATACAGAGCCATGTCCAGTTTTAGCATACGTGCCAAACTCATTCGACTATGCAGGATCACGGAGGAGAATCCACGCTGCTCTGTCAAGGTCGGTACTGACAAAATCAAGACCTTTCTCAACATCTTTCTTGAAAGAATTGCGCGAAACTGACAATCCAACTCCGATAGCACAATCTTTCAGAAGTTTGTTCAGTTACTCGCGTATGCAGACGACATTAACATAATGGGAAGAACACAGCGAGCTGTCAGCAAAACATATGCTGCCTACAAAGAGGTACAAAATGTTACGATAGGCAGCTACAACTTTGATGTAGTAAAGGTCTATTTAGAAGCTTGGACACTGACGAAATCGGATGAAAATGCTATCGGGCGGTTCTGTAGAAAAATGGTTCTTGTAATTTTCCGCCCTGTTTGCATAGGTGGAGAGAAGTTCGGATTACCCCGCTTAGATGACTAGGTCACCTTGAACGCATGGACATTAACGTCCCGTCCCGGAAAATATTCAACTCTAATCCAAAGGGACAACGCAGTAGAGGACAACCTCGTCTTAAATGGCGCACACAAGTAGAAAGGGACCTCAGTCAACTCCATGTGCGCAACTGTAGGTAATTGGTAAACGATTGCTTTGATCCACCTCGGACTATAGCCCCATTTAAGTAAATAAGCAGGAAGTGAAGCCCCTCAGCAACATCAAATAGCTTAAGTCCGTTTCAAAATACAGTTAATTCCTGACTACGTTAGATACCCCCACGATAATCCAACAATCTGGAAGGCCAGGGCCTTTAACCTCATAATGCTTTAATGCAGAGAGGAGCGAATATTTCGGAGCCAGTAATCTGCTCCAAAGATACGAAACGACGCAAACCTACTAAATAAGGATATTTTGACCGAATCTGATCTCCAAGGACGAGCCCGACAAGATAACAAATCAAGAATATGTAGAAGTCACGTAATAAAACAGCGGAAGCGGTGGGTATACAGCAATTAATAGAGCGGTGAAAATCAAATTAGTCAGCCAGAAGAATGGGATGTTCTGGGAAATTTCGTGCAGATTGGCGTACGTTGAAAATGATCTTGAATTGTATCCTTCTGGTTATCTTATGTATTATGTATTTTATTTCCTTCAAATTCAACAAACCTCTATTTCAATTTTTAAATCAACTTTCTGTTATAAGAGCGAAGCTTTTTCAAAGCTTTTGCACTTAACGAACATAACCGATTTTCGGCATCGGCTGTCAAGTCGCCCTAGAAAAACCAGACCGAACAAACGTCAATCCATAACAAATAAAAATAAACTTTATGAAGAATTGTTGATTATCTATTTTGCAAATTAAATTAGTTCCTCATTTTCCGACAAAAGTTTTTGGAGTGTGGTGGTCTACGGGTCACATATAGTTCATTCAACTTGACGAAATTAGACATCTAGTGGATACCGTCATCAACAGGGACAGTTCTTCTCATCGATCGTTCTCCAAAGAAATGCAAATTGACCATGTCGTGTAGTACTAACGCAAATGGCTGTGAATTGAGTAAGTGTGTTACAATTCTTAGCGAATAAAGAATCATGTCAAGTTCATTAATAATCATCCGAGCCTGGGTTGCATTCGCATTTCTGCAAGTGATGTAATTGTGTTGTTTGCTTTTGTTTCATTTACAGACGGTTTCGGTCCGAGAAATGAATACTCCTGGGAAGAAGTAAGCGTTGAGGTGCCTTGGGGAACTGTACAAGGTAAGTTTATCGTTTCCTACTCCAAAGTTTCCACTTAAATTATGCACCCACCGAGTTTCGGAAGGTTAAAATGTCAGCATATGTGAATGGGCTGATAGTGGCCTTGCGCTTAGACGCGTGTTATGTGATTTTCGATTGAATTGCGACGTCGTATCTTATCTGGAACAAATAAATTAAAAAAAAAAAAAAAAAAAAAAAAAACAGCGTGATAGAGAAAAATAAACAATAAACTGACGACTTTTCTTTACAGGTAAATGGTGGGGTTGTCGGGATAAACAGCCCATTTTGGCACTTCATGGATGGCAAGATAACGCTGGAACTTTTGATCGTCTCTGTCCATTACTGGATCAATCGTACTCGGTGTTTTGCATTGACTTACCCGGCCATGGAAAATCATCATATTACCCGAAAGGCATGCAGTATTTCCTCTTCTGGGATGGAATCTCGTTGATTCGAAGAATTGTCAAAAAGTACAATTGGGGAAAGATGATCCTGATGGGACATTCCTTAGGGGGGGCCCTAACATTTATGTATGCTTCCGCATTCCCAGATGATGTGTCGAAGTTGATAAACATCGACATCGCTGGACCACCAGTTCGTAATATTAAAAATCAAGCCGACAAGACTGGCTGGACGATAGACAAATTTCTCGATTACGAAGTCTTACCTGAATCGAAAATGCCTTGCTATGGATACAATGAAATGATTAAATTAGTTTTAGATGCCTATGGTGGTTCAGTGGATGAACCATCAGTGAAAATACTCATGAAACGCGGAATGTCACCTGCTCCAAAGCATCTAAACAAGAATGGCTATCATTTCGCTAGGGATCTGCGACTGAAAGTCAGCTCATTGGCCATGTTTAATGCCGACCAAGTATTAGCTTACGCATCCCGTATCAAGTGCAAAGTGTTAAACATTCGCGCTCAACCCGGCATGGATTTTGAAAATCCACAAATGTACGAACAAGTTATAGAAGCAATTCGTGCAAACGCAGAGCTGGTCATATTCCGTAAGGTACCTGGAACTCATCATTTACACTTGGTCACGCCGGAAGCGGTGTCTGGTGAAATAAATGAATTTCTCAAAATCTAAATGTATACATAGTATAAGGCGAGTTTGTCCATTTTATGTTGTCCGTTACTAAGTATCTATGTAGGAGACGTAAGAGAATAGAACAAGATTTAGACGTACATATGGGGAATTGTTAAAGTTGTTGGCATTGTGGGGCTTATTTTTGTACAAAGACTAGATTTAAATAAAATCAAAGAAAAAAAATGTGTTACAGAAAGGTAGAACAAAACAGAAAGCACGAACAAATGAAACGCGTTTGGTTTAATCATCGTCATAGCAACGCTGGTTTTTTTTTTTGCTATGCCAACGTGGGTGCCTGTGTTGTCGCCTCTAATTGTTCCCGGGTGCAAAATTGCTTTTCTACATTGCACTAGCTGATCTGCGGCCTAGACTTTTACAAAACCAACAATCAATGAAATTTTATTATCAGCGTGGCTATAAAAAAATAATTGCTGTGTCATCTTTAAGTCGCGCGAATTTTATCATTTGTGTGTACTCGTACCTACAGTACTAGTGGTGACTAATTATCGTTGTATACGGAAGTGACGTGGGTTTTCTTGTCTATTTAGAACACACAAAATAGAAAAGAAATGAATAAGGTCGATAGTATCAATGAAATTCTACTGAAATATGCCGAAGCTGAGGAGCAATTGGATAGGAAACTAGAAAAAATGTGAGTTGAACAATTTTCCAAAAGAGATTCCTAGAATTCCCGATGAAGTTGAATGTGTGTAGAATAATGTGCGTCATTGTTTGTTGACTATGAGCCTGATGATATGCTGTGAAGAACTTTCGGGTAATTCGTGCATACGCCAGAAAGAATGTCAGACGGAATTTGGTAGATTTAAGCACCTGGGTGTATGTGGAAATTACCAGATTTCAATAAAAGAAACGACCAGCGCATTCTAAGGTTTCTCTAAACTGTTAAGTGAGAAGTGTGTGGACGTTTGGCTTTATTAAGTTGGGTTATGAGTATCATCTGTTCCCATCATGATTTAATTTCGTTAGAGTAGCATTATTCATAAGCATTCGTAAAACAGATACAGGTTGAAAGATTTTGCAAGTCTACGGAAAACAATCGAAGTGTTTCCCGAAGTTTAGTTTTAGTTTTATATGCATTTTATTATCTTAATCATTAACCCTTACATACTAACAAAAAATGCTTAAATGCTAGCTTAAAATTACTTAACAATCTTATATTAACTTATTGGCCCCACACAGGCACTCTAAGCTACTCTAAATTCTTATATCTATGTCTTTCGACTATATTTACATTTTACTTAGGAATAATTATTTTCTATACTTAAGGCTAAGAAAAAATTGTTAACAAAAACTTAGCATATCGACTTAATTTTTTATAAAACTTAATATCTAACTTAAAATAAACCTTAGTCTACCTAACCTACATACACAATACACACACACAGATATTATACACAATTATATACATATATTAGTATATACAAAGGTATATACTAATATATGTATATATTTCTTAAATGCTAACCTAAACCTACGTAAGCTGGCCATCGCTATTCACAGAGCAAATAGATTGGTCAGCTCTGCCTCATTAGTGAGGCTGGTCCGTAATTGACGGAAACGACGACGAAACATCTTCTCCATCATTCAACCACCAGAAATGCTGGTGCTGCCGAACGACATCCCTCTTATCGCGATTCCCCACCGCCCTACTGAACCTGAGACGATCCACACTGCCGTGTGCGACGTCTCTGCCGTAGTTGAGTCGCCTGTCCCCAGCTTTCCGAGCGACATGGAAGATTAACGGAACCGCTGATCTATCCTGGATCAACCCTATCTGATCTAGGTAGAGGAATGCTTCCGGTGGAACGAAGCCGTCAGAGCGCACTCTCTCGTGGTAAAGGTAGTTGGGGTAGTAAGCCCCAGATATCAGGTTATTCGTCGAGGTCATTGCTCTTGCAATGTGCCTTCGAGTCAGCTTAATTACGAAGTTGTCCACTCGTATTAGGTTCGCCCTGTTGTAAAGGACCTCATTACGATAAAATTTTTTGTATTCCGACTCTGGTGTTCTGTACAAGCGAAGGCAAGCCCTAAGGCAAGCCCTAAGGCAAGCCCTCTCAAACACCCGAATCTTTTCCATTAAGCTTGCTCGCACATTGAACCACACGGGACAACCAAATACCAGCATGGGCCTGATAAGGGCCATGTAGCAGATTACCTTTACCCTCGCATCGAGTTGGCTGCTATAAAACAGTCTCTTTGTAAGGGCAAAAGCACCTTTAGCTCTGGCCAGAGCAGCATCTACATTTTTATCAAAATACAGAAACTGATCTAGCCAGATCCCAAGGTATCTGACTACATTTTGACAGGCAAGAGGCTGTCCATGTTGTCCAATGATCGAGAACTTACGCCAATTTTTTCTGGTATCCCTAGAGGCTCCAGACAACGGCGTCCTAAAGAGAATGGTTTCCGACTTCTGAAAGTTGATTTTCAACTTCCAGTCATCGCAAAATCGTCTTATCTTATCGAAGTCACGCTGCAAGAGAGTATTAATGACCTCAATTTTTGTACCTGTTCTGTACGCTATCAAATCGTCTGCGTACGCAATAATATGGGGAAGTGAACCTATCAAGTCGCTTGTATAAATGTTGAATAGGATCGGCGAATTGACCGCGCCTTGCTGAAGACCATTTTTAATTTGAAATATTCCAACAGAAGTCACATCGCCATTTTTCACGATGAACTGTCTGTTGGTTAGCATATTAAAAAGAATGTACAAGAGTGGTTTACTGATCCCCAGCCTAGTCAGCTTATAGAAAAGACCCTCTAACCATACGGTGTCGAAGGCCTTCTCCAAGTCAACAAGGCAGGCACCAGTGCATTGGTTTTTGCCTTTATTCCATTGGATATCGGACACCAGTTTAGACGCGGCATGTAAGATATCATGTCCTGCCTTAAAACCGAATTGATTATCCGGAACTATATGTTTGTCCTCAACCCACCTAGACAGAGCTCTATTGATTACTTTTTCAAACACCTTACTGATATTCGGAAGGAGACTTATCGACCGGAGATTCGCCGGATTGGATATATCCTTTCCCTTTTTGGGGATAGGTTGAACCACCGCCGTTTTCCAATGCGCTGGATAATGTGCATTATTCATTGCATTATTAAACAGGGTGGTGTAAATGTCCACCGCTTCTAGAGGAAGATGTCGAAGCACGATGTTCGGAATACCATCGGTCCCCACTGATTTCTTAGCCCTGATTGTGTCGAAGATCTCATGGAGCTCTTCCTTCGAAATGAACGGGGGTAGGTCACCCTCTCTGGTGATGACATTATTTGCCATATTTTCTTCGCTGAACCGGGTGAAACCAGAGCCCTCGGATCGCCAGTTCTCTACTTCATTTCGAATGAAGGAGTCGTGCACCAAGACGCGATTGTCCAGGTCATAATTAGGTCCAATGGTATCAGTGGCCTTGTATATTTCCTGGAAAGTCGCCCCTATGGCTTCAACCTTCTCCTGTGGATCCTCGATCACAAAGAAGTCGTCATCATCAGCGGCCTCATTTGGATCAATACCTGCTATTGTCAGTAACCGTTCGTTGTCTGTTGTCCGCGCTATTTTAAGACACTGAAGGTGATTTGATTTTTTCTCCGAAATATTTTATTTATTTGAGGGAACATATTCGGATTGCTGGTGTTTACAGCCCGAACCCTGTTGTTCCAATACAAACTTACAGAAATTCTGTAATTCTCTTTTATTAACGTTTGAATATTTTTAATCGACGCCTTCAGTGTCCTAATCTCCGGGTCTTGTCTGTCAGTTAACTGTCTGTACAAGTTTTTGAGTCTTGTCAGATGTCTACTTTTCTGTCGGTGCAGTGCATCAATAGTAGGATTGCGGAACAGGTCTTCGTTAGTCGTATGTCGATATCGCGGTATTGTTGTGTCCATAGTTTGTTTAATTGTCTCGTCCATTTGTTTTAGGTAATTGTCGATCTCCTCGTTTGACAAATTCCTATTGGACGGTGGGTGGAGTGTATTCGAGGAGAGCGCACTTGTCATGGTTGTGGAGAAGCGTGTCCATCGAGTCTTACTGTAGTTGTAAGAATATCTTTGGACAAACTCATCCAATTCCGCAATTTCGTTGGGAACTGTAATTTCGGTGCTAAAACCGCAATGGTCACTGTCATACACGAATGTGCGCAGACAGTTTAGCGTTTGTAAATTCGTACCTGTCAGTCGTATACGTTCGTCATACAGCAGTAGATCCAAATAAGACCCGCCTCTGGGAAACGACGGGTTATCCGTCGCTTTAAGACCGAGTCTGTACATGACATCGTGCTGACCCCACTAATCGAGTAGTAGGTTCCCTCTAGTATTTGGCAAATTATTTCCCCAATCTCTATGTCTAGCGTTGATATCCCCGCCGATTATAAAATAATTCTCCCCCGATTCCAGCCTCAGGAGTCGAAAAAGCGTATCGAGCTCTGTAATGAATAAAGTGGATTGTGAAGTCTCAGGTGCATAAACAGAAGCCAAGTACAGCCGCTTTCCACTGCGGAGCGGGATGTAAATGACGACTGCCTCCAACACCCGGAACCTACGCAACACTCCCTTGTACACTCTGTGAAATTTTGTACCTTGTTTAATGAAGATCGCGACACCGCCTCCACATTTGGAACGGGGCCGGTTTCTTCTTCTAACAATATAATTATTGTACTCCAGTTTGTGCTTATCGGTTAGCTTGGTTTCGCTAGCGAAAAGCACATCAGGAGTTTGGTCTTGTAGCAATTTAAATATCGCGGCTCTTCGTTCGATCCTAATCAGTGAATTAACATTCACCGCAAGGACCTTCAAAGATTGCTCCACCATGTGCGTACCCATTACGACATGTGTTGCGTTAGGCCCGGCAGCAGCGCGTAGATCTGGTCCACCCGCTTGGACTGTTCTTGCACCTGCTTTTGCAGCTGAGCCATCTGCCCTTGCATTGCGAGCAAGATGGCCAGCATGTTAGGTGCAGCTTCCGTTGTTCTCGGCATTGGCGCCGGAGAAGCAACAGTCGCTTGCTGTACCGTAGCCCCCCTACCTGCCGCCATTTAGGCGTGGGAAATTTGGGACGTGACGGCTGGTGTTTGAAACCTAGGAGGTGAACGTTTAACCTCCACCTTCTGCTGCTGAGCCAGTTTTGCTTTCTTAGGACAACCCCGATAGTTTGCGGTATGTCCCACGTTCCCACATAATACGCACGAGAGCTGCGTCCTATCGGATGCTCCGTCCCTACCCAGAGCACACTCCTTGGAACTGTGGTTCTTTGCGCACTTCACGCATCGAGGCTGCATTTGGCAGTTCGACGCGGCGTGTCCGAACCTCTGGCAGCGAACGCATTGTATAACACCTTCGCTCCTTTTTAATTTTTCCCAGTGAACCACCTGGTAGTCTAGGACATTTATACTCCTTAGACTATCCAGACGACTTTCGGGACTGAGCTGTACCAGGAAGAACGGCAGACTCCGTTTCTCCCGCCTGGCTCTAGCTGTGGTAAATGGCTTTACCCCCACGAACTTGAGTCCTTCGCACTCCTTCTCTTTGAGCAGTGCCAGGATCTCCTCAGGATCAGAAGACGGTTCCAACTCCTTCAGCAACATCGATTGCCGCTTTTCACACTTCGGTGTGAATGAGTAGTGCTCCGTCGTCGTTTCCTTTAGGAGCTCTTTCACTTTCGCGTAGCGGGAACTTTCGTTCCCCAATCTCTTAATATTAAAATTATTACCAATGACCAACTTACACAAGTCCTTGGTAGCATTTACCTCCAATTTATAGGTGTTGATAGGCGGCACCTTCTCCTTCTTCTTCTGCTGCTGTTGTTGTTGTTGTTATTGTTGTTGTTGTTGTTGCTGCTGCTGCTGTTGTTGTTGTTGTTGTTGCTGCTGCTGCTGTTTTTGCTGTTGCCGTTTTTGTGGCTGCTGCTGTTTTAGCTGTTGCCGATGTTGTGACTGCTCTTGTTGTTGTTGCCGGTGTTTCTTTGGCTTTTGTTGTTGTGCTTGCTTTTGAGCAAGCTGCTGTTGTTGGGATTGCTCTTGCTCTTCCTTCTTCCTTCTTACCATTTGTTTTTCTTTTATGGCCAGCACTCTTTCTTGTAGTATTTTGATGCTGCTACATATGGCCTCCATTTCTTCCTCTTCATCGTCAGATTCGCTTGCTGCCAATGAAGCGAAGTTGTTGGCCGTTGGTAGGGTGGGATGTTTTACCAAGTTGGAAGTTGGACAAAGCTTCCTCCTTCTCTTTGGTTTTGGCGTTTGGATCGAACCACTTGACGCCTCACTTGGTATTTCAGCAGATCCCGCTATTGACATAGCGGACCGCTCTCCACAATCCATCACTTAGTACCACTTTAAATTTATTGTTTTTGATAAAAATGAAAAAGAAGGATGTTATAGAGTACACGGGGATTCGAACCCACGACCGTCGACTATCGGCCGAGCACACTGACACCCTGCTAATTGGAGCCTATAGCAATTTCCTCAAATGTCTCGCTTTCATTGATTTTACTAATCACTGTACACTCGCAAGCCGAAACACGTCTGTTCTCGACGGAGATATGTGAACGACTCAGTGTTTCCCGAGATTCACAAAAGCGCATGGGTTTTTGATCAAAATACAAGAAGCCAGGGCGATCATACATAAGAAATAGACACGCATACGGCATTCTAGACCTGCGCACACTAAAATTGACTCGCAACAATACCCGAAGATTTTTTTTATCAGATGTGCACAACGTTTCCTATAGGGATTTTCGAAAATAACGCGTTTCTTCATTTGACAGTTCTGTACTCAGAACTCGGTTAACATCGCTCTATATCTGAGACCATTAACAGTACTGGTGTGTCCATTTCGAAAGAAATAAGGTCCGATGATGCCGTCATAGACCGCCGTGGCTCAAGTGATAGTGTATTGGCTTCCAAATCGGACGGTTCGGGTTTTCCGAAAAACTTAACACAGGCTTTGGCATTATAAATACCCATTTCTTTAAAAAAAGAAAAAAACAATAAGAAACAGTCAATCTTTGTGGATGCATTGATGCTTGGCCGATCACATGTGGATTGTGTTCGCTCCAATTTTGCTTGTGAACATAACCGCTGAGCCAAAATTGGCCCTCGTCCGAGAAGATGATTTTTTGGCCAAAATCCGTTCGGCTTCAATTCTTGCGTTAGATCTTTACTGATGTAGGTCCAAATCCAACCGCAAAATAAGCCGGGTTGACTCTCTTGCGATGTCCAGTTCAGCTAATAGACATTTCTGGGTCTTCTTCGATACTGGCCGTTACGGCGGCTATGTTTGCTTGGTGAGTTAAGATCCAAAAGAGTGTACTCTCGCTCAAACTTTTCAATGGTGCGACGAATTGCCTGCACACTGAAGCCATGATGACGAAATTCACGTTGCGTATTTACAACTGAGCCGGAATTTCGATAATACAATATTTTTTAATAAATTGCGCGCTTACGGCTAGCGCAAAATGATGCATGATGAAATGGCAAACTTTAATGAATATTTTGACAGCTGGATATTATTAGTAACTTTGACACCTGCTGAAACATAACAATTGGAAAAAAAACTATCAAAAGTAACATTTATCCTAATTGTAAGCCTTCCATCCGTACTCTATCTCTCCCTATTCCACCCCAAACCAAGCCCCAACTTCGACGTGTCTTTTTCGATTTAACCCCTACTCCTCAAACTGCCACTTCTGAATCCCCAACAAACAATTTTGACCTCAGAACTAGAGCTAACTTCATTCAGTTCTCACATTTTAAACCCCACTTCTGACATCCTGTCTGTTGCGCCTTCAAGCGCCTCTTCTATGATCTCTCCCTCTGTTATTAAAATTAAGGCAGCAAACTAGCAATGCGCTCTCTAGGCTTAGAGATAGAAAGATATACGCGAACATGCGTCTATATCTCACCTGTCTACACGATAAATCTGAATCGGTGTTCTGAGAGGGTAAAACAAAAACAATCGTCATGGTTTCTATCTAGCAGGAAGGCCTCCCTAACGATGTTACCAGTTTCAGGAAACTTTATATGAAATATGACAAGATTTTAAGATTTTCAATACGCTTCGCAATTATGTACACCCTAAAACAATCTCATACCTCCAACGCAGTCGACTTGACCACGATAAATTTTTTCAAAGTCAAGCAACAATTTTCCTCTCACCTTCTATTACCAGAACGTAAGAGGACTGCGTTCTAAAACTCATGCCGTTTTGCGTCAATCTCATGCTCTGCCATTTGACATCTATGCTCTAACTGATCCTCTAGCTTATCTCCTCTTTCCTTTAATATTTTTCGGAATAATGATCGCACACCCCTTTTGAATGACTCTTCTTGTCGAAGTGTCCTACTGGCAATTCACAACAGCTTTGACTCCTCTCTGGTTGCCACTTCAACTTATTCTAAGCTTGACTTTGTGTCAGCTTGAATAACTCTTACGTGTACATATAGAATCCTACGAACTTGCTATTTGTGCAATTGACATTTATCAGGCTCACTTGATGATATCACTGTCTTCGACAATTTTAATCGGCCTCATCTGAAATGGGCTCCATCTGAAGACATATCTTTTTTCATTGCTTCTAATCCCATTTCTACTAACGAATGTCTCTTGTTAGATCGGTTAACAGACTCTAGTCTATGTTAAGTTAGTGGCGTTTCCAACTGTATGGAAAGGCAATTAGACGTTATTTTAACCACTGCTCCCATTAGCTCCTCAGTATTGTGTTGCTATCTATCAATTTCAACTATTTATAGCTCTTACGCTCCTCTTCTTTCATTTCTCCATAACTATACCTCTTACAATTTTCACAAAGGTAATTTTTATATAATCAATACCTAAGTAAGGGCACCTTTGAGTTTACCAATCTATCTCGATGCCCTCTCCATTTTTTATAGAGAAATATGCAAATCCATTTCCCTTCATTTGACCTATTCCCGCCATAATACACCTTTTAACACATTGGCTGAAAAGTCGGTGCCGTTTTATAGTAAAACACAAAATTTTTGCAAAATTCAACGTTATTTATCAATATAGTTGCCTTCGAGGGCGATACACTGATTGAAACGATTTTTCAATCTTTCGATACCAGTTTTGTAGTACGATTTCGCTTTAGCCTCAAAATAGGCCTCTGTTTCGGCGATTACGTCTTAAATCACTTTCCGGCGAGCATTCTTTTGAGGTCTGCGAAAAGGAAATAGTCGCCGGGGGCCAAATCTGGAGAATACGGTGGGTGGGGAAGCAATTCGTAGCCGAATTCTTTCAATTTTGCCATCGTTTTCATCGGCTTGTGACACGGTGCATTGTCTTGATGAAACAGCACTTTGAAGGTCCTTGCAGTGAATGTGAATTCATTGATTAGGTTCGAACGACGAGCCACACTGTTTCAGTTGCTTAAAGACCAAGCCCCTGATGTGCTTTTGGTTAGCGAAACTAAGCTTACCAAAAGACACAAAATGAGGCACAGAAGACATGAAATATTACGAAGAAACCGACCCAATTCCATTCAAGGAGGAGGTGTTGCGATCTTTGTAAGAAAGGGACTGCGTTTCAAAAGAGTATACAGTCGTGTGGTATGTAGGTTTCAGGTGCTGGAAGCATGCATCATGTACATCCGTCTCCATGGATGTCTGTCTATGCACCTAAGGCTACTCAATCCACCTTATTCATCTCAGAGCTCGAGACATTTTTTCGATTTCTGAGGCTGGAATTGGAAGACAACTATTTTATTATCGGCGGAGATTTCAACGCCAAATATAGTGATTGGGGAAATAATATACCAAATACTAGAGGGAACCTACTATTCAATTGGTGGGGTCAGCACAGTGTGATGTATCGACTCGGCCTCAAAGCGACGGATAGTCCGTCGTTTCCTAGACACGGGTCCTATTTGGATCTCCTGCTGTTCGACTCACGAATACAACTGACGTGCACTAACCAACAAACTACAAACTGTCTACAAACTTTCGTGTATGACAGTGACCATTGCGGTCTCAGCACCGAAATAACTGTTCCCAACGAAATTGCGGAATTGGAAGAGTTTGTTCAAAGGTATTCCTACAATTATAGTAGAGTGCGTTGGACACACTTCTCAAGAATACTGACGAGAGCACTCTCCTCGAATTCGCTCTACCCGCCGTCCAATAGAAATCTGTCAAACGAGGAAATTGACAGATATCTAAAACTAATGGACAAGACAATTAAACGAACAATGGACAAAACGATACCTCGGTACCAACACACTGACGACGAAGACTTATTCCGCAACGCAACTATTGACGCACTGCACCGACATAAAAGTAGACTGCTGTCAAGACTAAAAATCTTGAACAGACAGTTTACTGACACACATAACCCGGTGATCATGACATTGAAGTCGTCGATTAAAAACCTCCAAAACATTAATAAAAAAAAATTACAGAAATTCTGTAAGTTTGTATTGGAACAATAAAATTCGGGCTGTAAACACCAGCAACCCGAATATGTTCCCGCAAATAAATAAAATATTCCGGAGAAATAATCAAAACGACCTTCCATGTCTCAAAATCGCCCGAACGACGAACAACGAACAAATACTTGTAGCAGCAGGTATCGATCCAAATGAGGCAGTTGATGATGACAACTTCTTTGTGATCGAGGATCCGCAGGAGAAGGTAGAGGCTATAGGAGCGACTTTCCAGGAAGTGTACAAGGCGAATGAAATCATTGGCCCGAACCATGACCTGGAGAGTCGAGTCCTTGTGCACAATTTCTGCCTTCGAAATGAAATTGTGAATTGGCGATTCGAGAACTCGGGTTTCACCCAGTTCAGTGACGAAAATATGGCAAATAATGTCATCACCAACGAAAGGGTATTACCACCGTTCATTTCGAAGGAAGAGCTCCAAACGATCTTCGAATCACTTAGAAGTAAGAAATCAGTGGGAACCGATGAAATACCGAACATTGTGCTTCGACATCTCCCACTAGAAGCGATGGACATTTATAGCACCCTGTTTAATAATGCAATGAATAATGCACATTATCCAGCGCATTGGAAAACTGCGGTGGTACATCCCATTCCCAAAAGGAATAAAGATACTTCCAATCCGGCGAATCTCCGCTCGATCAGTCTCCTTCCAAACATCAGTAAGGTTTTCGAGAAGGTGATCAATAGAGTCCTGACTAAGTGGGTTGAGGACAAACATATCGTTCCGGATAATCAATTCGGTTTCAAGGCGGGGCATGATATTATTCATGCCGCGTCTAAACTGGTTTCTGATATCCAATGGAACAAAGGCAAGAAACAGTGCATTGGTGCCTGCTTGATTGACTTGGAAAAGGCCTTCGATACCGTATGGTTAGAGGGACTCTTCTTCAAGTTAGACAGGTTGGGCATTAGTAAGCCTCTGCTGTATATTCTCTTTGATATGCTCTCCAGTAGACAGTTCATCGTGAAGAATGGCGATGTGACTTCCGCTGGAATATTTAACATTAAAAACGGTCTGCAACAAGGTGCGGTAAATTCGCCGATCCTATTCAACATTTACACAAGTGATCTGATAGGTTCACTTCACCATGCCATAGCGTACGCAGACGACTTAATCGCGTACAGATGAGGTCCAAAGATTGAGGTCATTAATACACTTTTGCAATGTGACTTCGACAAAATTAAGCGATATTGCCACGACTGGAAGTTGAAAATCAACTTTCAGAAGTCGGAAACCATTCTGTTTAGGACGCCTTTGTCTGGGGCCTCTAGGGATACCAAAAAGAATTGGCGAAAGTTCTCGATCATTGGACAATGCGGGTAGCCTCTTGCCTGTCGAAATGTAGTCAGATACCTTGGGATCTGGCTAGATCAGTTTCTGTATTTTGACAAAAATGTAGATGCTGCTCTGGCCAGAGCCAAAGGCGCTTTTGCCCTTACAAAGAGACTGTTTTCTAGCAGCCAACTCGATGCGAGGGTAAAGGTAATCTGCTACATGGCCCTTATCAGGCCCATGCTGGTATTTGGTTATCCCGTGTGATTCAACGTGAGAGCAAGTTTATTGGAAAAGATTCGGGTGTTTGAGAGGGCTTGTCTTAGGACTTGTCTTCGCTTATACAGAACACCAGAGTCTGAGTTCATAAAATTCTATCGCAATGAGGTCTTGTACAATAGGGCAAACCTAATAAGAGTGGACAATTTTGTTATTAAGTTGACTCGAAGGCACATTGCAAGAGCAATGACATCGTCGAACAACCTGATCTCTGGGACTTACTACCCTAATTATATGTATCATGAGAGAGTTCGCTTTGACGGCTATGTTCCTCCAGAAGCGTTCCTCTACCTAGATAGCAAAGGTCTGACCCAGGACAGATTGGCTGTGCCGCTAATCTTAGACGTTGCTCGAACAGCTGCGGACAGGCGACTCAACTACAAAAGAGACGTTGCACACGGCAGTGCGGAGTGTCTCCGGTTCAGTAGGGCGGTAGGGAGTCGCGACATGAGGGATGTTGCTCAGCAGCACCAACAATTTTGGTGGCTTTATGAAGGAGAGGATGCTTCGTCGTAGAATTCCTCCAATACTTGGTAGCTTCATGTGAAGCAAAGTGGGTCGCCTAATTTTTTTTAGCCATGGCCGGCTTATATAGTTTTAAGTAGGAGTAAGTTAGATTTAAGAAAAAAAAAATATATAAAAACACAACAAAAAAAACAAAAAAACAAAAAAAAAATATTAATAAAAATAAAAAAATTAAAAAAAAAACATAGGTATATACATATTATGTATATATATATGTATGTATTAGATGTAAGTAGATTAAGATTTATTTTTAGGTAGTTTGTAGGATTTTAGTTTTAAGTTTTATAATAAAATAGAAAAAAAGGTCATGTTACTAAGTTTTTTTTTGTAAAAAATGTTTTCTTAGTTTTAATTATAATGAATAGAAATAGTATAGTATAGTAGTAAGGTACGTCGAAAGACATAATTTAAGTGTTAGGTTTAACTTAGAGTGCCCGCATGGGGTCAGTAAGCTAGAATAAGATAATTTTAAGTTAACTAAGCTAATTTTTAAGCATTTTTTTGTCTAGCAAGTAAGAGTAAATTAAGTAATACAATAAAAATGCATATAAACTAAAATGCGGCCGTATTTCTGCGATTTCGTCCTTCAAACGCTCCAACAACGCAATGCAATAGTGGCTGTTGATAGTCTGCCCCTTTTGGAGATAGCCGATGAAAATTATTCCATGTGCATCCCAAAATACGGATGCCATAACCTTGCCAGCCGAGGACGAGGTTCGTCGCCTGCTCTCCACTCAGCTGACTGCCGACTTGACTCTGGTGTGAAGTGATGGAGCCAAGTTTCATCCATTGTCACATACCGACGCAAAAATTCGGCTTTATTGCGGTTGAACAGCTTTAAACACTCCTCTGAATCATCAACACGTTGTTGTTTTTGGTCGCTTTGAACAGAGCTTTCGCATGTCCAAATATTCGTGTATGATATATCCAACACGCTCTTTTGATATCTTCAGAGCCTCACCTACTCGATCAACTTCACTTTACGGTCATTCGTAATCATTTTGTGGACTTTTTTGATGTTTTCATCTGAAACAGCCTCTTTTGGACGTCCACTGCGTGCATCATCTTCGGTGCTTGTATGACCACTTTAAAATTTTTCAATCCACTTGCGAATGGTTTGTTCGGCTTCTGCAGAGTCCGGGTAACACTTATCAAGCCATTTCTTTGCATCGGCTGCATTTTTTCCCATCAAAAAGCAATGATAAATCAACACACGAAATTGCTTTGAATCCATTTTTTTCACAATAACAAAAACTGCTTCAGTCACAACGGTATATCTCGAGAACTAATCGTCCGACAGCTGTCAAATTTATACACGTATCTTTTGAAGATTGGTACTAACTGAAAATGGTATGGATTTAATTCAAGTGGTGCCCTCTCTTAGAAACAGCACTAACCCATGCCCATGTGTTACATCTCCCCTTGGTATAATCTGCTCTCTACGAAACAAAAGAAACAAGTTATGGGCGGTATTCCTTCACATATCTTCATTTCATAGAATTCTACAACTCTCTCAATCAACGCTACCTAATTTGTGCGTAAACCAATCTTATAAACGACCCCACGACCTTTTTTCAATTTGTCAATTGCAAAAGTAAGGTTATCCTTCCTCCCTTTCTTTCGAAAACAAATCTTCAAGTGATCCACCTACAATCGCCAACTTTTTTGCTACACTTTCCAAACAATCATTTGTCAAAAAAAATTCCTTCGTACCCTTCGATCCCTCTTACTTCAATGATCTACCAAATTTCTCCGTTGGTCCCTTACTCACTCAAAATTTCGATCATGCTGAAGAAAAGTTACAAAAACCTAAAGATGAATTTCTAGCCATCCCAAAATGGTCTTGGAAGACCTCTTTTATAATCCCGATACACAAAAAGAGATCTAAGCATGAAGTTACCAATTATCGTTCCATTGCTAAACTTTTTGAATGCATTTTATACGAAGCCTTAAGCTTCAAAAAGGCAGATCAACTACCACAAACCTAGTTGAATTCGTGTCTTTTGCTCTCACAGCCTTAGAAAATGGCAGAGAAATCGGTAGTGTTCGGTTTAGATCTGCAATTTCTGTTCCTTTCTTGGACTCTTCTGGAGTTCCACAAGGCAGCCATCTTGGTTCCCTTCTCTTCATTCATACTATTAACGATCTTGAGAGGGTCATTTAATACTTCCCCCTCTCCCTTAACGATGGCGACACAAAAAACTTATTTAAAACTATTTCTTCTCCCCATGACTCCATCCTTCTTCAAGAAGATCTCGATCGGTTTTCAATCTGGTGCCTCAAAAATTGCTGACAACTGCGCATCCCTTTACAACACTATTTTTCTCAAAACCAATCCACGTAATTTACGTTGTTCTCGTTAATTCTATCTACCGGCCCACCTCTATGGTTCCAACTGAACAATCTTCCATATGTTCCAAAAGGTCAACTCAAACCTCTCCGTTTTTGATTTCAACCAGAGTACTCCTCGTCTCAAACTAGATCTCCTCCACCTTGGTTCCTAGCTCCTAAGTTTGTTTGTTAATTTTCAATTTTAATTTTGGTGGGGGCTAACGCCCCCATTTATTTGGGGCTTAAGAACTAGGACTCAAAAACTATCGGGTCTATAACTTAACTCGTGGGGTTTGCTAGGAGATGGCGTAACTTGTATTATTCCATTGTTATTATTCCATTGGAACATGCGTTGGAAAGCTACTGTCATTGTAAGTCATTTCAGTATATGTCATTCATTTGAAGCGTAAACAACAATAATTTTTTTTCACTCAAATATGTCGAACTTTGTGCCTGAAAAAGCGTTTTTGCGGGGAGTTCTTCTTCAATACTTTAATATGAAGAAAACTGCTGCCGAGAGTCATCGTATTTTGGTGGAAGTTTATGGTGAACATGCGCTAGCTGACCGAACGGTTTGCACGATTTAAAAGTGGTGATTTTGGCTTGGAAGACGATGAACGTCCTGTGCAGCCAAAAAAGTTTGAAGATGAAGAACTGGAAGCATTACTCTATGAAGATTGTTGCCAAACACAAGAAGAGCTCGCAGAATCTTTGGGTGTCACTCAAGCAGCCATTTCAAAACGTTTAAAAGCAGCTGGATATATTCAAAAGCAAGGAAATTGGGTTCCACATGAACTCAAGCCGAGAGACGTCGAAAGGCGGTTTTGCATGTCCGAAATGCTGCTGGAACGCCACAAAAGGAAGTCATTTTTGCATAGGATTGTTACTGGTGATGAAAAATGGATCCATTACGACAACCCCAAGCGCAAAAAATCATATGTGAAACCCGGCCAACCAGCCAAATCAACGGCAAAGCCGAATATCCGTGGCGCGAAGGTAATGCTCTGTATTTGGTGGGATCAGATGGGTGTGCTGTATTATGAGCTGCTAAAACCGGGTGAAACCATCAATGGAAGAGAGCAGTGGCCGAAAAACGCCCGGAATATGCGACCAGACACGAGGCAATAATTTTACATCATGACAACGCTCGGCCCCACGTTGCTATTCCGGTTAAAAACTATTTGGAAAACAGTGGATGGGAAGTCTTACCCCACCCGCCTTATAGCACAGACCTTGCCCCTTCTGACTACCATTTGTTCCGGTCGATGCAGAACGCCCTCACTGAAATACGGTTCACATCAGAGCAGAATATCAAAAATTGGCTTGATTCATTCTTGGCTGCCAAACCGGCGTAGTTCTTTTGGGATAGGATCCACAAATTGCCAGAAAGATGGGAAGAAGTCATAGCTTCAGATGGGCAATACTTTGAATAATACTATTGTACATGTTTTTCTTAAATAAACGTTAAAATTTTGAAAAAAAACCGCACGAATTAAGCTACGAGTATATACCCAATAATAAAAATTAAGGTTTAGCAATATCTAGGAATAATCACTAGGGCTTAAAGCTAGGGATGGTGAAGGAGATTGTATTTGAGTAAGAGCGATTAAAATCGAAAACGGAAAGGTTGGAGTTTGCTATACGCAGCATACGGGAGATTGGTTCGTTAGAGCCATATGTGGTGCGGTAGATTGGTAGATAAGAGAGGCGGGGGCAACGTAGATTTTGAGGGTTAGTGCAAAAGAAAATGGAGTTGTAGAGAGACATGCAGTCGACGGAACCTGAGAGGAGTCGGTGAATGAAAACAATGTCTGCTGCGTCCCTTCGTTCCTCAAAGGTATTCAAGTTAATGAGTTTGAGATGGTTTTGATAGGGAGGTAAGGTTAGAGGATCGTTCCAAGGTATACCTCGGAGAATAAATCGAAGAAAACGACGCTGGATACTCTCAATATGGGATACATGAACTCGTTGAAAGGGACACCACCCTTGGTTAGCGTACTCGAGAAGGGGGCGAAGGTGAGTGATGTATAGTAATTTGGTCACGCACGGGTTGCAGAATTCTGCGGACCATCTTTTAACGAAGCCAAGTGATGAGTTTGTTTTAGTAATTATCTCATCAATATGCGAGCGGAAATTAAGCTCCCTATCGCATAATATGTCAAGTTCGCGGTTAGACTCAACAAGGGATATAGGTTGGCTGTGGAAAAGGTAAATGGGGGGTGGAAACTTGTTGCGTGAGAAGGTGATCGATTGACATTTGGTGACATTGAGTTTTAAGCAGTTCTTGGTGCACCAGGTGGAGAAACAACTTAGATCTATATGAAGGAGGCTGGAGTCATGTTGTGAGGAAATGGGTTTAAAAAATTTGATAACGTCACCATAGAGAGAAAGTGCTGAGTGTTGACCCTTTTAAGATCGTTAATAGTTAGGATGTAGAGAAGTGGACCTAGGTGACTACCTTGAGGAATACCAAGAAAGGGTCCGATAGGACAGACCTGAAGCAAACACTATAAAAACGATTATCCAGGTAAGAAGATATCGATTTTTGCAAAATGGGTTCAAAGCCCAGGACGGACAATTTGAACAGGATTAGTTTATGAGATATTTTGTTAAAAGCCTTACTGAAATCAGTTGTTATAACGTCGACTTTTTACCACTTTCTAATAGAACAAAGGACACGAATTTGACGAAGCTAGCGGTAGTTGATCTTCCTTTCAGAAAGCCGTGTTGATTAGGGCTAATAAGAGATTTCCACTGGAAGCTTAAGGCTCCGTACAAAATGCTTTCGAGGAGCTTGGGTATATGTGAAAGCTTAGCTATGGGGCGGTAATTAGTGACTTCGTGGAGCAACATTTTTTTAAGAAGTATGGATGGAAGGCCATCTGGGACGGGTAAGTATTCATCTTTAAGTTGTTGTAATTTATTTTCTATTACTGTACGGTCAAAACTTTGAGAAATAGAGGGGCCAATGGGGAAGTTAGATAGACATTTGAAATAAGAGGGGTTCGGTACGAAGAAATTATCGGCAAAAGATTGCTTAAAAAAAATAGCAAAAAAGTTGGCTATGGTTTGCGGACCGGTTAATCATATGTTTTCGTATGAGAGGGATGGAGGAAAGCCGCCAGAATTTTTTTGTAGTTAACGAATTGGTAGAAGGACTTAGGATCGTTTATAAGCTTTGATTGCGCACTATCAGGGTATCGCTGGTTGAGGACGTTATAAAGCTGGGCGAATTGAAGGTATGAACCGACATAGTTGGAATAGTCAGCAAAAGAATTGGATCGAAGGAAAACTGTCCATAATTTGTTTCTCTTATTACGTAAAGAGCGAAGTCTACGATTATACCACGGGTGCCTCGCAGAAGGGGTTTTATGTAAAAACACATAAAGTACAGGGACCTGCATGGGAGTGTTATCTTTATTGAAACGTAGTCAAGCTTAGAAGAAGTAGAAACAGCGACTGGAGAAGAGTTTAGGTCATTGTGGACGGCCAGTACCTCGACGGGTAAGATCATCGTCTCGAAAAACGTTGAAACTAGGGGGAAATAATTCCTGATTGCTTATATCAGGAATTAGATTAGTTTCGGTCAGAGCGTAGACCTCAAATGGGAGAGCGTGAGATTTGCGCAAGACAGCACAGGTCTCATTACGTTTTGATCGTAGAAGGTAAGAGGGAGATTATTTCGAGAGCGCATAGGAGTAGATGGTTGAAACACTGCCAATGGTAGCATGTTAGGGACGGAAAAATTTGTCGTTGTTAGCTCTGCTCCATTGAAGGTGTGAGATCCTTTTTGAGTGCACATAGTTACCGAAAGCAGCAAGGTTGTCTGAGACTTTTTGGAGTGACATATTGAAAATTTCGTGGAACTTGATATATATATAAGTTTCTCAGATTTGTAAGGTCAGTATGGAGACCTTCCTGCTGTATGGAGACCATGACGCTTGTTTTAGTTTTTCCCTCATAGCAAACTGAGTCGAATTTGTCATGCAGATGAGCTAGAAGGAGACGTATATTCTCGTTCGTCTTTTTTTCTCTAAGCCTAGAAAGTGCATAACGACATTCTGTTGCATCAAAATTTTGTTGAGTTATTTTAGGTACAGGAGGCAGAAGGGGGACAAAAATGGGGCTAGTGGACGGAGATGTTGAGGGCGAAGCAGCGGTAATTGAAGGAGCATTATACACATTTTCAGATGACGTTAGATTTTACGTCGTAGTATTTAGCTTGCACTAAGCCAAATAAACCAAAACTATAACCGAACAATTGAAACTTTAATGGAGAATACTCCGCGATTCGTTCTCGAGAGCTGGGCATCCCTCGAACATCGCTGTGGCGTATTTTGTGAAAACAAATTAGGGAGCACCGAATGAAAAACCCTGTAGTGGTTCCCAAGGTATGTGGATAACCAGAAAGAAACTGTGAAAAGTTTTGCTGTGGAGTTCGCAAAAGAATATACGGACGGCCCTGAAGATCTCTTATATCAACGGGTGACCAAATATCAATGATAGTTTTTCCAATTGTTATGTTTCAGCACCTGTCAAAGTTAAAAATGACATCCAGCTGTCAAAGTATTCAGTAAGGTTTGCCATTTCATCACGCATCCCGAACGCGCGGAAATTATTAAAAAATATTGTCGAAATTCCGGCTCAGTTGTAAATACACAACGTGAATTTCGTAGTGAGCTGAATTGGGCTCACCAGAGAGGCAATCCGGCTTACATTGCAGTTGGATTTTGGGCCTACATCCATAAAAAATTGTGCTGAGGAAGGAATTGAAGCCGTACAACCATAGACAATGCCGTGAATTCGCTAATTGGGCGCAGGAAATGTTGGCTAGAGATCCGGATTTTGGCCAACAAATCATCTTCTTGAACGATTTTGGCTCAGCGGCTATGACAACAAGCAAAATTGCCGTTAATGGAACGAACACACTCCACAAGTGTTCGGCCAAACGTCAATACATCCACAAAGATTGAATTTTTGGTGCTGTTTTTGGTCTCACTCGATTGTTGTCTATGGGGCTACATCAAGTCCTTAGTCTACGCAAATAAACCAACTACTTTGGGCAAGCTCGAGGCCAACATTCGAATAACGCCGCACATATTGGACCGAGTCATCAAAAATTGGACCGACTGCTTGAAGCACTGCCAGCAAAGTCGAGGCGCCATTGAAATGATGTGCTATTCCACACATAATGGCATGAACGTAGCTTCAAAATAAATCCGGAATCAATTTTATATCTCACACCGTTGTTGTTTTATTTAAACCTTCGATCAACGACGGCTGCTAGAACTTAGAATTTTAGACGGTGTCAATGCCACTATCCCGTTCTTCGGACACCTGAGCACCTTAAAAGGATTCAAGGTCGTACAGTGTGACAACATAACCACCCTGGATTGTCTGAGAGAGTTCGTCAGCAGCACGAAGACTCCAGAACCGCCAGAACGCGAACTTCATATTGTCGAAAAGAAATTTAGGTTAGGTTCGATGAAACAGGAGTATGATCGATATGCCATCACATAGACACCAGTATCGGTAGTTGTATTTGTTACTTACGTACAATAGGAAAAATCTTTTTTATACTTCTATCAAATCAAAGGTCTTTACAAATTACAGTCTTCCCCTTTCAGCAAACAGGAAGAAATTAAGTCAAAGACCACCGAAGACGATGAACAAAGTACTACCTCTGAAGCGAAAGATAAGCTACTCACCTTAGAGGAAGCCAAGATTCGGAATTCAAATTTGTTAAAGGTTGGTATCCCATATCATCCCCTCTACTAATGCAAAGTATTTCTATTCTAGTCTCTGGAAATTTCAAAGGCACGCCTACGATCCAGATCAACTTTCTCACCAGTCGAGCAAATTCTCCAGCAAGCAATCGAAAATTATCGAAAGAAACCAGCGCTCGTTCCAGAATAATTTACTCGTAATTAAAAAAAATCAGCTGCACCTCACTATCAGTTCCAGAAAGCTTATCAGACGCTAGCTGATTGAAAAATTATCTTGATCTAACGAAACGTTCTACTCATCTAAATATAAATTAATTTTTCTTCACCTTCAAATGTATGTACATACGTAGAAAATATGTAGAAAAGCGAATTTGTCCACCTTCATTTGTGCGCCAAGTATGTTTTATATTTGTCGAATGCAAATAAATTACCACATGTGAGCGGAATGAATATTTGCTCTTACCCCAATCGTAGAACGAACTTTGTATGTAGCTGCATACGGATAGTTGCCAAGTTACTTTGTGATGAAATATCTACAAGTACTCGTTTTTATTATAGTGTTTTAGTTTCTGACAATATGGTACAAGTATCGGTCTTATATGTACAACAGCAAGCAAGACAGCACAAATACATTTGTTTGAGATACACAACAGGGTGTATTTGCCTTTTAGATACGCAACATAAGTGTACCGATGTCGGATGTAGGCATACAATCATCACTGGAAAAGATACGTGTATGAATAGAACATTTCGATAAATGATTTTCAAAAATAAAAATGCTCTTCTCGTACTTTATGATGTACACAAAAAAATAAAAAATAAAAAGATACTAGTGATGTCAAAGAAGACGACAGGTGATCGTTATTTTCTGACAACGATAAGAGTCAGTTCACATTCGTAGATAAATCGGTTTATTTTCAAATTCTACCCCGACTCACTCTAGAATATTTTTCCGTTGAAAAAAAGCATGCATATGCCTTGATATTAGAAAAGCATGCTGTTACAAAAACGTAAAATGAAGAACAAGTATCACTTTGGAAATAGACTAACGCGGTGGCTTAATTCGTCGACTACTATGTCAGAGTGACTAGTCCTTAATCGCAAACCCAACCCTGAAAAACAGAAAAAATAATTTGTGACGTTACCAACCGTTCGGCAGCCAATAACAGACTTTGGAGGGCGAGATTCGAAAAAAGAGATAGGTCCCATTCTCCACACTTGGAGCACTGCCGGCTACGGCCAATATGTGGTGTTCAATAGGCGATGTCTTGTCTGCACTGCTACGGTGCATGTTGGGTAACTCATTGCTTAAAGTTCTCAATGGTTCTAACGTCTACGCTCTGCCATGCAAATACCGATTATGTAGCTGGAGTGTGTCATGCCTAGATATTGTACCATAACTTTTTTTTTCTTTTTTTTTTAAAAAGAACTTAACACTCAAGAGGGTATTACTACTCTTAAAATGCCGGAGCACGTGCTAAATTTTTCGGAAAATTGGATAGAGAGAGAGAGAAAGATTCTTGGGCTCAGTGGTTATTTCGCTCCATGGGTGGCATCCAACATTTAATGGGGAGACTAGTGTAAATTGGACTTGATATTATATTTAGGCAACCATTTATCTCACAAGATTTTAGTTGCCTGAAAAGAACTTTCCGATTGGGAAGCCAACATACTACCACTTGACTGGTTACTCCTTTACTGGCTTACAGTGGATAATAAACTTTTTGGTTTAACCATGTAATGTCGAAAGCCTCAAAGACGGTTTCCGCTTTCAGCAGCGTGAAGGAAATTTTGGTGAAATCCATGACATCGAGCAAGTTATAGTTTCTTCCTATTCGTCATCTATTTGGTAGAACTAGAATTTAGGCAAAGTCACAACTGTTTCCATCAAACTCCAAGGACGATTTGTATCAGCTGCTTGGGAGCTTACCTTATCATACGTGGTCCTGCTGCAGATATAGCCGTGTTTTATTGGTAAGTGACTACGCAGCTCAGCAATCGAACCCCAATAAAACGCTTTACTCACTCGGACACTCACTTTCAATCTATATTTTAAAGTTGGTACCCGTGCCATTAGTAGATGTCAAAATATTATCTGGTGGAGAAGAGCCTTTGTCTGCTCGAAGGTCCAGCGTGCAGTTCTATAAGTTATAAATATTTATTTCAATTAAAATATGTAAATCAAATGCGGTTAAATATTTTTGTTTACCTTTTTTCCATATTTCTTTTCGATCAATCTAAAAAATCACTTGTTGACATTTTTATATGCTAACGGGTATGTTCGAAAGGTATGTTGAAATCAGGAATCTCAAAGTTGCGAGGAATCTCAGAGTTTCTGCCAGCTTTTGCTCTGGTGTAATTACGGGGCTCATAATGGTGTTTTTTTTCTGCAGATCGTCTTTTATTAGCAAAAGGAGCAACTGAAAGGTTTCCTTATTAATACTTAAATAATTGAAGAAAGATTTCTCGTCACCAATTTACAGCTCTGTTGTAATAAAGGAAAATGAACCACGTTCATCTCACTTTTCTCCACGGCTTCATCCAAATCTTTGTTTTCTTTTCTTTTTGCAACTCAAATGCATCTTTACACAAATCCAGCAATTAAACTACCATTTCCACGCCTGGAAGTATTCCCGAATCCGTATTGGGAAATTGTAAAACATGCGCATTAAAACATGTACAACCCGACTAAATAATAACGTCTCTCTTATAAGAATACGCAGATAATGTAGGACACATAGTCAACGAACACATCCTTAAATAAAGTCTGACAACCTTCATGAAATACAATTTTTTACAACCCCGGTCAGCGCTCCCTGGATTTCAGAATTCCTAAGTTCTATGTTTACGAGTAGTTTTATATTCACTTATGTCGTTTTCCATTGGGCTGTCAGAAGACCTTTTTGTTGGGTACTCCGATTTTTATTTAAATAGAACACTAAGCACTTCTTCGGATTTTTATATTTTAAATATAGTTGCTTGCAAATCAATTTGAACACTCAGAATAATAACCTAGCCAAATACAGCCGATTGAACGAAAACAGAAATCTAGTTTGACACAAACACTATTTGACGTTTATAGATTTTGACATAAAATCGAGGAGAGGAATTTCGATTCAAATGAAAACGAAAAGCGAGATTTTGATTCAGAAAAAATGAGGGGAAATGGTGTAACGTAACGTTTCTTCTTCCGAACGCGGCGAAAAGCCCAATGGAAAACGACATTATATATATTACTGACCTAGTTATTGACACTTTTCGTTTTTGTTGTTGTTTGCCAAGGGATATTTTACTGAACTGGGTAGTCACTTACCAATAAAACACAGCTATTGATGAATCTCAATCCCCAATATATGTATTTATATCTTGAGCTGGGCTGTCAATGTCATGGTGCGTTTAAAATATTCCTTGTCTCTCTTTTGAATCTGGTTCATTGGCATGGATCTGTTGTGGATGGTTCCTAGAGAGCTGCCTTATGTGTCTATTGTACGAGTTTATGGTCATCCCTTTTGTGGTTCCGATAGTAAATTTAAATAAAACACATTTATAATTTAGATTTCGATCTTCCGATTATGAATGGAATATAACATCGTTAAATGTCACCCACGGGAGTTCTTGCAGGACTTGATTCTGACAAGGTAATTTTCGACGACTTTTCGACACATTTCGAACAATGAATCGGCGAATATTCGTTTTCAAAGCGTCAAGAGTTTGCAGATTATGTGCATAAACACGATCTTTTACATAGTCCCATAAAAAAAAAAACAGTCCAACGACGACAGATCATGATCTTGGTGGCCAGTTCAAATCATCAAAACGTGAAATAACTTGTCCAGGAAATTTTGGAAGTTATAAAGCCAAAACGGGTCGTATGGTGTGAGATGTGGCACCGTCTTGTTGAAACCACATGTCTTCCACATCCCTATCTTCGATTTGAGACCAAAAAAATTCGATCAACATTTGGCTATAGGGATGCGAATTGACGGTGACGGTTACACCATCCTCATTTTCGAAGAAGGCGTCAGAAGGGTGGTGAATGCGATTATGTATATGAGAACACAAGCGTTCTCACTTTAGCCTCACACCATCAACTTCTACTACACACCTCCACGAGGTCACTGCTGGGTGCATAGTAAGTCGATTGGAGATGGGGTAACCAACCCGTGTGGAAGGTTAGTGACAGCTGGCGAAAGAGGAGGGAGGAGTGCCATCTGACTCAGGCTCTTTCTCCTGTTTCCGGGCGGCAGCGGACGAATTCTAACGATTCAATAGACGGTGGCGTCCACAGTTCCAGTTAGGTCGAACTAGTATTATCTCTATATGAGCTGCTTCAACGTACTTGAATACCAAATTTATAGGGCTAACGGCAGCATTCACATCCCCGGAGCGGTTTACTGGCCCCAGAATTTGGTCCTGCCCCTTTTGTCCTAGGGCCTCGCCCTCCAGGTTAGGAGTTATACTTGGGGTTAACTGCCCAACCGCGTAAAAAAGTAATTGTTACGGAGCGACCAATAGCCTCGGATAAGGACGGATTCACCGATGGCGACCCTGCCAAATGAACAAAGGACAACGACTTCCAGATCTGCGCACGGAATGTTCGGACCTTGAACAGGCCGCGTGAAGACGAAGAAGCCCTAGACTGCTATAAAGCAGATATCACTGCCATTCAAGAAGTGTGATGGGATGGGCCGGGCAAAAGAAAGATGAAAAACTGTGATTTTTACAACGGTGATTGCTATAGAGAACGTAAGCAGCATCTATTTGGATGCGGATCTCTTGTAAGCGGCAGATTTAGGCAAGAAGTCTTGAGCTTTCGACACGTGTCGATTATAATAATCAGTATCAATGATAAATTCAGTAACATCACACTTATATGCGATCATACCCCAACAGCGGAAAAGGACGATGCTACCAAAGAAAGTTTCTACGAGCTCCTCGACAAAACCTAAGGGCAATGTCCGATGTATGACGTTAAAATCGTCCTAGGCGACTTTAACGCCAAAATTGGAAAGAAGGACATCTTTGGTAGCACAATCGGAAGACATAGCCTACACGAAATCACGTCTTTAAACGGACTTAAGCTAATCGATTTCTCTGATGTAACGCAAGCACATGGTTTCCTCAACTCAATATTCACAAGCGAATACGGTAGACACCAGATCAGCAAATTGTCAACCAGATTGATCATGTTGCGATTGACGTAAGCCACTCCTCAAGTATTTTAGATGTCTGAACATTCCGAGCGGCCAACATAGACTCGGACCACTACCTAGTCGCAGCCAAGATACGTCTACGGATATCCTAGACGCCGCAACAACGGAGAAATGCTATGAGGAGATTTAACATTGAACCTTTGCCGATCGCGTATCCCTCAACCTCTCGAGAAGTCCTTTGCAGCCAGCATCAAGGGCTGAAGACCAGTGGCTTAGGTGCCGAAAAGTGGTTTGATGAAAGTGGTTTGATGAAAAGTGCCGGGAAGCACATGCAGCAAAACAACATGCCTACAAAGCGGCGCTGCACAAAAGGATGAGAGCGGCTCGTGAGCTATACGAGCAAAAGAGAAGGGAAGAACATTGGCAATTCGGAGAAAAAAGAAAGAGTATGAGAAGCGCACGATCGAGGAAATAGAGAGGTGCTACTCCAGGAATAATGTCCGGAAATTCTACTAAAACATGTCAACGTAATAAGACCCGAACGGAAACCTGTAGATATGAACAAGGAAAAGTTATAGTAGAGTCACAGTCGGTGATGAGGACATGGAAAGACCATTTCTGCAGACTGGTAAACGTCGAAAACGACACAAATTCCGCTATCAGGCAGAGCGAACCATTCAATATTGACGATGTAAGTCAAAATTCCGTCCATCAGACTAAAATGAAGTGAGGATAGCAATATCTAAACTGAAGTCCAACAAGGCTGCTGTGCTGGACGGCCTACACGCTGAACTACGAGTATTTAAGGTAGCAGGAGATGACTTGGTAGAGAGCAGACACCAACTCATTTCCAAGATTTGGTTGGATGAATCTATGCCTGATGAATGGAACCTCAGTATCGTTTGCCGGTTCACTAGAAAGGAGACTGGACATTTGAGATGGCTGGGACATGTGGAACGAATGAACATGAACGCTCCAGCCCGCAGAATCTTCGACTCTAATCCGGAGGGACAACGCAGTAGAGGAAGGCCCGCCTTAGGTGGCGCGCCCAAATGGAGCAAGTAAGCTAAAGACCACGCTAATTGGAGAGGCTCATTTATTTATGCCAAGGTCCACCCCGGACTGTAGCGTCGCCTAAGTAAGTAAGTACGAGTAAGTATGGACCGATGACACCACCAAACTAAATTGCACACAATACAGTGACTTTTTATGGATGCAATGGTCTTTTCACCTCCCCATATGCGACAATTTTGTTTGTTGACGTATTCACGGAGTGAATAATGAGCCTCATCGCTGAAAAAAATGTTGCATGAAAATTGGTCATCTAAACGTTGATGTTCTCCATTTGGCGTATGTTCTATTCATTCCGTGGTTAGCTGGCCTCGATGATTGAGTGAGTTGAACTTTATAAGGCTGTAGATTCAAATCCAAATGCAAAATACGCCATAATGTCCTAAAAGACAAGCCCAAATGCTGGGCTAGATTTGGATCTTCTTCAAAACTTTCACTAACGGCAGCCAGATTTTCTGTAGAGCGCGCATTTCGATGATAGATAGACCATAAGACATTTGTAATAGAGCCAGTCTCTTCGATTTTATTTTTACAGTTTTGCCTATAGCGCGCTCAGATGGACGGTTATGTCGACCATAATCTGCACGTAATGTCCGAAATGTACTTACTACAGAATCAATATTTTTGTAAAACGATCCATATTGCAAAGCTGCAAGCCATAAACTAAACATATACAGTCTCGGATGATTGTTTGGTTTGACGTATGCGATTGAAACAGGGATGTCAAATGAATATTGTTGAAAAGTGTTGAAATTTGTGTTGTACCACAAATGTGAGTTAGAGGGGTGTCTTCTGTATGAATACTGTTATCTTATTTTTGGGTCTGGGGTCTAAAAAGCGACCTGGAAGTCGTTCACCTTTAAGAAGGCAAATACTGCAATTTTTTAAAGTGATTGTTGTTTCATCCACTTCGGCATGTGTTGCAGTTGTGTCAAATATTCTTCTCGATTCCTAAACGTGTGCCGTGCAGTTGAACGTCTTCTACCGATGACGATAGAGACGACGATAATGGTTCCACATTACCTAATTAATCTTCTTTAAACGTTTTATGACTCAGACATTTTGCGGACTCTGCACGTATCCTGTTCCGGGGTTATCATAGAGTCCATCCGAGTATGAGCCTACCGAGCTTGACAACTTCACAACTCTAAGCAGGGAAGAGTGACTGGGCTAACCATTTTCATTTTCGACTTTAAAGTACACTGCTGCCCTATGTGCTTTTTCTGACGAATTGCAAAAACCTTGTAGCTAAAGGCTACTCTTACAAGTAACGCATAACTACCGTGGAGTGCGTAAGTTGTTAATGCTTCGTATGCCAGTTTTCCAGTCTTCCAGAATAACAGGATCTATGACATCGTCCCAGGATTGTTTGCGTACCCAGAAAAGTTTCAAAGTTTGAAGGTGCGATCTAATTCATGGGATCAAAAAAACATCTAGTTGACGACAGGTTTGTTTTAAATGCATTTTATTATCTTAATCATTAACCCTTACATACTAACAAAAAATGCTTAAATGCTAGCTTAAAATTACTTAACAATCTTATATTAACTTATTGGCCCCACACAGGCACTCTAAGCTACTCTAAATTCTTATATCTATGTCTTTCGACTTTAGTTACATTTTATTGAAATTCATATATATTTTGTATACTTAAGGCTAAGAAAAATTTGTTAACAAAAACTTAGCATATGGAGTTATTTTTTTATAAAAACTTAATATCTAACTTAAAATAAACTTAAACCTAACCTACATACATAATACATACACATAGATATTATACACAATTATATACATATATTAGTATATACAAAGGTATATACAAAGGTATATACTAATATATGTATATATTTCTTAAATGCTAACCTAAACCTATGCAAGCTGGCCATCGGTATTCACAGTGTAAATAAGTAGGTCAGCTCTGCCTCATTAGTGAGGCTGGTCCGTAATTGACGGAAACGACGACAAAACATCTTCTCCATCATTCAACCACCAGAAATGCTGGTGCTGCCGAACGACATCCCTCTTATCGCGATTCCCCACCGCCCTACTGAACCTGAGACGATCCACACTGCCGTGTGGGACGTCTCTGCCGTAGTTTTGTCGCCTGTCCCCAGCTTTCCGAGCGACATGGAAGATTAACGGGACCGCTGATCTATCCTGGATCAACCCTATCTGATCTAGGTAGAGGAATGCTTCCGGTGGAACGAAGCCGTCAGAGCGCACACTCTCGTGGTAAAGGTAGTTGGGGTAGTAAGCCCCAGATATCAGGTTATTCGTCGAGGCCATTGCTCTTGCAATGTGCCTTCGAGTCAGCTTAATTACGAAGTTGTCCACTCGTATTAGGTTCGCCCTGTTGTAAAGGACCTCATTACGATAAAATTTTTTGTACTCCGACTCTGGTGTTCTGTACAAGCGAAGGCAAGCCCTAAGGCAAGCCCTCTCAAACACCCGAATCTTTTCCATTAAGCTTGCTCGCACATTGAACCACACGGGACAACCAAATACCAGCATGGGCCTGATAAGGG
The DNA here is from genome assembly GCA_963966105.1 of Volucella zonaria. Lineage (NCBI taxonomy): Eukaryota > Metazoa > Arthropoda > Insecta > Diptera > Syrphidae > Volucella > Volucella zonaria. The sequence continues at coordinate 99,249,592 of OZ014533.1, read as the reverse complement.
CCATGTAGCAGATCACCTTTACCCTCGCATCGAGTTGGCTGCTATAAAACAGTCTCTTTGTAAGGGCAAAAGCGCCTTAGGCTCTGGCCAGAGCAGCATCTACATTTTTATCAAAATACAGAAACTGATCTAGCCAGATCCCAAGGTATCTGACTACATTTCGACAGGCAAGAGGCTGCCCGCGTATGCAGTTAACTGCACTGTCTAAGGCCGTCCACCAGACTACCACACCGTAAGTGAGAATCGGTCTTATGTCCGAGATGTGTAGCCCGTGGGGTATCCGAGGTTGAAAGCCTCATTTATTCCCAATGGCTGTTTTGCAAGAGAATAAAACTCTTGTAGCTTTATTGACTCTTTCTTGAATGTTAGGCTTCCTGTTTAGTTTGAAGCAGCGTCTATAGTTGGAATTTTGTATTTTTTGGGAAAGAGCACAAGATCTGTTCTATGGGGATTTATTCTCAATCCACAGCGATCTGCTCAATAGCTAATAAGAAAAGACTCCCAGATTCGTGGACAAGAGAAGAAACTGCTGCAGGTGACTGGATACACGGCTTTGTCGCTAAGGAAGCCTGAAGCAACAATCTTCACAAGATCAACCAGCTTTATGCCGGCAAACATCACCGCTTTTTTTGACAACTTAAAGGTTTGCCTAATGCGCTTTAAATTTGGATCTGATAGTACAAATAATCTTGACGATCTTGACGAAACTGGGAATTCGACTGTCCATATTCCACCAAAAGTTTTGGCACCCAAGGGGGAGAAGTAAATTGGGAGTATGACCTCAGGCGAACGTTGCATCAACGTCATTATGATTGCGGATATCAATGCTATAGGAAATCATGTGCCGCCCATGTTAATTTTTCCGAGCAACATAAGTTAACCGACGCTCCACCAGGATGTATTGGGGGCGCTAATCCGTCAAGCTCGTCCAATGAGAAGCTTTTTGAGCAAGTTTTGAAGCACTTTATTCAACATGTCAAACCTTCTCAGGAGAAAAAGGTATTGTTAACTATGGACAATCATAATTCACATATATCTCTTTCTGCCATTAATCTTGCAAGTGAAGCTGGGATTGTCCTGTTACTGAAACAGCAACACTGCTCCTGTCAACAGGCATCTGTCAGTTGACTCCTGTCAAAATTTAAACTTGCTGCGTTAGTTAGTTTGTGTCTGACAGCTATTTTTATCAGACTACTCACTAATTTGAGGAGAAAATGGAAAAAAGTGAATTTCGTGTGCTTATTAAGCATTATTTCTTGCGAAAAAAACCATTACCGAGACCAAGGCTAAGCTTGATAAATACTATGGGGACTCTGCACCATCGATTTCAATGGTAAAAAAGTGGTTTACTGAATTTCGTTGTGGCCGTACAAGCATTGAAGATGCCGAACGTCCTGGACGCCCAGTTGAGGTCTCTACATCCGAAACAATCGAAAAAATTCACGATATGGTGTTGGCCGGCCGAAGATTGAAAGTGCGAGAGATTGTGGAAGCCGTAGGGATCTCGCATGGCTCAGTGGTTTCAATTTTGAATGATCACTTGGGCATGAGAAAGCTTTCCGCAAGATGGGTGCCGCGTTTGCTCACAGTCGACCACAAACGCAATCGTGTAACAACTTCACAGGAAGGTTTGGCGTTGTTTAATCGCAATATGGAGGAGTTTTTGCGCCGTTTTGTAACCGTGGACGAAACATGGATCCATCACAACACACCAGAGAACAAACAACAGTCAAAACAGTGGGTTTCTAAGGGTGAATCGGCGCCAAAGAAGGCCAAGGTGGGTTTGTCAGCCAATAAAGTTATGGCGACTGTTTTTTGGGATGCACGCGGGATAATCCACATTCACTACCTTCAAAAGGGAAGAACAATCAATGGGGAATATTATGCCAACTTATTGGACCGATTCAATGACGATTTGAAAAAAAAAACGACCTCATTTGGCCAAGAAAAAAGTTCTTTTCCACCAAGACAATGAAAGGGTGCACACATGTGCAGTTGCCATGGCAAAAATCCATGAATTGGGCTATGAATTGCTCCCTCATCCACCCTATTCTCCAGATTTGGCTCCGAGCGACTACTTCTTGTTCCCAAACCTGAAGAAATGGCTTGGTGGAAAAAGATTTGACTCCAATGATGAAGTCATCTCGCAAACAAAGGCCTATTTTGAGGACCTCGACAAATCATTTTTTTTGGAAGGGATAAAAAAATTGGAGAAGCGTTGGACAAAGTGTATAGAGCTCAAGGGAGACTATGTTGAAAAATAAAATTATTTTTTTATCAAAAAATCTGTGTTTTAATCCAAAAACACGGACTTATTGACCCGCCCTCGTATTATGCGAACTTATTGCAGCGTTTGAAAGATGAAATCAGGAAAAAAAAACGGCCGCATTTGGCGAAGAAATAAAAGTTTGTTTCATCAAGACAATGCACCAGTTTACACATCCGTCATCGTGATGGCCAAAATCAATGAGTCAAAGTTCGAATTGCTTCGTGCTGCACCCTATTCGCCAGAATTAGTCCCCTCGGATTGTTTTCTATCTCCGAATTTGAAAAAATGGCTGGGTGGTAAAAGATTTGCCAACAGTAAAGAGGTGGAGCGGCGACCGTCGAATCACTTACGTCGTCGGATACTAAAAAAGTAAGCCATTTTACCAACTCTATATCAGCCCGACGGCGGCGGACCTTAAGCCATAGTATTCGGACGGGAATAATTTCAAAACTTCTGCAAGAGTTAAATATTTCCCGCAAGGATGACATATCACAGGAATTGGAACTGAGCAGAATTGAAAATGATAACAAGGCACTGAGCAATATAATTTGTACTTTTAATTAGTACACAAATCCATTCGACTATAACTTGAAAAGACCCACTTATTCAATGTTACAACTGGCAGAGCAGCGTCGGAGCAAACAACTAACTTTTTTTTAAATATGAAAAAATTCAGTAAAGCTCTAAGATTGACATTTTTAGAAGAATGTTATATTGATTGTTCCCGTTTCGGAAAAACAATCAAACGCAATGTCATAAACAAATTTGCTTCAGAAAATATTTAAAAAATACAAAAAAGTAGGGACGGCAAGCATTAATTAAAATGGAACGTGGTACATTTGGTAGGTTACTGGCAATATCTCTGGAAAAGCAAATTGATATGTAAATATATTTGTCATATCCCTTGTCACCTGCTCCACCAGCACACTGTGATCCTTCTGGTGAAATGTTCAAAATTAATAAGTCCGCTCTGGCGAAAAAAATTTCATCTCTTTCCGAGCCTGATGAGCCCAATAGCATTGATATTGACCTTATAGATGGATTTAATTTTTTGCACCATTTGGGCTTAAGCTTGCCCCGAACTTTTGAAAAAGTTGGTAGGTATTTCAAACCATCGTTAAAAGATATCGAACGCCGTAGTCGTCAGGAGCACGATGTTCCCTATAACATATTGGGCCCATCACAAATCCGTCCTAATGACTTCTTAAAAAGCTTGAAAAATATGAAATTCTAGAAAGCTTTAGTGAAGTTTTTGGGTGAGGATTGGACGAGAGACTCTGCGGTAAAAGAATTGCGTCTGATCGTGGAAGAACGATGTTTCTCATTTACCTCTGTGAGTGATAGAATTCTTTAAATTGAAGAAACAGAGTTCGAATGCAATCACGAGAAAGCCGATACAAGACTAATATTTCACATGAGTAATCTGAAAACTAACTCAAAAATAGTTGCTAAGGTATCCGATACAGATGTATATTAAGAATTTTATTGGGTAACATACACAAGTTGCAACATTTAGAAATTTGGCTTACAGGCGCTACATCGAATTTAAAAAATGTCAGTGGCATCTAAATCTCTTTATCTAAAAATCTTGGCCAAGATTTACGTCTTGCTTTGCTTCCATGTTTTTACAGGGATTGATTACACAGCTTGTTTCTATAGGAAAGGCAAAATAAAACCCTTTGAACTGCCTACATAAAAACAAACATTTTCTAGAATGTTTTAAATCTCTGAACAATCTATATGATACAGAGAACGAACAGAAAATGCAGATTTTGCAGGAATTTACATGCAAATTATATGGCATAAAAAAATGCAAAAGTGTAAATTCAGCAAGATTAGATATTTTTCAGAAATTGTACACTACTTCCTAATTTAAGAACTTTGATTCTAGCCTTATTCCACCCTGCTAGAATTCATTACAACAAAAGATTTTAAGAACTATTTATATAAATTCAATGTGGTAAAATGCTACAGAAGTCGATTGTTCAAAATAAAATCTCGAAAACTGTGGCTGAATTCTCAAGGACGAAAAGCTTAAACCTCTTTGGTCTGAAGGAGATCCGACACCCCTTAATGTTGATGATATAATACATATGTACATAAGGACAATTTTAGTGATGAAGAAGAAAATGAGTTATTTGACGAGTCTGATGATGATTCTGAGTAGCTTTAGGATTAGGGTTCAAAAGTTAGGCAGACCGACTGATCACATCTCCTCTCACCATCTACTTCACAGGTACCCGATGACGTAAGTAATGTGACAGCCGGCTCTTCGTCTATCTGCGGTTGATGGCTATTTTAAGGAGCTCGACGTTAATGAACATAGCTGAGAAAAGTGTATTGAACTAAAAGGAGACTACGTAGAGAAATAAACATATTTTTCCAAATTTTTTTTGTGTTTTCTTTGTTATGTAGGTTGAGTACTTCTGGGACTACCCTTCTAAGATAATTCGAGAATGCCAACCTTCTCTGAATGTAGTTGGAAGACTAAATTCACTGCATATCAGGTCACATTATAGGAGATGCTATCGGCGTTGACCTTGCTAAGCCAGGCTCAGAGGAGAGTTTCACAGGACCTGAATCCATACGAATGTTTCGTGAAGTTTTTGCTGTCTGTCAGTAGGAAACACTGTGAATTGCTTACTGGCGCGTCGTAAGTGTACTAGACATAAATGATATACCATATTGATAAAAAAGTTCACAGGGGACATCACCGTGTGGCGCTCCCATATTGTTCTGATTTGAGTTCTGTTTTTTTTAAAGTTGGTAAATCTGTTGTTGACATTCCCTCTAAATCTTAGCATTATACCTTGACATTTGCAAAAGTTACGTAGCCAAGAGTACATCTATCTCTGTGTGTGTTGGCGATTTTTTACAATTTTAGAAATGGATTTCAATTTGCAACAACGAACTTGTACGAGTATTAAATTTTCCGTAAAAAACGGATTTAATGGTGCGCGAACGTTGGAAATGTTGGAAAAGTGTTTTGGCAACGATTCTCTAAAGAAAACGGTGGTTTACCAGTGGCACGAGTGGTTTAAAAGTGGCCGTGAGTCAATCGAAGATGATGAACGCAGTGGCAGACCATCAACGTGAAACCGACGAAAACGTTGATGAAGTAGTCGTAAAAGAAATGTTGGTCAATAACCGCAAATTAACCATCAGAGAGATATCGGAGGACTTGGACATTGCCTATGGATCCGCCCAAGACATTTTGGTTAATGATTTGGGTTTCCGTAGTGTAGCAGCAAAGTTGGTGCCAAAAGACCTCATTTTCATGCAAAAAAAGACCGTGTTGACGTCGCAAAAGAGATGATTTGCGAGGCTGAATCCGATCCCACATTTATCAAAAGGATCATTACTGGAGACGAGACGTGGGTTTATGAGTACGAAACGCAATCCAGACAAGTGAATGGCGTTCACCAAATGAGCCGAGACCAAAAAAACCACGTAGTTTTCAGTCAAAAAATAAGGCAATGCTCACGGTTTTCATGGATTACAACGGTGTAGTGCGTTATAATTGATTGATATTATTTGGGCGTTATGAGACGTTTGCGTGAAGCAATTCGCCGAAAGAGACCAGAATTGTGGGCAGAAAACTCGTGGATTTTGCATCATGATAACGCACCGTCGCACAGTGTGACAATTCGCACATTTAGCGGGATTTAATTCAAAAATCGACATGCACAAATGTAAACAAAAAACGGTTTTTCTTAAAACTTAAACCTCCCACTGAATGACTGCAAAAAAAAATTTATGATCAAGTTGTGTACAATTATTCATAAGAAGGTCAGCTTTACGAGCAAGCGGTAACGTTTTTTTTTTTTCAAGTGGTTCGCGTGGTTTTAAGTTAAAGTTAAATTTTTTTCTAATAAATATAATATTGTTGAATATTAAAGTAAGTTGTTTTGGGATAAAAAGTGTTTTCGTAAAAATTAGGGGTGCTTGAGAATAAAAAATTAGTGATAAATTATGTGTTTTATGTGTTCATTAGACCAAAAGTGTAATTGTTCAGTGATTTTCAAGGTTGAGACCATTTTTATTTTAAAGCCTTATATATGTGGAACTAAAAAGTGTTTTGACTTTTTGCGCACAGGTGCGACACCCATACTAAATTTTTCGTAATTTAGGATGACAACCGAAATTACGAAAAAACAAATTTTTGATATTTGGATTTCCAAAATCAAAATTAAGCGCTTCGATGCTGTATTTGCTTTCGTAATGGATTGTTTTAATAATTTTCCATTTTCTGAAGAGGCAATTAAGTCATTAAAGGTAACCTTGAAAAATTTATGTTTGAGGTTTGACGAAAAAATGGCCAAAAATGGTCGCCATAGAGAACGCTTCGAAAGCAATAATTGTGCCTGGTTAAATGAAACTTTAACAGTATCACAAACTGTTTTAGAAGAAATTCCGTATTTATCTCATGGCACCATGGTATTAGGAAGACCAAGAAAAAGCTTTGAAGAGTGCTGTGAGTAGACCAAGAAGGGAAAAGTACAAACACTTCTAGATTCATCTAGCGCTGAAGACATCAGAACTGCGAATGAAATAAACCTTAGGAAAGCTGGAAAGAGAAATACTGCTATCGCAGTTAAGCAATTATCAATATGTTCCCCAAAAAGAGGTTAGTTTTATGCTTAAGTCAACTTTTTTTTTTTGTTATAAATTTTATCATTTATACCTAAGGTTCAATTGTAAAGAAAACACTGGAAACACATACTCGTACATCTGACTTTTTGCCAATATCTGCAGATGATGCATTAGCAATGATAACAGACGCACAGCTATCCACTCATCAGTACGATATAATACGTCAAAAAATTAATATAAATGTTCCAAATCTACTACCTTCGTACCACAAAATTAAAGAGGCTAAGGCAAAATGCTATCCCGATAGCAGAACTGTGAGTGAGTCTTCTGCTGAATGTGGCTTACAAAGCTTCGTAAATCATAGCATTGAAAGTTTATGCTTAGCTCAAAAAGATGTCTTAGATTCTATTTCGGATTTTAAGACTGGGCTTAAAGAATTGTTCCTGCTCATAAAATGGGGTTGCGATGGTGCTCGAAACCTCGAAAACCTCTTTAGTATTTCCATGGTGACAATTCAGCTATATTTCTTACAGGAAGAAAATAAAGAAGTGGTTTGGCAAAATCCAGCTCCATTATCCACAAGATACTGCCGGCTTATTAAATTGAACTTTGCAAAAGAAACGATAGAATTGATCAAGTTGGAAGTAGATTCAATACAAGAACAAATTAAAATGTTACAGCCAGTTGAGATAAATAATGACAGCTTTCATATCCAAGTAAAACCAATTTTCTTACTTACCATGATCGACGGCAAAATATGTACTGCTTTATCACCTATAACTTCTTCGCCACAGACCTGTTATATATATTTGCGGAGCAAAACCATCTGAAATGAACAATTCAACCAAACTTTCAGAAAAGCAAGTGGGCCAACAAGCAATTGGTCCATTACGGCTAAGTCCCCTTCACTCTTGGATCCGATTTATGGAATGTATCCTACATATCGCTTATAGACTGGATGTTAAAGTTTGGCAGGTTAGAGACCAAGAGAGTAAAGAAAAGGTTAAAGCAAGAAAAAAGTTGATTCAGGATAGATCTAGAGCGGAAACTGGGTTGATATGCCAACTCAACAGTCAGGCAATACGAATGATGGGAACACGGCCAGAAGATTTTTCAGAGATGAGGAAAAAACTGCTGAAATAACAGGGATAGATAAGGAAATTATCCAAAAATTTCATATAATTTTAGAAGCGATTGGGTCTGGGTTTCCAATTGACATACATTTGTAAGAGAAAAGAGAGAGCTATATATCAGAAAGTATGGCTGGTTTTGTATGCCAGTAAGTGTACACAAGGTATTATTTCATGGGAAACAAATAATTTCTACTTGTATACTTCCAATTGGACAGCTTTCCGAGGAAGCTCAAGAAGCTAGAAACAAGGAAAATCGAAAATTTAGGGAGCTGTTTACGAGGAAAACCTCGCGAGTGGATACGAATACTGACCTTCTTAATAGGTTACTAGTATTCTCAGATCCAAGTCTTCGATGCATTCCAAAAACAAAAAAAACACTAATTGAACACGAAGTTCTACAATTTTTAAATATAACAACTGAGTAATAAAATGCAAATTATTGGCTGTTGTATATTTTTTTTTTCATCACAACTGTTATAGATATGTTTACTAGATTTATTACATTTCATTCTATAAACAATTCTCATAAAATTAAGTAAAAAACATTTCACAAGAACATTTAAATCTAAGCGCTATTAATTTAATCCCGCTAAATGAGCGAATTATCACACTGTGCGTCGCACAGTGCCATCATTATTCGTAATTTTTGGATGAAAAATGCAACAAATACCATCCAACAGCCACCGAATTCACCTGATTTGGCTCCCTGTGATTTAAAAAACCAGTACGGGGAACGCGTTTTAGCAGCCGAGAGGAAGTAATGAAAAAATCGCAGGAAACACTGATGGACATACCGAAAACCGGATATAAAACATGTTTCAAGGATTGGATCAAGCGCTGGCATAAGTGTGTTGCAGTCGATCGGGATTACTTTGAAGGGGACAACATAAATTTAGATGAACAAACTTGTATTTTTAATTTTCTGAATAAATTCCGGAAATTGATCAAGGTGGTATGACATGATCTCTGTGGATGCCTGGTCTAGGCTCGCGTCAGTCTTCGCTGATGGGTGTTGGCTCTGTAGGAACTTTACCAATGAAATTTTTACTCATCTTTATACGAAAGTTTAATATTAAATGAACGTACAAGGAGCATAGTGAACCAGGTCCTTTTCTGAGTGCTCTGTTTCTACAAAAAAAAGTATCAGTATCTTTTGTTAAGAGTATCACAGGGTTTTCGACTATCGCGTCCATCAGTCACATGGGAAAGATCAACATTCATCGGTGTGGAAATTATCATCAAGGTTATGAGGTAGTTTCCACCTAAGCAATATGTACGTGTCTTTCGGTTAAGATGTCACAGGATCTCGATCGAAAGACACTTATCTTCAAAAGAATCTCAAATCTCTAGGCACATATACTATTTTGATCGAAACTTAAAAGACAAGTCTTGTACATACCAATAAAGTCTTTTATTTTAATTTTAGGGGTGCAATACTTAAAGCCTGAGACTACTACATGAACGTTGTAGTTGTTAGTAAATAGATGTCGTTGTACTATCAATGTTTGAATCTCAAAAAATTGTAAAAGATACGAGTAAATTGCACTTCCATTATACCGATCGTAGGCACACAGTAAAAAGTTAAAGCATGACAACCTCAAGTATTGTACAATAGATCATTTGCGGCAAGTGCTCGTCTCATCAATCTCAGTTATTGAAAAACATTGTCATGCAATCATTGTATCTTTTCTTTTCTTGTCAAACCGATACCAATATTCGTTTATCTTCCTGTGACCCAAATATTATATGCATATCTACATACATATTCAATTTCTCGTTATTATCAAATTTCACCCGAACAGCACCTTTGAAGTTCGTATCTCAGAATTCTTGTGCACACACTTATACTCGTACCTAAAAAAAAAAAAAAAAAGTATCTAAAAAAGAGAAAAAAAAATATCTGAAACTGATAACGAAATAAATCAAGTTGACGACGATTGACGATGATTTTTATGCTGATCATAAACTGTCAATTTGACTTATCTGACTGACTGATTTTATAGTGAACTGCCGTTTCCTGCAATTTGTTGGAATGATTTCTGGTTCTAGGAAGAAAAAACCGCATATGCTTCCATTAATTTGTTATAGTCTTCAATTAGGCTCCTCTGGAAGACTCTCTGAAACAAAAAAAGAATATTCAAACAGACTTCATTCCATGTTTACTTCTCAGGCAGTGGTATTCCCGACCCCGTTCGAACCATTGATCGAAGAACAATTGAACCAGGTGAGGAAATATTGAAAGTATGGAAGCATGTCAACGCCGTCGACGTGTACATTTTCTCTATTTAGAGAGACATGCGAGTGTATCATCTTAAAGTATACTCCGATATGGGACTGAATACTCCTACTAAGACCCATCACAATCGGTCTCTATAGAACGAACGTAGGTTCATACACCACGTTTCTATATATGCACCTTACTCGTGCTTCATATATGTACATATGTATACAGCTCTATGTACTTCAAATGTTGTCTCTTGATAGAGAGGTTCTGATAACAAACATTTAACTGCCTCAAAAGACTTTACCCCATTTCAAGATATACTTTTGTACATTCATAACTTTTTAAACTTAACTGAAAATTAGTTCAATTCAGTTCCATTTTCATACGCGACAGGTGAATGTTGAAAGCGGAGTCTGTTTATTTCGCAGATCAAACCTTTAGACCCTACTAAGAGTATCTGAATTTTGTTTAAGATATTTTGCATACAAATACAATCAATTTTGAATTTCGAATCTTTAAGTAGCAAATTACTTAAGCCAGGTGAATATAAACTGTCCCTTGAGAAATTGCATTTGATAAGAGTTTGTTCGTTTGGCTTAAGTATTTTCGCACTTAATTGCCAACAGTAGCAGCTATAAAAAAATTGACAACGTGTGTGATTAGAAACGATTTTTGTTTTTTTTTTTTTAAGTGTGCGCTTTAAGTGATTAAAGTTCTTATACGTTGGCAGACTAATACAATATACAAGTACGAGTATATAAAAACTTAAAGAAAAAAAAAAAAGAAAATTATAGAGTGTTATCTTTTGATTAGGACTTTTCTTATGTGTATGACTGTATGACTTAATCGAAGCGCTTAAAGGGAAATCCCAATAGAAGTTATAAAAGTGTTTATCTTTGATTTACTCAATTTATGTGTCAATGTGTCTTAGAAGTCAAATTGAAATCCAATTTCAAGATCACCCTGTCGATCAATCACTGGGTGCTACTTTGAAGGATTTTTGTTTTGACAGAGTTTTTTGTTTTTTTTTTTTTTTTTAAACTTAACAATCTTTATAGACTTCTTTTATTAATGAGATATTTTGGATGATTAGATATGAAAGCCGATGCGTATGCAAAAGCGTTAAATTTGGCGAGAGAATTTTCTCAAAAAATCGTGGGCAAATTTCTCTTTTCTATTTAAGAGAGAGAGAGAGGGAGGGAGATTTTGTAGACGTGTCGTCTGACTTGGACTACAGTGAAAGCCATAAAATTGCAAAGACTGTGAATACTCATAAATTGATCAGTCGACACTTCAATGATGTGGCAAGAGTGGTTTTGATAATGAATGTGCTTTTAGTTTTTTTTTTTTTTAACATACAAAACCCAACACTTACTCGTATGTGGCAGAAGTGCCATGTGGTAGAGTTTGCGTAATTTCCGTTTCGTAGAATGTTGTTCGTCATATCTAGATGATAGTTTGTGTGGATAGGGGTTTCGATTTAATGGAATTGATTTTATTTATATTTTAGATATACATATAATAGACATATATATATATATATAGATTGGCGCCAATTTAATCTAATATCCATTAATTGAATGCCAATGCTTGTTTTTTTTTTTTTAATTTTTATTTATTCAACCCGAACAAATAGTGATATCAGGAAATTGGTATGAATTTCGTTTTATTCGACGTGACGTAAAATATAATTTTCAAATTATGTGTAGTAGACTAAAAACACAACTTTTTGGCACAATTCTACTTAATTCATCTACATACACAGTCTCTTTCTAGAGCGATAAAGGGTGATCAGATAAGAACGATAGGAAGAAAAGTTTAAATAAAACAACATCCGTGTAAGATAAAAAATTGATTCTGGATTTATTTTGAAGCTACATTCATGCCATTATGTGCGAAATAGCACACCATTCAAATGGCCACCTCTAACCGATCCAATATGTGCGGCGTTATTCCGGCAATAGCGTGTCGCATGTTGGCCTCGAGCTCGTCCAAAGTGGTTGGCCTTTTAGCGTAGACTAAGGACTTAACGCAGCCCCCGAGAAAATAATCGAGTGGTGTCAAATCGCACGATCGCGGCGGCCAAATTGATGAATGCCCGCCATGAGATGACCCAGTCGCCAAATTTCAGTTTCACAACTTCGAGGGTTGCGTCGGTTTTATGGCATATAGCACCGTCTTCTTGTAACTACAGCTCGGATATATCGAATAATCGAATAATATGATTAATATCAACTTCACTTGTAAGCTACAATTCCAGTTTTCTTTTTATATCTCACTATTCACTATTAACTATTCTATTTGTTGTTTGAGTCTCTTATTGAGGGGGCAATTTTCCGTTGGTACCATTAATGGGTGACATCGGCGGAAATCTATCCGTAGGCAATGGCTCAAATGATAACCTGCGCGTTCTTCTTAAAATCTTTTGTGAACAGCAAGAAGGCCTTAGGGTATGCCACATCAATGCACAAAGTTTATCGGGGAAAATTGACGAATTTAGATATCTGTTTGTTGGTTCCTGCGTTGACGTTGTATGTGTATCTGAGACGTGGTTTGATCCGAGGGTAAATGACGAGCCATACTCCATGTGCGGTTATAAAATCTTTCGCGCTGACAGGAAAAATAGAATCGGTGGTGGCGTTCCTATTTATGTTCGTGATAGTTTAACTGTAAATCCTCTGTTTGAGTCACCCCCCGATAATGATTTTCAATATTATTTTATAGAAATTGAAAAAAGGAAATGCCTGTTTGGTGACGTTTACAGACCCTACAATAATATTGACCTGTCATCCCTCTTTGACTTATTAGAAAATTATTCGTCGTTATACTTGCGAACTATTGTGTGTGGTGATTTTAATTGTAATATTCTTGAACATATGAGATCGTCATCTTTTATTGATTCCATTAAAATGCATGGTCTTGATGTTGTAAATTCGACCATTCCAACGCACTTTACTAGTTCCAACAGCACACTCTTGGACATTTTTATCACCAATGACTGTCAGGAAGTGTTCTTTACCTAGGTTTCCGCTCCTGTTTTTTCTAAACATGACCTCATTTTTGCCACTTTTAATCCGGTCACCAGTAATAAACAATCGGTTTATACATGCAGGGACTTAAAAAATCTAAATGTGGAGCAACTTGAACAAGACCTCCTTTGCCTTAATTGGCATAACGTATTTTTTGGAACATCGGTTGATGCCCAAGTTGAATTTCTCCATTACGTAGTTTTAAAGCTCTTCGATAAACGTGTTCCTCTAAAAAGGAAAGCTGTCAAATGTAATAGCATAAAGTGGTTTACCTCTGAAATTTTTAAGCTAAGAAACAAGCGTGATGCTGAATTCAAAAAATGGAAACGATTTCGGATTCCCGAATAATATGACAGTTGTCGGTTGTTACGTAACATAGTTAACTCGAAGATTAAAGAAGCCAAACGTCGCTATTATGCCAAGCACTTCGATCATAAACTTCCAACCAAAACACTTTGGACAAACTTACGAGAATTAGGTGTAGGTAGTAACTTGAAGTCCATGGTAGAACAGGTCGCTATACTTCCATATTTGTCAAAAATATTTGAAAAAGTTATACACCATGAAATATCTAGTTTTCTTCAACAAGAACAAGTTCTTTGCGCCCACCAGTCTGGATTTCGGAAACACCACAGCTGCACATCAGCTCTTCTAAAAGTATCCGACGACATGAGAGTTGCAATAGACAAGAAGCAAATCACCCTTATCGCTCTCCTAGATTTTTCTAAGGCTTTTGAAACGGTTGATCATGAACTACTCGTATCAAAATTGATAAACTTCTATAATTTCTCTACATCAGTCGCTAATCTCATACGGTCCTATCTGGTTGAAAGAAAACAAGCAGTTCATGTAAGCAATCCTGTGTCAGATTATATTGCAATTTCAGTTGGAACAAGGATCCATTTTAGGTCCCCTACTTTTCGCATTTTTTATTAACGATCTTCCCAAATGCATTAAAAGTTCAAATTTTCATATGTTTGCTGACGATATCCAGCTCTATTTAAGCTTTGAGAATGATCTTATTCATCATGCCACTTTGAAATTTAATGATGACCTAAAACGTATTCACTGCTGGGCCGATGAAAACTTTCTGCAGTTTAACCCAAGAAAAACGAAGTGTCTTCTCATAAATAGAAATCCGTTATCTCTGATAAACGTTCCTCCAGTATACCTTGGTAATGAACCTATAGAATTTGTAAACAAAGCCAAAAATCTTGGTATTTGGTTCAATATAAAATTAACCTGGGACGACCACGTTTGCTCACTTGTGGGAAAAATATACGGATGTCTTAGAAATCTTTCCCAATCTCAAAACTTCACACCAGTAAATACGAAGATCATGTTGGTCAAGGCCGTACTCATTCCTATGATAACGTATGGCTGCGAAATTTTTTGCTGCACCGGCGCCTTTGTCAGACGTAAGCTCAACATTGCTGTTAACAATGTTGTGCGATACGTATACGGCCTAGATCGTTTTGCTCATGTGTCGGCCTATACCAAAAATATTCTTGGTTGCAGACTCGACCGATATTTTGACTACTGCGCAATCAAATATCTACACAGGATTATAATCAACCAACTAAGGTTTTCGCAATCAAGTAGATCTTTAAATTTAATTGTACCTCGTGTTGCTTATCAAGTTACTGAACGACAGTTTTTCATTCACGCCATTCGCCTTTGGAATTCACCCCCCCTTAATATAAGACGACTCTACAATACAAATAGCTTTAGTGAAACTCTCTTTCGACATATAACAGAAAACTAGAAGGAATACAAATATTTTATTGTAATTGTTCAAGGAAGCTTATAAATTTTTATTTTTTTTTTCTTCTTTCAAACACATGTTAATATTTTAAAGTTTACTTTATTGAGAAGAATTGTAATTTTAGTTTAATCTTAAATCGCTTATTAATTGTATCACATTTATAGCTTAAAGATTTGAATGGTCTATTATAAATGTCGTTGTTATACTGCAATAAAAAATACTGAAATACTGAAACACTGAAATATCGATGTTGTCGAGCTCTTATCACAGAAAGTCGGTTAACATCACTCTATACCTGAGATCACGGTAACGGTGTCACCTTCCTCATTTCTCATGCCGTAAACCGTACCAAACAGTCAATCTTTGTGGATGCATTGATGCTTGGTCGATAACTTGTGTATCGCGTTCGCTCCAATAACGGGAAATTTCGCTTCTTGACATAGCTGCTGTGCTAAAAAAGGACCTCGTCCGAGAAGATGATTTTTTGGCCAAAATCCGGATCCGCAGAAAACATTTTTAATGACCAATTAGCGAACTCACGGCGTTGTCTATGATCGTCCGACTTCAATTCTTGCGTTAGCACAATCTTATATGGATGTAAGCTCAAATCCAACTGCAAAGTAAGCCGGATTAACTCTCTGGGGATGCCCAATTCAGCTGATCTGCCCCGCATCGACATTTCTGGGTCTTCTTCCATACTGGAGGCTATGTTTTTCTTTCATTTCGCATCAATCTCTACTTGATTGGTGGTTTAAGATCTAAAAGAGTGTACTCACGTTCAAACTATTCCACGGTGCGGCGAATTGACGACCGACCTCACCACGAAATTCACGTTGCGTATTTACAACTGGGCCGGAATTTCGATAATATTTTTAAATAATTTCCGCACGTTCGGAAAACGTAAAACGATGCCTGATGAAATGGCAAACATTACTGAATATTTTGGCAGCTGGATGTCATTGGTAACTTTGACATTTGACCATTGCAGCGCCATATTTCTATGCCTTTCTTATAGAACGATTTGTCCAAATACGCTTCAAGTTTAGCCATCACCTCTTCATTGGAGCCATATCTCTTTCCGGTGAGCAATTTTCTTGTGGTTTGCGAACAGGTAATAAGTTCATGTTTCATCCATTGTCCCATACCGCATGAACAAATTCTTTTCATTTCGCTTAAACAGCTTCGAACAGGGCTCTGAATTAGCAACACGTGTTTATTTTTGTTCAGCTGTGAGCAAACGCATTACTCACTTCGAATAAAGCTTCGCAAATCCAAACACTTATGCAAAATATGATGTACGTAGTTTATTGATACCCTCAAGCGCATTTTCGGACGTATTCTAAAAGATACCGTGATTCGTTCCTAAGCGGTACAACTCGCTTATGGAATGACCTGCCGATCCTTGTTATTCCTTGGTCGTTATAACTTGCAAACATTTAAAAACAATGTACATCGGCACCTGTCTTTTCTTCCTCCCTAAATTTCCTTCGCCCACGCTGTGTACAAAAATTTTAATTTTGAGCACGTGCTCAATATAAAAAAAAGAAAAAGAAGAGTATCTCTACGATGTCAGCTATTTCACGCACTTTCACAATTTTGTTTTTTTTATGTTTTCCAGTGTAACAACCTCATTTGGGCGTCCAGGGCGTTCAGCATCATTTGTGATTGTACGATTCCTTATAACACTTTGGAAGCCATTCTTGAGTTTTAACGGTATTTTTCCCATCAACGTACGAAATTCGTTTCTTTCTATAGTTTTGAATATCAAAGGGTGCGTCAGTAAAATTTCAATATCATGATGACAAATAGTCGAAATGTCATCGTTTGAAGGTTGGTACTAACAAAAACTCGTATGAATATGTTGTGTTATATAAGAGTTTCGGGGCTTCGCGAATCACCTGTTATTTGCCGATTGGCCCAGATGTCTGCTCCTTAAAATGTCATTCGTTGGGACGGTTTAACATTTTTCGATGATCGTCTAAGAACTACTTCCATGGTATGCGTTTGTATTGTCGACGGTGTGGTTTTCTCTGGCCCTAGATCCTTGGTTATCGCTACCGGCGATGATAATAAAGCCTTCGGAGGCAATGCTGATTAAAACTCACAATTAGGAAATACAATATGATATATAACACCAATATGCCCTCCACGGACCTGAGTGAATAAGCGGATGAGATAGGTCCAATTTTTCATCACTTCTTCACATCTTCGGCCGATATACAAGGCGGAGCAAAAGTTATCAACCGCTGTTCTTTGGCTGTAATTTTTTTATGAATGATTAACTTAGGTTCTGCTATTAGATTATGTTTATGTGATATCTTAAATTTTTTTTTTAAGTCAAGAAAATGATATCGGCTACGTGGGCGCCAATTTTTATCATTTTCCATTACTCTTGCCAGAGCTTCCGACGATATCTCCTCGCATTCTTGACGGATATTCTATTTGATGACTTCAAAACCCTGAGGCTTGTTAACATAGACTCGTGACTTCAAAAAACCCACAAAAAGAAGTCTGGAACTGGTTAATCAGGCGATCTTACCGGCCGGTGCAAATCGCCAAAACGAGAGATTAGGCGACCCGAAAATGCAGCCATCAGAATTTCAGTTGTGGATCGTGTCAACTTTAAGAATCTTTACATCGTTGGTTTCGTTGTTTCTTCGCGATATTTGGCTAATGGACCGCTCTTGTAATGCTTGCAGCTTGTAGATGTGCGTTTGTGACGCACCTCTCCACGCCAGGACTTCATACCGCAGCCTAGACTCCACAAAGCGTGATGTATTTGTTTTTGCACATGAGTAGTCGCTTTATATTGTAGGCAAGCTAATGCAAACAGAGAACTCCGCAGCTTATTGCGTAGATTGTCGATATGTAGTTCCCAGAGAAAATGGCTGACTATAGTGATTCCGAGGTATTCCGAGGTAACTCTATTACTTCAGCTCTTAATGGAGTGGCACACTTGAAGCTTTTGAGCTCTATTTGTGTCGCTGGGTACTGTAAGCTGCGAATAGGCATAAGCTTGGTTATCGACCCATTGATAACAAGACGCCGGTTCTGCAAATCCACTTTTCATCATCCATGTTGCCTCTTCTATGGACTTGTGACATATTAAGATTGCCATGTCATTTGCATACGCGAATGGTTGACTCACTTTGAAACAATTTAGCGTTGAATCGTAAACAGAATAAATAGCAGAGAGGCAAGTTTAGACCCCTGTGGAATATTGTATTGCACTTCGTTTTCATTACTGTAACAGATTTTTATTTTCACAGGAAAGGTCCTGTCTCTCAGATACGAGTAGTCTACCATCCATTCTGCCAGCTTTCCTTTGATTCCGACGCATCGATTAGCTTATTGTGGTCAAGAGTATCGAAGGCTTTACTAAAATCCAAAAACAGAGCTAGTACGTGATGACGTTTGCTTAGACTTTAGTTGACTAAATCTGCAAAGTCACTAGCAAGTCGGTTTGTACTTTTCCCGTTTTAGAGTCCGTCCTGACATTTGCTGATTATTTTATGTCTTTCGACGAATTTCCATATACGGCCATCTATAATGTGTACCATAATCATCTCTATTGCCGGCAGTATTGAAATTGGTCGATAGTTTGACGTTGCAGTTTTCGAACTTTCCTTGTAGATTGGTCTTACAATGGCTTCTTTTAGCTTCTTTGGTACCGTTGACGTATCTAAACTCAGGTTCACAAGTTTCGTGATTATCGGAGCAAAGATATCGGCATTTGTTTTCAAATCTCTGGCTCTGATTCCATCTGCTCCAGACGCCTTATTTATGTTGAAATGATTCAATAAATTCATAATCCCTGCGCATTCTATTTCGCTCAAATACGAGTATATTGAGTTGCGTAGTGTTGGATTTTGATGGGTGGATGTTATCATACTGCACGGTTAGATAAGAGATACTGCTTACAGCGAGAAGAGATGTCCCAAATCGGTTGTTAGAAGTGTAGGGCTACTCGAACTCAGTGAAATTTTTTTCGTTATGACTTCATCAATAGACGGCTTACTTCTCCCCAACATTTCGTTATTCAAGGCCTATGTTTTTTTGGTATCACATTTTATTTGTTCGAACTTTAGTTTATAGCAATCGTTCCGATTTTTTGATATTTTCTTGTTAATCTTCCGATTGTTCTTCCATCTGCGGTAAAGTCTATCTCTTTCCTTTCCTTTCTTTGGTAGTATGCAGTATTTTTTCGGCGAGTTCTTTCCTTCCGATGAATGTTTATTTTTCATATATGTCGCTCATTTTTCCAACCAGTGAATTGAAGGGCGCTTCAACGTTTGTCTCTAAGTCGTTGAGCATGGCTCAATAGCGCTCGCCGTCCACAGTAATCGTTTGGTCCGCGGCGTTTTGGAAAAAATAAACCCCGATGACGCCCTCAGCCTAAACAGCACCCATGTAGCAACTCTGAGCGGGTCTATAGTAATGGCTCTTCGTAGGCTATACGCGGATTTTCGGTGCCACAGACACGATCATTTTGCTTATTCACATATCCACGGAGATGAAAATAGGCCTCGTCGTTTATGATGATTTTCAATGAAAAGTTGTCACCCTCGTGCTCAAGATTCAGGATGGCTTAAGCGCCGTGCTTGGCGGTCAAAAACTAACAGCTGATGCACTGTCTGCACTTTGTAAGGGAACATCTCACAGTATTTCACCAAAATTCTCTACAAAGACAGACGATTGATGCCGAATTGCGTGGCACGTCGTTGTCTGGTCAATGCTCTGGGGTGCTTTGCGACATCTTCAACCACAGCTGTGATATTCTCAGCAGAACGGCGGCTTCGGGGTAGGCCGAACCTAGCAGTACCATGTGGCAAGCAGCTAAACGTCGTTGTGTTTCCCCAGTTGATGTCGGATGACCGGGAAATCTGCACCGAAATTGCCGCTGCGTCAATACCATCGACGAATTATTCCGCAAGGAAATCGTAACAATTATTCCGCGTTATTCAGGAGTATAGCGATTCATATCTTGTTGACGTGTATTTTGTATCTGTTTACTTCACAAATGTCAAAGTAGAATTGACATTGCGGATGTTTAAGGGGTTTTACACCACTTTACAACTAGCGATCAGAAAGGTCGGCCTTCATATGCCGAACTCACTCTCACCATCTAAACTTGTGCAATTTTGTAACCAAGATGTAGTTGTTGCAGACATAAGCTATGAAACGAATGGAAAATGGCACAAATTCGTCGTTGCGTCTGATTATATTCCCTATGATTCGTTACTGCCGCCAACATAGTGACTCCAGGAAGATGGGACTTATCATATGCTGCTATGCAAGTGCTTAGTAGCAAATGCAACGTGAGGGGAAATCATTTCCTGGACTTGATACTATCGTCTGACGGGGCTGTCAACAATGTTGGTTCTTAGCCAACTTTTGTTACGAGAGTAAGACAGCAAATAATTCTGGAGAATACTATCGGAGATCTACATGCCAGATACATCGAATTCAGAATCGGATGCGAGGTCTCGACCTTGCTGAAGAGGAGGGAGCTGTTCAGAACAGGAACGGCACCCTCACCAAGTGTTTCGAAATGGCATGCCCAGTAAGCAACCAAACCTGCAGAATGCCCGCTCCTTGGTGGAATGCAGACTTGCAGCGTCTTCGTAAAGTATCCAGAAAACTTCTAAACAGGCTACTTAAGACTAATTTGAAGGAAGATTGGAAGCTTTGCAGATCAAAGCAAAAAGATTTCAAGTGGCTTATTCGGACTTCGAAGACCGCCTCTTACAAACCTTTTTACGAAAAGATCGAGACTGTCGATGAAACCTGTAGGCTGGTCAACGTCCTCAAAAGAGGAAGATCAACCAGGCTGGAACCACTCAGAAAAGCTGACCGTACCTGTACTGAGTCGAAGGCAGAGACTCTCCATCTCATGCTTGAGTCTCACTTTCCAGGTAACCTAATCGGAACCAGCTCACAACTACGAGTAGCTCCTATCAGCGAAGCTGGCAGTGAGCTGAATAACACAACATGCCGTAGCTGGTATATCTCATCGGTTGTGGTGACGGATGAGGATATTAAATATGCTGTTGCTTCCTTTGATGGCTTCAAGTCGCCTGGCAGCGGTGGTATTTACCCAGTTATTTTACGAAAAGGTATAGACCAGCTGAAGAGAATTTTCATTGCTAGCCTGGCACTGGCATGCATACCGAATCCCTGGCGAACAGTGAGAGTGGCCAAGAGTTTCAGACCTATAAGTCTAACTTCCTTCATGCTGAAAGCATCGAGAGGATGGTCGAGATCCACTGCTTGCGAATATAGAGGAGCTGTCGGCAAGACATGGGGCCTGTCACCGAGAAGTGTTATTTGGATCTATAAGGCAACGATTGGGTCAATTATATCCTATGCATCGGTTGCTTGGTGGAATAAGCTCTCGCAAAAATACGTGATTGCTGCTTTTGGTAGACTCCAAAGAACGGTTTGTCTCGGTGCATGGTGGCTTTCCCAAACACTCCTGGCTCTGCTCTAGACGCAGTGATAAATCACCCTCCCCTTGATATTCATATCATAGGCTGCACTCTCAAAGCCATCTTCCGACTAAAAAGAAATGGTCTTTGGTACAACACGCAGTGTAGCTTATGACTCTGGTCTTATGGGCATGCCGTCCGATGCAATGACACCACAACTCGTCTTGCGGAAAAAATACGAAATCTAATTTCCTTGTGCCCAGGACTGGTTTCGGTTAAAATCTGAGCTACAAAAGGAATGCAGTCGGGCCTTCACCGACGGCTCCAAACCAATATAGGATGTGGCGCTCGTATCTTTCTGGAGGATGACAAAGTTAGATTTCACTTCACGTTAGGAAAACTTGCATCGGTCTTCCAAGCGGAGATTTACGCCAAGCTGCGCTTAGCGCCTTGCTGAACCCTCTTACGACTTCAAAGTTAGTTCAAGAATGCAAGAGATTACTGAACGCAGTCAGAAGGTTAAATTCAGTGACTCTTGCCTAGGTCCCAAGTCACAATGGGATCACGGGAAATGAAACCACCGATGAACTTGCCAGGAAAGGTTAAGAGGAGAGTTTTTCAGGATCCGAACCTACGTTGGGTCTGCCTGCGTCCTCAGTTAAGGCTTCCATTGACAGTTGGGTCTCATATAAACACAATTGCAGATGGCACAGCTTCGCGGCATGCAGGCAGACCAAACGAATGCTTCCCGATGTCTCTAGGAGATCAGGGGCCTTTCTGCTGTGATTCAACAGGAAAGACTGCAGGTTGCTTACTGGCGTCGTGACAGAGCTTTCATTACACTTTTTCAAAGCACTTAAATGTGTTGGGCATAAGTGACACAACATCGTCCGATCCTTGGTGTGAATGTGATGACACTGGAGGTCATTCTGTGACAAAAGAACAGAAACCTCTGAGGCGTCGCGGCTAAGAAAAATCCTCTCCACAAATCCTATGACACCTAGTTATTTGAAAAAAAAACGATGGCTCTTGAACAACCTCAAGAATCACTCAACCTGCTACTGAACACTCCAGTAGCATCCCAAACAGGACTATTGCAACCGTGACCAAAATTCACGGTCCAATTACAAGAGACAAACTGCTTTGGGAGCTGCATAGCATCAAACCAAACAAGTCTGGTGGAGCCATAAAGGTCCTCAGATATTATCCTGCCAACGCTAGGGAATATAAAGAGGAGCTATGTAGAAATGATCCACATCCCCATGTCATGGAGAGAAGTTAATGTGGTTTTGATTCCCAAAGCCGGAAAATGTTCTCATGTTGTCACAAAAGACCTCAGACCTATGTATAAGTCTATCAGCTTTCTCAACATACCTACTGTAAAGAAGAGTCGGTGGAAACGCCTCTGCATTCATTGACTAGCCACATCGAACGATCCCTACAATATATGTATAGAGTACACAAGTGTTGCTTTCCTGGGCATAGAGGGCGCCTTTAACAACGTCACTAATCTGCAATCACGATTGCGCTGTCAACCGTGCAGGTAGACGACTCACTTGAATGGTTGATCAGTCTTATGCTAAATAGCAGGATAATTAACTCTAAACTGGGTAGAGCTTCTACTTAAAGATGTGTCAGCAGAGGTACGCTGCAAGGCGGTGTCGTTTCTCCCCTTTTCTGGAACTTAGTGGTTAACGATCTGCTGATATGATTGCGTATGCGGATGGCGTTGCTATAGCCGTCTCAGAACTTCTTCAGCTAAATCTTAATTCCAAGTAAGCTTCCCCTCTAGATCCTTCTAGGAGGAAGATGCTTTCATGGAGGACCAGCCAATCCACTTTTCTTTTACACAAATGGATTAAAATCGATAGCGGGGTTGGTGGCGGTGAGAAAACTCAGCTAAGTTCCTACTTCTGTCTTCCAAATTACTGTAGCGAGTTTCAGGCGGAAATTTTGGCGATATCCGCATCTTTTCGGATAGTCAGGCCGCTATCAAGTCCCTGGACTCAGTCTCACAAAATTCGAAAACCGCCCTTGGCGGTCGATCATCTCTTACGGAGATGGCAGTGCAGTTTAACATTTACCTTTGTTGGGTGCCGGGCCCCAGAGACATTCCAGGGAATTGTAGGCCCGTCAAACTCGCCAAAATTGGACCCACTCTACCTATTCTACTCGGCCACTGCCGTTACTGTATTTATCATACGGTACGGGCAGTGACTGAGTGTATGTAACAGCTGATGGATAGCGAGTTGTGAGTGAAAATTTTGTTGGTGCACTGTTTCATATTGTTGTAAGGGCATAACACCTACAGCAATTTGATTCGGTGAACCAACGTCAGAATTCTCACTTCGCAGCCTTGCTTAGTATCGTGGGTGTATGTGTTTTTTGTGCTTGTCTTTCTTTGTAATGACTAGGGAATTCAGAGTAGACATTGCCAATATACGCGGGCTAAAAAGTAATCACTTTTCTGCGTACGTCCACTTCAATTTCATGTGGTTAAAATTCCATCTCCGTAAGCAAATTATCCACTGCTGCTTTATTTACAGAAGCCCCAAACTGGACAGCAGTTTGACCTTTCACGAGTTTGATGAGCTGTCTGACTCCATTCAAAGAATTGTATCCCTGTATCCTCATACTGAAATCGTGATTACGGGCGATTGCAATATACACAATTCTGGTTGGCTTCGACATTCTGGACAGACAACACCCGAAGGACGGTGTGTTGAGATCTTCGCTGCGGAAAATAACTTAACCCAGCTTGTAAATGAGCCCACACGAATACCAGACGTTGATAGCCATACCGCCAATACCCTTGACTTGTTTTTAACTTCTCACCCTGACAAGTACTGCGTTGATGTGCTCTCCCCTCTAGGTTGGTCGGACCATTGTGTCATATCGGCTAATTTCTCGTACACCGACCAAACAGTTAGAGAAAACATTCCTAAAAGAACCCTATGGCAATACGAGAAAGCCAATTGGAGCGGACTTAACAACTTCTTTAGGAATTTTAACTGGTCGTTATGTTTAATCGATAACGACATGGATGCCGCTGCTGATATGATCACAGAAACCATTCTCTTTGGAATGAGATGCTTTATCCCTCATCGGATGAAGAGTATCAAACCAAAAGAAAAGGCATGGCACGACTCGAGCTGTAAAGTGGCTGTGAGGGTTAAAGAATTGTTTTTTCGGTCCTACAAGACCAACACGACGGAGGAAAACCGAAAAAAGTTCAAACGAGCCAGAAATGACTGCAACGTCTTTCTCAAGCGTGTGAAATTTCTATGCGACCAAAAACTGAGGCACAAAATACTTCAATGTCCCAAAGGCAGTAAAAATGTTTGGTCATTCGTCAAAAACATTAGAAATTCTGCCTCATCCTCCATCCCAACGCTCATTTACAATGACATTCCAGCTGTCAGCTCTTTGGACAAAGACAATCTTCTTGCTGCACACTTTGCGGCCAATTCTAAACTCCCACTACACTTGAGTGCGTCGAATCTTCAATGGGACAAATCCACTTTCGCACTCGTGTAGTAGCAATAGTACTAAAAGATCTTAATATGCATAAATCCGCTGGTCCAGATGGTATATCTCCACTTCTTCTGAAGAGGTGTTCTTCCACACTGGCAAAACTACTGCGTAAGCTTTTTCATCAATCCTACCCTTTAGGACTCTTTCCGAGCAGATGGAAAACAGCATTTGTCCAGCCCGTCCCTAAAAAAGGCGAATCTTCTTCTTTATCCTCCTATAGACCCATTGCACTTACGTCTCTTCTTTCCAAGGTCATGGAAACGCTGATAAACCGTCAGCTCATGAAATATCTCGAAACACGAAAACTTCTCAATGACCGGCAGCACGGTTTTCGTAGCAACAGGTCCACTGGTGATTTGATGGCATGTCTCACCGAAAAGTGGAACCAAAGCGTACATCAATCTGGCGAAAGCAATATAGTTCCACTTCATATTTCTAAGGCATTTGACAGAGTTTGGGATCAGGCTCTTCTGCCGAAAATGTGTGCTTTTGGGATCGACGACTCCCTTCTTTCATGGATTAGAAATTACCTGTCATGGACGGTTTCAAGCCTGATATTCACAATATAAATGCTGGTGTGCCCCAGGGCTCCGTTCTGTGTCCGACACTCTTTTTAATTTTCATTAATGATCTCATGTCTGCTACTTCTAATCCAATATATTCCTTTGCTGACGACAGTACTCTCTGCTTTCGTATTCGTTCCCGGACTCACGTTCCTGCTCTTCGGCTGTAGAACGAGAACGGCAGCGTATGTTAAGCTCATTAAATTCCGATATTAACAGCACAACCAATTGGGGAACTATCAACCGAGTGGAATTTCCAAAACATAATGCTGTCTGCTGTCATTAAAGCGAAATTTAAATACCCAGCCATTATCCATGAATGCCACTTGCATTGTCGAAACCGATAAACTTTCCATTCTCGGTATGTGTGTCAGTGACAACTTACGTTGGAATGACCATATTTTCGATGTCGCCAAAAATGCTGCGAAATATCTAGGTTTCCTCAAGCGATGTAAGAAATATTTTACCCCCTCTGATTTGGCCACAATATATAAGGCATTCATCCGCCCTAAATTGGAGTACAATGCCCACATCTGGCCAGGTGCTTCTAAAACATCTCTGCACCTACTAGATAGGATTCAAAACCGTGCGATAAAACTCATTGGTGATACTAATAGCAGTCAATCAATTGACACCCTCGAACACCGACGAAATGTCTCCTGTCTCACTTTGTTTTATGGCTATTTCCACCACCAGTGCTCCATCGAAATCGCCAGTAGCATTCCGCCCATTCAAACTTTCAACCGTAACACCCGTCTCGCTATGAATGCTCATCAGTATACCCTTAAGCCCATTTTCGGACTTACTCTAAAATATCCTGATTCTTTCCTAAATCGTACAACTCGCTTATGGAATGTCCTGCCGATCTCTGTGTTTCCTGGCCGTTGTAGCTTACAAACATTTAAAAACAATGTACATCGGTACCTGTCTTTTCTTCCTTGTACATTTTAAGGGTACAAAACCCCTTGAGCGCGCGCCGATTATAAAAAAAAAAAAAAAAATCACTGGGCACTGCCTTATAGGCAAGCATGCATGATGGCTTGTAGATTTCTGTAGAAGCTGCATCGATGAGGAGGAAGAGGCGACAATCCACCACCAATTCTGTACATGTCCAGCTCTCTCCCATAGAAGAAAACTTCACTTAGATGTACTTCTACAATGACTTAAGCGATCTAAAGAATATAGACGTTAACAGTCTCCTACGCTTCATCATTAGCTCAAATTGGTTCCATGAGTAGGAGGATCACAGATCCACGCGACATCACAATGGACCAATAGGCCTAAGTGGGTTGTTCTTTCTAACAGCCACTTTTACCTAGCTTAAGCAAGTTTAGCCCATAACAGTGGAGGAGGTGTATTCATATACAAGGCTGGCAATGATTTTGGAAAACTTTGTAACATTGTTCTGCCACACTGCGTACTTAAAATTTCTTTCTTCTTTACAAAGTCATTTCCGATTTCCGTCACGACATACGAGTACAAGTGTATTCATACAGCACATAATGTACTCCAACCTACTACGTTTACTGTATCAGAGCGCGGCCTATATACGTTTGCTGGGCCTTACGGGTAAGGCACTCCACAAAGTCGTTCTTTTCGTTTGTATCGAATCTTATATGATTGATTGGGGCAACAATTCGAATTGTGTTTTTAATTTCCGGTTCAATGAGTCAAGCTGATATTTGCTAACCCGTTTAAAACTGTTTGATTAAATTCGAAACATTTCAATTTTTCCAGGGCATTCGGGTGTACATTGAATTGCCACGAGTTTCGTTTGGGGCAAAACTACTATTTCAATCATCACTTTTGGCATGCCTTCCATCAGGATAACTTGATTGACGATTTGGTGCATGCATCATGTGTACAAGAGGTTACGTGTTACTGTGGGTACATATAACTCGAAAGCCAGTTAAATTAGAGGAGTAGTTATTGTTGGTTCCTTTGAACATTTCCTTGGCTGTCAAATTGCCGGGCGAAAATAATGTCTAAATGCAGCGAATGCGGCTATGGGAGCTCTGTAGTAGTTACATTTGGTTGTAAGCACTTCGTCTTCTCAGTGTTTTGTCCTCACATATATTCATAGATGTCATTTGTTAATTTTTTAAAGTATAACGATTTCTTTCGCATTTGATGACTTATTAAGGAAAGGACAATTAGCTCAAAATTCAGGGTAGGACAACTTCAGTTCAAATAATTTCAATTTATTTTACTCACCCCAACAAGGAGAGAGTTGAGTTCCAGTATTTTGTATAATTAGGTTTACAGGTGAGAATATATAAATACAGACCTAGATATACCGAAAATGGGATATGTTGACTGGCCACCTCCTAAGACTTTCAGACCTGTCACTCTGATCTTCTTTCTGCCGAAGAGCACCTTATTGTGGGTAAAACTGCTATACGAATGGCAAGTGGCAAGTGGTTTTTCTAGAGGTATACAAATTCAATATAAAATAAATTCTTTACATGAATGCTAATGTCTATAATGTTAACTATATTTAATAGAGAATTTTATGCCATTAGTGATTAAATATGATACTAGCCAAATGCGTGCCAGGGCTTACTGAAGTCTAATTTTCGACAACTTTATCGAGCAACTGGGGGCGTACATCAGCAATAACACGGCGAATATTGACTTCCAAATGGTCCAAAGTCTCTGGTGGCATGTTGCGCCATCTTATTGAAACCAAAGCTCTGTCACGCCAATGCCATTCATCTGAGGAACGAAAAAGTCAGAAATCACGTTTCTATACCGCTCTCCATTGACGGTACCATTCCGGCCGGCATCGTCCTCAAAGAAATATGAGTCAATGATTCCAGCAGCCCATAAAGCACACCAAACAGTGAGTTTTAATGGTTCTAAAGGCGTCTCGATAAAGGCTTCTGGGTTTTGTCCACTCCAAATTCGGCAATCTTGTTTGTTTACATATCCATTTAACCAAAAATAGGCTCCATGGGGAAACAAAATTTTGCGTTGAAAATGAGGATCCAGCTGAATCATGTTTCAGCCGAACCTACGACGCGTATAATAGTCACGTGGTTTCAACTCTTGCATAAGCTGGAACTTATAAGCTTTTAAGCTAAGATCTTTCCATAAAATCTTCCACAAAGTGGATGGGTATAGCTTCACACTAATTGGTGTGAACGATGGCGAATCGATTCATTCGGATTCTCCTCAACACTGCACTCCACAACGGCAATAACTTTTTCAGTTCGCACTGTTTGTCGTCTTTGGGGAAGCGTATTATCCACTAGAGTGTACGTGGTGCGAAGACGATTCATCGTGTTCCGAATAACTTGCTCAGATGAGCGATTATGTGGACCCTTAAATGGACGTAGCGAACGTTAAGTTTGGCGAACCGAACCATGGTTTTCAAAATAAGTTTGCACAAGTTGCACACGTTGTTCTGACGTTAATCTATTCGCCGTAAAATGGCAAAACGTACTAACCACAAATCAACTTTCAACTGTCAAATTGACAATCTGTAGAAGCAATGTTGCCAGTTTAAAAACTAAACCTCTAAAAAGAATTTTTTTCCGTCGGAACAGAGCATTCCAAAAAAGAACTAGTCCATTGTACTTCTTGTAAGTGCCTTTTAACGGAAACTATCAGTCTTTTGGAGAAAGATGAGTAAGCGTTTCAGTGATAAAGTGCCTACAGTACCAGCCCCCACCACGTCAACGCCGAGTTCTTGCAGCCTGCTTCGAGCGTTAACCGAACATTCACAGAGGTAGTGATCCGCGGTTTAGTCATCAGTTTCACAGCAAGCATCGCAGGATATTGTATCACTTATGCCCATCACATTTAAATACTTGGCAAAAGTATAGTGCGCCGTCACGACCCTAGTACGCAACCTGCTGAGGGGCAGCAAGAAAGTTGTTGACTTCATAGAGACGTTGGGAAGCATTTGTTTGGTCTGCCTACAACCTGGGGAGTCATGCCATCTGCAGTTGTGTTGATATGAAACCCAATTGTTAATGGAAGACATAATTAAGGGCGCTGACCTAATATAGGTTCGGATCCTGAAAAATTGTCCTCTGAGCCTTGCCTGTCGAGTTCATCGGCGATTTCATTTCCCGTGATGCCATTATGACCTGAGACTCAGACAGTAAGGTCAAGCTTCCAACTGCCATCAGTGATGTTTTGCATTCTCTAACTAGATTGAAAGTCGTCAGAGGATTCAGCAAGGATGGAAATACATCGCCTCTTCCACCGATTCTTCACAATATAGTTCGTTGCCATCAAGATTCCGAATATCTACGCATGGAAGGCAGATGCAAGTTTTCCTAACGAGGAGTGGAATCTCTAGAAAGTCACCAGCGCGGCGTTCTATATCGTGAAGATCCGACTAAATTAAATTCTGGCCGAAACCAGTCTTGAGCATAGAGAAAGTTGATTTCGTATATTTTCTGCAGCAGGAGTTCTGGCGTCAGATGACATGTCCATAAGACCAGAGTCAAAAGACAGCCGACGTGCAAGGTTTACAAAGCTGCAGCCTGTGTTGTACCAAAGACCACTTCTTTTTAAACGGAAAATGGCTTTGGCAGTGTAGCCCATGATTTGAATATCGAGGAGAGATTCAACAATGCGTCCAGAGTGGAGTCAGGCATGCTAGACTAGGGAAAGCCAACATGCAGTCGAGACAGACCGTTCCTTGGAGTACATTATGTATTTCATATTAAACCTGTTCTCATAGGCAAAACTGTAATTACGTGATCACTTACAATAAAGACGTCTTACCGAAAGCTCGCCTTTGCATGTTGGTCTGGTATGGTCTGGTAAAAGCAGCAATACCTATTTTCGTGAGAGCTTATTCCACCATACAATCGATGCATAGGATATAAATGGCCTTATCACAGTCATGTAGATCCAAAGAACCGTTCGTGGCATATCTTGCCGGTAGCTCCTTTGCACTACCAGAAGACAGAAAGCTCCTTAGAGGGTCTCGGTGTAATATCTTTAGTTCATAGTTATTCAGGATGGCACCCAAGTACTTAGCTTCCTTGAATAATTATATGGTGATGCCTTTAAGCACTAGATGAGCCAGACTAGACAACTTCCTCCTTCTCGTAAAGGGAACAGCCTGCATTTTGAGAAGATTGATTGAAAGCTCATTTCTAGTGCACCAATCGTCAATCACGTCTAGAGCTGGCTACGCTTTACAGCAGACAGTCGCTAGACGCGATACAACAGACAGTACAGCTGCATAATCCGTGTATACTTGTGCATAGACGTCAGAAATATTGAGTGTGTTGAACAGTGAGTCTTCCAACATATTATACATCATAGTAGTGGGGACAGAACACTGCTTTGCGGGTGACCTCTGTTTACCCCTGCCATCGCATATTGACCATAGTCAGCCGCCACAATTAGTG
Source organism: Volucella zonaria (assembly GCA_963966105.1). Lineage (NCBI taxonomy): Eukaryota > Metazoa > Arthropoda > Insecta > Diptera > Syrphidae > Volucella > Volucella zonaria. The sequence goes on along the minus strand of OZ014533.1, from coordinate 99,218,679 downwards.
TCCTATTCACCAGCATTGCTTTTATCTACAAGACTAGTGATTCGTCTAAGTTCTGTTATCTGGCCGAGTTGCCATCATAAGTTGCGTTGTCGAAAGCACTCTTAATGTAGATGAAAATGCCCAGCCCGTATTCCTTCTTGTCGAATGCGCCTTCAATTCTACCAGATTTTGAAGCGCATTCTCGCAACATCTTTCGCGTTAGTAAGCGTGTTGCATCGCAGACACAGGATGCATTCCCAAGGCAGTTTCGCGCACTTGGATCTCGACAGTTCTCTCCATGCTCTTTAACACGAAGCAAGTCAGACTTATAGGTCTGAAGCCCTGGATGAACGTTTCTGATTTTCGGTATAAAGCTACTCTGACTGTTCGCTGGGTTCTCAGGATGTATGCCAGTACCACGTTAGCAGTGAAGGTTCTCTTTAGAGTTACGAGTACCAACAGCTGATTTATAAATTTTTGTAACATAACTGGGTATACTCGTATGCCATTGGTGTCAGGCTAGATGAAGCCTTCAAAGGAGGCAACAGTATGCCACAACCGATGACATGCATGAGCTGCGGCGTGTTGTGTTATTCAGCTCACTAGCGGCTTCGATAATGGGAGCTGGTTGTGGGCTAGTTCTGTTTAGGTTACCCGGGAAGTGAGCCTTAAGCATGAGTCTCGATTGGTACTTCGGGATTTTCTCGGACGTTGCCTTTCCAGCGACGCCCAAGTACCGTCCACCAGAACTTCAACTTGCATTGATTGCAGCATCGGTTTTAGCCTGATCTTGTTCGGTGAAAAAGTCAAAACCAGAGTTGTTACTCAGCGGCGACTTCATCACATTAGCCGAATCCCGTCGACCAGAGCTATAACCTTTGCTGATTGGAGTACTGGCCTTCCTGGACGTCGTGTGCGTGTCGTTTAAGTTTTAACAGTCTGCAGCCTTTGTTGGTTTTAACACCAGTTTTATCGGGGCACCGTGCGCGGAGAGATCCATCGACAGAGGAAGCGCCGGAAACTTTCTTCCTCTTGGCCCTGTTGCGGACAGAACGTCCCTCGGTTTTTTATGTGAACACCTGTCTGGAATAACTCAAGTTCACGAGATACCCCTGACGTCGCCTGCTGCCTTCCTGAATAGAAATTCAGAATTGTGTTGGAGGCACAAGTTCAACTCTTGGTATGAGTCAATGCCGATCTAAAACTTCTTAGGATCACAGCACCAAATACTTTTTGAAACTCTGTAGTGGGTCTAAACCAACGGACCCTTTACGCCATTTTGGCTTTAAGCCACAGATTTAAGTCCTGGTAGGGACTACCGGTGGTCCTGCCGCCAACAAGACCTATGACCGGCAACTTGTAACTGGTCAAATCGTAGCAACCATTCAGAGGCTGTAATCTGAAGATGTTTACGATAAGACTAGTTATAGAATAATCTACCCCCGCTTTTTATTAGACAACGTCATTGATGGGCGAAGCCTTGATAATTGGGCGGGGGCCCACCCCTTTTGACTCTGGTCTTATGGACAGAACGTACCTGGATTTTTTAACGTAAACCTCCTGTCATGTAGACTTAATGTTTACGAGGTGCCCATACACCCATAGGGAGCAAGGATACGCCTTGCCATCGCTAATCTTTCGGGATTGAATTATACCAAATCGGAACTGTGTTGGAGGCACAAGTCCCACCCTTGGTATGAGTCGAGGCCGACCTAAAACCTCTTGCTGCTCTTAGGGTCGTAGCACCCAGTACTTCATTTGCAACTCTACAATGGGTAAACAGAAAAGAAAACCCGTACCCGCGATTTGGGTTTAAACCACAGCCACCATGACGCTCCCACAAGGGGGCCTACCTCTAACAAGTCAGGCCCGGACCGAAGTCCGGGGGGCTCCTGACTCCCATGGTACCGTGTTTTAAGTCCTGGTATGGACTACCGGTGGTCAAGCCTACCAACAAGACCTATGACCGGCAACTTGTAACTGGTCAAATCGTAGCAACCATTCAGAGGCTGTAATCTGAAGATGTTTACGATAAGACCAGTTATAGAATAATCTACCCCCGCTTTTTATTAGACAACGCCATTGATGGGCGAAGCCTTGATAATTGGGCGGGGGCCAGGTCTTATGGACAAGCGAAGACGGCGCAGTTTCAGATCAGAGAGGTTGATCGGTTTCAGTGGGTGTCACTTTCACCGACCTGTTACCCTACTCCGTCGCCACTTGAAAAGTGAGACGTACTCGCGCTTTTGGCAGCCCTTGCCACCTCTTTGCGCAGTGCGTTTGTCCCACGTCTAGGTTTCCTCTTCAACTACCACTTAGACCGTACTCCTTCAGAGTGTGTCTCTCCTTGAACCCGTTCCAATTTTTCGTTTTCCCGTGACAAGCCGTGTAAATCAGTACTCTGACCAACCACTGGTATATTCTGATGGAGTTTAACCGTAATCGGCAGGGCCTCTCTGGTTCTCTCTCCATCGTTCAAGCCGCAGGAGTCATCGGAATCAAGTGATCCTGCAGCTCCTGGGTCAGCACCTATATCGGTACGGGGTTTTGGAAGTAAAATATGTTGGTTGGGGCCTCAAGAATCCGTTTTACATCTAGTTTGGACATCTTTGGCGCTTAGTTCGACGTCTCATCTGGGTTTTTTCAAAACCTTAGCATATTTGACTCTCACTACCACGACAAGGCAGCCAAAAAAAGCAAGGGAATGTATGTACTTGGTGGCACAAAAGTTATTACCCTATCGGAAAATGCTATTATAATTTTTGCAAATAGTAGCAAATGCCAATTCTACTTTGACATTTGTGAAGTAAACAGATACAAAATACACGTCAACAAGACATGAACCGCTATACTCCTAAAGAACGCGGAATAATTTTTGCAGAATAATTCGTCGGTGGTATTGGCGTAGCGTGAATTTCGGCGCATATTTCCCGGTCATCCGACACCAACTGGGGAAACACTATGACGTTTAGCAGCTAGCATAAAAGAGTATAGGACAATGCGAGATACTGCCAAGTCTGGCCTGCCACGCACGGAGCAGCCGTTCTGCTGAGAATATCGCAGCTGTTGTTGAAGATGTCGCAGAGGACACCGGACCAGACGACATGCCATGTAATTGGACAACAATCGGCGGTCTTGGCAGAGAATTTTGGTGAAAGACCGCCAGGCGCGTGTAAACTACCCTCAAGCCAACCTGATTCTCGACCACGAGGGAGACAACTTTTCATCGAAAATCATCATGAGCGACGAGGCCCATTACCATTTCTGTGGATTGGGAATAAGCAAAATTGTCGCTTCTGAGTCACTGAATATCCGCGTCTAACCCACGAAGAGCCATTATACCCTGTTTACGCTGGAGGCGTCATTGGGCCTTAGTTTTTTGGGAAAAGCCGCGGGTCAAACGGCTACTGTGGACAGCGAGCACTACAGAGCTTATCCTTTCTCAATTGAATGAATGGCTCCAACAGAACGGAGCAACGGCGCATACTGCATGAGCCACACTCACCACTCGTTTTGGCGATCTGCACTGGCCGCCAAGATCGCCTGATTTAACCGTTCCAGACTTCTTTTTGTGGGGTTTTTGAAGTCACGAGTCTATGTCAACAAGCCTCAGACTCTTGAAGCCCTCGAAGAGAATATCCGTCGAGAATACGAGGACCTATCGCTGGAAGTTCTGACAAGATTGATGGAAAATGTCACAAATCGGGCCCGAATGGTCATCAATTCTGGCGGCGGCCACTTAGCCGATATCAAAGCCGTTTTTCATTCTTAAAAAAAATTTTAGCCAAAGAACATCGGTTGACAACTTTTGCGCCACCTTGTATTTATGTTCGACTAGACATCTTTGTGTAAACGAATCACTAGTTTTGTGGATTAAAAAAATAATGATGAACACATCCTGAAGCTGAATGTTGTGGAATTGTGATGGGGGTTGTTAAAAAGCAGTCTCCCATCTCTGCTTTTATGGTACATGGTACAAGCGACTTTCTACTTAATAGTTCTCACGTCTATCCAGCCCTAAGCTGCATTAGAAATGCGCCTTTGGTCAATCCTACCAAAACTGAGGTTACTCTCTTCACGAGAAGAGGAATTGGTATACTAGAATGGGATTTCAGTCAATCCTGCTAAAGCGGATCTGACGAGATAGTGGAAATTGAGTGGTTTGATTTATCTAATACTAAAAAGTATTTTTGCAACGAAGATAAGATATTGGATGTGTTCCCTTCTTGAGCTTCACATATCTCGTCAAACATTTATAAGTTTATGTCTGCCAGTGGAAAGGAACTTTGGTAAGATATGAGGCATGTCCCCGAGGAGGGCATTTGACCCAAAGTGCCTATAGTACGTCTTTGCTTTAGGGACAGTGTTGATGCGTTCTTTAAGCCATCTTCTGTTTGAAAGGAACTGGACTGTTATTTGACTCCGATGACACCGCAACTCCGGTTGCTGCGGGACAACGGAGTGGCTTTTCAATATACTCAGGACTGGCTTTGGCGAGCATCTGAGTGAGGAAAGGAATGTAGTCGGGTGTTTAATGATTGCTTTCGAGCAGATTTAGGAAGAAACCCAGTCATCTTTTCTAAGGACAAAAACATGTTAGATAAACTATCGTTTTTATCGAAGCGAATACATACGAGATACTGGTGGCAATGAACTATGATGTGCGGAATACTCGTATACGCATTTGTATGGTATGCAGTTGGAAGGCTGTATTCACTGAGTCATATCTGGGTTCCAGGTTTTGTTTTGGGAGGTTGACCTAATGACCGAATTATAATAAATTGAAGACTGCCAGTGGCATCATCATACCATGTATGAGCACTGTTTGCCTTCAGTGGCAATGCAAGCTCTGCATCTTCTTACAAATGATCTGGTAATAAGACGGGCATATCTTCTGGAGTTGATGTCTTCAACGGCTTCTGCCATTTTTTGGCGCAGCTCGTTTAAATTTTCTATTGGCTTAGAATAAACTTTTTCTTTTACTGTTCCCCAGTAAGAAAATGAAGTGGATTTAAATCAGCTGCAGCTGTTGGAGTATTCCCGATTGTGGAACTCTCGTACTGTGCGATCCTAATGCTCTGGACATCTTGTTGATACCACATGCATGCATAAATATTTAGAGGCACGTCTTCCAATAAATTTGGTAAGTGGTTTTCCAAAAAATCTAAATAAACCTCGGCATTCAAACTCTGCGGCAGCTTGAATGGGCCAATAATTCTACCATTCAAAATTCCCGTCCACATGTTTACTTTAAAACGGTACTGTGATTTATCTTCCCGCATCAAATGTGGATTCTCCAGGTGCCGCTCGTGCAAATTGGGGAGGTTCATGTAACCATTCCTCTTAAAAGTTGATACGCCCAACCATAGAATTTTTTCGAAGAAACTCGGATCCTCTCTGAACATCGTTTGACAAAATTGCACTCTGTCTGGATAATCTCGGGGTAGCAGACTTTGGACTGGTTGTACATGGTACTGATGGAGCTGGTTTTTCTTTAGAATTCTGTTGCATGTGCTGAGGTACTAGGGTATTGTGCGACTGCTTGTAAGACTTCGTCCACGTAGGGCATGACGGATCTTCCCTCACCAACCATTAGATTTGGAAATCGACCCTCTGAAAATGACCGGTGCACATTTACAAACACTCGATGGTCCGGATGACGCTGAGCATTAGGCTATCTCTCATGATAAAGTCTGGCTGCAGCAGTAGCATTACACCGGCATTCCCCATAAATGAGATGAATGTTAGCATATTCCTGAGCAGTGTATCGAGATGGCATGATGGCATTCACACTACACAATTACGGGATCAACGATCAATAATAGCCCGGAAGAAATTCAGGTTCGACAGAAACGGTCAGATAGCAAATCAAAGTCGCAATGCAATGAAGTCCAATAAAGAGAGCCAAAGTTGTAAGCACGAAACCAACACGAATACAGAATAATGCGCTGTAAGCGAAGGAGCGTAACGTACTGCGGTATTGCACGATGTGCCTATTCGTCACTGCTTGACAAGGATGGCATCTCTATCTGTTTCACTCTCACTAGTCGAAATGGTGTGTTTATCCGTCTCAATCACGGCGTCACTGTCTGTCTCGCTCACATGCGCTACTCATATTAACTTATTAAAAAGAATTAACTATGAATCTGGTTTCTTTAACAAAATATTTTTTTTGTCCTCAATTAAGCGTTAGTGTAGCAAGTGTGATACCATTTTGGAATCCAGACTAAATACGCTATCTTTTAAAGTTACTTGCCAAAATGGCATAGTGCATTTTTTTGTCAGTACAGTCAGTTAAATGTAGGTGATTAATGATTTTCAGATTTTATTAAAACTAATATACCACCTTGATCAATAAATTTCCGGAATTTATTCCGTAGTGGCTTTTTTAATTTAATTGAACGGAAAGAAGTCACAGGGAGCCAAATCAGGTGAATTCGGTGGCTGTTGGATGGTATTTGTTGCATTTTTCGTCAAAAAATTACGAATAATGATGGTGACAATTCGCTCATTTAGCGGGATTAAATTAATAGCGCTTAGATTTAAATGTTTTTGTGAAATGTTTTTTACTTAATTTTATGGGAATTGTTTATAGAATGAAATGTAATAAATCTAGTAAACATATCTATAACAGTTGTGATGAAAAAAAAACATACAACAGCCAATAATTTGCATTTTATTACTCAGTTGGTATACGAGTATTTAAAAATTGTAGAACTTCGTGTTCAATTAATGTTTTTTTTTGTTTTTGGAATGCATCGAAGACTTGGATCTGAGAATACTAGTAACCTATTAAGAAGATCAGTATTCGTATCCACTCGCGAGGTTTTCCTGGTAAACAGCTCCCTAAATTTTCGATTTTCCTTGTTTCTAGCTTCTTGAGCTTCCTCGGAAAGTTGTCCAATTGGAAGTATACAAGTAGAAATTATTTGTTTCCCATGAAATAATACCTTATGTACACTTACTGGCATACAAAACCAGCCATACTTTCTGATATATAGCTCTCTCGTTTCTCTTGCAAATGTTTCAAAGGCATCTATGTCAATTTTAAACCCAGACCCAATGGCTTCTAAAATTATGTGAAATTTTTTGATAATTTCCTTATCTATCCCTGTTATTTCAGCAGTTTTTTCCTCATCTCTGAAAAATCTTCTGGCCGTGTTCCCATCATTCGTATTGCCTGACTGTTGAGTTGGCATATCAACCCAGTTTCCGCTCTAGATCTATCCTGAATCAACTTTTTTCTTGCTTTAACCTTTTCTTTACTCTCTTGGTCTCTAACCTGCCAAACTTTAACATCCAGTCTATAAGCGATATGTAGGATACATTCCATAAATCAAATCCAAGAGTGAAGGGGACTTAGCCGTCCTGGACCAATTGCTTGTTGGTCCACTTGCTTTTCTGAAAGTTTGGTTGAATTGTTCATTTCAGATGGTTTTGCTGCGCAAATATATGTAACAGGTTTGTGACGAAGAAGTTATAGGTGATAAAGCAGTACATATTTTGTCGTCGATCATGGTAAGTAAGAAAATTGGTTTTACTTGGATATGAAAGCTGTCATTATTTATCTCAACTGGCTGTAACATTTTAATTTGTTCTTGTATTGAATCTACTTCCAACTTGATCAATTCTGTCGTTTCTTTTGCAAAGTTCAATTTAATAGGCCGGCAGTATCTTGTGGATGATGGAGCTGGATTTTGCCAAACCACTTCTTTATTTTCTTCCTGTAAGAAATATAGCTGAATTGTCACCATGGAAATACTAAAGAGGTTTTCGAGGTTTCGAGCACCATCGCAACCCCATTTAATGAGCAGGAACAATTCTTTAAGCCCAGTTTTAAAATCCGAAACAGAACCTAAAACATCTTTTTGAGCTAAGCATAAACGTTCAATGCTATGATTTACGAAGCTTTGTAAGCCGAATTCAGCAGAAGACTCACTCACAGTTCTGCCATCGGGATAGCATTTTGCCTTAGCCTCTTTAATTTTGTGGTACGAAGGTAGTAGGTACGTATTATATCGTACTGATGAGTGGATAGCTGTGCGTCTGTTATCATTGCTAATGCATCATCTGCAGATATTGGCAAAAAGTCAGATGTATGTGTTTCCAGTGTTTTCTTTACAATTGAACCTTAGGTATAAATGATAAAATTTATAACAAAAAAAGAAAGTCGACTTAAGCATAAAACTAACCTCTTTTTGGGGAACATATTGATAATTGCTTAACTGCGATAGCAGTATTTCTCTTTCCAGCTTTCCTAAGGTTTATTTCATTCGCAGTTCTGATGTCTTCAGCGCTAGATGAATCTAGAAGTGTTTGTACTTTTCCCTTCTTGGTCTACTCACAGCACTCTTCAAAGCTTTTTCTTGGTCTTCCTAATACCATGGTGCCATGAGATAAATACGGAATTTCTTCTAAAACAGTTTGTGATACTGTTAAAGTTTCATTTAACCAGGCACAATTATTGCTTTCGAAGCGTTCTCTATGGCAACCATTTTTGGCCATTTTTTCGTCAAACCTCAAACATAAATTTTTCAAGGTTGCCTTTAGTGACTTAATTGCCTCTTCAGAAAATGAAAAATTATTAAAACAATCCATTACGTAAGCAAATACAGCATCGAAGCGCTTAATTTTGATTTTGGAAATCCAAATATCAAAAATTTGTTTTTTCGTAATTTCGGTTGTCATCCTAAGATACGAAAAATTTAGTATGGGTGTCGCACCTGTGCGCAAAAAGTCAAAACACTTTTTAGTTCCACATATATAAGGCTTTAAAACAAAAATGGTCTCAACCTTGAAAAACACTGAACAATTACACTTTTGGTCTAATGAACACATAAAACGCATAATTTATCACTAATTGTTTATTCTCAAGCACCCCTAATTTTTACGAAAACACTATTTATCCCAAAACAACTTACTTTAATATTCAACAATATTATATTTATTAAAAAAAAAATTAACTTTAACTTAAAGCCACGCGAACCACTTGAAAAAAAAACTTTACCGCTTGCTCGTAAAGCTGACCTTCTTATGAATAATTGTACACAACTTGATCATAAATTTTTTTTTGCAGTCATTCAGTGGGAGGTTTAAGCTTTAAGAAAAACCGTTTTTTGTTTACATTTATGCATGTCGATTTTTGAATTAAATCCCGCTAAATGTGCGAATTGTCACACTGTGCGACGGTGCGTTATCATGATGCAAAATCCACGAGTTTTCTGCCCACAATTCTGGTCTCTTTCGGCGAATTGCTTCACGCAAACGTCTCATAACGCCCAAATAATATCAATCAATCATAACGCACTCCACCGTTGTAATCCATGAAAACCGTGAGTATTGCCTTCTTTTTTGACTGAAAACGACGCGGTTTTTTTGGTCTCGGCTCATTTGGTGAACGCTATTCACTTGCCTGATGTCTGGATTGCGTGTCGTACACATAAACCCACGTCTCGTCTCCAGTAATGATCCATTTGATGAATGTGGGATCGGATTCAGCCTAGCAAATCATCGCTTTTGCGACGTCAACACGGTCTCTATTTTGCATGAAAATGAGGTCTTTTGGCACCAACTTTGCTGTTACATGACGGAAACCCAAATCATTAACCGAAAAGTCTTGGGCGGATCCATAGGCAATGTTAAAGTCCTCCGATATCTCTCTGATGGTTAATTTGCGGTTATTGACCAACATTTCTTTTACGACTACTTCATCAATGTTTTCGTCGGTTTCCGATGTCTATGGTCTGCCACTGCGCTCATCATCTTCGATTGACTCACGGCCACTTTTAAACCACTCGTGCCACTGGTAAACCACCATTTTCTTTAGAGAATCGTTGCCAAAACATTTTTCCAACATTTCCAACGTTCGTGCAACATTAAATCCGTTTTTTACGCAAAATTTAATACTCGTACAAGTTCATTGTTGCAAATTTAAATCCATTTCTAAAATTGTAAAAAATCGCCAACACACACAAAGTTAGATGTACTCTTGGCTGCGTAACTTATGTAAATGTCAAGCTATGATGCTAAGATTTAGAGGGAATATCAACAACAGATGTACCAACTTAACAAAAAAAAAAAAAACAGAACTTATAGCGGAACAATGGGAGCGCCACACGGTGGTGTCCCCCGGGAACTTTTTGATCTAGGTGGTAGTTATGTTTCAATTTTGGACCGCGATTTACAGAAGAGTTACTCAGGGTTACGTGGCAAAACAAAAAATCAAAGAAAAGCAAAGATTTGCGGTCACAGTACTTGAAAGATACTCACAAGGTGTCCGATTTTCTCGATTTTTTTTTTGAATGCCAATAATTTTAAAAGTACATGACTTCGATTTTTTTTATAATTTTGTGATAACCGACATCACTTGTCGTATCATCCGCCTCCGGCTTGACGTTGATTTTTGGGACACCCTATATAAGCACTTACCGGATTGTGGAAATTTAATGGATGATAGAATATTCTGGCCTAATCAGGTTTGAAGTGTATATTATGAGCTTTAGCATTTTTCTTAAAAACAATAATAACAGAAAACAGAATAACAGTTTTGAATGGAACATTATTTTTCACAGCGAAGAATGCCTCATGATATTACGAGAATGTTTTGAATATAGCTTCACGCATATGGGAACCTCTCTTATCCCAGCCCCGTATTTAATGTGCAAGGCACTATATTATTGCCAGCCCCTTATATATCTATAGGCGTTGTTTCTGAGATCAAACAATTGCAAACGTATCGAACACAATTTCAAAACAGTTTGTCTTTGAAAACTTGTATCCACTCGTACATAGAGCTGGTTTATAAGTAGCATACTCGTATAGTGATTTTATTATGCTGAACAAAAAGCTTATTTAAGACCAAAATAAAGACCAGCTCCTGGAAATATTTGATACGAGTATATCATTGTTTCAGAAAAGGATTGACGCATAATGGAAATCCCATCAACTTACTCGTACCATGCATGTATCCATTTGTCGTTCTTTTGACTACAAAGCCGGACAGTCATAGTACGTAACATTTCAGATACGTACTCGTAGGTGAATTGCAATTTTGGTATTTTCCCTTAGACTTTCTATAAGAGTATATTTCGTAAGTAATGAGCTTACATTTTGTCAATGTGTTTCTGATGTGACAGACATCAAAGAGACTTCCAAAGCAACTTTATATTTTCAAATGTTAGACGTAATAAGTTCTAGACTATTTAACACAGCAAACCATTAGTACGAGTATGTTCAATGTCGTCTAAGTATTTGTTTATTTATTGTGTTTCCCTAGATTCGAATGGAAGTTCATTTATTTCAAGGATCTCTGCCTGTAGGAGATTTTGTTGATTCCATCGTTACCTATTTCCGAGTGTGGTACGGATGTGTGGTACTTGAGTAAAAGCCTTATGGTGTAATGAGTTTTGTCTGCCTTCAGTTTTCTGGTGAATAGATATGCAGCATCTTGGGTTGGGGATGTTTTTGGAATGAAACCAGACACACAGTTGCACAAACAAATACAAAATGTGTATTTTTTTGTTTTTTAACAGAAACATTTTCGAATTAGTAAATAGGGGAGACGTAGGTGTTAGTGTTTTCGATGCACCTTTTGCATTGGCCTTCACCTACAAGGTTGAGCCAACAGCTATTGTGGAAGTCTTCATTATACTAAACACATATTTGTTGTGAAATCAATGTTCGGTCTATGGCAATTATAAATTGAATACAACGTCGTTCATGTGACCACCACGCCTTCTGTTGAAGGCGACCATCAGAAGGCTAAAATTATCGATGACTTTTTGAGGAATAAGTGGGTCAATGGCCGCAATTTCAGTTTGGATGTTATGTTTGAGATCCTGAAATGTCGCTGGCTTATTGGCATAGACCTTACTCTTTAAATAACCTCACATGAAGAAGTCTAAAGGCCAATCAACTTCTTCTCTGAACGAATAAATTGATTGATTCAGTGCTTCTGTAGGCTTTAGCACCGGCCTGTTGAAACCAGATATCGTCCAGACCCAATCCATTCAATTTTGGAAAAAAATAGCCGGTCAACATGTTGCGGTAAAGTTCTCCATTTATTGTCGCCCGCCCGCCCCATTTTCGAAAAAGTACGGGCAATGATGCCGCCAATCCATAATCCGCCCCATCAGTGACTTTTTTGGGATGGATTGGCTTTTCCTAAATCTCGTATGGAGTTTCCGGTGTCCAGAAACGACAATTTTGTTTATTTACATACCCAAAAATGGGCTTTATCGGAAAATATCAAATTCGATGACAAATTGTCCTGGCGATCCAACATCCAGTTAACAAATCGGCGACGTCGTAGATGGTCCAAAGGCTTCAATTGTTGTGTAATTTGGATTTTATAGACATGCAAATGAAGATCAACTTTTAAAAGTCGCCGTAAAGTGTCATGTCAGTGAGGCATAATTGTTGACTTCGGCAACGAATTGAGGTGCCTGTGTAACATACATCCTAAAAGTGGAACCACTAAACTTTCACAACATGAATGCTAAAAAGTGGCACTAATTTCAAATTGAACACTGTTGTTTTCTAAAATATACACAAGACATTTTTACATGGTGTCAGATGAGATTTACACCACGGCTACGTGCAAAAGCACGAGACACAAAAGTGGAATCAAAGTGGAAAAAAAAAGGACACAACAAGGAACACAAAAGTGATAAACTGACCTGCACTATTAATTATTATTATTATTATTATTAGCCCGGGTTTACCCCGGACAACTTTATTTAGCTTATTAACAAGTAAAAACTTAAACCTAGACTTAAAACTAACAAAGATATTCTTAACCTAATATGGGGCGAGGAGAAATGGTGGACGAGGTAGATGTTAAGGGAGTGGCATATTGAGCAGTGCTTTTTTCGTTTCGTGTTTGCTGCTATTTAAGTCAAAGACTTCGGCGTAGTTGTTCGTTATACGCAACATTCTAGATATTGGTTCAAAGTGACCGTAGTTGGTACGGTGAGTTCGGATCAGGAAGAGTGGGACAGATCTTAGATTACGGGGATTGGGAGTGAATGCAATATTTTGCGTTATTCTCGAGCACTCGATGTTTCCAGTCAGTAACTGGTGGATAAAAAGTACATCAGCGACTTCACGACGTTTTTTTAGGGTATGCATGCTAATTAGTTCCAGCCTATTTTCATAGGGGGGTAATCCATATGGGTCGGCCCAGGGTAGACCACGAAGTGCGAAACGGATAAACCTGCGTTGGACTGCTTCTATTCTTTGAATGTGGGTTAGTTTATAGGGTGACCAAACTTGGCTGCAATATTCGAGAAGAGGCCTTACAAAAGTAATGTACAGGGACTTTGTAACGTAAGGGTTGGAAAATTCTTTCGACCAGCGTTTGATAAAACCAAGTGCAGAGTTAGCTTTATTTATAATGCTGTCAATATGTGAGTCGAAATTCAATTCTCTGTCACAAATTATTCCTAGATCCCGTACTTGAGTAGTGGAAGGAATAGACTCATCGCAGATGAAGTAGTTTCTTGGAGGGGGAGGTAAACGTTTGCGGGAATAGGTTATCGCTTGGCATTTGCTGACATTAAGCTTCAAAAAGTTTTGCTTGCACCATACCGAAAACTTATTTAAGTCATCTTGCAGGCAATGGGAGTCAGAAGGCAATGAAATGACTTTCGAAATTCTCATGTCATCAGCGAAAATAGAAAGATTACAATTCTTTAAAATGAGATTTATGTCGTTAATCGTCAGGGTAAAGATGATTGGCCCAAGGTGACTACCCTGAGGGACACCAGATGTTGCTTTAATTGGGTCGGATATTGAAGATCTGAAGATGACCCTGTATTCTCGGTCTTCTAAATAAGATTTGGTCCATGCCACAATATGAGGGGAAAAGCCAAGTTTTTTTAGTTTAAAAATGATAAATTGGTGAGAAATTTTATCGAATGCCTTGCTGAAATCAGTGGAAATTGAATCGACTTCATCACCGTCTTCTAAAGCATGAAGCGTCCTAGAGACGAACTCTGTTAGGTTAGTGGTCGTTGATTTACCTTTCATGAAACCGTGCTGATTTGTACAGATAGTTGGCCTACAGTACGGAACCAGTTGTTGATAGACTATGCTTTCAAAAAGTTTGGGTATGCAAGGGAGTTTTGCTATGGGCCTATAATTATCGACTTCGGCCTTACTTCGTTTTTTATGAATAGGGATGATGTAAGATTCCTTCCATAGGAAAGGGAAAGTACCTGTTGAGACAGACAAGTTAAATAGGGCAGCAAGGGGAGGACCGAGATGGTTAATACACTCTTTTATTACAAAAGCCGGAAGGCCATCAGGGCCGGACGAAAAATCATCTTTAAGTTTGGTAATGTTATCAGACACCAAAGATGTTGTTATATTTAGCGAAACGGATGATGTCTCAGGATAGTTTTTCATATAGCTAAAGTAACTAGGATCGGGTTCAGCTGTTTTCTTAGAAAAGGATTTATTAAAATGACAGGCAAAGAAATGTGCAATGGTTTTCGGGTCGGCAGAAGATTCACTGAGAAATTTGAGAGTAGATGGGTAGCCGTCTGACTTTCTTTTGGTATTAACAAACTGGTAGAAGCGTTTAGGGTCTGAGACTAAGTTAAATTGCATGCGGTAGAGGTACTCAAGGTAAAGAGACTCACAAAGTTCAGAAAAACGATTATATACCAATCGATAATTACTGTAGTCGGAATCAGATCGAGTCCTTAAGAATTTATGGCACAACTTGTTTCTGTAATTACGGAGAGAGCGCAACTCCTTGTTGTACCAGGGAGGAGCTGACATGCAGTCCTTTCGGAAGGTATATGGAACCGATTGGGCAAAGCAGGAGAAAATTAACGAATAGAACGTTGATAAGGCAAGATCAATATTAGTCGTCTCAGCAATAAAGTCAAAGTTAATGTTGCTGATGAGGTTTTTAAGTTTGTTAAAGTCGGTTCTTCGGAAGTTAAATGAAAATGCATTTTCCGCATCGACACTTGCGTTGCCATTTTCATATGAGTATATAATTGACAAGGGGGGATGAAGGCGGTCTAGGGTAGAAAGAAGATGATCACTCCTATAAACGACACAGTTATTTGAATCGGATGTGAAGACAAGGTCGAGTTGTCTGTTCATTGTGTTAGGTATTCCACTAATCTGATATAGACTTGAGTTGGTTAGGCAGTCCACCATCAAAATTTCTATTTCTGAGGACGAATTAAGAGAGACGAAATGAAACGAATCGTCGGAAGACCCCCATTTAAGTTGAGGGAGGTTGAAATCCCCTACTAGAATAATACAGTCTTCAGTTGTGCATTATCAGTCAAAAAATCCACTGCGTGAACTACAGGTCGATAAGACTCAATTGGTTGGGATGGGTGAATGTAACAACAAAGTACGTAAAGACAGCGTTTGGGAAGCGTAATGTTGACACATACTAACTCAAAGTTGTCAGTATGGGGAATATCAACAGGAGTTGCGTGGAAAAAGTTCCGGATTGCTAGTAAAACACCTCGGCCATAGGGATTATCAGCTCTTTCAAATCCATCTTTTCGAAAAACGTTGAAATTTGGAGGAACCAGCTCAAGGCTATTAATGTCCGGAATTAGATTTGTTTCAGTAAGAGCAATTAGGTCATAGGGTAACTTTTGAGAATTGAGATATACGACGGAGATTTTAGAGCGCAAACCTCTTACATTTTGGTAGTAAATGGACAGGCATTGTGGACTGGAGGATACAGGATTTAGTTTGTTAGGAACTGTAATAGTTTTTAAAATTTGAACGAGTTCTTTGCAAGTGGGAGAGACGTTTCATCGGAAGAGATGTCAAAACTCTCATGGTAGCGAACGAAAATTTGCATCAATTCAGCTGGCTTAATAGGAAGACCTTCTCGTTGAATCGAAACCATAATGTTAGTTTTGGTTATGCCATCAATGCAAACGGAGTTGGGTTTGTCGTGCAAGTAGGCGAGGTAGAGCCGAACATTTTCATAAATGCGGCGGTCTCTCAAACGAGATACAACGTAACGACTGTCATCATTCATATCAGAAAATTTTTTTGTGAGTTTGACAGTTGGTGGAAGGAGTGGGTCAAGGTATTCCGGGCAAGAATCGAGGGCAGGCGAACGAGCGGATGAAGAAGGGACATGTTGTTCAAGCACCCCGGAACTAGAATCTTGACTAGTGAGGGTGGTTGGATCAGGGGGATTGGTAGATGAAGATGAGGAAGGGGTGGTTGGGTTTAGTATATGTGAGCTGATAAAATTAGGATATTTGACTGATGGGGCAACGTTAGTTGGAACTTGGGTAGAAGGCGCAGGAGCAAGGTTAAATGAAACTCTGTTTTGAGGCGGCTTTAAAGATTTGGTGAGGGGAGCGAGAGGATTTGGTGTAGCGACTCTGGTGTTCTTTTTGGATGTAGCAAAGGGGGGTAGGAGCGAGGTGAATCTTGGAAAGATTTGGGTCTTAAATGACCAGTTTGAGTTGGGATGTTGATGGGATAGGGCAGAATTGTGGGTGCTATCTTTTCTTTTATTAGCTAACTTATTATATATCTTATCCTTCCGTTGGGTGATGACCATCTCTTCCGAGATTGGTATGCCGTCCGAAGATTTGAACATCCAATCATATTTAGTGGGTATACGTATTTCAAAACACATGCCGTTTTTGCTCTTCACTTTGCCAATTTGTTTACACTTGATGTCTTGTATACGAAATTTCTTCCTAAAAAGGTCTTTGATGCAGGACGGGCTTGCGTGACGTGGGGCACCTTGAAGAAAGAAAGTATACAGCTCCGGTTTTTTGGTGGCTTCAAGATTCATTTTATTTAATTTTTGAATTCTGTTGGTCCATTCAGGGAGAGTCCAGGATGTCCCAAAAGCCCTAATTATTGGCAATGGTCTTGGAACGGGATTGGTGATCGAAGTTGCATTTATCGAAGTGGATTGAACGGGGGCTTCGGTGGCAATGGTTATTGAATGAGTTGGGGCTGAAGTGGTTGAGGGTGATGTATATAGCTCGTCGTGTAAGGATTTGTTACACGGGCTTACTGCAGATGGAGGTGCATCCGGCTTACTAGAAATGTGCTCTAATTCCTCCAATATCTGCATTGTGGTTGATCTAGTGGATGCAGCTTCCTCACTTAGAAAATTGAGGTCATGTTGGATGGATCCGATGTTTTCGGCTTGTTCAGCATGTTTGAAATGTAGAAGAGTGGATTGGTCAGTCAACGTTGACATAATTTTTCCCAATTGAACTGAAGTTGACTGAATCGCTGGTAACGCGTTTGAGCAGTGAGACTTATCAGAATCTGCTAATTTACTTATTTTAGACTGCAGGGATTGAACAGCTGATTTTGTGGTGGTTATGCTGTTATCGATCGAACAGTGTAGGTTATCATGGCTCTCGGAAATTAGTTTGGTTACATTTTTGCTATTGAATTGAACTTCGCATTTCAAATCTGCAATCGAGTCTGCAAGCCCAATTAGTTGCTGGTTATTACATTTTATAGCCAGCATTATATGTGCCAGGGAGATGGTCCGGCACTCTACATAGAAGAAGCAGAATATGCGCTTATACTCTTCCAGATGAGTTTTAGCGTTTCTGCTTAAACCAATGCATATGGGATGGAATTTCTTTCCACATATCCCATTGCATGTAATCATTTCCACTGTGTTAGTAGGTACAGCGCAGTCAGCAAATCCACAGGAAGACATGGTTAAATTAGATCAGAGTATTAATTATTTTTATATTTTTATATATATGTATTTTTTTTTTTTTTTTTTTAAGGCACAAAGTCACTGTGTTTTGATGACACTGGGAATTTATGGTGTAAGCGATTGGGAAGAATGGGGTCACACACAAAAAAACCAAAAGGAAAAAGGTCAAACAGAAAAACAAATATTCACAAATTATCGCGGAGCGAAATTAAAACACGTCCGAACTCGACGGTGGTAGGAGAATGTACTCGTATTAACTACGTATTAACGGCACAGCAAGAGTAACGGTGTTTGTTCTTCTTAATTGTTCGAGATTGTTCTGTGCGTTAGCCGTGATCAAGAACATGGCAGCGCAAACAAATTGGCAGGGGCCATCGCCGATGAATTTCGAAGAGGCTGGAAAAGAATGGCCTTTGTTGAAGTAGAAGTTCAACATTTATATGCTTGCCTTTGGTCGAAATAATGAAGCGGACAATGTGAAGATTGCAGTTTTTCTTCACTTGATTGAAGAGAAGGGAATAGACTTGTACAACACACTGTTTAATGGTGAACCAGCGGTGGAGAAGGGTGCTCCTGCAGTTTCAATGACAGTAGTTTTACGTCGATTTGAAGAGTTTTGCTTGCCACAGAGGAATATTGTTATGGAGTCATTCAAATTTAATTCCATCGTCCAAAAAGAACTCCAGCCGTTTACTGAGTTTGAAACAGAGCTGAGGCTTCAGATGCGTCACTACGAATTTATTTGCACTGGGTGTCAACAGTCGTATGTAGACCCCATGCTTCGTGATTGCATAGTATTGAGTTTGGCCGATAAACGAATGCAAGCAAAGCTATTGGAGAATCGTGATCAACCGACGCAAGGCAGCAGAGGTGGCAGCTACTAACAGACAGCTGTTGGATGTACCGCAAACGAAATTGGATGTAATGCAGAATCAGAAGAGGGGCGAAGTGTAGCAGATGCCAATGCTTGGGTCTTTTTGCCAATGATTGCTGCTCAACAGAGATTCATTCAATCCATGAAGCAAAAGAGAAGGAAGACACGTCAAACCAGTGAGCTTCGAACAGGAACGCTTCGACCGAAATGCAGGAGAATACATTGCGCTACCAAGCTGGGTATTTTAATCAAGCTAATTCGAAATTTTGTAATTGGCTGCATAGGGACTGTAGTTTAGCATTCCATTGTACTCTGTCAAGAAAATGAAATTTGATCAATTAATTTGTACTCGTAATTCCAATACACAATTATTAACACAGACTAATGAAAAGCTGAAGACATTTGGACAAATAACATTGCCTTGTTTTGATTTGGCTCAAAAGAGTAAGAAGCACATTTTGTTTGAGGTGATGGACATCGGATTACAGCCAATATTGGGTCGGGCTGCGTGTTCCAGCTTAGGTTTGATCGAGCGAAAGGTTGCGGTTAACTTAGTTTCAGACGATTGCAAATCAGCAGCTAAAGAACTGATTAGCGAGTTTGGGGATGTGTTTGATGGGTTAGGTAAGTTATCTGGAAAGTGTCACATTAATCTAAAACCTGGCTCTGTGCCGGTATTACGATATCGCAAACGAATTCCAGTAAGCCTTCACCAGCGTCTTAAGTCAGCTTTGCAGGAGATGGAGAAGTCAAAAGTTATCTTATCGGTTGACTATCCAACGGATTGGGTCAACAACTTGCAAATTGTGGAAAAAGTAAATGGCTCTCTCAGATTATGCTTGGATCCAAAGCCGTTGAATAATTGTATTCGGCGAGAACAGTTTTTAATTCCAACAGTGGAGTTTATCATTGGGCGATTAGCCGGCATGACTGTTATTAGAGTCATGGATCTTAAAAATGGGTTCTAGCATCTGGAACTGGATGAGCAAAATGCTGACTTGACAACCTTTATGACTCCACTTGACAGTTATCGTTGGAATCGAGTTCCGTTTGGATTAAACAAGGCGCCGGAACTGCTCATGCAAAAAATGGTGTCGTCGGGGACATTCCCGGCATGGAGATTTATTTCGACGATATTTTCATAGCCGGTCCGACAGTGGAAGAGCACAATACCGTTTTGAGGAAGGTATTGCAAACTGCGCGTGACAACGGTGTCCGATTCAATAAGGTTCGTTTTATGGTCTCACCATCGCAAGTCAGGCCCAGTCAAAAATATCTTGAGGCCATCATCAGCATACCATTGCCTGAAAATAAATCAGATGTAGCCCGATTCCTCGGGATGTTGAAATATTTAAGTCGGTATTTGCCAAACTTGTCACAGCGAACGGCAAAACTGCGTGAACTAACACGACTGAATGTTGAGTGGCGTTGGGGCAAGGAGCAGGAGACAGAAGTTATCGTTTTAAAAAAGAACCTGACTGAAAGGCCAGTATTAAAAATATTTGACCCGGCACTGCCAATAGTAATACAAACCGACGCATCAAAGGATGGATTGGGGTCAGAGCTATTGGAGAAGAACCAACCGCTCGCATATGCATTTCGTGTCTCACAAGCAGTGAGCAAAGGTGGGCGCAAATAGAAAAGGGTTTGCAGGCAGTCACCTTCGCTTGTGAGAGATTTCACTATCTTGTGGCCGTGAAATAGAAGTGCAATCTGTTCATCGACCACTGGAGGTACTGATGAAGAGAGAAATTGACGATGTATCTGCGCGACTACAGCGGCTGTTCCTGAGACAACTAAAGTATCCGTTCATCCAAATTAAGTATGTGCCAGGTAAAAATATCCCGGCAAACAAATGGAAGAGGATGATCACGAGCTACAGGCAGTTATTCATTCAGTTCGAAAGCGAGTGTGTATGTCGGATCATAATCAGGCCATCTATGCGCAGGCGATACAGAGAGATGATATTTTGAGGTCAATTGCCAGGTATTTGTGTAACTGTGACTGTGACTATGAGATTAAACAGTATCATAAGAGCTGAGATGAGCTTAAATTTGAAGAAGGTTTACTGTTTTTTAGAGACAAATTAGTCGTTCCTCAAGTTCTGCGGAAAGATATTATGTTAATGATTCATGAGCCGCACTTGGGCATTCAAAAATCGCTGTCGAGAGCTCGAAAACTATTCTACTGGCCTAAAATGGCATAGGATATAGAGCTGGCCGTTCAAAAGTACCTCATTTGTGAAAAATATACTCGAGCTAATCCAAGAGAACCACTTACACAGCAGGAGATTCCCGAATATCCGTGGCAGGTGCTTGGAATTGACATGTTTGAGTTGGCCGGTAGAGATTACCTGGCAATGATGGACGCATTCAAACTGGTTAGTGGCTGATAAAGTGAAGGACAAATCGATGACGACGATTATCAAGTTTATGGAAAGTGTCTTTGTCCGGTATGCCTACCCTTCGGAAATCCGGTCTGACAACTCTCCATTTAATTGTCGACAATTTCATCAGTTCGCTAATAGGACCAACATCACATTGACATTCTCAGAGTAATAGACTAGCCAAAAAAGTTGTAGCAATTGCAAAGAACTTGCTGAAAAGATGCTAGAGGAAGGTTGTCCTCAAGAATTTGAGAACCTAATACTGGAGTATAAGATCTCCCCACTGGCTCCTATGTCGATGTCGCCAGCCCAATTGTTCTTTGGGCGGAGAATTAAAACAAAGGCACCAATTAGTACTAAACTTCTTCTACGGGAGAGGGTTTCGGAACATATTATTAAAGATAAGTTAATTAAAAAACGCGAACGTCAAAAGCTGTATTATGATCGTCAGACCCGCCACTTGTCCAAGCTTGAGATTGACCAAAAAGTTATTTTTAAGAGAAATACGAAATCTAGCGGTTAATTTAAATAGCAGACAAGAATTGGAGGACTCCAGAAATAACGATGCTATCCCGAATGCATATGATGAGGGACATGCTGCTAAGGGTGGTAATGAATCCCCTGCTGCTGAGAATTATGCAGTGAACGTGCCAGACGGATCTAGTGGTGGCGATGCTGAAGTCAGCGGAGACATTCTCACCACGGACGAATCTGATGTAAATTCAGAAACAGGTGCCGAGGATGGGCCTGTAGTAGTCAGCCATGACATAGTTCACGCGTTCCTCGCCAGACCGTTCGCTACGGCAACTGGGAATATTAGAGTTAGGATTTGAAATAATCGCTGTAAAAGGAAGACCGTGTAACAAACAAATTGAACACTGTTGTCTTATAAAATACACAAGACATTTTTACAGCCTGGTTGGTTTTGAACACTGTCAAGAAGATCAACCACATTGAATCTAGTAAATGATAATAATTGACAGCCAACATCCACACCATCTGTTGGATGACCCTTTATTAGTAAAGGAAGATGAAGAATAGGATGAAGAAAGTTATCCTTGGATTCCTGGGATAGTTTTAACTGAGTCCAGGTACTTTCGGTTAGTAAAAATTTCTGAAAAGATTTTATACAATTGACTTCATAAAATCAAGGAAGATATAATGTTGGATACGCAGAAGAATATCGCAACTGTAGGACATCAGAAAGCATGTCAAAGTTAAGCAAAAAAAGTTAAAACAACAAAATCGAGCGGAAAGGCCTCACCACCGATGTAACTGGTTCCAGGAGCCCTTACAAAAAGTACGACGAGATTTCAAACGCGCCTTTCTCGCTGCTTTCCAGGACTACGTACATTCTTAAAGAGTCTCTCAACCATGGCGTAGCTGAGTTGACCATAATAATTTTTTTCGTTCCTAACTTGCCTTCTTTTCCTGAACTTCAAACAAATTCTTCTACTGCTGCGTGCTACAGCCATCCTCTAATATGTTGCACTCACAAGCCCATGCTGTTATGTCTCAATTTTATTTCGCGTTTCGACTTCGTTAATTCCAACAAAATCTGCCTCAATAGCCTTCACGTTAAGCACAGCCCTGTAGAGTGTAAATTTTCGAATTGTAAGACATGCGGCTTAAAGCACAATACGATGCTCCATCATTAATCCGTGTCGCAGTTACAATGCCAATCAAGCACATCAAATGGGGCTTGAGGAGGTCTATCAATTAATTTAGTCCAAAATCCATATCGCGAGCGCTTCACAATGTTACCTACGCCCAAAGGATAGGAACGATAATCTACAGCCGTGTAGAGCTGTTCTTGACTCAGAGTCGCAAGCGACTTTAATTTCAGAATCGTGTATACAACGGCTCGGGTTAAAACGTGGACATAGAAGAATTTTCGCATTTTTGGTATAGGGCAATGTAAAGATGGTAACGTTACCAAAGGCCAATCTGAACTCTTTATATCACCAATTGCTTCTCGGTGCAAGCCTTTGTTTTATCGTCCCTGACAAATCATCAACCAAGCATCGAAATAGCCAATGTCAATCTGTCATATTTTGGCAATCATACTGCAACCGCCCAACTAAAATCGATGTTTTGTTGGGAGCTGATATAGTTTTTCATGTTCATCCGTCGTGTCGTTTATGCGCGAATACAAAGACTTAGGTCACATGTCCCTTGTGAAGCAAAGTGATCGCGACCATCCTTCATAGTATTTACCCCATCACGCGGTACTCAAGCCCACAAGTATTGTACAACGACCAAATTAAGGGTAGCTTTTGACGCGTCGGGTCAAACCTATGGATTTTCGCTGAACGATTACTTCGTGTTGAACCCACCATAGAAAACGTTGTTACGTTACGTGTCTCATAAAGTTTCGGCAATTTAAGATTGCGATCAAGGCTGAGAGACCGAAAATGTACCGTCAAGTATTAATTAACCCGGAAGATGTACATTTTCAACGAATTGTTTGGAGAGAACGGGTTCCCGAAGAACCACGCGATTACCAACTCCAAACGGTCACATATGGAACTGGCTTCGTTCTTAGCCACTAGGGTCCTTAACCAAATCGGCATCAACAATATCGCGCGATTTCCCCGGGCTTCAGATTGTGTCATAAGCGATTTTTATGTCGACGACTTTACGTCAACTTACGAACGCACAAACAATGCGATAGACGTCAGTAACGATCTCTGTCAGAAGTGGTCTTCAAATTCGTTCAAATTTCTTAATACGATCGATATCGAGTATCGGGAAGCGTCGGTCCAGCTGCCTATCGGAGAAGATGGAGTCAAAACGTTAGGCCTTTTGCGGAATACAGAGCTTGACAGCTTCCATTTCTGTTCATCGCCATCGGTCCCCAGGTTACTGAAAGGGAATTGCTATCGGATATAGCTCGTATTTTTGACCATTTGGGATAGCTCTCACCAACCGTCGTAAAATTAAAATTTTTATGAAGCGACTTTGGCTAAGACAAATTGGATGGGATATGTATATTTCTACGGACCTTCACGGTCAAGAATGGCCAGACCTCAAATCAGATTTGAGCTCCTTAGGTAATCTCAGAATTCCACGATAGCTGCAGTTAAGGCGAAACGAAGTTATGGAGCTGCATGGCTTTGCTGATGCTTCAGAGTCAGCATACGCTGCGGCAAAATATTACCGCGTGTTAAATTCTGACGGTGTTCGAACTGCAAAACGCGAATCGCCCCAGTGTAGCCTACCCTTTCGGTTCCACACCTTGAATTACGCGACTAGTTGCTTCTTACCAAGGTTCTCAGCAAAGTAAAGGACGCTCTAGCCTTTCACGAAATTGAGTGCTTGCCTACACAGACTCAACCACAGTTTTACACTGGATTCAAGAATACCCGCGGTCACGCGGACAATCGAATGTCGAAAATCGTCGCTCAGTTTCCAGTGCCCATATGGAATCACGTGCATTCGGCCGAAAATCCCGCTGACTGTGGCACCCGCGGTATAATGCCACGAAATCTTTAGATTTATGGTGGCACGGTCTGCAGTTTCTACAAGATCGGGTTATTATTGTACGTTTTCCAGTCTGCCTAGCGTCACTGAAAGTATTGACGATAAAGTTATATGTTTATCTAGTTACTCCACCAATAGAGGCTTCCATATTTATGCGCGGTTAGAGTTTCTCGAGATTAATCTCCATCACTCAAAAAAGGCTTCGGCCGCACTTATTCTGCGTCTCCAAAAATGCAGAAAACATTATGCTAATCCAGGAACCATGGATCGTAGAAGGCGTGCTTCGTGGACTTGGGACACCTGTATACGCTCCGCTCTATAAAAGAGACAAAGGTAAGATTAGTGAAACGTAGCCTTAATACATTTTTACTTCCTAATATCAGCGAACCCCACTTAAATGTCGCCAGACTAGAGACTTCCAAAGGCTCCTACTGGCTGGCATCGGCATATCTTGACCACGATCATGTGGGCCCTCTCCCTGGTGGTAACCTAGAAAGGGTGGCACTGGAAGCTGACAAGCTAAAAATTGACCTCATGATCGGATGCGATGCTAACGCTCATCACATGGTATGGGGCAGTACCGACAGGTGAGTCATACATATATTATAAGGCCTAACCTCATTGTTTGCAACGTTGGCAATGAGACCACTTTTATAGCAAGAAACAGACAGGAAGTGTTGGACATCACTCTTGTCTCCGAACTGGATGGTATCGTCTGAACACTCATTTTGAGACCACAGGTACATCCAATTCAAACTGAGTGATGCTCCTCCTAGCCAACCAGCATTCCGGAATTATCGGAAAACTAATTGGACAAAATACAGAGGAATACTGTCAGAAACGCTATCCTCTGAACTCTCAAGTCCCCCGCGTGACACCAACGAGCTTGACATGAAAGTCAAGGAAGTCACCCTGGCTCTCAATCAGGCTATGGCCGCTTCCTGCCCTCTTATTCAACCTAGAGGCAAGGGATAGCCGCACTGCAGGCCGTCAGCACTGGGATTGCTTAGAAACTGTTAAAAGTAGCAAAAAGCACAAGAAAAGTGACCGACTGCAACTCATACAAAAAATTTCTCAAAATATACAAAAAGTAACTGAGGAAGACAAAACGACAATCCGGGAAATCCGATGGCTCTTGGACAATCTCAAGTGATGAATCACTCAACCTGCTACTAGACACTCACTTTCCAGGTGGCTCCAAATTCGCGGCCAGTAGCAACCCAAACAGGACTACTGCAACCGTGACCAAAATCCATGGTCTGATTACAAGAGACAAATTGCTTTCGGCGCTGCATAGCTTTCAACCACACAAGTCTGCTGGTTCGGACGGTATAATACCAGCCGAGCTACAAAGGTCCTTAGATATTATCCAGTCTACGCTAGAGAATATTATGAGGAGCTTTGTAGAACTGATCAACATTCTACTCTCATGGGGAGAAGTTAATGTAGTTTCCATTCCCAAAGCAGGAAAATGCTCTCATGTTGTCCCAAAGGACCTTCGACCTATAGGTCTATCATCTTCCTTTCTGAAAACTCTAGAACGGCTGATTGATGTCCATATACGAGCAAAAATTGATCCAAGACTTTTGTCAAGGAAAGCTGGTGGAAACGGCTCTGGATTCGCTACGAGTGAGATAAGCTAAATCTAAGTCTCTCTTCCAAATCACTGTAGCGTGTCCCAGGCAGATATGTTGGCGATTAAAGAAGCTCTATCCAGGCTGAATCTGCAAAGGATACCCTCATTTTTTCGGATAGTCAGTCCTTTGACTGTAAATTCTTAAACCGCACTTGAATGCCAATCATCTCTTATGGAGATGGCAGAGCAGTTCAATTTTCACCTTTGCTGGGTGCCGGGCCACAGAGACATTCCAGGGAACTATAGGGCCGATGAACTCGCCAAAATTGAAACTACTCTACCCATTCTACCGCAAAAGGGTAGCCTAGGTATACCAATCGCTACGTGCAGATTAATATTAAATCTGGATGCCAATAAAAGAACAGACTGTTGGATCAACATGTCTAACGACTAAACAGATTTGGCCAAAGCTAGATCTAAGAGTCTGATCCTTCTAAATAGGAAACATCTCAGCGCCATCGTAGGTGCCATCACTAGACATTGCCTCATAGGCAAGCATGCAAGAAGGCTTGGCGCTTTTACATACTTTTACTTCACTTGGAAGCTTTCCTTTACAATGACCTAAACGACCTAAAGAATATAGACGTAAACAGTCTCCTACACAGGCTCAAACTGGTTCCATTAATAAGAGGATCATAGATCCACGTGGCATCACAATGGGCCAATATGCCTAAGTTGTTGGTGTTTCTAAAAACCACTCTTGCCCACCTAACTCTACCCTACCTTCTTCATCTCTAGAGGCTTCTATATGGGTTTTCATTCCTGGAATGTTCGTAGTGCTCAAGAGTAGTTCTCGTCCGCCGCTTTGTAGGCTTTTTATTTAACTGCATGCGTTTGCCGGTATTCTTCGTCAAGCCAGAGAGTTTTTGGTGGTTGTCGGCTGAAATCCAGCCCATCAGTTGCGGCGTCTCTGATAGCATGCTGGCAGCGCTTCCGCTGGTCTTCGGTATAGGAGTTGTTGACAGTTTTCGGCATGCGTATTCGGTGAAGATTCTGGCGGTCTCTTGGGATTGCAGCTTTTCTACGTTATATCTTCTCAATATAGTTCTTCTGTGTTGTGGCGCTGTACCTTGGCTGCAACAAAGTGGTGAGTCAATGTTGGCTGCCCGGAACGTTCGGACGTCCAGAATATTGGAGGCATGCCTTACGTCTATAATAATGTGATTTAGCGTTTCATGATTCAGAGACCGCGGTGCCCCTTGTGTATATTGAGATTAGGAAACCGTGTGGTAGCTATAGTGATATTTCGTCTAGCCGCAAAGTCAATAAGCCTAAATCTGTTGTGGTGTCATGTATATATTTTGCAACTGTGCTACCAAAGATGTCCTACTTTCCTATTCTGGCGTTAAAATCTTCTAGTCATATTTAGGACATTGTTCATACATATGTCTTATCCAGGAGCTCTTAGAAACATTCTTTGGTGGCTTCGACCTTGTCTTCCGTATTTGCATGGGTGCTTATGTTAGCGAATTTAGCCTTGATGCAGATTGTCAGAGTATGTTCGCTCAAGTGTCGGAAGCTAAAGATTTCTCGCCTTAGTCTGCGAGTACATATTACAGTTTTTCATCCTCTTTTTGTCCGGCCCATCTCATTGCACTCTCGGAATGATGGTGATATCTGTGTGCGTCAAGAGTTCGAGCATTCCAAGTTCCTATCCGAAGGTCGTTGTTCTTTAAACTTTTGCAAGGGTCGTCATTGACCATTGACCCCTGCAGTAAAGCCTTAGAGATGGTTCAAGTTTGCACAGCCCTCTTCTTTCTTCCCTAAAAATAGATGGAGACATGTGTTCTAGGTTCAGTCACAGCTTTAAGTTTAATCAAAGTGCACTCGTTTTCGAAATTGAATTTTTTTTTTAATTTAATAAATAATTGAACAGGGTAGTTTTGACTTCACCTACATGCGTAGCTACCATAAAGTTCGGCATAACAAGTTGAATTCTCAAGTTTGTTGTAAGCATACTTGGTAAGGCTTAAGTCCAATTAGTTTTCAACAGACGCCACCCATTATACCCTAAAACCTTTCAATTTCCATCATAAAATGGTTATTTTGGAACAAAAGACATTTATTCGTACAATGTGATGGGCTTTGCCAAATAGGAAATATGGGGAGAGAATCCAGAGCCAGACTATGAGTACTCGTATGTATCCGGGTTTGTAATTTAACTTTGCGAAGGGGTCATAGTCATGTTATTTGAATGATATTGTAAAATAATCCTTCTTAGTCAGTATTTTAGGTAAACCCCCGGCTATATCGACAACAGCCAGCAGAAACAGTCAGTTCATGTCGCCATAGTGATGGCCAAGCGGTCAGTGTCCCTTTGAGATAAACTGGGCAGTAAAGATTTTCTTTTGGCATTTGTGTACAGTGTATTCGTACAGTATGCGTTTATCAGGATAATGGTGAAGCATTGTATGAGTATATTCTGTGTGGGTACGGGTATGGACGCTATTGGGATTGCAATTTTCCAGTACAGCAGATGGTAATTAGTTGACAGACTATATGGGCAAATAGAAAACTCTAAAGAACCATTCAAAGTGTGGTCTCTGTTTGGAAGAACATTGAATTTTAAACTAATTTTTAAAAGTGGCCGCAGTGTGCACTACAATGTGTCGGGTGTAGCATGTTTATGGAGATGGGATGAGTATTACTCTGCGATGTTGGCCTACAGCTTACCCCGAAATACTTCAGATCTCTAAGTGTGACATCTTTCATTTTAATAACAATTGCTTGACAATCGTAGTCGTTGCCATTAGGGGACCTAGCCCTCATCCAACAGGCCTTTGCCAATGTAGACTCTGGCCCATCATCGAACGACAGACGTGTTCACCAATTTAATGCGCCTGTGCAAGGTGACTTTGGGAAATGGTTGCTGCTTTATAAAGAACATCAATGACACTACCGACACTATCGACACTTTCGATTTTTTATTTTGTTTTTTTTTTTTTATAATTTGCGCGCGCTCAAGGGATTAAGTACCCTTAAAATGCTTGCGCACAACGCGTGAGAAGGAAAATCAGGGAGGATGGAAAGAGAGGTACCGGTGAACTTTGGTTTTAAATGTTTGAAGATAATAACGACTAGGAAATAAAGAACTAGGTAGAGCATTCCATAAGCGAGTTGTACGACTTAAAAACGAATCACCATATTTTAGAGTACGTCCGAAAGTGGGCTTGAGAGTGTACTGTTGAGCAATCATAGCAAGACGGGTGTTACGGCTAAAAGTTTGAAAGGACAGAATGCTACTGGCGATTTCTATGGAGCACTGGTGGTGGAAATAGCGATGAAACAGAGTGAGACACGAAACATTACGTCTGTGTTCGAGGGTGTCAATTGATTGACTGATATTACAGGGTGAATGACTCTAACTCCAACTTTTTAAAATGCTATAATTTTTTTAGTTTTTGATAAATTTTATTGTGCCAAAGCAAAAAATGTTGGAAAATACATCAATTTTTAAATTGTATCAGTAGTTTTCGGTCTTGAGACGGCCGAAGAAAGCATCGCACGCTGCACGCAAGTGGCTCTGCAGTATTTTGTCCCATTCCCGGCGAAGTGCTTGTTTGAGATGATCCAAGCTTTGGTATTTTTTAGTGCCAACCTTCGCCTTCAAAATACCCCAGACAGAGAAATCCAACGGATTTGCATCCGGAGAATTTGCAATCCATTGCGTCGAAGAAATGAAGTGTGGAACAATGTTTTTTAACTAATCTTGGTTGACGCGCGCTTTGTGAGACCGTGCCGAGTCTTGTTGAAAAGTCCACGGTCTCCGACCGAAATGATTGTTTGCCCAAGGCTTTAATACTGCCTCTAAGACAGTTTCACGGTATACGATCGCATTAATTTTGACGCTACGGTCCAAAAATACGAGCGGAGAGCGACCATCGGCAGTTATGGCGGCCCAAACCATCACCATCGGTGTTGCCTGCTTTCTGGTGGCCGTCCGAAAGTGTAAATTTTCGAAGCACATCTCTGGCAAGTAAACTCGGCCATTTTGTTTGTCGACATATTGCTCGATAACAAATGGCGACTGATTGGAAAAAACCAAATTCGGCAACTCACCACTTTCGTGCAAGCGTAGCAACTCCTTCGCTCTCTCGACTCTAACTTTTTTCTGTTGCGGTGTAGGATCGTGTGCTTTTTGGAACTTCAATGGCTTGAGCCCAAGCTCATTTTTCAGTATTTGTTGCATCCGTTCCAACGATATGTTGAGCTCACGAGCCATTTTTCTTCCACTTCGACGTGGATTTCGCTCAATTCGAGCCTTCACTTTCCGAACTATTTCTGCCGTTGTTGCTGTTTTTTTTATGACCACCTCCATGGCGTTTTGCAACGCTGCCAGTATCACGGTAACGAGCTATGATTCGAGACACAAATGATTTATTCACGTTGAGGTGCTGGAGGGCTCTAATGATACCTACTTGTGGTTTTCCAGCCAAATATAAAGCAATTACACTATCACGTTTGAATTCCATCGCGGATTAATATTTTTCAACACAACTGAGACGCAAATCGTTTAAAAGTCGTGTAAATAATAAAATTATCTGTCATGTGTCAAAATTTGAGCTCACTGTCGTGAACGGTTTGGAAATTATAGCAGTCTGAAATTGGTTGCGGTTCGTGTCATTCAGGGTGTAGTAGTATCACCTATGAGTTTTATCGCACGGTTTTGGATCCTATCTAGCAGGTGCAGAGATGTTTTGGGCGCACCCGACCAGACGTGGCCATTGTACTCAAATTTCGGGCGGATAAACGCCTTATAACATATAATGATGCCAGATCAGGGGGGGTAAAGTATTTCTTACATCGCTTGAGGAAACCTCGTCATTTCGCAGCATTTTTGACGACACCGAATATGTGGTCATTCCAACGTAAGTTGTCATAGACACACATACCGAGAATGGAAAGTTTATCGGTTTCGACGATGCAAGTGCCGTCCATTGATGACGGCTGAGTGTTTAAATTTCGCTTTAGCGACAGCAGACAGCATCGTGTTTTGGAAGCATTTAATTCTACTCTGTTATGGTTCCCCAATTAGTTTTGCTGTTAATATCAGAATTTAATGATCTTAACATACGCTGCCGTTCCCGTTCTACAGCCGAAGAGCAGTGACGTGAGTCCGGGAACGAATATGAAAAGCAGAGAGTACTGTCGTCAGCAAAGGAATATATTGGATTAGAGGTAGCAGACAAGAGATCGTTGATGAAAATTAAAAAGATTGTGGGAAACAGAGCGGAGCCCAGGGGCACACCAGCATTTATTTTGTGAATATCAGACTTGAAACTATCCAAAACCACTTGAACTGAACGTTCCGAAACGTAATTTCTAATCCATTGAAGAAGAGAGTTGTCGATCCCAAATGCATGCATTTTCGAAAATAGAGCCTGATGCCAAACTCTGTAAAATGCCTTAGATATATCGAGTGCAACTATCTTGCTTTCACCAGATTGATGTACGCTTTGGTTTCACTTTTCGTGGAGACATGCCATTAAATCACCAGTGGACCTGTTGCTACGAAAACCGTACTGTCGGTCATTAGGAAGTTTTCGTGTTGCTAGATATTTCATGAGCTGATGGTTTATCAGCGTTTCCATGATCTTGGAAAGAAGGGACGTAAGTGCAATGGGTCTGTAGGAGGAGAAAGAGGAAGATTTGGCTTTTTTAGGGACGGGCTGGACAAATCCTGTTTTCCATCTGCTCGGAAAAGGTCCTAAAGTGTAGGATTGATGGAAAAGCTTGCGCAATGGTTTTGCCAGCGAGGAAGAACACCTCTTCAGAAGGAGGAAGATATACCATCTGGACCAGCGGACTTGTGATTGTTAAGATTTTTAAGAAATCTTGCTACTACACGAGTGCGAAAGTGGATTTGTCCCATTGAAGATTCGACGCACCCAAGTGTAGGCGGAGACGAAGCACAATCTGGGAGCATTGATCTGGTCGCAAAGTGTGCAGCAAGCAGATTGGCCTTGTCCAAAGAGCAGACAGCTGGAATGCCATTGTAAATGAGCGTTGGGATGGAGGATGAGGCAGAATTTCTAATGCTTTTCGACGAACGACCAAAAATGTTTACTATCTTTGGGACATTGTAGTATTTTTTGCTTCTGTTTTTGGTCGTATTGGAATTTCAAATTGATTTTTTGAAAATCCTAGAGTGGCCTAAACCCTTGGAGATTTTTGTTTTGGTTGCTTTAGCCTTCTTCTTTGTTCTCGAAAACTCAAAATACTATAAGTTCAGTTGTCATTTTATACTAAATTATTCAGAATATTTGAATCCCTGATGGGATTTTGGCTCAAGAGGTGCATCTGTCAAAAGCCAAGAACAAAAGCCATGAAGTTTTTATAGTATAACCTAAAATATACTCGTATAACTCGTATAATATTTCTTTTGTCTCTTGGATTTGGCCGACCAAGTCGCATTACATTGTAAACGTAAAATTAAATAAGTAAACTAAAAGTAAGAACTGTAATTGTAAACACTTACGCTTGTTAACATTCATATTTACAGGATTTTGTAACGAACCATTAAGTGAAATAAAGAAATTTTAAATATAATTTCCACTTGCTCAACTTGTTCTTTCTTATTCTTTGATGGCATAGCACCATGCATAAAATCGTTAACCCCATCGAGCTTTAGAAACAGCTGTTTCACGTTTGATGCACAAGTGTAAAATTCGATGCACGAATGAATGGGGGTAGTCCACCCCTCATACGAGTATGATACATATTTATATGAAAAAGCATGGAAAGGGACGGGATTTTACTATTATTTTTCTTTTCTGGCTGTTGTTGTACTTAAAATTACCCTTACGGATCATACCAGGAGGTGGCGCTGCCATCGACAGGCTGGTGGATATCAGCGCTTAATTTCCTTTCGTTACTTTTTGAAAATTGGTGGAAGAATGCATATACCACCTTGATCAAAAATTTTCCGGAATTTATTCAGAAAATTGGAAATACAAGTTCATTCATCTAAATCTATATTGTCCCCTTCAAAGTAATCCCCATCGACTGCAACACACTTATGCCAGCGCTTGATCCAATCCTCGAAACATTTTTTATATTCGCTTTTCGGTATGTCCATCAGTGCTTCCTGCGATTTTTCCATTACTTCCTCTGCTGCTGAAACGCGTTCCCCGTTGCGGTTTTTTCACTCGATTGAACAGAAAGAAGTCACAGGGAGCCAAATCTGGTGAATTCGGGGGCTGTTGGATGGTATTTGTTGCATTTTTCGTCAAAAAATTACGAATAATGATGGCACTGTGCGACCGCGACGGTGCGTTATCGTGGTGCAAAATCCACGAGTTTTCTGCCCACAATTCTACTCCCAAATAATACTCTTTGTTTACTGTCTGGGCTTCTGGCAAAGGCAAAAATTCATGATGCACTACACCGTTGTAATCAAGGCAAATCGAAATCGTGAGCATTGCCTTCTTTTTTGACTGAAAACGACGTGGTTTTTTTGGTGTCGGCTCATTTGGTGAACGCCATTCACTTGCCTGATGTCTGGATTGCGTGTCGTACTCATAAACCCACGTCTCGTCTCTTTTGATGATCCTTTTGATGAATGTAGGATCGGACTCAGCCTCGCAAATCATCTCTTTTGCGACGTCAACCCGGTTTCTGGGTTCTGAAATTGAGGTCTTTTGGCACCAACTTTGCTGCTACACGACGGAAACCCAAATTATTAACCAAAATGTCTTGGACGGATCCATAGGCAATGTCCAAGTCCTCCGCTATCCTCTGATGGTTAGTTTGCGGTTATTGACCAACATTTCTTTTACTTCATCAATGTTTTCGTCGGTTTTCGATGTCGATGGTCTACCACTGCGTTCATCATCTTCGATTGACTCACGACCACTTTTGAACCGCTCGTTCTACTGGTAAACGACTGTTTTCTTTAGAGAATCGTTGCCGAAACACTTTTCCAACATTTCCAACGTTCGCGCAACATTAAATCCGTTTTTTACGTAATTTAATACTCGTACAAGTTCGTTGTTACAAATTTAAATCCATTTCTAAAATTGTAAAAAATCGCCAACACACACGGAGATAGATGTACTCTTGGCTACGTAACTTTTGCAAATGTAAAGCTATGACGCTTAGATGTCATGGGAATGTCAACAACAGATTTACCAACTTAACAAAAAAAAAACAGAACTTAAATCGGAATAATGGGAGCGCCACACGGTGGTGTCCCCGGAAACTTTTTGATCAAGGTGGTATTACAAACATACATATATCAACATAGAATAAACCAGCGCTTCTCACAGTTGCTTGTTTGAGTTGGGTTTCCTTTCTTGAATATCGAGAATATTATAATTTTTTTTTGTTTATGGAAATCGCCAACAAGCTCTCTATTTTCTGATCGTTATATCTTGCAAACATTTAAGACCAATGTACATCGGTACCTCTCTTTTCTTCCTCCCAAAGTTTTCTTCGCCCGCGCTGTGCGCAAACATTTTAAGTGTATAAGGACCCCTTGAGCGAGTGCTAATAATATAAACAAATTATAATGGCACCTCGCCAGTACTCATATTCGGAGCTCACTATTATTTGTTCCGTAGATTTTGCTTTGCATCTTTGAACATTTTTGTTTCTCCAACGCAGTTTTGGTAGCAAGCAATTCCGTGGTGTGGAGGTTTGTTACAGGTTCAGCTTCACTTTGGCGGATATTGGAAGGCGGTCTGAGTGGGTTAGCTCTTGGACAACGAAATATGCTGCATGCTTTATTCAGTTTCCTTGCAAGAAACAATAATCGATTGTTCAGCACGCGGCTCCTTTTATAAATGTTGGGTGCCCTTTTCCATCACTATTGGTCCGGCCGTTTAATAATGTAAGTCCTATCGTTTCACACATTTTAACTAGGTTCTTTCCGTTCCCATCAGTGCATTTATCGATCGTGGCATTAGTTCTTCATTTAGTTTTTGATTAGATGCCACACTTCCATTAAAGTCTCCATAATGACCATAAGATCCTACTGTCAGAGATTGAGTTTTTCTAAAGCTTGTTCCAAGTGAGTTGAGTGGCTTGAAGATTTTAAAACCAAAGCCAGCAACTACGTTTGCTATTGAGGACTTTTTTTTTCGGTATTTGGAAAATCTCATTTAAACCACTTGCGTGCGCAAATATTTCACTATGTTAGGCAAATTTATATTCAGAACTATCTCAATGGCCTTTATTCTGGGTTCAATGCCAAATTCTTTATACCCGTATGCACATAGCTACATACTCGTACCTTTAATTATCAGATTTATTGTATGGCTTGACAGTTATACTTTGAAGGTCGTGTAAATGCCTACATAATCGCCGAATTATATCCCTATCATTCACAAAATAATTAAGGGAGGCCGCATAATCTGCTTCCCTCATAATTAAGTTTGTGGATACGAACTCCTTTTGCTGCGTGCGGCAAGATTTATTTTCCCCTCCTGATTCGACTCAACTCATTATAATTACCATCAAAGCAAAGTCTCCGCATTTCCTTCAATAAATTTATTCATAGCGCATTTTGTTTAAAGGGTTTTATCATAACGTCCTATTGGAAAATCATAACAATTAGATGGAGGTTCCTCCACCCCCGGTACATGAGACTAAAGTCAACGAGACAAATGGTATCAGGGTGAAAAATTCCTTCAAACTTTCTTTTCGATTTCCATTTCTATTTACGGGGCGGCCCGTGAGTAAGTGAATCCTTATTCGTTTTGTATACCGTATTCCATGGGCCCGTACTAAGAACATATATATGTACGTATTCCGTTTACCCCTTTATGCCGTCAACTCTGGCACCGAGTACGGAACCGGTCGCCTTTCTGAAATTCAAAACATGAACAACATGCAACATCAAAATGAAAAACCTCCAAAGCCAGACATCCACATCAAATCAATTTTTTTCATTGTTGTGCCTTAGAGAGAGAGACACGCAAACAGAAGATGTGTCCTGTGCAACAACAAAAACTAAAACAACAACAACAACATCAAGAACAAGTACAAAGTACAGGCATAGTAAAACTTCTTCAACTCTACACTCCAAAGTCCTGGTGGTAGTCCCCTAAATAGCAGTTAGGGGGAACCACCGATTACGTTCTACTTTCTCCTTTAATCGTTCAAGTTCTCTCGTCGATTTTGCGACTTCAAGTTGGATTTGAGTGTACCCAAATGACTTTCGAAATCAATGCTCAGTTTCAGTTGCATTGAGAAAATCACTAAATGAACATCTGGAAGGGAAAAGTTCTGTCGGAAGTGCCCTTCGGGCATGTCCTGGTCCTTGCTGGTAAAATCAAACCCAATCCTAATAAGTATGTCAATAGAACGAGGAAACTTTTCAAATTATCTTCTACTCATTTCCGTTTGTTTCCGTTGTCTTCTCTTAATTTTGCGTCATCTTCATCTATACGTACATACTCGGACTCGTATATGCTATACGAATTGGATTTTGATTTTACTCATAAACAAAAAGGATTTGCCTGGACCTTACGGATAACATTAAGGATTCGAATGAAAGTGATACGATTTTCCTAAAAATCGAAGCTAACTTCAAAGAGAACCAAATTATTCGAAGTATGTTCAAACCTGGCGAGGGATGGCAACAGGAGGAGATCTCCAAGAATTGGAAGAGTGAGAGTCCAAAGAATCCATTAGTTCCAGGTTAGTATCCTTAGAGTTGACTTAGTTTTTATTTAATTTCCGGTGATGAACATTGTTCAAGCGGATTTACGAGTAGGTATTCAAGAAATCCCGGGGCATTTCGTAATCGAAACGGAAATGGAATTGTTCAATCTTTTAGTTCGGACGGGAGTTTTGGAATTCTTCAACTGCGCGAGCAGAGGGATAAAATTTGTGTTGAACATTTTCAAATCAACGTTGGTTTGTTTTAATTACTCAAAGATTGTTGGATTTCGAGAAAGTTTTACGAATAGTGAAGTTGAAGCTTTTGCATGAATGAAATCCGGATGTGTTCATTAAGTTTGTAGATTCCTGTGACGACTGTTATCGGTGGCTTACAAATCAGTGTATCCTTTAAAATATATTCAAAAGAACTTCATCCTTGTACTTGGTGGAAAATATTTCAGTTTACACAAACTGTTTCTAGTGCTTCAATGGGTGATTGCTAAAGGAAATATTCAATAGTGTCTGGGCTATGTGTTGAAATTATTTAAAATTCTATTAAAAGCTGTCTCAGGCTCACGTTCATTGTAGGTGAACGGTCTTACAGCAAAACAGCCTTCCATCTTCTTTGTTCCAGGGCATCCTATTTACAAAATTCCCATACCAGATTCTTCGGATTCTGCTATGGTTTGGTCTTGCTTGTATCTCTTCTTGCACTGAACAATAATCCACTGATCCGTTGCATTGTTGTCTTTTAATTCGATGTGACTGAGCCACGGCAGTTTTTGGTTAGCAGCTTTTTATACTCGTAGTTTGTAGATCTGCTTTCCTAATTAGTCTACCTGTACATACGAGTATGTAGGACGAAATTCCTTAATACCTACTTGAGCGACATTCCTGGAGTTGATGTATATTTTAAGGTAGCATAAGTTAGCTTGTTAAATACTCTACTTGACATAGCATCTGTCTTTATATATTGACAGCATTTTCTTAGTAATTCCAATACTTACTCAATACAGATTCTTCGATTGGCAGAGTGCGGGTGCCACTGTGAGATTGTCGCTGTTTTAGCACCGAGTAGTCCCCGGCAGGTTTGGCTTCAGGGAGTCGGAGACTAGCTTTTCAAAATCATGAGTTGGCTATTTCATAGGGTGTGTCTAAACAAAAAAAAAATTGTTTTACTATATTTTGCGCGTTTAGCAGATGTTGAATCTGCACAGATACAAGGAGACAGTACTACTGGCATGCACGATTTGCGGGCTGTGGTTCTTCTGGACCTCGAGTCTAGCTCGTAGACCACTATCCCCGTGCGACTGCGATTGTGTACTATTAGCCTTTTCTTTGTATTTTCCGAGGCGCCTGCACTGTGTAGGTCGGTTTTGACACGCACTATGAACGAGCAGATATCCATCCTGTTGCCATTTGATCGCATCATATACCTTAAGACGTCTTTGGCACCTGGCAGATTTGTCCTGCTTCTGCAATGCGACTGCAGTTAAACTCCGTATGGTCGGCATTTCTCGTTTGGACATTTCGGATGCTATCGTGCTCAAATCTATGAAGACAATTCTGATAGCCGCCGTGCCCGAACAGGAACTGTGTAAAGTGGTAGTTATAGTCAGATATTACCGTCGTTGTCAACGATGCGATGGCAAGAATTAGATCATCCGCGAGGATGTCGGCTGCTACTATTCCATCTAACATGAAGGCTGAGTCTTTCGAGATTGAGCGGAAGCCGCTGATAGTCTTGAGCCTGTACGCTAAGGGCAGCTTTCTTTTAAACTCTTTCGCCGCAAGTCCTAATACACGGAGCTGCATAGAGGTGGACTGAACTCACCACTCTAGATAGCAGGATTCTGCGGACGTGTCACATGCATCAGCGATCCCTTCTGGCTGGGGTACTCGATGTGAGTATTGCAGCGCAGCATGTTGCGGAGTGCCGAGCTGACCATCGACAAGTGCACACGCATAAGTGCAATTGTAAAATTCGCTCCTCGCTTGAAAAAAAAGGAACAAAAAAAAAAACAGCGCGCGAGTGAACAAGAACCCAAAGAAAATTCGCTGTTCGGGCAAAAAAAAAAAACAGCAGTGAAATCGCCATCCGCAGCGCGGGCATTCCAACCTACCTGCCCCTGGTCATACTGTTGCTTGCACTCGGGCACTGCTGTTGCTGTAATACGTTGTCATATAGCGCGTGCAGTGACTGAGTGCATGTAGCAACCGATGGATAGCGGGCTGTGGGTTTGAATTTTGCTGGTGTGCTGGTTCCTATAGTTGCAAGGGCATAACACCTACAACAACTTGATTTGGTAAAACAACTCTGAATTTTTACTTCACAGCTGTGCTTAGTAACGTCGGTGTTTGTATTTTTTGTGTTTGTCTTTCTTTATAATGACTCGGAAATTTAGAGCGGATATTTCCCACATAAGCGGGCTAAAAAGTAATCACTTTTCTGCGTACGCCCACGTCTGTAAATATAGATCAGCTGTTTTGGCACTTAGTGAAACACAGGTAGATCCCCGCTCACACTTCTCAGATCACTCTGATCTGAAACTACCTGGCTGCGAACTAGTGCCATTATTCCTCCCTCACCGCTGTCTCGCCATTTACGCGCGTAATGATGTAGCTTACCATACTTCCACAACAATGTAGTCCCATTACCAAAATGAGCCCACGCAAATACCAGACGTTGATAGTCATACCGCCAACACCCTGGACTTGTTTTTAACTTCGCAACGCAAGCGTGTAAAATTTCAACACCACCAAAAACTGAGGCAGAAAATACTACAATGTCCCAAAGGTAGTACAAATTTGTGGTCGTTCTTGAAAAATATCAGAAATTCTGCCTCATCCACCATCCCCTCGCTCATTTGCAATGGCATTCCAGCTGTCAGCTCTTTGGAAAAAGCCAATCTGCTTGCTACATACTTTGCGGCCTGCTCAGCACTCCCAGATTGTGCCTTTTCTCCGCCTACATTTGGGTGCGTCGAATCTTCAATGGGACAAATCCACTTTCGCACTCGTGTAGTAGCAAGAGTTCTTAAAGATCTTAACATTCACCAATCCGCTGGTCCATCTGAAGAGCCGTTCTTCCTCGCTAGCAAAGCCACTGCGTAAGCTTATTCAGCAGTCCTACTCTTTAGGACACTTTCCGAGCAGATGGAAAACAGCCCGTCCCTAAACAAGGCGAATCTTCCTCCCTCTCCTCCTACAGACCCATTGCACTTACGTCCCTTCTTTCCAAGGTCATGGAAATGTTGATAAACCATCAGCTCATGAAATATCTCGAAACTCGAAAACTCTACCGAAAAGTGGAACCAAAGCGTATATCAATCTGGCGAAAGCAAGATAGTTGCACTTGATATTTCTAAGGCATTTCACAGAGTTTGGCATCAGGCTCTTTTGTCGAAAATGCGTGCTTTTTGGATCGACGGCTCTCTTCTTCAATAGATTAGAAATTACCTTTCGGAACATTAAATTCAAGTTGTCTTGGATAAATGCTGGTGTACCCCAGGGCTCCGTTCTGTCTCCGACACTCTTTTTAATTTTCATCAACGATCTCTTGTCTGCTACTTCTAATCCAATTTATTCCTTTGCTGATGACAGCCCTCTCTGCTTTTCATATTCGTTCTCATATTCGACGTCACTGCTCTTCGGTTGTAGAACGGGAACGGCAGCATATTTTAAGCTCATTCCGATACCAACAGCATAACCAATTGGGAAACCACTAACAGAGTGGAATTGAATGCTTCCAAAACACAATACAGTCTGCTGTCGTTAAAAATTTAAACTCCCAGCCATTATCCATGGATGGCAGTTGCATCGTCCAAACTGATAAACTTTCCATTCTCGGGATTTATGTCAATGACAACTTACGTTAGAATGACCACATATTCGGTGTCATCAAAAATGCTGCGAATTGTCTCAGTTTCCTCTGAAACGATGTAGGCCCCTCTGATCGGGCCTCAATAAATAAGGCATTCATCTGCCAAAATTGGAGTACAATGCCCACATCTGGGTAGGTTCTTCTAAAACATCTCTGCACCTGCAAGGTAACATTCAAAACCGTGCATTAAAACTAATAGGTGATGTTAATATCAGTTAGTCAATTGACACCCTCGAATACCGATGTATTGTCTCCTGTCTCACTTTTGTTTTATCGCGCATCACTCTGAAGTATTTAAGGAACTTCTTCGACCTGATTATTTGAATCCAAACCCAGAAATTCGGATACTACACAGTCTTGTGGCTGGTTAGTAGGACAGCCATGGTTTAGCATGATAGTTAGCTGGTTTCAGACTGCCAGATTCCAACCAATCCCTGATTCTTGCAGCTGTCTCATCTATGGCAGACTCTATATCGTGAGTGTTCTTGGCTAGGAGGGCCACGTTAATATCTTTAACGGGTTCGATTAGTCTACTCCTTGATCAGTCGTAGAATTCAATCGTGTATGTGATAACTTGGGGAACTTACTCCCTTTTTACAATTCACTGGATAAGATTTTTTCCCCCAGTCAATGACATCCTTCCTCAACCGCGGTATAAGGACGGCATACCTTAGTTGAAACCACTTACCTATATGGACTTTTTCGGCATGAAAAATTCCATCAAAGGCCTAAAGCCACACTGATATGTATTGCACTCGTACATTCGAATTAGTTTTGTTAGCTAGAGCATTGACATATGCACACAGGCTGCTTGATATAATTATACTGCGACCAGGATCTGCCTGGTTTATTTAGCAAAACATTGGTTCAACTTGTTCCCTTCAGATGGAATATTGGGCTTATAGCCTTATTCTTGGCTAATGATTTGATGAATGTCCTTCACCAAAGCTTAACTTTCATATTTGAAGAGGTCAGACAGCGGCACTTTTTGCAACTTTTAAGTTTCTTTTTCGTTCTTCTCCTGAGTCCTTAATCCCTCTCTCACTGCTTTCGTTTTAACCTGCAGATAGATGTTAAGAGTCTATCAAGATGCAGTCAAATGTCATAACTGCTCCTCTGTGATATAGACTCAAAACTTGACGGAAAGATTGTTGGCTTGTCCGCGGGTTGCCCATTGTGCGCTAATTTTTAGGGTCCACCTCCACCACCTTCAAACATTTAAAACCAACGTTCACCGGTACCTCTCTTTCTATCTTCCCTGATTTTCCTCCGCATGCGCTGTGTGCAGACATTTTAAGAGTACTTAAATCCCTTGAGCGCGCGTAAATTATATAAAAAAAAACAAAGAAGCTGAAATGATCAGCTGTTTGGTGCCAATAAGCCTAGAGTAGGAATGGAGAGTTGTAAAAAAGGTAGAACAGCACATACTCGTAGTTATCTGAAAATACCCGGAGATGGGTTAAGGGACATAAGACACTTAAAGCTGGAGTGTATCCGGTAGGACAGATTTGAGGTGTGAGGTCCAAAATCTCATGAAGCGCAAAGTGGTATAGCGTAGTGAGACTTGAGAAACGAAACCAAACCATCAACGTCTTTGCAGGGCAAGTAGAGATAGCAACTAGTACAATAGATGCAAAGCAGGACCGTCTAGGAGCCAGAGCTCCACTCAACATCAAGTGAAGGATGTCAATGGTAACTTGCTAAGGATCAGGATCAAGTCAAAAGACCGGAGAAACTTTTCACGACAGTGTTAATCACGTGGACTAAGTTATCTATTGCAATTTCATTCTAAGCTTTGAATCTCCCAGCAGGGCACGCATCTCAACCGCAACAAAAGCACTCAAGAAAAGATGATGCCAAATAGCCCGGCAGACTCACCGAAGTGGGCAACAGAATTCGAAAATGAAGTGATGCGTTCACTCCGAAGAATCTCTAATGCCTTATGAGGAAGTTGACTAACTTTGTCATTGCTGTAAGCCTTCGTAAATGGATTTCTATATATGTATATACCATATCAATGAAGACCGATGTTAGAAGACTGACGTTTTCATTTGCCATACGAGTATTTAACATAGGAGTTGGTGTATGTTTCTGCGAAATCCAGTTTTGCTGCCTTAAATAGGTCTGCACCAGGAGTCCTATTGCTCGATAGTTAGATATCGCTGTTTAGGCCTAGTCTTGGTCTGTCCATTCGATCTAATATTGGTCGTTGTCTCCATTAAACCGCCTGAAGAAGTAATTTTTCAACACCGAGTGCCACTCTACTACTTTCAGTTTAGAGGAAACATAGTGCTTCAGTGTCAAAAGTGCCCATTGTAGGTGGGTAAGCTGAGGGGTGTATTGTGACGAGAAGCCACGGTGGTTCACTTAAGTTAGCAGAGAATCTGAGCCAAGGAACTTACTGAGATTCATACCTTTGCAGAAGTAATCCCACTGTCATATTGGCAAAATGCATAAGCCCTCCAGCTCTGCGAAGAAGTAATTTCCGAGAGCAGGTGATGGACAGCCTTAATCTATACCTCGTCGCTGCAGCTTCTTAGACCTGAGACCCATTATCAGTTTGGAGTAACTAGGTACTTGGTCAAAATATCGTTTATCAAAGACATGCCTTGCTAAATTGTTTTAGGTTGCATTTAAATTGCGTCTACTGTTAGAGACTTAACAGCCGTACAACAAAATAAATAAGAGTATCGTCTTGGCTTGCAGGATCTTAGTTGTAATGGGCACAGAGCTTGGTGTAATCCACAGTAAACGGAGGCCATTGTAGACTTTTCCTATCGTAACTGCTACGAGTACATGGTCATTCCTAGTCAGATGGTCATTGAAGACTAAGCCCACGTTTCTGGCCCACGTATTCCATGACGATTGTCCTAGTTTTATAGTGCCTGAGTGCCGTGTCGACCATTGACGAGTGCAGACGTCTTTCTGCACTCGTAATCTCTTATGTGCTGCACACAAAAAAAAAAAAAAGCCCATTAAAGTGCAGTGCGGGTATCCCACCTCTCCCGCTCCTGGTCGTTTGTACTGTTGCTAGCACTCGGCCACTGTCGTTACTGTATTTATCATACGGTACGGGCAGTGACTGAGTGTATGTAACAACTGATGGATAGCGGGTTGTGAGTCAAAATTTTTTTGGTGCACTGTTTCATATTGTTGTAAGGGCATAACACCTACAGCAATTTGATTCGGTGAACCAACGTCAGAATTCTCACTTCGCAGCCTTGCTTAGTATCGTGGGTGTTTGTGTTTTTTGTGTTTGTCTTTCTTTGTAATGACTAGGGAATTCAGAGTAGACATTGCCAATATACGCGGGTTAAAAAGTAATCACTTTTCTGCGTACGTCCACGTCTGCAAATACAGACCAGCTGTTTTGGCACTTAGTGAAACACAGGTAGATCGCCGTCCACATCTCTCAGATCACTCTGATCTGAAGCTACCTGGCTACGAGCTAGTGCCATTATTCTTCTCTCACCGCGGTCTCGCCATTTACGTGCGTAGTGATGTAGCTTAC
Source organism: Volucella zonaria (assembly GCA_963966105.1). Taxonomy (NCBI): domain Eukaryota; kingdom Metazoa; phylum Arthropoda; class Insecta; order Diptera; family Syrphidae; genus Volucella; species Volucella zonaria. Next base: position 99,174,624 of record OZ014533.1, on the reverse strand, counting down.
CAAACTCCACCACAATGTAGTCTCTGCTCCAATCCGGAATTCAATTTCATGTTGTTAAAATTCCATCTCCGTAAGCAAATTATCCACTACTGCTTTATTTACAGAAGCCCCAAGCTGGACAGCAACTCGACCTTTCACGAGTTTGATGCGCTGTCTGACTCCATTCAAAGAATTGTATCCCTGTATCCTCATACTGAAATCGTGATTACGGGCGATTGCAATATACACAATTCTGGTTGGCTTCGACATTCTGGACAGACAACACCCGAAGGACGGTGTGTTGAGATCTTCGCTGCGGAAAATAACTTAACCCAGGTTGTAAATGAGCCCACACGAATACCAGACGTTGATAGCCATACCGCCAATACCCTTGACTTGTTTTTAACTTCTCACCCTGACAAGTACTGCGTTGACGTGCTCTCCCCTCTAGACTCGTCGGACCATTGTGTCATATCAACTAAATTCTCGTACACCCACCACACAGTTAGAGAAAAGATCCCTAAAAGAACCGTATGGCAATACGAGAAAGCCAACTGGAGCGGCCTTAACAGCTTCTTTAGGAATTTTAACTGGTCGTTATGTTTAATCGATAACGACATGGATGCCGCTGCTGATATGATCACAGAATCTATTCTCTTTGGAATGAGATGCTTTATCCCTCATCGGATGAAGAGTATCAAACCAAAAGAAAAGGCATGGCACGACTCGAGCTGTAAAGAGGCTGTCAGGGTTAGAGAACTGTTTTTTCGGTCCTTCAAGACCAACCCGACAGAGGAAAAGCGAAAAAAGTTCAAACGAGCCAGAAATGACTGCAACGTCTTTCTCAAGCGTGTGAAATTTCTGTACGACCAAGAACTGAGGCACAAAATACTGCAATGTCCCAAAGGCAGTAAACATTTTTGGTCATTCGTCAAAAACATTAGAAATTCTGCCTCATCCTCCATCCCAACGCTCATTTACAATGACATTGCAGCTGTCAGCTCTTTGGACACAGACAATCTTCTTGCTGCACACTTTGCGGCCAATTCTAAACTCCCACTACACTTGAGTGCGTTGAATCTTCAATGGGACAAATCTACTTTCGCACTCGTGTAGTAGCAAGAGTACTTAAAGATCTCAACATGCATAAATCCGCTGGTCCAGATGGTATATCTCCCCTTCTTCTGAAGAGGTGTTCTTCCACGGTGGCAAAACCACTGCGTAAGCTTTTTCATCAGTCCTACTCTTTAGGACTCTTTCCGAGCAGATGGAAAACAGCATTTGTCCAGCCCGTCCCTAAAAAAGGCGAATCTTCTTCTCTATCCTCCTACAGACCCATTGCACTTACGTCCCTTCTTTCCAAGGTCATGGAAACGCTGATAAACCGTCGGATCATGAAATATCTCGAAACACGAAAACTTCTCAATGACCGGCAATATGGTTTTCGTAGCAACAGATCCACTGGTGATTTGATGGCATGTCTCACCGAAAAGTGGAACCAAAGCGTACATCAATCTGGCGAAAGCAAGATAGTTGCACTTGATATTTCTAAGGCATTTGGCAGAGTTTGGCATCAGGCTCTTCTGCGAAAATGTGTGCTCTTGGGATCGACGACTCCCTTCTTTAATGGATTAGAAATTACCTGTCATGGACGGTTTCAAGCCTGATATTCACAAAATAAATGCTGGTGTGCCCCAGGGCTCCGTTCTGTCTCCGACACTCTTTTTAATTTTCATTAACGATCTCTTGTCTGCCACTTCTAATCCAATATATTACTTTGCTGATGACTGCACTCTCTGCTTTCGTATTCGTTCCCGGACTCACGTTCCTGCTCTTCGGCTGTAGAACGAGAACGGCAGCGTATGTTAAGCTCATTAAATTCCGATATTAACAGCACAACCAATTGGGGAACTATCAACCGAGTGGAATTTCCAAAACATAATGCTGTCTGCTGTCATTAAAGCGAAATTTAAATACCCAGCCATTATCCATGAATGCCACTTGCATTGTCGAAACCGATAAACTTTCCATTCTCGGTATGTTTGTCAGTGACAACTTACGTTGGAATGACCATATTTTCGATGTCGCCAAAAATGCTGCGAAATATCTAGGTTTCCTCAAGCGATGTAAGAAATATTTTACCCCCTCTGATTTGGCCACAATATATAAGGCATTCATCCGCCCTAAATTGGAGTACAATGCCCACATCTGGCCAGGTGCTCCTAAAACATCTCTGCACCTGCTAGATAGGATTCAAAACCGTGCGATAAAACTCATTGGTGATACTAATAGCAGTCAATCAATTGACACCCTCGAACACCGACGAAATGTCCCCTGTCTCACTTTGTTTTATCGCTATTTCCACCACCAGTGCTCCATCGAAATCGCCAGTAGCATTCCGCCCATTCAAACTTTCAACCGTAACACCCATCTCACTATGAATGCTCATCAGTATACCCTCAAGCCCATTTTCGGACTTACTCTAAAATATCCTGATTCTTTTCTAAGTCGTACAACTCGCTTATGGAATGTCCTGCCGATCTCTGTGTTTCCTGGTCGTTGCAGCTTACAAACATTTAAAAACAATGTACATCGGCACCTGTCTTTTCTTCCTCCCTAAATTTCCTTCGCCCGCGCTGTGTATGTACATTTTAAGGGTGCAAAACCCCTTGAGCGCGCGCTCATTATAAAAAAAAAAAATAGGCGAAAAGCTGCATATATCCAGTTTCTGTCGATGGATACATATAGTTTTTGACTTCTTTGGATTTAGAGACGAGCTGTGTTTTAACTCCCTCTGCAGAATAATGTGTAAATCTTCGCTTAATTCTTCAATAGCACTATTAATCCTATCTAATGGACAGCACAAGTATAGTTAAACATATGTACATTACAGTTTTTTACTATTCGAGGAAATTCATTCACATAGAGGGAAAACAATAACGGCCCGAGGATGAAACCTTGTGGCACCCCAGAAGATACTCCAAGGAAGGAAGAACTTTGATTTTCCACTGCCACGCATTGCCGATGGCCTGTTAAATAGGAGTGCATAAGTTTGACTGTGAAGAAAATCCAAAATTATTTCGTAACTTTTCGTAGAGAAGAGTACGGTCCACCGTGTCGAACGCTTTTGAAAAATCCAATAACGTTAAGAATGTAGGAGAGTTTACGTCCATGGCTTTCTGAATGTCATATACGACAAGTAAAAGTGCAGTTTTACAACTCATGATTCTGGAAGCTTGCCACAATGTTGTGACCTGGATAATAGCAATTAGCTCGGCATGGAAGATGAAGAAACAGTTTGCTCTTCGAGCTTGATATTTTACATTAGTGTCAATGCTCATTTTACAATCGGTCTAAAAGGTCTGCTCCTGAATGTTGGTAGCGATTTTTTTATCTCTCTACTCACCCCTGTTAAAAATTCGAGTAGGCAATTTCTTCTCAAAGAGCATCTTCGGAATCAGTTATAGATGATGTAAATGGCGTTTTAGCCTCCAAACTACTACAGTATATATCCAGCGAAATGCTACTGGTGTTGTAGTGGTAATTGGTGTCACCGTCGTTAGTTCATCTTTTAGGAGGCAATAATTATTTAAATGCAAAAAGTCCATTGTAAATATTAGGGAAATAATGTATTTTGGCACCAATAACTATCTTAAGACTTAACACATATTTTTTTTTATTTATAACTAGAAGAAAGGCTAGTGATCTACTCTTACTGCATTTTTGTGAAAGCCGCTTGCAGCATTTGGTTACATAGAGCCGCGTATGGATTTATTTCTACAAGCTATCAAATTCAAGCCAAGTTAGTCAAATGGAAAATGTATAGATATTCAGTAGTCATACCTGAATCCTGGCAAATCCACTGCCAAGCCTAGCAGCTTCTTCAAAATTCGGTCTGGCTGCGTCATTATTTTCCATTTTTCTGTAAAGTAAACCTCGTTGACAGAGTGCTTGACACCTAGTACGTGGTTGGTTACTAGACAACTCGATGGCCTTTGCAAGATCTTTCAATGCACCTACACGTATAAAAGTATTTGAGAGATGTAAATATAACGAATTGAATTTTTTTCTCTAACTGCACCTTCATCATTTCCTTTAAGCCTCAAGGTCTGTGCTCGATTATTATAAACTGATCCTCGATTTGGTGCCACTTTTATCGCTCTATCAAACGCATCAAGAGCTTCATCCAATTTTCCAGATTCGGCTAGTCGAATACCTTCTACTTCGAATTTCACAGATTCTATAACCTCTGGTGTTTGCTCTTCGGGTGTATCTATTACTTCAGTTTCAACATCTAAAGAAAACTTCTCTGGAATCGAACCACCGATTTCGGCAGGAACAAAAAGGGACTCCAAAACCTTCTGATCGTTTTCACTTAGGCACTCGCGGAATGATTTCTTATTGTTCATTGTGGTGTTGTTTTGGCGCGTGATTAAACTAGACTAAAGTCTGGATGGAGGAGTGTCAGAAGACATCTTAAAACTTGTTCATTTAATTGCATGCAGCAGGGACTGGTTTAATTTGTTTTCCTCGTTTTCCATGAACAGATCAAAGATACACATGTTCGATTTTAGTTTTAAATAATTTTAAATACTTTGAAGTACGAATGTACGCAGATTATACCAAAGTATCTTGTATGTAATTCCAACTTAAACGATTTGAATAAAATTTATAATTAGCATATTTGGTTGCTAGGTTGGGGGCCCGTGCAAAACACGTTATTTCTCAGTCATGAAACAATTTACATAGAAGACAAGCAATAAGATCAGGTTTGCTTACTGTCGATTAATGAATGACAAATTTGATAGAATTGGTGGGAGGACAACGTTGAACCGAAGCCGTCAAAAATAATGAGTTTCAGTATTTTCCATATGTATCGACTACAGAAGTGGTAGCTTGAGATAAATTGTTGAAGCAGCAATTCCGAAATGGACGAAAGTTCAGTCTTTCTCACTCCCCTTTTCTATTGGACATAGTAAGAGGTGAACTACGATTTCTTGTTGACGAAACGATGGCGATGTTTTCAACTATTGTAGACAATGACATTTCTGAACACTAGAGCACATTGCATAAGATTTATAATTAAACACAGGACTACATACCACCTTGGTCAAAAGGTGAATTTATTCAGAAAATTTAAAATACAAGTTTATTCATCTAAATCAATATTGTCCCCTTCAAAGTAATCCCCATCGACTGCAACACACTTATGCCAGCGCTTGATCCAATCCTTGAAGCATTTTTTATATTCGGTTTTCGGTATGCCCATCAGTGCTTCCGGCGATTTTTCCATTACTTCCTCTGGGCTGCTGAAACGCGTTCCCCGTAGTGGTTTTTTTTTAACTCGATTGAACAGATAGAAGTTACAGGGAGCCAAATCAGGTGAATTTGGTGGCTGTTGGATGGTATTTGTAGCATTTTTCGTCAAAAAATTACGAATAATGATGGCACTGTGCGACCGCGATGGTGCGTTATCATGGTGCAAAATCCACGAGTTTTCTGCCCACAATTCTAGTCTCTTTCGGTGAATTGATTCACGCAAACGTCTCATAACGCCCAAATAATATCAGTCAATTATAACGCACTACACCGTTGTAATCCATGAAAACCGTGAGTATTGCCTTCTTTTTTGACTGAAAACGACGTGTTTTTTTTGGTCTCGGCTCATTTGGTGAACGCCATTCACTTGCCTGATGTCTTAATTGCGTATCGTACTCATAAACCCACGTCTTGTCTCCAGAAATGATCCTTTTGATGAATGTGGGATCGGATTCAGCTTAGCAAATCATCTCTTTTGCGACGTCAACACGGTCTTTTTTTGCATGAAATTGAGGTCTTTTGGCACCAACTTTGCTGCTACATGACGGAAACCCAAATCATTAACCAAAATGTCTTGGACGGATCCATAGGCAATGTTCAAGTCCTCCGCTATCTCTCTGATGGTTAATTTGCTGTTATTGACCAACATTTCTTTTACGAGTACTTCATCAATCTTTTCGTCGGTTTTCGATGTCTATGGTCTGCCACTGCGTTCATCATCTTCGATTGACTCACAACCACTTTTGAACCGCTCGTGCCACTGGTAAACGACCGTTTTCTTTAGAGAATCGTTGCCGAAACACTTTTCCAACATTTCCAACGTTCGTGCACCATTAAATCCGTAATATCATTTGCTCGTAATACAAGTTCGTTGTTGCAAATTGAAACCCATTTCTAAAATTGTAAAAAATCGCCAACACACACTGATATAGATGTACTCTTGGCTACTTTACTTTTGCAAATGCCAAACTATGACGCTGAGATTTAGAGGGAATGTCAACAACAGACTTACCAACTTAACAAAAAAAAAAACAGAACTCAAATCAGAACAATGGGAGCGCCACACAGTGGTGTGGTGCGGGAAATTTTTGAACAAGGTGGTACAGTGTTGGCCAAAACTAAAGCAACTAAAATCGCAAGTCTGTGTTTTACGACACATTTCATATCAATTAATCCTAAAGTTAAAAAAAATGTCCAACCAAGCTGGAAATATTATTGATTCGTTAATAAAATCAACGAACTGTAATTTTACGGTATTAAAAAAAAATACAAACATCCAATTGAATTCAGTTTACTTTTCAGCTGGCCAAAACAAAAGCAACTCAATTTGCTCGTAATTTTTTGTGAAGGGAAAAATTGAAAAACCGTTACTCTGACTCACTTAAAATTTCGATCCAGAAGTTATTGAAGAAAAGGTACTAAATCTTAAAGATGATGGCCCAGATGGACTTCCCGCCGTTTTTCTTAAAAAATGCTCTTCTAACCTGTCGCTACCCGTTTCCTAACTCTTTCATCTATCCCGTACACAGGGAGAATTCCCCCAGATTTGGATGACTTCTTTTATAATCTCGATACACAAAAATGGATCTAAGCACGAAGTTACCAATTATCGTCCCATTGCTAAACTCTCTCATACACCTAAACTTTTTGAAAACATTTTATAAGAAGCCTTAAGCTTCAAATGCAAGCCTTTTATTTCGCCCCCACAACATGATTTCTAAAAGGCAGATCAACTATCACGAATCTAGTTGAATTCGTGTCTTCTGCAACACACTAATCGGCACGTACCAACGAATTTCAGGTCGAGCGAGACTCCCTACCTGCCTATTCATCGACTTGGAAAATGGCTAATAAATCAATGTTAACGCAACTGACATCACTAAAGCGTTTCATAAGATATCTCATCAATTTGTCCTCTTCAAATTGTCTGCTCTCGGCTTAGAGCCTCTTTTATTAAAATGGATTTTTTCTTACCTGATAAATCGTAGTGTTCGGTTTAGATCCGCCCTTTCTTATCCTTTCTTGGCCTCCACTGGGGTTCCACAAGGCAGCCATCTTGGTCCTCTTCTCTTTATTCTTACTACTAACGATGTTGAGATGGTCATTAAACACTCCTCCCTTTCCTTTTATTCCTGCCCTTCTTCAAGAAGACCTTGATCGGTTTTCAATCTGGTGCCTCCAAAAATGCCCAGAACTTAATATAGAAAAATTTCAATCTACAACCTTCCTTCGTAAATGCAACCCGTCACCTTCCCGACTTTATTTTCTCTATGGTCAACCAATTCCCCTGGTTCAGTCTTTTCAAGACTTGGCATATTATTCGACTGTGAGCTTAATTTCCGTTCGCATGTCGATAAAATGATCCTCAAAGCCAACTCATCACTTGGCTTTATTAAACGGTGGTCCAAGGAATTTTCCAACCCATATGTAACCAGATCTCTCTACGTTACCTTTGTTCGCCCCCTGCTTGGGTATGCCAGTCAAGCTTGGTCCGCCTTTTACCGAGTTCATGTTTCCCGAATCTGGGGTATTCAACGTCGATTCCTCCGATTTGCTCTCCGTGATCTCCCTTGGAACGGCCCTTTAATATTCAGGACCGCTTGAACTTCTCAATATGAATTCGTTGAAAAACGTAGGCATATTGCTGACATTGTTTTCATTTATCGACTGTTCCTAGGTTCCATTTTTAACTCTATTTCCCGCAACACCAATCCCCGAAATCTACGTTGTCCTCGTCTCTTCTATCTACCGGTCCACCGCACTTCTTATGGCTCCAAATAACCAATCTCCCGTGTACTCCGAAAGGTCAACTCAAACCTCTCACTTTTTAATTTCAACCTGAGCACTTTTCGTCTTAAACAAAATCTCCTCCATCATTCTCTTGATTCCTAGTTCTTCAGTCTTTCTGTCCCAGTTTTTAAAATGGGCTAAGCTTGCATTAAGTTAATAAATGGGGGCCTCAGGCCCCATTGATACTGGTAATCGAGTTCGCGGTTGTATATTCTTCTTCATTCGACCAGTATCAGTTCTCCCTTCCTGCTTATCGTCAAGCAGAGCAAAACTGGCAGGATAAGGGTTTTGTAAAGCATACTTTTCGTCCTTCGAGTTAGGAGTTTTGAACCCAATTGTTTTGCCAGACCGAAGTAGTAACGGATTCCTTCGGATCGATCTTTGTCGGATCTCCTCTAGGGTATCATTCGTGGAATTCACGTTTACTGCAAGGTACCTCGAAATTGTTGCCATCAATAGCGACGTTTTGTTCTAGGCGGTAGACAGATGCTAGTTTTTTGTTGATAGCATGTACTTAGGCTTGTCTTCGTTTACTTCAAGGCCAACAAATTTCGCCTGTTCTTCAATCGCCGTGTAAACCTCTATCACGGCATGCTGGGAACGACCGAAGATGTCAATACCGTCCGTATATCTCAATAGCTGAAAGGACCTGTTGAAGATAGTGCCTTCTGTGTTAACACTTGCTCTGCGCACTATCTGCTCCAGAACGAGTTGAAGAAATCAGCTCCTTGTCGGAATTCAGTGCACGTTTGAGTTCGGAGGAGCTACTTCCAAATTGTACATTACAGCGGGTGTTTTCCGTTTTCCTACGTCACGCGACACATCTAGATCAGTTTTGCCTGGATGCCGAATTCGGCCATCGTCGTATAGAGCCCCTGACAATGCATACTATCATATGCGGCTTTGAAGTCGATGAATAGGTAGGTGGTGCGTGTCAAACTGGAATTCGTTGGTCTTTTCCAGGATTTGATATACAGTTGATTTACCGGGCCGGAAGCCACACTAGTACATTGGATACGATCTTATATGAGACATTAATCAGGGATATGCCTCGATAGTTCTTGGGCATATGGAGCTGATAATACAGTCATCGGGCATGTTGATGATTGCGTGCATGCGTCTTACCAAAGCATCGCCACAGTATTTGAAGAGCTCCGCCGGTTGGCCACCAGCGCCTGTGGCCTTGTTGTTCTTAAGCTATTTTACAGCTAAGCCGATTTCTGCTATACTGGGTGGTGGAACTGGTCCTTCATTGACTGGACGTTGGTTCCCTTCATGCCGTATCACACTCTCTGCTAGAAATGCTGCTTAAACACGTCTACTATAGCCTGTGCTTCGGTGACTAGGTTTGCTTCGTAGTTTCGAAGAGCGTGTGTTCGGGTCTCGAAGCAAGCCGCCGCGTGCTTGGCATGCCTTAGCTCCCGTTAGGACTTTGATAATTTTCCGGTGTTGAATTCAAACTATTGATACGAGAGTGGATCAATAAGTTCGTGACTTTTTTTAATTTGCCGTAATATATAACACAGCTCCCATCAACTACCAACTGTCAAAAGACTACTGTCACTATACTCGTACTGTGCGTGACAGCCACTGACAGCCACTGACAATCACTGACAGCAGGCAACTGCATGAATTTTGGGGAGAATGGAAAAAAGGTGGAATTCGTAGGCGCATTTGGCGTTATTCAGCGGCAATCCCGAGGAGTTTTCCGACGCTCACAACTCACCGGGGAGCAACCAGCAGTTGGTACTGTGGGCTTCTCAGGGAAAATCGACACCGAACAAGACCAAGTTGGGTCTTTCGGTCAAGAAGGTCATGGTAACAGTCTTGTAAGATGCACGCGGCGTAACCCACATAGATTACCTTCAAAAGGGAAAAGTAATCAAGCCAATATTATACCAACTTAGCACTGGTCATGGCGAAATTTCTTGAATTAGTCTACGAAGGACCTCGGAGAATCATATTATTTGGAAGTGATCAAGAAATTGAAGAAACGTAGAAGGGAGCGTATTGATCCAATGGCAGATTATGTTGAAAATTAATCGTTTTTCTCTCGAAAACACTATCCCTCATTCAAAACGTTACGGACTTATAGAGCCACCCTCGTGTGTCGGTCCCACCAGTCTTACTTTAACTCAAACTATATTATCGCACTAATTGAAGATATATTTTCTCCCGTTTAGGTCAAACTTTTAACTTTCGCGTAGCAGTTCTTCAAAAATGCTTCGAGATTTACGTCAACGACAATCTCTATGGTACATTCGAGTATCTACAGTGCCCCAAAAAAATCAACTACGTCATGGTTTATGGGGACTTTGAAAAAATCACACAATTCCATCATCGGATGCTCTTTCCACTAGTGTTTCCGCGCAATTTGCTGACATCGGAGAAACTTGCCTTCCAAAGTGATGTTCCGAAGAAATACGAAACAGGTATGCTATGTCGCATTTTAAAATTGTCCTGGTCGTAGATACGACTGTATTTTATGTTATCAAATTTTCGTTTAAATTCCAGGTACCGTGGTAGCTATGGAGTGCATTGCTCGTGGTCCTCGCAATACGGAATTTTCAATTTGCTTCCAATGCAACGAATCCAGCCGAGTTGTCTTGAAATTCCACGTTGACTTCGAGAGAAGGACTGTTGTGAGATCTTTCGAAAGAGAAAACAATAGGTAGCATCATTTTGAAAATGGTTTTATAAAAAAAAAAAAAAAAAATGACTGACAATTTCTTCCAATCGTTAAGCTTTCATTCCGAGGACGAGGAAACAGATGGTGAATTTCCATTCATAAGGGGGAAGGCATTCAAAATTGCCTTTGGACTTGGCGATAAAGCATTCATCATAGCGGTCAATGGGACGTATTCCACGTATTTTAACTTCCCATTCAAAAACTTCAGTATTTCAACTGTAAAGTGCCTGTGCAGCTATCCAGGGGATTTTTCAGTGAACAAATTGGAATACCATTCTGACTCGCCGTTGCTTAAGAAAGTTGAGAAGCTATCCACAATGTAAGAATCGGGACCACACACTTGATGAATTTGAACAGCACGTTGATTATGAAGAAATTGTTATTTGTGTTATAGACCTTTTAAAAAATCGTCACACTATTATTTGTTCACAATTATATAACGAATTAAGGAAAGTTTGATGGTTTAAAGTGACTGTGAGAATCGGTGAAGCACTGCCATATGTTTACTCTTTGATGTTACCAGTTCAATTTAGGAGCAACAGCCTCTAATGAAAGGATAATCCATTTTTGTATTTTACACCGTAGTCAGGGATGTAGTTGGGCCTACCATCTTGCATAAACCAATGCCAGTTACGAACACCAAAATCAGAGGTCTTTTTTTTTATATGAGTACGCCATTAAAATATATCGCGGTCTTTCTTATTACGTCGTTCTCCGGGATGAAGTCGAGGCTCCCGGGCCGGTATATTGATGTTCACTCAACGTGTCATCCGATTGGTCCTTTCGATGTCCACCAGACTGTCACTATAACCTTTCTGACCGAAGATCGGGATCTTTTACGGTTGTCATAATGAATTATCGCAGCTGCTTATCCGGTGCAAGAGCGGCTCACTTAGGTGTCTAAGAGAGGTGTCGACTTATTTTCTTGCCGCACCGGTTTTATTTCGTTGGGTCTTCATTTATCGTTGCTCTTATAATATTGTCATCAATCAGTTTTCCGGTTTTCGCCGTGTTTACTTTTCGATGCTTAAAGGGTTCGTCTACGGCTACATCCTCGAATGCGTCAATAACGTTTCTGGTTGTTCGAGATGCATAATGAATGAATGCAAGGGCATCTCTCTATATGAGAAAGAATGCGTATGTGAGACACATTTTAAGGAAACTATTGCACGGAATAGGGAAGTATTGAAGTTACCATTTAAGGAGAACCGCGAAGTATTAGGCAACTCACTCGAAATAGTCAACAAAGAGAGCCGGAAGTTAAGAAATTTGGAGTATGAGGATTGTTACCTAAAACAAGAGGTTTTAGAGGATAAAGTTAGAAAAATGAAATATTTTTCTCCTCAGCAATGTAGCAAGTGGTCCAAATACATGCTTCTTTTTGAATCATATGTTATTTTAACGCTGACAAATTCTTCCCGCTCGAAATCTTGATTGTCAGTCACTATCACACCTTCGCAGGACGAAATGAATCGCTTTACGCTGGAACTATGTTGGGAACTAGTGCAAAATAATTTCTCTGCTGTACCCAGGTTTGTGGAAAAAGTTCATCAGACCGGCTTACTTGTGCATAACATTCACAGTCCCCGTCGTCGTACGGTACATAATGACGAGAATTTGTCTACCGTTGTCGAGAGTACTCGACTAAATCCAGCAACATCGACCCGCCATCGATCTCAAAAACTCACGTTCCAGTGTGATGAGAATATTGCTTAAAGATCTCGGATCATTCCCTTACAAAGTCCAATTGAATCAGCAATTGAAGCCAGATGCTTCGTTATTGTTTCTCAGTTTGGGCCTTACAGCAGCTTGAATTGGACGTCGAATTTGGCCGAAAAACCACTTTTTATGTTAACAAATAAAATTGCCGCATCTGGAGATCGGAACACCCTCACGTGATTGTTCAGAAGGCAATGCATCTGCAAAGAGTGACAGTTTGGCACGGACTTTGGAGTGGTGGCACAATTGGCCCATTTTATTTCGAAAATGCAGCTGCAAAAGCCATTTCGGTCAACGGTGAGCGCTACAGAGCCATGATTACCGAATTTTCGTGGGATGAAATTGATGACATGGACTTGGACGATCTTCTGTTTCAGCACGAATAACACACGAAGGACGACATGTTGAGACTTTTGCTGTGCAAACTGAATTGACCCAGTTTGTAAATGAGCCCACACGAATACCAGACGCTGATAGTATACCGCCGCACTGTACTTGTTTTTAACTTCTCATCCTGATTAGTACACCGTTGATGTGATCTCCCCTCTAGGTTCGTCGGACCAACGTGTCATATCAAGTAATTTCTCGCACACCGACCACACACTTCGAGAAAAGAGTCCAAAAAGCAGCGTATGGCAATACGAGAAAGCCAATTAAAGTGGTCTTAACAGCTTCTTTAGGAAGATACTACTCTCTTTGGAACCAGATCCTTTATCCTCATCGGTTGAAGAGTATCAAACCAAAAGAAAAGACATGCTACGGCTGTCAGGTTTAAAGAAATGTTTTTTTGGTCCTTTAAGACCAACCCAATCGAAAAAAGTTTGAACGAAAAAGGAATGGCTGCAACGTCTGCCAAATTCCAATACGACCAAGAACTGATTCAAAAAATACTACAATGTCCCAAAGGTAGTAACAACTTTTGGTCGTTCGTCAAAAATATTAGAAATTCTGCCTCATCCTCCATCCCAATGCTCATTTACAATGACATCCGAGCTGTCAGCTCTTTGGACGAGGCCAATCTGCTCGCTGCGCCCTTCGAAGCCAGTTCAACGATTCCAGATTGAGTCGCGTCTCCATTTACACTTGAGTGCGTCCTATCTTCAATGAAACGAATCCACTTTTGCACTTGTCTAGTAGCAAGAGTTCTTAAAGATCTTAACGTTCAAAAATCCGCTGGTTCAGATGGCATATCCCCCCTTCTTCTGAAGAGGTGGTTTTCCACGTAAGCAAACTACTGCGTTAGCTTTTTCATCAATCCTAGGACTCTTTCCCAGCAGATGGAAACAACATTTGTCCGGACCGCACCTAAGAACGGCGAATATTCTTCTCTCTCTTCCTATAGACTCATTCCATTTGCACTTCTTTCCACGTTCATGGAAACGCTGATAGACCATCAGCCCATGAAATATCTGGAAACACGAAAACTTCTCAATGACCGGCAGTATGGTTTTCATAGCAATTGGCCCACTGGTGATTTGATGCCATGTCTCACTGAAAAGTGGAACCAAAGTGTACATCAATCTGTCGAAAGCAAGACAGTTATACTTGATATTTCTAAGGCATTTGACAGAGTTTGGCATCAGGCTCTTCGGTCGAAAATGCGTGCATTTGGGATCGATGAAGCTCTTCATCAATGGATTAGAAACTAGCTTTCGGAACGTTCAATTCAAGTTGTCTTGGATGGTTTCAAGTCTGGTTTTCACAAAATAAATGCTTGAGTGCCGCAGGGCTCCGTTCTGTCTCCGACACTCTTTTTAATTTTCATTAACGATTTCTTGTCTGCTACTTCTAATCCAATATATTCCTTTGCTGATGAGAGCACTCTCTGCTTTTCATATTCGTTCCCGAACTCATGTCCCAGCTCTTCGGCTGTAGAACGGGAAAGGCAGCGGGTATTAATTCCATTAAATTCCAATATTAAGGGAATAACCTATAGGGACACCACTAACAGAGTAGAATTGAATGCTCCCAAAATACAATGTTGTCTGCTGGGAAATTTAAATACCCAGCCATTGTCCACGAATGGCACTTGCATCGTCGAAGCCGAAAAACTTTCCATCTTGGTATGTGTGTCAATGGTAACTTACGTTGGATTGACCACATATTCAGTGTCGTCAAAAAATCTGCGAAATGTCTAAGCTTCCTCAAACGATGTAAGAAATACTTTTCCCCCTTTGATCTGGCCTCAATATATAAGGCATTTATCCGCCCAAATTATAATACTATACCAACATATAGTCAGGCACGCCCAAGAACTGTTTCCACTGACTGATTGTACGTGCGAGACTACTCATAGGTAACGTTGATATTGCACAGTCAATTGACACGCTTGACACCGACAAAACATCTCTTGCTTCACCTTGTTCTATCGCTATTTTCCCCATCGAACCTCCGGTTAAATTGCCAGTAGCATTCCGCTGCTTCAAACCTTCAATCGTAGCACCGATCCCGCTATGAATATCAATCAATATATACTCAAACCCATTTTCGGAATCACTTTGAAATATCGTGAATCTTTCCTAAGCCGTAAAACTTGCTATGGAACGCCCTGCTGAGCTCTTCATTTCCTAGTCATTATAACCTGCAAACATTTAAGACCAAGGTCCATCCGTATCTAACTTTTCTTCGCCCGCACTCTCTGCCAACATGATTTCACCAGATTTTTGATGACAATAATTTCTTCCGTCAAGGCGATCCACTGTCATGGGATACTTGAGAGTATTGTGGGAGACTCGCAGAGGCACAATCTTTCAGAAGAATGTACAACTATATGTCTATGAGGACGACGTAGACATTATCGATAGAACACAGTGTGCTTATTTGTGAGGCATTTGAACGTGCTAAGACACAAGCGTTGAAGGTAGGTTTGGCGCAAGACGAAGAAAATGTATCTTGGTAAATAGACAGGTGTAACTTTGTGGTAGTAAAAGGCTTTGCCTACCTAAGATCCGTAGTCAATATAAACGTCTACACCACCCTGGTGATAATTCGAAAGTAACTCTTGACAATCGTTTTTTTTTTTTGAGACTCAGAAGGCAATTGGGTACCAGAGTCCTCTCTCGGACAATCAAAATAGCATTCTGTAAAACATTGACCATCACAGTTGTTCGCCTCTATGCCACAGAGGCATGATCTTTATAGAAGAAACAATGGGGAGGCAATGTGGTGGTTTAGAGATAAAAGTGCTTCGAATAATTTATTTGCATCGACGAAGAGAGGGAGAGTAGATTTAACCGAGATTTAACCGTATAGCGAGATGAACTTGTTTAAAAGATTCAGATTTCTGAAACTTGTTGAACGTATGGACAACAGCACTTCAGCTGGGAAATTCTTGGAATCCATAACTGAGGAAAGAGCCCACCTCAGATGGCACATCATCTTCAGATTATGTGTGCAATTGGAATCAGCTAGATTTTAGATAAGAGGGCTTACTGGGTCTTTAGGACCCAGTTCTACCCTGGTTTGTAACGCAACTTAAGAAAGTAAGTATTGTAATTCACAAAATAAGCAAGTAGCAAGAAATATACGAGTATGTAAAATTTAGATCAGCAGAAGTCGTTCAAAAGGCAACATTTCAAAGGGTTTATCATAAGCCCCATTTCTGGAGGATTTACTGATTACTTTGGCTACTGATGCATCGTTCAAGGAAATCGGGGAAATTGTTTTGGATCGAAAACATAAGACACGATACAAAAACGGTAAAGACAGATTAAGGTAAAGGTACTTTCAATTGTGTTTTGTGTTGCGAAAGTTTCTATGGCCGGCATCTTAAGTAATAACTGAGCACGACTTTATGTAATCCTGCTCGAAAAATCCTCAAATGATACGGCCGAGTTTAACTCCATCTAAGGCTTTCCACCGCTGAAGTATCTGATTAGTGTATTGTCTGAAGTCATGGCTTTTGGAGGCTCACAGAGGTTGACGGTGAAATTTTTGAACCTCCAGCAATAGGGATCAATGAATTCATGTTACTTAAACAGAAAAGGTGGACTATTTTTAAGAGTATCAGAGCCGCTTATGAAAGAACCGGAAGGTGACTATAATTGTCGATCAAATCTGCTTTAGCCGAATAAAGAAAAATCGACGGAATATCTCCTGCCTTACCTTGTTCTAAGGACGGAAACGAATAAAATCTGTAAATTTTAATACGGGCTATACTTCCAATGCGTAAAAATTGCAATCCCATTTTGTACCCAAAAAATTTAAAATGGAGCATATGATACAAATTTGGACAGGAAATTAATGGGTACCATCGTAAAAAACCGGACTATTGTCATCCAGAGATGTTGCTCGGAAATGTAATACCAACCAAACAATGGTACAAAGATCTAAAAAACGTAACGGTATAAAAACACGAAAAAAACAAAAAATACCAAAAGTTACTGAAAAGCAAAATAAAGGCATAAAAACAGGAGCCCGAAAACTATGCGAGTTGATCGGCAACAAGAAAGCGTGCTTGGTTTTGGATGACGAAACTTATGTCAAAGCCGCCTTTACTACTCTTCAAGGTGCGCAGCTTTAGAACTCGCTTGAAGCTGAGATTCTTCCGCAATCAACAACATCGATTGGGATGGAAAAATTCGGGTCAAAATATCTCGTTTGGCAGGCCATTTGCCAATGTGGACAGAGAAGCTCATCGTTTATTACAACGGGAACAGTTCAGTTTCAGTTCAGTTTCAGTTTTTATGCATTTTTATTTATATTACTTAATTTACACTCAAATGCTATACAAAAAAACGCTTAAAAATTAGCTTAATTAACTTAAAATTACCTTATTCTAACTTACTGGCCCCATGCGGGCACTCTAAGTTAAACCTAGCACTTAAACTATGTCTTTCGACGTATCTTACAGTCTATATTTAATTTTATATTAACATTTCAACTAAAACTAAGAAAATAAATTTTGAGCAAAAACTTAGTATATGGACAGTTTTTTAATATTAATATAAAAACTTAAAACTAAAAACTTACAGATTACCTAAAAATAAATCTTAATCTAATTAACCTACTTACATCTAATACATTATATATACATACATGATATATATATACCTAATATATAGATATATGTATATATGTATGTTTTTTTTTATAATTTTTTATTTTTATTAATTTTTTTTGTTTTTGTTTTTATATATTTTTTTTTCTTAAATCTAACTTACTCATACTTAAAACTACGTAAGCCGGCCATGGCTAAAAAAAATTAGGCGACCCACTTTGCTTCACATGAAGCTAACAAGTATTGGAGGAATTCGATGACGAAGCATCCTCTCCTTCATAAAGCCACCAAAATTGTTGGTGCTGCTGAGCAACATCAATCCTGTCGCGACTCCCTACCGCCATACTGAACCGGAGACGCTCTGCACTGCCGTGTGCGACGTCTCTGTCGTAGTTGAGTCGCCTGTCTGCAGCTGTTCGAGCGACGTGGAAGATTAGCGGCACAGCCAATCTGTCCTGGATCAGACCTTTACTATCTAAGTAGAGGAACACTTCTGGAGGAATAAAGCCGTCAAAGCGAACTCTCTCGTGATACATATAATTAGGGTAGTAAGCCCCGGAGATCAGGTTGTTCGATGAGGTCATTGCTCTTGCAATGTGCCTTCGAGTCAACTTAATGACGAAATTGTCCACTCTTATTAGGTTCACCCTATTGTATAAGACCTCATTACGATAGAATTTTATGTACTCAGATTCTGGCGTTCTATATAAGCGAAGACAAGTCCTAAGGCAAGCCCTCTCAAACACCCGAATCTTTTCCAATAAACTTGCTCTTACGTTGAACCACACAGGACATCTAAATACAAGCATGGGCCGGATAAAGGCCATGTAGCAGATCACCTTCACCCTCGCATCGAGTTGGCTGTTATAAACCAGTCTCCTTGTAAGGGCAAAAGCACCTTTGGCTCTGGCCAGAGCAACATCAATATGTTTGTTAAAATACAGATATTGATCTAGCCAGATCCCAAGGTATCTGACTACATTTCGACAAGCAAGTGGCTGTCCATGTTGTCCGACGATAGAGAACTTTCGCCAATTCTTTCTGGTATCCCTAGAGGCCCCAGACAAAGGCGTCCTAAACAGAATGGTTTCCGACTTCTGAAAGTTGATTTTCAACCTCCAGTCGTCGCAATATCGCTTAATTTTGTCGAAGTCACATTGCAAAAGTGTATTAATGACCTCAATCTTTGGACCTCATCTGTACGCGATTAAGTCGTCTGCGTACGCTATGGCATGGTGAAGTGAACCTATCAGATCACTTGTGTAAATGTTGAATAGGATCGGCGAATTTACCGCACCTTGTTGCAGACCGTTTTTAATGTTAAATATTCCAGCGGAAGTCACATCGCCATTCTTCACGATGAACTGTCTACTGGAGAGCATATCAAAGAGAATATACAGCAGAGGCTTACTAATGCCCAACCTGTCTAACTTGAAGAAGAGTCCCTCTAACCATACGGTATCGAAGGCCTTCTCCAAGTCAATCAGGCAGGCACCAGTGCACTGGTTCTTGCCTTTGTTCCATTGGATATCAGAAACCAGTTTCGACACAGCATGAATGATATCATGCCCCACCTTGAAGCCGAATTGATTATCCGGAATTATATGTTTGTCCTCAACCCACTTAGTCAAGACTCTATTGATCACCTTCTCGAAAACCTTACTGATGTTTGGAAGAAGACTGATAGAGCGGAGATTCCGGATTGGATGTGTCTTTATCCCTTTTGGGGATGGGATGTACCACCGCAATTTTCCAATGCGCTGGATAATGGGCATTATTCATTGCATTATTAAACAGGGTGGTATAAATGCTCACCGCTTCTAGTGGGAGATGTCGAAGCACAATGTTCGGTATTTCATCGGTTTCCACTGATTTCTTACTTCTAAGCAATTCGAAGATCGTTTGGAGCTCTTCCTTCGAAATGAACGGTGGTAATACTCTTCGTTGGTGATGACATTATTTGCCATATTCTCGTCACTGAACTGGATGAAACCCGAGTTCTCGAATCGCCAATTCACAATTTCATTTCGAAGGCAGAAGTTGTGCACAAGGACTTGACTCTCCAGGTCGTGGTTTGGGCCAATGATGTCATTCGCCTTGTACACTTCCTGGAAAGTCGCTCCTATAGCCTCTACCTTCTGCTGCGGATCCTCGATCACAAAGAAGTTGTCATCATCAACTGCCTCATTTGGATCGATACCTGCTGCTACAAGTATTTGTTCGTTGTTCGTCGTTCGGGCGATTTTGGGACATGGAAGGTCGTTTTGATTATTTCTCCGGAATATTTTATTTATTTGCGGGAACATATTCGGGTTGCTGGTGTTTACAGCCCGAATTTTGTTGTTCCAATACAAACTTACAGAATTTCTGTAATTTTCCTTTATTAATGTTTGGAGGTTTTTAATCGACGACTTCAATGTCATGATCTCCGAGTTCTGTCTGTCAGTAAACTGTCTGTACAAGTTTTTTGGCTTGACAGCAGTCTACTTTTATGTCGGTACAGTGCGTCAATAGTTGCGTTGCGGAATAAGTCTTCGTCGTCAGTGTGTTGATACCGAGGTATCGTTTTGTCCATTGTTCGTTTAATTATCTCGTCCATTAGTCTAAGATACCTGTCAATCTCCGTTTGACAGATTTCTGTTGGACGGTGGGTTGAGCGAATTCGAGGAGATTACAACGGGAACAATTAACGGAGAAGTGTACATTAACGAGTGCCTAAAAAAACGGTTGATTCCTTTCTTAAACAAACACGAGGGTTCAACATTATTTTGGCCAGATTTCGCTTCAGCTCACTATGCTCATGCGACGTTGAGCTTTCTTGTTGCTAAAAATGTCGATTTTGTCCCAAAAGACATGAATCCACCCAATGTTCCACAGTGCCGTCCCATTGAAAGGTATTAGTCAAAGCTAAATTGAGGAAAAGTGAGCAGTGTGCAAAGGACATAAAAGATTTTAGTGCTAAATGGAAAAGAGCGTCCAAAAAGATCACGGATGTAACTGTCACCAACCTTATGAAGGACATTCGAAAGAAGTTGAGGAAAGAATGGGAACCCAAATTATTTTTTTATTTTTTGTAGTTGTGAATAAATTTAATAAAAACAGAGTTCTAAAGCAAATAAAAAAAATTTACATGAATTATGAAAACATCTTTTTTTTTTTACTCTGAAGTTTCCAAATTTTATTCGTTTCAGTCCTTATTGCTGTTTTCGCAACCAGTGTTCCACTGAAATTGCCAGTAGCATTCAACCACTTCTAATCTTTAATCGTAACACCCGTCTCGCTATGAATGTAATAATCAAGTCCACTCTGAAATATTGTGATACTTTCCTAAACTGCACAGATCGCTTACAGAATGCCCTGCCGAGCTCTTTATTTCCTAGTCATTATAAACTTCAAACATTTAAAACCATCGGTACCCCTCTATTTGTTTGCCCCTAATACTCCTTTGCTTGCGTTGTGTGCAAATATTTTCAGGGTACTCAAAAAACATTGAGCGTGCGAACTATAAAAAAAAATATAAATTTGAAGAAGAAGCTAACAATGTGCTGCAGTTCAGTTATGTTACGAGTAGCTTACGAAATGGAACCTAATCGAAGTGAATTGTCTGGTAAAGATCATAGAGTGCTTGCAATTCCTGTTGGAAATGGTCCTGATTGAAGCATTTTACATATTTTTTCAAGGTACTCGTATGTAAAACCATTAGTAGAGGAATGGATCTACACCCCAAAAAGTTGAAAATTCGTTTGTGTGCAATGAAACTTATTTATATTATTAAGGACGAATGTATGTAGACTTCGAATCTAGAGGTACGGCAGACAATAGAATTCATAGAGACATACTATAATATGTACTCGTATATTCATGCGTCTAGAATTTTATATATGTAGATTTTGTCCAAGTCTTGGATGAATTACGATGCACAATTCAATTTTAAATTTTCTGTCAGCTCTATACAACCTTACTTCAACATCCTGGCCTTCTGCCGTCTATTTAAACTAAGCACCGAATAAAAAGTGTTTCTCGAGAATAGCTTAGAAAGATACCTATCTCATCATTCTGCTTTATGGCTCTACTGGACGGATAAATAAACTTATACTTGGAAGGTAGGTTATGAGCGAAAGAAATCAATAGAGGGATATACTGGCTATACCATTGTATGGGGAAAGGGAGAGGTGTTGTAACAAATGGCCACTGGTCTCCCATTGCACTACTGGTTATTTTTTTTTTATTTATTTATTTTGTTTATTTCATTGCACACTTATACTACTGGTTATGCGGGAATTACTTTCTTAAGATGATTCGACTCAGCTTTTCAAATTTATTTTAGACGATAGTGTAAGGGAAACATCCCTTCGTTTCTTTGGCTGCCTTGCCGTGGCATTAAATGATTAAAAGTGTGGAGGTTAATCTAAAGTTTTATACTCGCAATAGCGACAATCCACCCGTGGTTTTTTCAGGCACGGATTCTGGAAGTCCTAACCAACATACTTCAGGAGCTGCTGGATCACTTGATTTCGACGACTCCTGCGGCTCTCTCTACGACATGTTCGGTAGATTGAGCTGGAACGATTGAAAGAGTGTCGGAGAGGCCTTGCATGTGGTTAGTCAGAGTGCTATTTCTGACGGGTTTTGCTCGGAAAACCGAAAAGGTGGAACGAGCTTTCGAAGAGGCACACTGTGAAGGTCTAAGGTGGAATTGAGCAGAAAATTGAGACGTGGGGCAAACGGACGGCACAGAGAAACGACAAGTGCTATCCAGTGCGCGAGTGCTAAAAGACTCACTGCCCCAGCGCTGACGGAGAAGAGAAACAGATCAATGGGAATGACACCCATTGAAACCGATCAACCTCTCGGATCTGAAACTGCGAACTCTTCATCTCTCCCGAACATGTTGATGGATCACTCTGCGCACTATGCCCGGATGAAACCAGTGCTGCAACCAACAAAGGCTGCAGCTACGAAAACAAAACCATCGGTGGTTTCACACGTACACAATGTCCGGACAAGGCCAGTGCCACAACCAGCAAAGGTCATAGTTCTGGTCGACGGAAGTCGATTAAGGCGATGGAATCCCCGCTGAGAAACAACTCCAGTGGTGACCTTCCCAGCGCACAAGATCCGGCTAAAAGCGGTGCTGTAACTAGCACAAATTGCAGTAATAATGAACGAAACTAGGAACTTGGAAATAATTCTCTTGTTGTGGGCTTAGACAAAGTTTCTGTCGAGGCCAATAGGTCTAGTTATGACTCACGTCCCTATCTGCACCTTGCTAGGGTTAATTTCCACTTTGTTTTCAAATGAGTGCAGATAAGAGGCGACCACTGCGGTACTCATCTATTTTATGGACTCAAATCCACTTTCAACATTCCAAGTCTGCTACTGCATTTCTTTGTAAATGGCTTTCCATTTTGAACACAAAACCTCGCATGAAATCTATATATAGGAACCGTGGGTGCGGAATTAACGCATCTGTGGTTATGGATGTTTATGGAGTGTCACACCACTATATGACAAGCGGTCGGAAAGACCGAGAACTTGTCTTCATGTGCCGAACTCACTCTCATCATTTAAATTTGTGCAATTTTAAACCTACATAAGCGGCGAAACGAACGGAGAATGGCACAAATTCATCTGCTTATGATAGGTAAATGATTCGTTATTACCACTACCACCGAAGGGGGTAGTCGAACTCATTGAATACTGTGATTCCAAGAAGATGGGACTTATCATACGCTGCGATGCTAAAGCTGGCAATAGCAAATGCAATGTGAGAGGCTATCTTCTCCTGAATTTCATACTATCGCTTGACCTGGCTGTTAACAATGTTGGCTCTCAGCCAACCTTCATTACGACAGTAAGTAATCGACTTGTCCAACAGGCATGGTAAGGAGATTACTGGTTGGAAAATAAAAAATCGGTGATCTCCATGCCAGACTCCAGGTACATCGAATTCAGAATCCGATTTCAGGTCTCGACGCTTTTGAAGAGGAGGAATCCGCATGAAATCAACTGTGCATGATTTAAGGAGGAGCCCGATAAGTACAACGGTGCTGCGCCTAAACTCAGGAAAAAACAAAGGAAACCAGATCTGCAGCGTCTTCAGAAAGAAATCAGAAAACTTTTAAACAGGTCATTTAAGACTAATTTGGGGGAAGATTGGAATCTTTACAGATCAAAGCAAAAATATTTCAAGAGGTTTATTCGGATTTTGAAGATCCTTCTAACAAAGAGTTTTGCGAAAAGATCGAAACTGTCGATGAAACCAGTAGGCTGGTCAACGTCCTCAAAAGGGGAAGATCAACCAGGCTGGAACCACTCAGGAAATCTGATTGTTCCTATACTGTGTAGAAAGCAGAGACTCTTCGTCTCATGCTTGAGCCTCCCAAGTAACCTAATCGGAACCAGCTCCTATTAACGAAGCTGAATAATTATGCTGTTGCTTCCTCTGATGGCTTCAAGTCGCCTGGCACCGATGGCATATACCCAGTTATCTTACAAAAAAGTTTAGATCAGAAGAGAATCTTCACTGTTAACCTAGCACTGGCATACATACTCTGGCGAATAGTGAGAATAGCCCTCATACCGAAAATCGGAATGGATTTATTTTGAAAGGCATCCAGAGAATGGTCGAAACCCATGTGCGCCAAACTGCTTCTTTCCGAGATGCAACACGTCTAGCAACGCGGAAGATCATGCGAGAGCGCGCTTCGAAATCTAGGCATTTTCATTCACGTTGAAGGTGCTTTCGACAACGCAACTTTTGACGGAATATGTAACTCAGATAAGACGGTGTAAACGAGTCATTAGTTTTGTGGATCAAAGCAATGCTGGTGAATAACGACACTGATTGCGGGTGCTGACTGCGCCCAATATGTGATAGTGGAGGCAAAGAGAATTGCGTTCTGTCTTCGCTGCTATAGTGCATGCTGGTCGACTCTAAAATTTTTTCCGTCAAGAAAGTTTTGCAGACTTCGGTGCTAAATCTGGAGATTAAAGCGGATGCAACATTTTTTCCGAATTCCTGCAACTGTGTGCAGGTGGTCCTAGCTATATGAGGGCGAGTGTTATCCGGATGAAATATAACAGACCTAATGCCAACTTTAATCTACGTAGCTGTTGCGAATAGATTTCTGCGGTGATAGTCTGGTTACGATGCAGCAGCTTAAAATGTATTATTCCCTTAGCATCCCACCATATAGACATTAACACCTTTAAGCTGGTGAAGTCTTGCCATATTTGTTTGGTATGGTCATATGGCTTACGTTGAGCTCACTTGGGAGTTCCATTACTGTAGCAGTTGGATTTCTTTCGGCGGTGCACTTCAGTAGTTCATCATCTAGCTCTGCTAGCCCACCCAAACGAGGTTCATCCTTGAGGTAAAATTACCATTTCTAAACTTTGCAAACCAAAGTTGACACTTGGAAGCGCTGAGAACACCCTCTCCATACACATTTTGGATTTCTCTCTAATGGTTCCATTTCCATTATGGTTTTTCGCGAACAAAAACAGTAAAATGTGCCGAATATGCCCTTCCGATACATTTATTACAAAATTCAGTTAAAAATGCTTGCAATGATTTTAACACAATTTATGTTACAACCTGATATTTGGATGTAATCCTGGAAAACAAACTGCCGGTGTAAAGGAGCTTTCTATGGAACAAAGGGCTTGACACACATGGAAGTCAATTGGGTCCTAATGGCTATGGTAAGACGAATTACATCCTATTCATCGATTGAGAAAAAAAAGACGTACGAGAATATACGTCTCCTTCTAGCGTCATGGTCTCCATACAGCAGAAAGGTCTCCCTACTGAGCTTACAAGTCTGAGGAATTTATATATCAAGTTCCACGGGATTTTCGATATGTCTCTCCAAAAAGTGTCAGACGACCTTGTTGCTTTGGGTAGCTATGTGCACTCAAAGAGGATCTCACACCTTCAACGGTGTGATAATGACAAATTTTTCCGTCCCTAACGTGCTACTATTGCCAGTGTTTCAGCCATCTACTCCTACGCCCTCTCGAAATAACATTCCTCTAACCTTCTACTATCAAAGCGTAAGATGATTGCAATCTAAGACACGGGCCGTCTTACGCCAATCTCACGCTTTCCCATTTGAGGTCTACACTCTGATCGAAACTAATCTAATTCCCGATATAAAAAATCAGGAATTATTCCCCCCTAGTTTCAATGTTTTTCGAGATGACGATCTTACCCGTCCAAATGATGATTCTCTTTGTCGAGGAGTCCTATTGGGCGTCCACAATGACCTAAACTCTTTTCCAGTCGCTGTTTCTACTTCTTCTAAGCTTGACTACGTTTCAATAAAGATAACACTTCCATGCAGGTCCCTGCTATCACCCTGCTATCGATGCAATTGATCAAATAGTTAACTTATCTAATCCTCTCGATGATATCATCGTATTCGGCGATTTCAGTCTACCTCAACTGCACTGGATTCAATCAGATGATGAATCTTTTTATAACGCAAACCCTAACTCCAGTAAAGAATGTCTCTTCTTGCATGAGCTCACAGACTCTAGCTTTTGCCAAGTTAGGGTCTCCAACTACATGGGTAGGCAATTATACCACATTTTCACCACTGACCCCATAAACTCCTCTGTCTCACTCTGTCCCTTTTCACTATGGATCATTGATAACTCTCACCCACCACTTCTTCTTTCTCTTTTCCACCACTCTCCTATCCAACCTATCCCATCTGCAGATGCCTATTCCTAAGACTTTCATAAAGCGAATTTCCGCAAAATTAACGCTTATCTTAGTAAGTGTTCTTTTGATTTCGCCAATATGGCCCTTAATTCTACGATCCATCCGTGGTATAATCGTAGACTTCGTTCTTTACGTAACAAGAGAAACAAATTATGAGCAGTTTTCCTTCTATCCAATTCTTTTGCTGACTGTTCCATTCCAACTATCTCGGGTCATACTTTCAATTCGCCCAGCATTATAACGTTCTCTATCAGTGCGCAATCAAGGCTTATAAACGATCCTAAATCTTTCTGACGGTTTTCCTCCATCCCTCTCATACGAAAACGTATCATCAACTAGTCCGCAAACCATAGCCAACTTTTTTGCTACTTTCTTTAAGCAATCTTTTGCCAATAATTCCTTCGTACCGGATCCCTCTTATTTGAAATACCTACTTAGCTTCCCCATTAGCACCGCTATTTCTCAAAGTTTTGATCACACAGTACTAGAAAATAAATTACAACAACTTAAAGATAAATACTTATCCGACCCAGATGGTCTTCCATCCGTATTACTTAAAAAAGTGTTCCTCAATACTTTCCCACCTCCTTGCAAATCTCTTCCGATTATCGCCTTCTCAAGGTGAATTTCTTCAGATATGGAAGTCTTCTCTCATAACACCGATACACAAAAAGGGATTAAAGAGCGAAGTCACTAATTACCGTTCCATAGCTAAACTTTCACATATACCCAATCTCCACGAAAGCATTTTGTACGAAGCCTTATGCTTCCAAGGGAAATCTCTTATATCCCCTAATCAACACGGCTTTCTGAAAGGTATCACTAACCTCGTCGAATTCGTGTCCCCTGTTCTCTCAGCCTTAGAAAGTGGTAAAGAAGTTAACGTTATAACAACTGATTTCAGTAAGGCGTTTGGCAAGATATTGTATCTCATAATCTAATCCGGTTCAAATTGTCCCTGTTGGGCTTTGAACCCATTTTGCAAAAATGAATATCTTCTTACCTGGATAATCGTTTTTATAGTGTTCGTTTCAGGTATGTCCTATCGACCCCTTTCTTGTCTACTTCAGGTGTTCCTCAAGGTAGGCACCTGGGTCCACTTCTCTTCATCCTAACCATTAACGATCTTGAAAGGGTCATTCACCACTCAGCACTTTCCCTCTATGCTGACGATACCAAATTTTTTAAACTCATTTCCTAACAACTCCAGCTTCCTTTAAATTGATCTAAATAGTTTTTCCACATGGTGCATCAAGAACTGCTTAGAACTTAATGTCAGCAAATGTCAATCGATTACCTTTTCACGTAAGTGCAACAAGTCTACTCCCCGAACTTACGTTCTCCAAGGCCAACCTATATCCCTTGTTCAGACTATCAGCGACCTTGCCATATTATGGGACAGGGAGCTGAATTTCCGCTCGCATATCGTTGAGATAATTACTAAAGCAAACTCATCGCTTGGCTTCGTTATACGATGGTCCAAAGAATTCTGCAACCCGTACGTGACCAGATCTCTATACATCACTTGCCTTCGCCCCCTTCTCGAGTACGCTAGCCAAGCGTAATGTCCCTTTTAACGAGTTCATGTAACCCGAATTGAGAGCATCCAGCGTCGTTTTCTTAGATTTGCTCTGCGAGTTCTACCTTGGAACGATCCTCTAATCTTACCTCCCTATCGAGATCGTCTTAAACTCATTAACCTGAATACCCTTGAGGAACGAAGGGACGCAGCAGACATTGTTTTCATTCACCGACTCCTCAGTTGATTGCATGTCTCCTTACAACTCCTTTTACACTAACCCTCGAAATCTACGTTGCTCCCGCCTCTTTTATCCACCAATCCACCGCACCACATATGGTTTTAACGAACCAATATCCCGTATGCTGCGTAAGGTAAACACCAACCTTTCCGTTTTCGATTTTAATCGCAGCAGACTTAACCTCAAATTCGATCTCTTTCACCATCCCTAGCTTTAAAACCCTAACTAAATATTTTGTATTTTTGTTTTTAAGTCCTAGTTAGCTTAAAAACTTGAATTAAGCCAAATAAATGGGGGTGTTAGCCCCTACCAAAATAATAAATATAAAATGTTCGGTGAAACAAGCTTCCACCAAAATACGTCGTCACTGCTGCGCTTACCAGACTCTCAACAACGTTCTGTTTCCCGTGCATGGGGCATTCTCATAGTCTTTGGTACAAAACTAACTAAAGTTTTGATGAGCTTATACACCGACTGTTCTTTGACTCTGGGCACAGGTCTTTTTGCTGTAAAAGCGCTAAATCTACTTTTCTTGAATGGCTTCAGCAAGTATCCGAATGTAGTTGGGTCTTCACGTATGCCACCAAAATCGACAACGTTAGATTCCACTCCTCGTTAGGAAAACTTGCGCCCGTTTTCTAAGCGGAGATACAAGCAATCCTGATGACAATGAACTACACAATTAAGAATCGGTGGAGTGGGCGAAGTTCCAGTGTCTCTAGCATAAGCCCAGTTTCATTTTAATTTTCAAGGTAGTTCAAGACTTCTCTGAACATGGTCGAATAGTGAAATTTTCGGAGTATTATTTGGATCCCAAGTCACAATCGGATCGGAGGAAGACTTAGAGCAGAGTTCCGCAGGACTTGAACATGGGTTAGAACTGCCAAAATCCTCGGATAGGGCTTTCATTAACAGATGGGATTCTTGTGAGAATAACTGCAGATGGCATGCTTCTCCAAGATACTGGCAAACCAAACTAAAAGATCAACAAGTTTGCTGCTGTAGAACAGTCGTATCGGCATAGGCATGACACAATATTCTACGACGCTTGCTGAGAGAGTTGTGACAACACCGCAGATCACTTCGAGTATCTTTGGGAGTATCCAGTGTCCGGCCTGTAGCCGCATTGGTTCTCGTGTGATGGTCGCTGAAGCGTTTACTCCTATCATTAAGGCAACACATAGTTAAGCAGTAATGCGGTTAACTTTTCTTCGTAGACTGGTCTAGGGACCAACACTTTGCTAATAAACTCGAAAAAGTCTTCCAAGACTAGAATTTCGCGAGACAGTATCGTGCGGCTCCATATCAGTAAATGTATTGGGTATAACTTAATTCGTGCGGTTTGTCCGACTATTCCAACTATCTTGGTGCTTATCTTCATTTCACCGAACTTTACGATTCCCTTTACCAGCGTTACCTTAACAATGCGCAAGTCAACCTTATAAATGACCCTAAGTCCTTTTACCAATTTGTTAACTACAAAAGAAAGTCCGATGGTTACCCTCCTTCCCTCTCTTTCAACAACAAGTCATCAACCGATCCACT
The DNA here is from genome assembly GCA_963966105.1 of Volucella zonaria. Classification (NCBI taxonomy): domain Eukaryota; kingdom Metazoa; phylum Arthropoda; class Insecta; order Diptera; family Syrphidae; genus Volucella; species Volucella zonaria. The sequence continues at coordinate 99,145,093 of OZ014533.1, read as the reverse complement.
CACGATTGCCAACCTATTTGCCAGCTTCTTTAAACAATCCTTTACCAACGACTCCTTTGTACCAGATCCATCCTATTTTCGTTACCTATTGAACTTCTCCAATGGCCCACTTCTCTCTCACATCTTGGACCCCTCTTCTATCGCATATAAATTACACCAATTCAATGACGAATTTACACCCGGTCCAGATGGCATCCCTGCCATATTTCTTAAAAAATGTTCTTCGTGTCTTTCCCTTGCCCTTTCTGATCTCTTTCGTCTATCCCTTTCACAAGGAGAATTTCCTCAGGTTTGGAAAACCTCCTTTATAACCCCAATCCACAAAAAGGGATCAAAGAACGAAATAACAAACTATCGTCCAATCGCTAAACTCTCCCATATACCCAAACTCCTCGAAAGTATTTTGTATGAAGCTCTAAGTTTCCAATGCAAATCACTTATTTCCCCTAGACAACACGGCTTCCTAAAGGGTAGGTCAACCACCACAAATCTCGTTGAATTCGTATCCTTTACCATCTCTGCCCTAGAGAACGGCAACGAAGTCGATGTAGTTGCAACCGATTTTAGCAAAGCCTTCGATAAAATCTCTCTTCGATTAATACTCTTCAAATTGTTTGCCCTCGGCTTTGAACCCATACTGTTAAAATGGATATCCTCTTACCTCGAAAACCGTTTTTACAGTGTTCGTTTTAGGTCAGTCCACTCCGCTCCATTTTTGGCCACCTCTGGAGTTCCTCAAGGTAGCCATCTCGGTCCCCTTCTCTTTATATTAACCATAAATGATCTCGATAGGATCATTAAATACTCGTCCGTCTCCCTTTACGCCAACGATACCAAATTTTTCAAAACCATTTCCTCTCCCCATGACTCCTTCCTTCTTCAACAAGACCTTGATAGTTTTTCGATCTGGTGCCTCAAAAATTGTTTGGAACTTAATATCACCAAATGCCAATCCATCACCTTTTCACATAATCGGCTCAAATCTCCTCCCCGACTCTACCTTCTCCACAACCAACTTATCTCCTCCGTTGAATCTCTTCGCGACCTCGGCATTTTGTGTGATAGGGAGCTCAACTTCCGTTTGCATATGGATGGGATAATCCTTAAACCCAATTCTGCACTAGGTTTTGTAAAACGATGGTCCAAAGAATTCACCAACCCATACGTGACCAGGTCCCTCTATATTATCTTTGTTCGTCCCTTCCTAGAGTACGCCAGTCAAGTATGGTCCCCATATCATCGCGTTCATATCTCGAGAATCGAAAGCATCCAGCGCCGTTTTCTTCGATTCGCTCTTCGAGGTTTGCCTTGGGATGATTCTTTTACTCTGCCCCCCTATCAAAACCGTCTCAACCTTATTAACCTAAACACCCTTGAGGAACGCAGAGATGCAGCCGACTTTGTCTTCATTCATCGACTTCTTTCAGGTCAGGTTGAATGCACGTCCCTTCACAATTCTATTTTCCTCAACACTAACCCTCGTAATCTACGTACCCCTCGTCTCTTCTATCTCCCAACCCACCACACCACCTACGGCGCGAACGAACCAATCTCCCGCATGCTACGAAAAATTAATTCAAACCCTAGCGTCTTTGACTTCCACCGCACCACTTCCTACCTCAAATCGGTTCTCCTTCACCAGAATAACCAGCCTTAGTTTTAGGTTTTAGTTTAAGTTTAATTTTAAGTTATAGCTTGTATTAAGCCGAATAAATGGGGGCTTTCGCCCCCACCAAAAAAATTGCTAAGAGGTGGCGTAGCTTGTATTATTCCATTGGAACATGTGTTGGAAAGCTACTGTCATTGTACGTCATTTCAGTATATGTCAATCATTTGAAGCGTAAACAACAATAATTTTTTTTCACGGTGTGTTTTTGCGGAGAGTTCTTCTTCATTACTTTAATATGAAGAAAACTGCTGCCGAAAGTCATCGTATTTTGGTGGAAGTTTATGGTGAACATGCGCTAGCTGAGCGAACGTGCCAAAAGTGGTTTGCACGATTTAAAAGTGGTGATTTCGGCTTGGAAGACGATGAACGTCCTGGGCAGCCAAAAAAGTTTGAAGATAAAGAACTGGAAGCACTACTCTATGAAGATTGTTGCCAAACACAAGAAGAGCTCGCAGAATCTTTGGGTGTCACTCAAGCAGCCATTTCAAAACGTTTAAAAGCAGCTGGATATATTCAAAAGCAAGGAAATTGGGTTCCACATGAACTCAAGCCGAGAGACGTCGAAAGGCGGTTTTGTATGTCCGAAATGCTGCTGGAACGCCACAAAAGGAAGTCATTTTTGCATCGGATTGCTACTGGTGGTGAAAAATGTATCCATTACGACAACCCCAAGCGCAAAAAATCATATGTGAAACCCGGCCAACCAGCCAAATCAACGGCAAAGCCGAATATCCATGGCGCGAAGGTAATGCTCTGTATTTGGTGAGATCAGATGGGTGTGCTGTACTATGAGCTGTTAAAACCGGACGAAACCATCAATGGACAACGCTACCGAACACAATTAATCCGTTTGAAGAGAGCAGTGGCCGAAAAACGCCCGGAATATGCGAGCAGACACGAGGCAATAATTTTCCATCATGACAACGCTCGGCCCCACGTTGCTATTCCGGTTAAAAACTATTTGGAAAACAGTGGATGGGAAGTCTTACCCCACCCGCCTTATAGCACAGACCTTGCCCCTTCTGACTACCATTTGTTCTGGTCGATGCAGAACGCGGTTCACATCAGAGCAGAATATCAAAAATTGGCTTGATTCATTCTTGGCTGCCAAACCGGCGCAGTTCTTTTGCCAGAAAGATGGGAAAAAGTCATAGCTTCAGATGGGCAATACTTTGAATAATACTATTGTAAATGTTTTTCTTAAATAAACGTTCAAATTTTGAAAAAAAACCGCACGAATATATTTATATACCCAATAAGAACCGTCATCAGATCGCTTAGGAAAAATAATCCAAATCGGTTATAATTAAGAACAGCGTCAGTCTAAGCAAATAGTGCGTATAAGTTACAGAAGATTGCGTTTTGAGTAAGATTGATCGGTTGGGTAAGTCATTGGACTCATTAGTTTTTGTAAAATACCTGAACTGAGGCCTACTTTGCTGCTTAAGGAGCTTAAAAGTGTCTAACCAGGCTAAACCGAAGTTGTCACAAAGAACAGAAAATAAACTGAAAATTGTGAAAGTATAATTTTGTTGCCGAAATGCTGTGGTGGGCTATGAAGTGGCTTACAAATTGCAACTCATTATATATGTAGACACCAGTGTCCTAAGATCTTGCATTTATCAGAAGGTCCCAACCGATTTTGAAGTTTATATGCAGCTTAAAGTTCAAGAGTAGACTATCCCCAGAAGAACCAATGTTTCACTTAACGAAGTTATCGGACACAAACGTGAACCTATTGGATCAAATGTGGTTATCCTTGTTGACGTTGGTTCAAAAGTAATCTACTTTTTCAAGTAAAATCTGGAAAAGAAAAATAATGAAAGCCTCTATTATTTAAACTATTTCTATATTTACAAGATACTTTTGAAAATTCGCTACACTAATCCACACTGCCAACACTGTCCACTACCGGGGTGCTGGGCACTTCGTGCGACTCTCTCTTTGGAGTTTTCGATGCAAATTCAGAAAAGTTAAAATTGATTTTCCCAGGAGACCGAACTTCCACTACTTGCCTAGGTTTCGACTCACGCAATCTTAAATTCGCACTCAAAACTTTCTTCCTTTCACTTTTCTTCTCATCAACAGGCTTCGCGAAAGTTTCCTTCTTAACTCCCACCATCATTGCCTGTTTGCACGCATCACTTTGAAATGACTTAACACGCTCCCGTATCTCAGTCTCTCTACGAATTTCCCTATCCATTTCAGCACGTTTTTTCTGGTCATATCTCTCAATGGCCTGTTTGTCCTTTTCTTTATTCCTTTCAATGATCAAATCTGAGATTTCCAGCCGCTTCCGTGACAGCTCCTCTTTGTTTAGTTTTTGAAATATTTCCGGCCAAAATCCTTTGGTCTTTTTGATGAGCACGATGCGAGCTTCATTTTTGAAAATCTTACAAAAACTCGCCGTCTCGTCGATTTCGTCGGTCAGGTGTCGTTCGAAAAATATCGGCGGATTGTTGAATTTTAAATAATTCGATAAAAGGACAATGTCCGGACGGCGGCTAAGTAGGCGATTCAACTCGATTACGATTCGAATTTCGTCCTCCGTTTGGGTTACTTGAACCATTTTTGACTATTGACTGTGAGTGTGACTCTTGGGGGATTCGAAACTGACACCGGTTTGCTTTTTTTCATAATATTTCAGTTCAGTCTATTATTGATCAAACGCTTGCCGGCGTTTGACGTAGATTCGGTTGTTTGCTATTTTTTTTTTACTTCGGTTCAATTGTATTTGTTGAAATATTAAGTTGGGTGCAGCTGTCAGGAAGTGCCTGGCAGGAGATTCGGATTAGATCTCATTTTCGTGGTAAAGACAGGGAAGTGTCCTTTGGGTTAGTTTTATTTGTTTCTTTCTTCGATGACGTGTTCATTGTCGTGCGACTTTTTTAATCGATTGCCAACATGCAGTTCAGTTAGGCATTTTTATTTCAAAACACCAGTATTGAGTCTATTCGGCCGCGGTTGCCGTAGTTTCTGGTGTTTAGACATAGAGTCTTGGCTTATGCGCTGTTGAATTTTGTTTATCAATGTATTTGTATCTTTTGTAATGCAATTTGATTCAAAAAGATTTCACAGTATTTCATTCAATAGTGAAAGGTCCTATAGTAGTGGCAAATGAGTATCTTTTCAGAAATTTCAACATAAGTGGCATTGAATGCATTGCAAAAAAGTATAATTACTAGCGAAGATTGGAAATCAAAGGCAAATCGACGAATAATGGGAAAAAGCTTACAGCCATTGACCTGGTAAACTGAGTTTTGATTGCATCTTTAAAAACCGCAAGAATTAAAATTAAAGTAAAAATGGCAAACAGTATAAAAAAAAACCACTAAGTGCAACGAAATGCGGAAGATACATACACATCACGTGCCATCATGTGATGTGTTTCGTGATGGTCACAAGACTCAACCAATAACCACAAAATTCCAATTAGCTGGCGAGCATCATAATGAACGTGCAGATCGAATGTAAACATCTTCAAATAGCTTAGAGCCCTTAACCGAGTGAAAAATAACCTTCACTTTATACGTTCTCTCGATTATCGTTGCTCCTTTTAATCCCACTCATTCTAACACACATGCAGTTCTATCTGGATACTTAGCAATTAACTAAACATCTTCACTGGGACTACCGGAATGAGCCAAGATGCCTAACTTTCCCCATGCCCATCCCTCTGATACCAAACGTGTATAAGTTGGTTAATTGATACCACAACTAAGAGATGGCGTTACTATCCGAGTCTAAGAAAATAGGTATTCCATTTGCGTATTTTGGGTTTATTGTCGCCGACTAACTAAGTTCAACATTTGGTTTAGTTTTAAATGCATTTTATTTTCTAAATCATTAACTCTTACATACTAACAAAAAATGCTTAAATGCTAGCTTAAAATTACTTAACAATCTTATATTAACTTATTGGCCCCACACAGGCACTCTAAGCTACTCTAAATTCTTATATCTATGTCTTTCGACTATATTTACATTTTACTTAGGAATAATTATTTTCTATACTTAAGGCTAAGAAAAAATTGTTAACAAAAACTTAGCATATCGACTTAATTTTTTATAAAACTATACACACACACAGATATTATACACAATTATATACATATATTAGTATATACAAAGGTATATACTAATATATGTATATATTTCTTAAATGCTAACCTAAACCTACGTAAGCTGGCCATCGCTATTCACAGAGCAAATAGATTGGTCAACTCTGCCTCATTAGTGAGGCTGGTCCGTAATTGACGGAAACGACGACGAAACATCTTCTCCATCATTCAACCACCAGAAATGCTGGTGCTGCCGAACGACATCCCTCTTATCGCGATTCCCCACCGCCCTACTGAACCTGAGACGATCCACACTGCCGTGTGCGACGTCTCTGTTGTAGTTGAGTCGCCTGTCCCCAGCTGTCCGAGCGACATGGAAGATTAACGGGACCGCTGATCTATCCTGGATCAACCCTATCTGATCTAGGTAGAGGAATGCTTCCGGTGGAACGAAGCCGTCAGAGCGCACACTCTCGTGGTAAAGGTAGTTGGGGTAGTAAGCCCCAGATATCAGGTTATTCGTCGAGGTCATTGCTCTTGCAATGTGCCTTCGAGTCAGCTTAATTACGAAGTTGTCCACTCGTATTAGGTTCGCCCTGTTGTAAAGGACCTCATTACGATAAAATTTTTTGTACTCCGACTCTGGTGTTCTGTACAAGCGAAGGCAAGCCCTCGAATCTTTTCCATTAAGCTTGCTCGTACATTGAACCACACGGGGCACCCGAATACCAGCATGGGCCTGATAAGGGCCATGTAGCAGATTACCTTTACCCTCGCATCGAGTTGGCTGCTATAAAACAGTCTCTTTGTAAGAGCAAAAGCGCCTTTAGCTCTGGCCAGAGCAGCATCTACATTTTTGTCAAAATACAGAAACTGATCTAGCCAGATCCCAAGGTATCTGACTACATTTCGACAGGCAAGAGGCTGTCCGTGTTGTCCAATGATCGAGAACTTTCGCCAATTTTTTCTGGTATCCCTAGAGGCTCCAGACAACGGCGTCCTAAAGAGAATGGTTTCCGACTTCTGAAAGTTGATTTTCAACTTCCAGTCATCGCAAAATCGTCTTATCTTATCGAAGTCACGCTGTAAGAGAGTATTAATGACCTCGATTTTTGTACCTGTTCTGTACGCTATCAAATCGTCTGCGTACGCAATAGTATGGGGAAGTGAACCTATCAAGTCGCTTGTATAAATGTTGAATAGGATCGTCGAATTGACCGCGCCTTGCTGCAGACCATTTTTAATTTGAAATATTCCAACTGAAGTCACATCGCCATTTTTCACGATGAACTGTCTGTTGGTTAGCATATTATAAAGAATGTACAAGAGTGGTTTACTGATCCCCAGCCTAGTCAGCTTATAAAAAAGACCCTCTAACCATACGGTGTCGAACGCCTTCTCCAAGTCAACAAGGCAGGCACCAGTACATTGGTTTTTGCCTTTATTCCATTGGATATCGGACACCAGTTTAGACGCGGCATGTGAGATATCATGTCCCGCCTTAAAACCGAATTGATTATCCGGAACTATATGTTTGTCATCAACCCACCTAGACAGAGCTCTATTGATTACTTTTTCAAACACCTTACTGATATTCGGAAGGAGACTTATCGAACGGAGATTCGCCGGATTGGATATATCCTTTCCCTTTTTGGGGATAGGTTGAACCACCGCCGTTTTCCAATGCGCTGGATAATGTGCATTATTCATTGCATTATTAAACAGGTTGGTATAAATGTTCACCGCTTCTAGAGGGAGATGTCGAAGCACGATGTTCGGTATTTCATCGGTTCCCACTGATTTCTTACTTCTAAGTGATTCGAAGATCGTTTGGAGCTCTTCCTTCGAAATGAACGGTGGTAATACCCTTTCGTTGGTGATGACATTATTTGCCATATTCTCGTCACTGAACTGGGTGAAACCCGAGCTCTCGAATCGCCAATTCTCTATTTCATTTCGAAGGTAGAAATTGTGTACAAGGACTCGATTCTCCAGGTCGTGGTTTGGGCCAATGATGTCATTCGCCTTGTACACTTCCTGGAAAGTCGCTCCTATAGCCTCTACCTTCTGCTGCGGATCCTCGATCACAAAGAAGTTGTCATCATCAACTGCCTCATTTGGATCGATACCTGCTGCTACAAGTATTTGTTCGTTGTTCGTCGTTCGGGCGATTTTGGGACATGGAAGGTCGTTTTGATTATTTCTCCGGAATATTTTATTTATTTGCGGGAACATATTCGGGTTGCTGGTGTTTATAGCTCGAATTTTATTGTTCCAATACAAACTTACAGAATTTCTGTAATTTTCCTTTATTAATGTTTGGAGGTTTTTAATCGACGACTTCAATGTCATGATCACCGGGTTATGTCTGTCAGTAAACTGTCTGTACAAGGTTTTTAGTCTTGACAGCAGTCTACTTTTTTGTCGGTGCAGTGCGTCAATAGTTGCGTTGCGGAATAAGTCTTCGTCGTCAGTGTGTTGATACCGAGGTATCGTTTTGTCCATTGTTCGTTTGATTGTCTCGTCCATTAGTCTAAGATACCTGTCAATCTCCTCGTTTGACAGATTTCTGTTGGACGGTGGGTAGAGCGAATTCGAGGAGAGTGCTCTCGTCAGTGTTCTGGTGAAGTGTGTCCAACGCACCCTACTATAATTGTAGGAATGCCTTTGAACAAACTCATCCAATTCCGCAATCTCGTTGGGAACAGTTATTTCGGTACTGAGACCGCAATGGTCACTGTCATACACAAAAGTGCGTAGACAGTTTGTAGTTTGTTGGTTAGTGCATGTCAGTTGTATTCGTGAGTCGAACAGCAGAAGATCCAAATAGGACCCGTGTCTGGGAAACGACGGACTGTTCGTCGCCTTAAGCCCGAGTCGATACGTTATGCTGTGTTGGCCCCACCAATTGAATAGTAGGTTCCCTCTAGTATTTGGTGTATTATTTCCCCAATCACTATGTTTGGCGTTGAAATCTCCGCCGATAACAAAATAGTTATCTTCCAATTCCAGCCTCAGGAATCGAAAAAGTGTCTCGAGCTCTGAGATGAATAAGGTGGATTGAGTAGCCTTAGGTGCATAGACAGACACCATGTACAGCCGCTTTCCACTACGGAGGGGAATATACACGATGCATGCTTCCAGCACTTGGAACCTACGTACTACACGACTGTATACCCTTTTAAAACGTATACCTTTTCTTACGAAAATCGCAACGCCACCTCCTTGAATGGAGTTGGGCCGGTTTCTCCGTACTATTTTGTATCTCCTGTGCCTCATTTTGTGTCTTTTGGTAAGCTTAGTTTCGCTAACCAAAAGCACATCAGGGGCTTGGTCTTTAAGCAACTTAAATAGTGCGGCTCGTCGTTCTAACCTAATCAGTGAATTCACATTCACTGCAAGGACCTTCAGGGTCTGCTCCGCCACGTGCGTACCCATTACGGCAAAAGGTGCGTTAGGCCAGGCAGCAGCGCGTAAACTTGATCCACCCGCGCGGTCTGTTCAGTTAAATGACGTTGTAGCTGAGCCATTTGTCCCTGGATAGAGAGTAAAATAGCTAGCATGTCAGGTACTGGTTCCGGTGCTCTAGGCGCTGGGGCCTGAGAAGCTACCTTCGCTTGCTGTACCGTATTTCCCCTACCTGCAGCCATTTGGGCGTAGGTAACATGGGGGGTAACGGCTGGAGTTTGTAAATGCACGGGTGGAAGTTTAACTTCCACTTTCTGCTGCCGGGCCAGATTTATTCTTTTCATGTCCTGGAATTTGGGACAACCCCGATAATTTGCGGTGTAGGAACATAAAACACAGGAGAGTTGGCTCTTTTCTGACGTTCCGTCCTTACCCAGAACGCATTCCTCTGACTTGTGGTTCTTTCCACACTTCACGCATCGAGGCTGCATTTCGCAGTTCGACGCGGCGTGCCCGAACCTTTGGCAGCGAACACATTGTAAAATGTTTTCGCTCCTCTTTAATTTCTCCCAGTGTACAACCTGGTAGTCTAGGACTTTGATACTCCTTAGACCATCCAGTTTGCTGTCAGGACTTAGCTGGACCAGAAAAATGGGCAGTTGCCGCTTCTCCCTTTTGGCTCTCGCTGTGGTGAAAGGCTTGACCCCCACGAATTGAAGCCCTTCGCACTTCTTCTCTTTCAGCAGTGCAAGGAGCTCCTTCGGATCAATCGACGGTTCCAATCCCCTCAGCAGCATTGTTTGCAGCTTTTCACCCTTAGGGGTGTAGGAGAAGAATTCCGTCGTCGAATCCCTCAATAAATTTCTTACTTTATGATAGCGCTCCACTGTGTTACAGTGTTACTTCTATCTAATTGCCATCCAAGAATGGATCGTGTATAAGAAGTATGCAAAAGGTGTCATACGTACCCCGATGACAGCTACAGAGAAGACAAGCAGAGACCACTTGGATGCGTATTTGTCTTTAGAGGCAGGCTTAGGCAAGTCTTAAGTTTTACGCACATAAACTGTTTGTATGAGCTCTTCGAGAAGACCTGCTCTTAGCATCAGGCTAAAATTGTCGTAGGCGATTAAAACGTAAAGATAAGCAGAATAGTCAATAGCCTGCACGGTATCGCCTCAGATAACAGATCGACAACCTATCAACTTTGGGGCGAAATGTCATAGTAGGTAGGCAGGTAAGGTAGGTAAAAGTGACTGTTGGAAAGACCAACCCACTTAGGCCTATTGGTCCTTTGTGATCCCACGTGGATCTGTGATCCTCCTACTCCTAGAAGCAATCTGAGCTTATAATGAAGCGTAGAAGACTGTTGACGTCTATATTCTTTAGATCGCTTAAGTTTCTTACAGAAGAAAGCTCCTAAGTGAAGTTTTTTTCTTTGAGAGAGAGCTGGACATGTACAGAGCAGGTGGAGGATTGTCTCCTCTTCCTACTCGTCCATGCAGCTTCTACCGAAATGGTTTTTAAAGGCACCAAGCCTTTTTGCATGCTTGCCTATACGGCAGTGATGGCGCTGAGATGTTTTCTATTTAGATGGATCTTAGAGTGATTCAGATCCAGCTTTGGCCAGATCTGTTTGGTCGCTAGACATGTTGGTCCAGCAGTCCACCTAAAGTCTGTTCTTTTGTTAGCATCCAGCTTTAATATTAATTTGAACGTAGCGATTGGTATACCTAGGCTACCCTTTTGCGGTAGAATAGGTAGAGTGGTTCCAATTTTGCGAGTTCTTCGGCCATACAGTTCCCTGGAATGTCTCTGTGGCCCGGCACCCAGCAAAGGTGAAGGTTGAACTGCTATGCCATCTCCATAAGAGATGATTGGCATTCAAGTGCGGTTTTAGAATTTAATAAGAGTGAATCCAGGGACTTGATAGCGGCCAGAGTATCCGAAAAGATGCAGATATCCTTGGCAGCTATCACGTTTTTCTTCAGCCTGGATAGAGCTTCTTTAATCGCCAACATATCTGCAAAGACCGACTACAGTGATTTGGAAGAGAGACTTAGATTTTGCTTATCTCACTCGCAGTGAATCCAGAGCCGTTTCCACCAGCTTTCCTTGACAAAAGTTTTGGATCAATTTTTGCTCGTATATGGACATCAATCAGCCGTTCTAGAGTTTTCAGAAAGGAAGAGGATAGACCTATAGGTCGGAGGTCCTTTGGGACAACATGAGAGCATTTTCCGGCTTTGGGAATGAAAACTACATTAATTTCTCCCCATGAGAGTAGAATGTTGATCAGTTCTACAAAGCTCCTCATAATATTCTCTAGCGTAGACTGGATAATATCTAAGGACCTTTGTAGCTCGGCTGGTATTATACCGTCCGAACCAGCAGACTTGTGTGGTTGAAAGCTATGCAGCGCCGAAAGCAATTTGTCTCTTGTAATCAGACCATGGATTTTGGTGACGGTTGCAGTAGTCCTGTTTGGGTTGCTACTGGCCGCGAATTTGGAGCCACCTGGAAAGTGAGTGTCTAGTAGCAGGTTGAGGTTGTCCAAGAGCCATCGGATTTCCCGGATTGTCGTTTTGTCTTCCTCAGTTATTTTTTGTATATTTTGAGATTTTTTTTGTATGAGTTGCAGTCGGTCACTTTTCTTGTGCTTTTTGCTACGTTTAACAGTTACTAAACAATCCCTGTGCTGACGGCCTGCAGTGCGGCTTTCGCTTGCCTCTAGGTTGAATAAGAGGGCAGGAAGCGGCCATAGCTTGATTGAGAGCCAGGGTGACTTCCTTGACTTTCATGTCAAGCTCGTTGGTGTCACGCGGGGGACTTGAGAGTTCAGAGGATAGCGTTTCTGACAGTATTCCTCTGTATTTTGTCCAATCAGTTTTCCGATAATTCCGGGATGCTGGTTGGCTAGGGGGAGCATCACTCAGGCTGAATTGGATGTACCTGTGGTCTCAAAATGAGTGTTCAGACGATACCATCCAGTTCGGAGACAAGAGTGATGTCCCGCACTTAATGTCGGTTTCTTGTTATAAAACTGGTCTCATTGCCAATGTTGCAAACAATGAGGTTAGGACTTATAATATATGACTCACCTGTAGGTACTGCCCCATACCGTGTGATGAGCGTTAGCATCGCATCCGATGATGAGGTCAATTTTTAGCTTGTCAGCTTCCAGTGCCACCCTTTCTAGGTTACCACCAGGGAGAGGGCCCACATGATCGTGATCAAGATATTCCGATGCCAGCCGGTAGGAGCCTTTGGCAGTCTCTAGTCTGGCGACAGTTAAGTCGGGATCGCTGAGATTAGGAAGCAAAAATGCATTAAAGCTACATTTCACTAATATACAAGTTCTAATCTTACCTTTGTCTCTTGCATAGAGCGGAGCGTATACAGGTGTCCCAAGTCCACGAAGCACGCCTTCTACGATCCATGGTTCCTGGATTAGGATAATGTCTTCTGCGTTCTTGGAGAGACGGAAGTGCGGCGGAAGCTTTTTTTGAGTGATGGAGATTAATCTGGAGAAACTCTAACCGCGCACAAATATGGAAGCCTCTATTGGTGGAGTAACTAGATAAACATATAACTTTGTCTTCAATACTTTCAATGACGATAGGCAGACTGGAAAACGTAATAACCCGATCTCGTAGAAACTGCAGACCGTGCCACCATAAATCTAAAGATTTCGTGGCATTATACCGCGGGTGGCACCGTCAGCGGGATTTTCGGCCGAACGCACGTGATGCCATACGGGCACTGGAAACTGAGCGACGATTTTCGATATTCGATTGTCTACGAACACGTCACGTGACCGCGGGTATTCTTGAATCCAGTGTAAAACTGTGGTTGAGTCTGTGTAGGCAAGCACTCAATTTCGTGAAAGACTAGAGCGTCCTTTACTTTGCTGAGAAACTTGGGAAGAAGCAACGAGTCGTGTAATTAAAGGTGTAGAACCGACAGGGTAGGCTACACTGGGGCGATTCGCGTTTTGCAGTCAGAATTTAACACGCGGTAATATTTTGCCGCAGCGTATGCTGACTCTGAAGCATCAGCAAAGCCATGCAGCTCCATAACTTCGTTTCGGCTTCACTGCAGCCATCGCGGAATTCTGAGATTACCTAAGGAGCTCAAATCTGATTTGAGGTCTGGCCATTCTTGTCCGTGAAGGTCCATAGAAATATACGTATCCCATACAATTTGTCTTAGCCAAAGTCGCTTCATAAAAATTTTTATTTTGACGACGGTTGGTGAGAACTAGCAAAAATGGTCAAAAATACGAGCTATATCCGATAGCAATTCCCTTTCAGTAACCTGGGGACCGATGGCGATGAACAGAAATGGAAGCTGTCAAGCTCTGTATTCCGCAAAAGGCCTAACGTTTTGACTCCATCTTCTCCGATAGGCAGCTGGACCGACGCTTCCCGATACTCGATATCGATCGTATTAAGAAATTTGAACGAATTTGAAGACCACTTCTAACAGAGATCGTTACTGACGTCTATCGCGTTGTTTGTGCGTTCGTAAGTTGACATAAAGTCGTCGACGTAAAAATCACTTATGATACAATCTGAAGCCCGGGGAAATCGCGCGATATTGTTGATGCCGATTTGGTTAAGGACCCTAGTGGCTAAGAACGAAGCCGGTTCCATATGTGACCGTTTGGAGTTGGTAATCGCGTGGTTCTTCGGAAACCCGTTCTCTCCAAACAATTCGTTGAAAATGTACATCTTCCGGGTTAATTAATTTTTTTTAACTTTTAAATTCATTTTTATTGATTCTTTCATTATTACTTACATTCTAGACAAAAATGCTTAAATCTAATTTAACAATGATAGTCACTTATTCTAGCTTACTGGCTCCAACCGAGCGCTCTAAACTTCACAATCTCATTCGAAGTTTACCTTTCGGCCTTAAAAACTATCTTACGATTAATCTTATCTATCAGTATTACAATCTATGATCTATGAAATTTCTAAGAAATGGTTTTCGAAAAACTTAGATACCGTATCTTTTAAATTTTTTGTAAAACTTAAAACTATGGACCTATTCTACTTAACCTACCTAAGCTACTTAACCTATCTTAACTATAATCGGTGTGGTGAGCAATCGTAGCCTCTCGCATCGAGTGGTCACCATACCAATTGCGATTTCGGGCGCCTGGCATTCGTCAACATCGTGCACAAGCATCCCCGAGATCCAACCAATGCCATAAAGCATCGGTTACTTCTCAGCGGCGCCGTCTTATGTTGACGAACGCGGTCTCTCCACGAAATCCCCCTAACTATCCTTATTCTAACTTACAACTAAGAGGAGTGTGTTACCTTAGTAACGTACCGACCTAGGAAAGCGAGCCCACCCTCTCCCCTTCTAGAAGCCACCAGAATTCGGTGTACTGTTTCTCGGCATCGATCCGATCCCTGTCCGCAATCGCGGGGCTAAAACGGAGGAGCTCCCGAGCATTGGCGACATACCCGTCGTAGATGAGCCGCTTGTCCCTCGCACCGCGGTGGCGGTGGTATATTACCGGGATACCATCCCTACTTTGCATTAACCCTTTAGCATCAATATGGAGAAAAGCCTCTGGCGGGATAAAGCCCGATAGAAGCGTGCTCTCGTGGTACATTTCATTGGGGTAATAAGCCCCAAAGATCAGGCTATTATCGTTGGTCATTGCTCGTGCAACGTGTCTTCGGATCACCTTAATCAGGAAATTGTCAATCCTATTCAGATTAGCCCCATCGTAAAGGACTTTGGTGGGATAATATTTTTTGTACTCTGATTCTGGTGTTCTGTATAGGCCGAGACAGGTCCTAAGACACTGCCTTTCAAACACCCGAATCCTTTCCATCTGATACGGCGCTACATTGAAGCACACGGGACAACCATAGGCGATGACTGGCCTGATTAGGGCCACATAGCATATGACCTTCACCCTGGGGACAAGTTGACTGCTGTGAAATAGTCTTCTTGTCAGGGCCAAAGCCTTCTTGGCCCCAGCAAGGCAAGCATCTATATGTTTGTCAAAATACAAATACTTATCGAGCCAGATACCAAGGTATCTCACTACGCTTCTCACCGCTAATGGCAGTCCGTGCTGTCCAATGATGGCCAAATTTCGCCAGTTATATCTGCTATCCCTAGAAGCCCATCTCAATGGAGTTCTAAACAAGATTGTTTCCGACTTTTGAAAATTGATTTTCAATTTCCAATCGTCGCAATATGATCGAAGTCACATTGCAAAAGGGTGTTAATGACTTCGATTTTTGGACCTGATCTGTACGCCACTAAATCGTCTGCGTACGCTATGGAATGATTGAGGGAACCTACTAGATCACTTGTGTAAATGTTAAACAGTATCGGAGAAATCACAGCCCTGTTGTAAGCCGTTTTTAATGTCAAAGATCTTGCTCGAAATGACGTTGTTACATTTAACAACGAACTTCTTTCCCATAAGCATGTCGTAAATCATATATAGCAGGGGTTTCGGCATGCCCATCCTGGTCAGCTTATAGAAAAGCCCCTCTAACCATACGGTGTCGAAGGCCTTCTCAAAGTCAACCAGACAAGCACCCGTACACTGGTTCTTGCATTTATTCCATTGTATGTCGGAGACCAGTTTTGACGCAACATGAATAGTGTCATGCCTCGCCCTAAAACCAAACTGGTTTTCCGGAATTATATTATTTTCCTCAACCCACTTTAACAGCGCTCTATTTACCACTTTCTCGAATACCTTGCTAATATTCGGAAGCAAACTAATTGACCGAAGATTAGCAGGGTTAGTTCTAACTTTATCCCTTTTCGGGATTGGGTGTACCACAGCTGTTTTCCAATACGTCGGATAATATGCATTATTCAGCGCATTGTTAAACAGCGTAGTAAATACATCCACTGCTTCCAAGGGCAGGTGTCTTAATACGACGTTTGGAATACAGTCCACTCCCGACGACTTTTTGTTTTTCAGAGATTCAAAAATGCACAGGAGTTCATCTTTTCGCACGAACAGATGAGAGGAAGCTCGTTCATCGGCGACGATGACGTTTGCCGCGTTTTCTTCATTGAATACGGTGAAACCGTGATTCTCGGATCGCCAATTTTGAAGTTCGTTGCGCAGATAATAGTGACTTACGTAGGCCCTGTTGTCAATGTCGTGATTACAGTGAACAGGATTGTTCACTGTATACACGGCCTCGAAAAAAGCTCCCAGCAAATTCACTTTCTCCTGTGGGTCTTCGACCACGAAATGACCGTCGCCTGAGTCGGCACTCTCTGGACTTATGCCGACGGTCAGTAGTGTCTGTCTGTTTTCTGTTGTTTGTGGAATTCGGACACACTGAATGTCATTGTGATCTTTCCGCCTGAATAGTTTATTTATCTGCGGGAACATATTCGGACTACTAGATTTTATAGCCCGAATCTTATTGCCCCAGTACAGACTTACAGACTTACTTTAATTTTCTTTAATTAGTTGTTTTAGGTTTTTGATCAGTGACTTTAGTGCTCTTATTTCCGGGTCGTTTCTGTCAGTGAACTGTCTGTACAGCTGCTTAAGCCTCGAGAGTAGTCTACTTTTGTGTGCGTACAATGCGTTGATTGTTGGAGTTCTGTACTTTTCGATCTGGCTTTCGTCGGAGTTCGTTTGACAACGTCTTGCATCGTCAGTAAATTACGGTCGATTTCTTCGTTAGTTAAGTTTCTGTTAGTCTGGGGATCAATTCCACTCAAACGTAAATTACGCTGTAAGATTCTGGAGAAACGCGACCACCGTACTCTACGGTAGTCGTATGAGTACACTTGATCATACTGCTCCAGCTGCGTTTGCTCGTTTGGGATCCGTATTGTGGCGGCAAGTCCGTAGTGATCACTATCGTACTCGAACGCTCGCAAACAGTTCCTTGTGTTTCGATCCGTGTTAGTCAGTTCTAGTCTACTGTCTGTTAATGCCAAGTCCAGGAAAGAACCGGCTGACGGGAAGGATGGGATATTCGTCGCGTACAGTTCAAGTCTGTACTCAATCATATTTTGACCCCACCAGTAGTATAACTGGTTGCCCCTGGTGTTTGGTGGATTATTTCCCCATGCCGCATGTCTAGCGTTAAGATCTCCGGCCAAAAAATAATAATTTTCCTCCGATTGAAGCTGAAGGCGACGAAAAAGTATTTCGAGCTCAGTTATAAATTGAATGGGACTAGGTACTTCAGGTGCATAAAGCGACACCACATACACTCGCCTTCGACTATGAAGAGGAATGCATACGATGCAGGCTTCCAACACCCGGAACCTCATTAAATCCCCGCTATATATGACCCTATGGCGCATGCCTTTGCGTAATAAGATACCAACCCCACCCCCTCGTGAGGAATGTGGACGGTCTCTTCTATATATATCATAGCCACTGTAGCCAATTTTGTGATTCTGGTTGCCGGGTTAATTAATACTTGACGGTGCATTTTCGGTCTCTCAGCCTTGATCGCAATCTTAAATTGCCGAAACTTTATGAGACACGTAACGTAACAACGTTTTCTATGGTGGGTTCAACACGAAGTAATCGTTCAGTGGAAAACCATTGGTTTGGTGGATTTACCCGACGCGTCAAAAGCTACCCTTAATTTGTTCGTTGTACAACACTTGTGGACTTGAGTACCGCGTGATGGGGTAAATAATATGAAGGATGGTCGCGATCACTTTGCTTCACAAGGGACATGTGACCTAAGTCTTTGTATTCGCGCATAAATGACACGACGGATGAACATGAAAAATTATATCAGCTCCCAACAAAACATCGATTTTAGTTGGGCGGTTGCAGTATGATTGCCAAAATATGACAGATTGACATTGGCTATTTCGATGCTTGGTTGATGATTTGTCAAGGACGATAAAACAAAGGCTTGCACCGAGAAGCAATTGGTGATATAAAGAGTTCAGATTGGCCTTTGGTACCGTTACCATCTTTACATTGCCCTATACCAAAAATGCGAAAATTCTTCTATGTCCGCGTTTTAACCCGAGCCGTTGTATACACGATTCTGAAATTAAAGTCGCTTGCGACTCTGAGTCAAGAACAGCTCTACACGGCTGTAGATTATCGTTCCTATCCAGGAACGCTACGCAGCTAACATTGTGAAGAGCTCGCGATATGGATTTTGGACCAAATTAATTGATAGACCTCCTCAAGCCCCATTTGATGTGCTTGATTGGCATTGTAACTGCGACACGGATTAATGATGGAGCATCGTATTGTGCTTTAAGCCGCATGTCTTACAATTCGAAAATTTACACTCTACAGGGCTGTGCTTAGCGTGAAGACAATTGATGCAGATTTTGTTGGAATTAACGAAGTCGAAACGCGCTGGGACCGTGAGATCACGAAACTGGGGGCATACCGATGCGATCTTTTTCCCGTAAAACAGGTAGAGTGGTTCCAAATTTGGTGAGTTAATCGGCCCTACAATTCCCCGGCACCCAATATTGGTGACCGTTGAACTGCTCTGCCTTTCCCTAAGAGATGATCGGCATTCAAGGGCGGCTCTAGAGTTTAATGAGACTGAGTCCAGGGACTTGATAGCGGATATCCTTTGCAAATATCACGTTTTTCTTCAGCCAGGATATAGCCTGTTTAATGACCAAAATTTCCGTCTGGAATACCTTACAGGGATTTGGAAGACGGAAGGAGAGGCTTAGATTTAGCTTATCTGAGAAAACACTGCCACCAACCCCGCTATCGGTTTTAGATCCATCTGTGTAGAAATGAATTGACTTGTCCTCCATGAAAGCATCTTCCCCCCAGACGGACCTAGAGGGGAAGCTTACATGAAAGTCTTTATTAAACCAAAGTTCGGATATAGTGTAATCGATGTTCTCTGCGAGGATTCGTAGTATATTAGCAATATTAGCGTGACCGCTTTACTTAAGGCGAATAGTTGCGATCGCAGCTACTTGTCTGCTGAATGTATCGAGTGGCGTCAAGTGAAACAGAATGTTCAGTGCCGTGGAGGAAGTAGAACGTAGGACTCAGCTTATGCATAGACATGCTGTTTTTTGGGTCATGTCTAGTTTGCTGCAGTTGGCTGCATTTTCTAAACCCGTCCACCAGACAGAAACCCGTAGGTGAGTATCGGTCCTATGACCAAGATGTACAGCCAGTGGGTGATGCGAGGTTGAAGGCCCCATTTCTCCCCAATGGCTTTTTTGCAAGAGAATGAAGCAACTGTAGCTTAGTTGACTCTTTCTTGAATGTTAGGTTTCCAGTCTTCCAGCCTGTCAAAAATGACTAAACTGGTGCCGTTCATTGAAGGAGGGTCTATGATTGGAATTTTATATTTCCTGGAAAAGAGGACAACATAAGTTTTATAAGGGTTTACTCTCAATTCATAGCGATCTGCCCCTAACGGGTTAATTTGTTAAGATTTAGCTGAAGGAGTTCTTTAATGGTATTAAGATGATTACCTGAGACGGCTATAGCAACGTCATCCGCATAGACAATCGCCCTGCTACCACCCGCTTCCAGATATATTAGCAGTTCATTAACAACTAAGTTCCAGAAAAGGGGAGATAGGACACTGCTGACACATCTTTTAGCAGAAGTCCCACCCAGTTTGGAGTTGTTTAGCATCAGGCTGATCAACTCCCCAAGTGAGTCGTCTACTTGCAGAGCTGACAGCGCAGACGTGATTGCGGATGTGTTGACATTATTAAAGGCGCCCTCTATATCCAGGAAAGCGACCATTGTGTACTCTCTATATTGTACGGATCCTCCGATTTTAATTTGCAGTAGGCATGTTGAGCCATTGACAAAAATCGTGAATCAATTTTAGCTCGTATGTGGATATCAATCAGTCGTTCTAGAGTTTTCAGAAGGAAGATGATTGACATATAGGTCTGAGGTCCTTTGGGACAACATGAGAGCATTTTCTGTGTTTGGGAATGAAAACTACATTGTCATAGAGAGACAGTGGAACGTGGATCAATTTTACACAGCTCCTCGTGATATTATCTAGCGTAAGCAGGTTAATATCAGAGGACTTTTGTAGATCGGCAGATATTATACCGTCCGGACCAGCAGACTTACATGGCTATGCAGGGCCCAATGCAGTTTGTCTCTTGTAATCAGACCGTGAATTTTGGTCACGGTTGCAGTAGTCCTGTTTGGGTTGTTACTGGCTGAGATAGGGATTTGCTTGGAAAGTGAGTGTCCAGTAGCAGGTGGAGTGATTTATCACTTGAGGTTGTCCAAGAGCCAAGAGCAGGTAGGCATCATATCTGAGGTTTCTGTAATTTTGTCACAGAATGCCCTCCTGGTTTGTCGCTTTGAATTCCTCAGTTCTTTTTTATATACTTTGATGGATTCTTTATATGAGTCCCAGTAAACGTTTTCTGCAAACGTAGCCAAGATATGCCGTTGTCAGCCAGCAGTGGCCATTGTCAGTCTCTAGTCCGGCAACGGTTAAGTCGGACCGCTGAGATTAGGAAGTAAAAATGCATTAAGGCTACGTTTCACTAATTTACAAGTTCTAATCTTACCTTTGTCTCTTGTATAAAGCGGAGAGTATACAAGTCTACGAAACACATCTCTGCGATCAAGGCTTTCTTGAATTAGGATGATGTCCTTTGATGTTCTTGGAAAGACGCAGAATAAGTGCGGCCGAAGCCTTTTTTGAGTGATGGAGATTAATCTGGAGAAACCGTATCACTGCTACAATTTATCTGAGTAAAATCCACCATGGTGCTGTTCGAGTCCTCCTATTCTGAACATATGCCCAAGAGCTCATCTTCTTCCTCTGATTGTAAAGCATCCCTTTTTAGTCCGTCATCGGTTTCAATTTTTGACAGAGTTTGAGAAGAGGAGGCCGACGGCTTAGTTGTCGCCTCGGATAAATTGGAGTCGTCGCTATCCATTTCTGGGAAGGATATCGCCGCTCCAAGATCTAAGGTCGAATTTGCAGTTTCAGTTTAAACAGGAGAAGGTTGCTTATCAATATCCAGCTTATCCTTTTCATTAACACTTAGGTGAATTGACTCGAAACCGAGCCGAAATATGTCTTTAGGATGCGCTAAAGGTTTAAGGGATTCCTTATTGATCACAATTAATGCGCATCTATAAGGGCCTCTTAGAACTTTCAGCTTTGCGGTTTTCCAGTCATGAGTCGGAAAGGTGGGTTGCTGAGCCTGATGACCTCCAGAATGATATTCTCTAAGGATATTCTCCTTAGCCACGTCTTCGAGTTTTGCACTTGACCAAATCCCTCCTAATCTAACCATGGCTTTACACCAAGATCGAGAGATCTTTCCGCATGATGGCCAAGAAGTTGCCAGAGAGCTTCAGCTTGACCAAGTGCCACGCTTCAGATGTTACCGACCACTAATGCGGAACCCATGCTTTGACAATTAATGCCGGCTGGCTTATGAATCGAAACTATTTTTTTTTATAATGCTACTGACCCTTTGGGCAGTGCGACCTTAAAGATTTATTGTGTCACAAAGATGCCTCAACTTTCTTAATATAAAGGGTGTTTTGTTTTAGAGGTTTAGTCTTTAAATTGAAAACATTGTTTCTAATGATAGTCAATTTGACAGTTGAAAGTTGATTTATGGTTAGTACGTCTTGCCACTTTACTATGAATAGATTAACGGCAGAACAACTCGTGCAAATTGTGCAAACTTATTTTGTTGGTGTGCTTTATGGGCTGGTGGAATCATCAGCCAATATTTCCTTAAGGACGATGCCGTCCAGAATGTTATCGTCAATGAAGAGCGCTATAGATGCATGATTCCTAACTTCTTCGTTCCTCAGTTGAATGGTATTGACATGACAGAGCAACATGCCACACGGCGTGCGACATCATTAATTTATTGCGGGAAACATTTGCTGAGCGCATAATTTCGCGTAATGGACCTGTGAACTGGCCTCCATGATTCTGTGATCTCACACCTTTAGATTACTATCTTTGGGGTATGTGAAGTCAGTAGTCTATGCCGATAAACCAGGGACGTTGCCAGATTTGTAAGTCAACATTAGCCGTGTTATTGCTGACATACGGCCCCAGTTGCTCGATAAAGTTGTCGAAAAGTGGACTTCAGGATTGCTAGCTAGTCGTGGCACGCATATGCCCAATGTTGTATTTAAGCACTAATGGCGTAAAATTATCTATTAAATAAAGCTAATATCATAGACATTAACATTAACTTAAAATATTTTATTTGATATCGAATTTGTACACCTCTAAAAAAACACCCTTTATCTTCACCTACACCACTAACTTAAAAGCTACCGGACACCGAGTGTTCTCTAAGGCCTGTCATGATTTTAGCGGGACGAGGGCACTTGAAGCATTAGCCTGAAAGCCATTTCAACGGGATTTCACTTCTGCTTACTCTAGGAACATAATTCCACCAGTGTCAGCCCTAATAGTTGTCAGTTCAAAATCATTGTCCAGTATTCCGTAATTAGAACCTTACTGGGCTCAGTCTTGATGCAAAAAAAAAACTCGGTCATCTGAAGTTCTCCTCTGTGTTTGTCGCACATTTATCTTAATTTGAGGCGCAGGAGATCTCCGGAGAGATTCCCAGATGGCGCCGCGAGAAGTAGGTCTTATTAGCAGAGCTGCAAGATGACCGGCGGCTGTTCAAATTTGGGAAAGACGACTGTGCAAAGAATATGCCTCGCCATCTCTAATACACTCGTATAGATGGACCAACGAATTTAGACTTCAACATTGTATGCCTAATACTGGAGAAATAAGACCCCCTAGTCTGCGCCAACTAAAGAAACATCAGATCTTCTCTGTCATTCTACGTAACCTCCTAAAACGTTCGCCCATCAACTAATTGGTCCGTATCAGTGTGGATAAGCCAGATTTATGACATGGATCTTGGAAAAGGCCCTTGAAACCACATATTTATCGATTTTAAGGCCGCCTATGACAGTGTATATGGGGAAAATATACACGAAACCATGTCCGGTTTCGTCACTCCTAGACTTAGCCGGCTTCGCAAAATGAGCACTGAGAAAGCTCCCTGCTCTGTGAGGGCCGGTAATAATTTTATCGACAAGGCGATCCACATTTATTGTACCAATACCAGAGGCACAATCTTTTAAGCCTGTGAAAGTAGTTACGTATGCGGATGACATAGTCATTATCGGGAAAACACAGAGAATTGTGAGAAGAGCAGTAGAAGAGTCGAGGATTGGTCTCACGATCAATGAGGAAAATGGGAAGGAGGAAGAACACACAACATCGACGATTCGGATAAAACGTCACAATAGACAAATGTAACTTTGAGATAGTCAAACTCCTCATCTAGATAGACTCCGCAGGTAATATAAACAAAGGCACTACCCAAGAGATCATTCGAAGAATAATTTGTACCCATCGCTGTCCTTTTTGGGCTCAGGACGCAATTGAGTATCAGAGGCCTCTCTAGGACAATCAATATAACATTCTATAAATTGTCCCAGTCCTTGTCTATAGCGCAGAAGCAAGGACCTTATCAACAAAATATGAGAAGTGCAAAGTGCTTCGAGTGATCTAGAGCCCTCTATACTCGTACATTGATGGTAAGTAGAAGAGAAGATTTAACCAACAACTGTAAGGGATGAATAACGACGGACTTAATTATAAGAGTCACAATTCATAGGCTTAGATGGCTGGGACATGTAGGCCGAATGGGCTACACCTCAACGAGCGAAATACGCCAGTGGTAGAGCGGCAGCGGAAATGGACTTCAACGAACTTGAGTGCGAAACTGAAACCAGCTAGCAAGCAATAGTTTGCTTTAACAAGGCTTCTTTGAACGCAATCGGAATGCCTGAATCACTGTTTTCCAGTCATAATGGAATTGCGAGAAATGAGATCACCGATGAATTTGCTGAGGAAGTTCCAGAAGGGCATTTCTCAGTGCTTAGCTGTGTTCTCAGATAGAGTTTTCATTGCTTTTCATAAGGCACCAAATGAACACAGAGGCACACTAAACGAATGCGTCTCTGAAAAATTACGACGCCAGGTAACATTCCATGGTCACCTATTAAGAGTACAGAAAGGCCTGTATTATTTGGCCTATTATGCACTTTCGCATTTACATAAGTAACGACCACAAATTTGTCCTTGGACGACTATTTAATTGGAGAGGGACGTTTGTATCTTTTTTTTATTTAAAAGTGACAACCCCTATACCCAAACCAAGAGATGAAATCTTTTGTCTCCCTAGCCACCTAAATATGTATCTTTACATTGGCTTTTTCAAAAAAAAAAAAAATGAAAAGGAGGAACTTTTATTTATCAAAGTGTTTGCATGTTATTCCCATAATGCAAGTCCTGGGGAAACTTTGCCATAGCTCGGGAACCTTTACGTTCCCACGTAAGCAGTGTCTGAGGTATCAGCTCAGATCAAAGATGAACTTTTCTATTCGCAAACAAGTTATCTGACTGACATTTGCATATTTTTTCCCGATACCAGTATCGCCAGGACGACATTCCTCTGCGAAGAAAGTGTGCATAAAGTGAGCGTGCCTTCTAAAACTTTTCTACTTTATTTTCGATGAGGAACAAAAGGATTTATGTGGGCCGATATTTGCATTCCATTGGGACATGGAACGAGATATTTTTTATGTAGGTTTAACCTCCCTCTTTCTTAAACTTTCGCTGTTCTGCTAGCGGAGGACATGGATGTTTTTTGTTTTTTGCTTTCTTCTATTTGGAGCAAGGATAACATCACAGGAGCGCGAAGTGATGTTGATGGGACCTTTTTGCAAGGCATGTGGAGTTTCTTTTTTTGTAAGTTACATGAAGTGTAAGCGTTTTATTGATGGCAAATGTTGACATTGCTGGTGGCACTTGATAGCTTCGAAGAACTTACGTTGTACTCGTATGCACATAGTGCGGCAGGGGAAAGGAAAATATCAAAAATTGAAACTTAAACAAGCGCTAGAAGTAGTCCTGGGGTAAGTTGTCTTTCTGCGTTCTATTCTCGTTATAAAATTCGCACGTAACTACGGACACGGACTATTTGGCTTCCTTAGATCTCATGAGCATCGTATTGAAAATTATTTAAAAGTGCCAGGGTCGGTTGGATTTTTAGGGATCTTTGGGTCATCCAGTCTACACTATACAGAAATGAGCCCATCCACACACACACACACACTCACATAGTTAAAGATCCGAAAAACCGAAACGTTTCGATACAACGCAGGCCAGACACTAGCGGATCCTTAGGCGAAGATTTACATCTAAGCAGTAGAAGATTAGGATAGAAGAATGCAGAGCAGTTGCATAATTTGGCCAAAATTCTTTGTGAAAAAGGAAACAGCTAATCGAAATGTATCATAGTATCTCACCGCTCATAACATGGACCGCCATGCAAGGGATGATTTCAAATCAAACAGGATACGAGTACATAATGAGGAGTGGTGGTCATTATTTATACAAAAGAACTTTTCCAAGAAGACTAAATTTCATTTCAAAATAGTAGAAGTTCATACGAGATCAATACATTGCAGTTGTAACAACAATTGTTACATACCTCGACCATGCCAATTCTCCACAAAGAAGTTAATCTCCCTCCAAAGTGTTGGGCTCATCGCACTAACTTGTTGAATTGGAAGAGATTTATTGAACAAAACTGGACGTCTGTCACTAGTTATGCAAAAGAGCAACGTAAAGGATTTGCAGCATTTGACGAGAAGTCCAACGCTATGAAGTGGATTAGACAAATCATCATTCGAAATTTGGACTATTTCCTCAAACAGTGAAACTTTCCTTTTTTGGTATAAGAAAGCATCATGATGAGCACCCTCAGTGAACGCACCTTGTAAGACCTGCGCCCACTTTATAAGATACAGAATAGCCACAAGGAAACATGAAGCTAATTGCTTGGGACCACATATTAAAACTTATTCTAGGGAGGATCCTTACTAAAGGTATTGGACAGGTCTTGAAACCTTCCCAGCGAACTATTCTAAATACTCAAAATCACTGCCTGTCGAAATAGTGATCTGCGAGTTAGATATTGGAGACTGGTAGAGAAGTCTTTTCAATCCATTTAGTTGTTGCAGTACTTTCGAAACAACTGAGAGTCTGTGTCAATGAAAGGGGATGAACACCGTCATTTGCCGTGGCTCCACGCAATTTATATGCCACATCATGTAGGAATAGGTTAATTCAGGGTTCGCATTCTTGCCAGGACATCGATAAATTTAGCCCTCCTAGTCAACCGCCATGCAAATGCAGTCACAGCAGTGGCACTTCCCAGATCTGACGGAAAATGAAGTGAAAAGTATCAGGCTAATACCCGAGGATACGGAATATGTTCCGTAATCGTGATGATAGCGATACCAACCATTTCGCCCATGCTCTGTGCAAATATCGCTTATCTACATGAGCCCATTTTAAAAATTACAATTGATAGGCACTTGAAGAGATACTGCATAACTAAGACCCGATAACAGAGATAGTAAGGTGTCCTGAGCTCCCAAATCAACATGCTGACCTTCGGAGTGGAAGATCTAAAAATACAATAGATACGTACTAGGTACGTACGATAGAAATGGTTGTCTGGTAAGGTCTTACCCGAAACACAAGTAGCGTTGATGCGCCGTTTTGATACCACAACACACGTGACCTGGATGTTGAAGGGTGTTGCTAAGAGCGTAGTTTTAAGATTAAGCTTATAGTGTTGAGAAAATTAACAGTATTGTAGTACCTCCGCCTGAAAGACACTCGAAGAAAGCGGTACGATTTTGATGCTCTCAGTTCCACTGAGAAGACACCTACTCCAATGCCGCATTCAATCATGGTGCAGGTGGATATTTGGTATACCGATAGGGGTAGATTATTGCTCCATTCCGTCCTTTCCGGAACTTGTATGTTATTATTAAAATTGAGTTTAGATATCGTGTAGTCGGTTATGGTCGAAGTCAGGTCCGTAGGCAACAGATCAGGGGTTTTACTATGTTCAAAGGGTTTCGGGGACTAGAATCCAGATTCTCTGAGTCTGATAGAACTACACGAAACGATGTAGCGCCCCTGTGGTCCCAATACTACACTAGCGATCCATAAGTAAAAACGGGACGAAATACGGCAGTTACATTCAGACGACAACCTTGGGTTGAAGTCCCTACTTTTCGCCAAAGGTCTTGCTGAATACATTGAAGGCGACACACGCTTTCTTTACCCCGTATTCTATGTTTAGTTTCCGGTTGAGTTTGGGGTCAAGGTACCTTGCACTGAAGGATAGAGTAAGCGTTTGGTTGTTAAAACGTGGAAGCTTGAAAGTCGGTATGTTGTACTTGGTGGCACGTAGCTCAGTTTCACTCGGATTAACCTTACGTGGCCTAAGCGCTTAGTTTAGTCGGAGCGCTCTCGGTAAGATCACTGATCACTGAATCTCCTAGGGTAGATACCTGATACCAAAATAACCACGGCGTCCTTTGCCTTGATTCCAATATTATAGAACTCCGTCAAGATATTGTTTATGATCAAGAGCCATAGAACAGGCGAGACAACCCCCACCTGCGGGGTACCTCTGTCTAGGAATTTGTTTAGGGACTGAATGATTCCAGTTTTTAGAATCTTCTCAGCCAAGCTTGGTGAGAGATTTTAGAATTCAGTTCATTTCAGTTCAAGTGGAATTCAATTTCATTTGGCTAAAATACCAGCTCCGTAAACAAATTATCCACTATTGCTTTATTTCCAGAAGCTCCAAACTTGACAGCAATTCGACCTTTACCGAGCTTGGTGCGCTGTCTGACTCTATACAAAGAATTGTATCCCTGCATCCTCATACTGAAATCGTTATTACGGCGGAATTTCAATATACACAATTCTGGGTGGCTTCGACATTCTGGACAGACAACACCCCAAGGACGGTGTGTTGAGATCTTCGCTGCGAAAAACAACTTGACCCATCTTGCAATTATGCTCAAACGAATACCAGACGTTGATAGTCATACCTGGATAGCCACGACCTTGGACTTGTTTTTAACTTCTCACCCTGATAAGTACAAGGCCAATTCCCGTCTAGGCTCGTCGGACCACGGTATCATATCAGCTAATTTCTCGCACACCGACTGAACAGTTCGAAAAAAGATTCCAAAAAGAACCGTATGGCAATACGAGAAAGCCAATTTAAGTGGAACTAACAGCTTCGTTCGATAACGACCTGGGTGCCGCTGGTGATATGATCATTAGAATGAGATCGTTTATCCTTTACCGGATTAACAGGAAAGGCGTGGCACGACCCGAGCTGTAAAGAGGCTGTCAGGGTTAGAGAAATATTTTATCGGTCCTACAATACCAACCCGATAAACCGAAAAAAGTTCAAACGGGCCAGGAATGATTGCAATGCCTTACGAGGACCAAAAACTGAGGCAACAAATTGTATAATGTCGCAAAGGTAGTAACAACTTTTGGTCGTTCGTGAAAAACATCAGAAATTCTGCCTCATTCTTCATCTCAACGCTAATATACAATGACATTCCAGCTGTCAGCTCCTTGGATAAGGCCGATCTGCTTGCTTAACACTTCCAGTTTGTGCTGGAACCTGATTCGTTCCTAAGCCGTACAACTCGCTTATGGAATGCCTTTCCTAACTCTTTTTTTCCTAGCCATTATAACCTTCAAACATTTAAAACCAACGTTCACCGGTACCTCTCTTTCCATCCTCCCTGATTTTCCTTCGCCCGCGCTGTGTGCAAACATTTTGGGTACTAAAAAAAAAAAACAGTAGGAGGTCTATCGCAGCACCAGCAGGGTTTTTGTAAGTCGCGGTCAACTGTGGACGCTACTAACGCGGTAATAACCAGAGCTCAAGACGTTATTAAGAGCAAACTGCGCAATAATAGCCCTGGACATGAAGACCGCGTTTCACTCGGCGAATTGGGAACGAAATATGAACCGTCATTATCGGCTTGAAATATCGGCCTATCTACGTAAAATAATATTATATTATAGTATTCGTTCCTGTATTCCCTTGTGGGTCCTAGGGCCTCTACTATGCCTACGCGCCATCGAGTGCGATATCAGGAATTGTGTCTCAGCTCTCCCCAACTTTTTCCCAGTTGTCGTGCTTCCTCCTCCTGCCGTCCTGAGTAAGCGGGTTTCATTGCATCGCTTGATTAGCTGTGAACCTTTCACCCTTTCGGAGAATGTGACCAATCCGTCCGTTCTCTGATAAAGCTGTTCGTTAGAGAAACGTCTTGGCCAGAATATCCTTAAGATGTAGCGTAGGCACCTGTTGACAAACGTTTGCGCTTCCTCGTGATAGTGGTGGTCACCCTCCAGGTACCACATCCATATAGCAGCACGGATTCAACGTTGGAACGGAACAGTCGTAGCTTGGTGTTTATGCTAATTGCATTACTTCGCTAAACTGTGGATAGCATCCCAAACGCAGATTGTGCTTTGCCTATGCGTTTGGCTATATCTAGCTCGGTTCCGCCATCGGTTGAGGCAATACTCCCAACGTATTGGAAACTCTCTACTCTCTCAACCGTCCATCCAGCAATACATATATGAGTTGATGAGTTTGGTCTTAGGCTGATCATTTTTGTTTTTGCCGAGTTGATTTTCAGTCCAACGACGTCGGATTCGATCTCTACATTTGTTGTCATTTGGTCATTTGGCGGCGTAGTCAAGGTGTTTGAGTTCAGATGTAAGAGTCCATCGAATTCCTCCATTTCCTGTTAACAAGGCAGCATTCAGCACCTCGCTAATCGCCAATAGAAACAGTATTGGTGAAAGTATGCAGCCTTGCCTAACCCCGCTTTGGACTTCGGATTCCTCAGACAGTCTTCCTCTGTGTAAGACGTGACATGTGGACCCATAATACAATATGTAGCCTTGGTAATTGCTTTTGATTTATCTGGAATGCCTCTCCTGCACAGGGCACGCCAGATAAATTCGCGATTGACACTATCAAACGCCATTTCAAAATCGATGAACAGCAGGTGAAGTGGTGATCGGTACTCAACACACTGCTCGATGATGATCCGCAAGGTGTTGATGTGGTCGACGCAGGAGGATTCAGAGCGGAAACGTGTTTATTTGACGTCCAGTGTATCTTCGAGGTGTTCTTTGATTTCAGCTATTATCTTGGCCACAGCAGGCAGTACGAAGATACCCCTCCAGTTTTCGCACTGCATTAGATTGCCTTTTTTAGGAAGCTTTACGATCATTCTCTTCTTCCACTCGTCCGGAAAACTCTCGGCTTCCCATGTTCTCCCGACAATTGTGAACAGTAGCTCAGCTGATGCCGTTGGCGCAGCTAGAAACAGCTCCGCAGGTATGCCGTCAAGTCTTACCGCCTTATTGGTTCTCAGTGCTTTGATTGCGGAAATAATCTCTTCCTTACTGGGGATTGTGGAGCGTATTCGGCAATTTCTTTCTACGGACATGTCAGTCTGACTTGGGTGCATATTGCTGGCGAATACTCGGCTTAGAACCGAAGAAAAATGCTCCTTCCATCTCTTCAGTTGATCCTCATCCGATAGTAGCAACGAACCGTCTAATCCTTTCACTGGATGTTGAATAGAGCTTCGGTCACTTATAAGCTCTTTGGTGATTATGTAAACAGTTCTGCTGTCGCACCTCGCTGCTGCTTCTTCTGCTTGCGTGGTTTGCGCATTGATGTAATTGCGCTTGTCACTTCTCACGCTACGCTGCACTTCTCTCACCGTCATGTGATATAGGGACTCTAGCTCGATCCTCCCTGCTACTGGAGCTACTTGAATTCGAGCTCTTAGTTGTTTTCGTTCTTTGATCCTTCTCCAGGTATCCTAGGAAAGCCACGCCCTATGGCTTCCCTGCGATCGACCGACAATCCTTTCAGCACTTGATGTGAAAACAGTTTTCACAGCACATCTTGGATGGCGGCGGGCAGCGAGCTGCTGATTGTTTCCACTCCTGATGAGAGATGATCCCTTAGTTCTTGGCGCACTGTGGGAACTCTCAGTCGGTCTACGTTGAACCGTATTCTTGTGTCGTTAGATCTTCAAACGGCAGCAGTGCGTAATTGGACAGTTGCTATCATAAGATGGTGATCTCGTACCAACTCCATGTCCGCTCCTCGTCTGTTTCGGACATCTAGAAGACTACTTCTAAAACGGCGACTGATGGCAAAATGGTCGATTTGGTTGGAGGTTGCTTGCCTGTCAGTTGACACCCAACTGATTTTATGGCAGGCCTTGTGCTCAAACATGGTGCCACCTATGACAAGACGATTTGCATTGCAAAAGTCAACCAATCTTTCGCCGTTGTCTTTGCGGTTGCCTAATCCATGCCGTCCCATAACATGTTTGAGCCCTTCGTTGTCGCTGCCTACCTTGGCATGAAGGTCTCCCATCACAATGAGAATGTCGCCGTTGGGTGTTGCATTATAAACAGCTCCCAACTGGTTATAGAAGGTTTCCTTTTCTTCCTCAGATGAACCATCCGTGGGCGCATAACACTGTATAATGGTGACGCGACGTACTCAAGTCCGGAATTTGGCCTTGAATCCTGTAGGTGTTATCAGCAGTCCAACTCCATATCCACGGGGGCTTCCGGTTGGTCTTCCGGGTGGAGTAATACAGTGTTACGCATTGGGGATTGGTACTCACCCGCATCTAACCATCTTATCTCGCTTACTCCCGATATGTTCAGCTTATATCGCATAAACTCATGCTCTAACTGAAAGAATCTGAGAGTCAAGGAGCGTCTTCACATTCCAGAAACCAATCGTAGTCTGGGTGCGAAAGCCAAAGGTCTTCAACGTGTTATCAGTCCTTATCCCAGGCATTGAGTCGGCTTCGTAGTGGGCTAGTATCGGTACCTAGTCTAGGCATAAGACCCTAGACAATCTCGCACTTGCAATTTTGGCCTGCTCGTATAAGGATTTATACACGTATTTGCCCGGGAACCACCTCGAGGAGCTAAAGCAAGCACTACATTACGAACTTGATTGTTGCGCTACTGGTCCAATCCATGTTTTGAATAGTCAGTAGTTTCCCATTCAGTCTCGATCATACAGGCCCCCAAAAGTAATAGCGAGGTATTTCTCAAATAGAATTCTCCTCTATGACAGAGTAAAGGCATGCGAAGTTACCGGTAGTGTGCTACAAGGTTCGTTCTTAGGCCCCCTACTTTGGAAAATTATGTCTGACTGTATTTACCGCCCACAGATTCCATGCAAAGCCTGGTTAAATGAAATGCTAAATAGAGTTAAGCCCTACTCAAAGATCAAAATCAGATCAAAAGACTCCTTCTTGCTGGAGCTGCGAGTTCTATACTAGCGGCGAAATTATAGTCAAGTGCCAACCGTCAGGTAAACAGGATGGAAATATCATCTTATACCAGTGAATCAGTTCTAACTCAGCTTTTGACGATATATGGCTGTTTCAAACACAAAAACATCCCAAATTGCTTACGTAGGAACGCTGAACACGTGTTTTACCATTGTCCATGAAACGAAACCGAGAGGATAGCGCTACGGGATCAACTCGCGATAATATCGTTGCGTGCATGCTTCAAAGCGAGGACTGTCGTTAGTAATATAACAAAGCACCTTGTCAGCGGCTTTAGAAGGTTAGAGTGTCAACGTACAATGAACAGGTAAAATATAGGTAATCCAATCGTATGAAGAAAGGCAAGACTTTAAGCTAGCCCCCGTGAAGGTATGCTCTATGCCGTTACCACAGATGGCATAAATCGGTCTTTTCAGGTGGAGGTGGTTTTAGCCGGTAAGAATCCGGCATTTCCAAAGGGCGTCGGTTAATTTGTGCCTGATTTGCACAAGATTTCACGCGGTCTTAAAAATATTAATACCTCTATAGTTGATGCAGGTTGAAAAGGGTCTCCTGTCTTGTGAATCAAAGAAACGATGTTAAGGTTCTATTCGGGAGGCATGCTACCCTCTATCCAAATGATTTAGATGTGCTAGTGTATGTTCTATACCCCGTTGTCCATCATGACTGGCAGCCATGTTATGCCTAAATATAGATATTGCAGCCTTTACCTCACTTTTGCCGGAGGGCTGTCGCCCAAGTTAAATGGATCGTTCTTTCTGACATTGGAGCTGAGGTCGCCCCCATCATTTAGCAGTTAGTAGAAGCAGTTTCTATAGCTTGACACGAACTTTTTACCTTTTGGTAATACTTTCGCACCTTGTACTTGGAGCAGCACCTCTCAATTTTCTCGATGAAATTGAAATTCCTTCCACATTTGCTCTGTATAGAATCTTTGGCTCAAAAACTGTCCGGAGCCAATTACCCACTTCTAAGATACGAGAGCTACCATTGACCCATTAGGGATTCAGCCTCATACCATGTCTATTTCAACCCCCGAGTAAGTCCTGAAAAACCATAAATGATTTCAGCTCCAAATACGTTGGAAAAGCGCATTTGTATAAGTAGTCTGCCTTGCTGGGCTGTTTATTATTGTTTCAGTCCCGCGAATTTATCAGTCGTTTGTCCTTCTTTTGAGCGATTTCTGACATGCGTTTATGTTATCTCAAATGTTGGTTCCTTTTGCTGCTCAACACTAATTTGTTAGTTTGGCAAATCAAGCCTAGTTGAGCGAGACCAGTACATCGTGACACAATTCATGTTACAGCACTGGCCATAGTGAGGTTGACGCCGCTCAATGCCTAGCCTAATTGTACAACACCCAGCAAGTTATTGAATGCTAGTTGCGCATCTTTTGATCATTACTTACTAAAGTTTCAGTCATTTTGGAAGCGCAGTTTTTAGTTGACAGTCGTTTGAGTGAGTCGATGTGAGTGTTTTTTGTGAAAATGGAAAAAACTGAGTATCGAGCTGTTGTTAAATTCTTGTTTTTGAAAGGCAATACGCCTACGCAAATCAAAAATGAGTTGGACTCTGTGTATTGGGACTCTGCACCATAATTTCAACGTGGCCATAAGAGCTTGGGAGATGATGAACGTTCGGGACGTCCAAAAACTACAACCACTGACGATAACACTGCTAAAGTTCACCAAATGGTGTTAGACGACCGCCAAATTAAAGTGAGAGAGATACTCGTAGTAGAGGTTATGAAAATGTCCAAAGAACGTGTTTGTTACATATTAAATCAAGATTTAGGCATGAGAAAGCTGTCCGCG
The DNA here is from genome assembly GCA_963966105.1 of Volucella zonaria. Classification (NCBI taxonomy): domain Eukaryota; kingdom Metazoa; phylum Arthropoda; class Insecta; order Diptera; family Syrphidae; genus Volucella; species Volucella zonaria. Next base: position 99,110,863 of record OZ014533.1, on the reverse strand, counting down.
CGTTGGGTGCCGCGTTTGCTTACGTTAGACCAAAACCGTGTTCGAATGAACATTTCCAACGCTCTGGTGGCGCAGTTTAGGCGCAATAAATCCGAGTTTTGGCTCCGATTAATTACTGTAGATGAACACTTGGATACACCATTATACGCCCGAAACAAAAATTCAGCAAAGGGCGAGCCGGCGGCTCAAAAAAAGCAAAAACTGTTTTTTTCGGCTGGGAAAGTAATGGCGACTGTTTTTTGGGATAGTAAAGGAGTTATCTTAATCGGTTATCTCAAAAAGGAAAAACCATTACAAGAGCATACTACGCATCATTACTTGCCAAGCTGAAGGCAGAAAAACGGCCACATTTGCAGAAAAATGAAAGCCTGTTTCACCAAGACAACGCGCCGTCTCACACCTCAGCGGTTGCCATGGCGAAAATCCATGAATTACGGTTTGAACTGCTTGACCATCCGCCTCATTCACCAGATCTAGTCCCAAGCGACTTCTTTTTGTTCCCTCATCTAAAAACTGCTCTAGGAGGACAGAGATTTTCGTCAAATGAGGAGACAATCACCTGAACAATTATTTTGCAGAAAAAAACGCCAAGTACTATTTGGACGGGTTAGAGAGATGTGAGCATCGCTGGGAGAAGTGTGTAGAGTTACAAGGAGACTATGTAGAAAAATAAAAAAAATAAAATTGAGAAAAAATGTCTTGTATCATTGTTCTTTTCAGACAATCCTCGTATACTTGAAAGTCACTTCTAAAAGTTTAAGAACACAATCCTTTCAATAGCTTTGTAATTAAATTTATTTTTTTCATAAAAATGTACAAAAACACTAAAAGTAAAAACAAAACGAAGCAAAGTAGAAACAATAATTGGACTCACATTTGATTTATGAGGTGCGATAGAAATGCCAAAGAAAGGTAATTCTCATAACAAAAAAAAATTTATTTAGACCCTTGTCACTGTTTTGCAAAAACCCTTTTTGGGTGTTAGGTCGAAGCTTTGCAAAATGCTATTTGACACTGATATTTGCATAATGTGACAAAGATAGCTGCAAGAATAAAAAGGGATTTGGAAAAGATTCCCAAATCATGAATTACGGATTTTCCGCAATACTTTAGTCAAAAAATTAAGGAAAACAAACTCAACATCCCAGCATTTCAATTTGTTTCGTGAAAACGGTCAGACACTGACCACGACGTAGATGCGTTATAGAAATTTCAACAGATTCCGCTTGCTCTTTAAAATATATATAATAGGTAGTTGTAAGCATGTGAACCCCGTTAATACTTTTTAAATCTCCGTTCTTATCGTGTTCTTCTTCAGAAGCTTAAGCAATCTTGTACACTCGGGGGGATAATGCTGTCCCCTGAAGTAGGCAAACTGTGAATACTTCGATGATGTCTGCAACTTCGACGGAAATGATTAGTACCAATCAGTCCGTGTATTCCAAAATACGCAATACACATACTTCCAATAAAGGCTGAAAAGTCTTGCCTTATGCTTGAGACAACAAAAATATCCATCTAAGACCTGATCTTCGTATCGGAAGGTCATCGTCTACTCAATACGTCAGCTTCTTGACTCTCGTGGACTCCGCAATGACATAGAACAAAAAAATGATACTTGAAAGTCTTTACTGCCGGGCAGTGGTGCAGTGGATACGTTCGTTGACTCGAGTCGTTCATAGACCTCCACGGAGATAACAAGTGTTACGGCTTATGTTTTCGTAGCGATACCAATAAAAAAGACATTTGACGAGTTGAACATAGCGCTCCAAATAGCCCAGTGGTAATCAACATTACGCGATGGATGCTGGAGAGCGGTCCGCTGTGCCAATAGCCGGACCAGCTGACAAATCATGGCATTGGCAAGTACATCAAGCCAACCAGCAATAGTAGCTGAACCAATGATGAAGAGAAGGAGGAAGCTCAGGCCGATTCCTAACTTGGTATAGCGCCCCTACCTTTCAACTTCCACTGAAAAATAGTCAGGTGGAGAGGGGGAAGGGGCGTACTCAACGTCAGTAACAGCAGCAGATATGAAACGTCCGGATCTAGACAGTGACGACTACCCATATGTCTCAGACGTAGGTGAAGTTCGCTACATGGGAGTAGAAAATAGCTTCAGATCCGTAGCTGCGGATGATGAGGTCGAGCCTCTCAACAATAGCATCAAGCAGCTACAGAAAAAAGTACTTGCTATAAAAGCAAAGTAAATAGCAAGCAGGGAGATGGAGAAATAGCCACAACTCCAGAAACCTCAGCAACAACAAAGTGTAAACGTGGATCTACCACAACAACAAACAGCCGCTAAAACAACAAAAAACAAAACACAGAAAACGGCACAAGAACTAACAAAAAAAGATGCATAACTACAGTCAAAGCATAAGCAACAAAAACAACAACTGCAACAAAAATCACAGCAGCATTAGCAGCAACAACAGCTGCAGCACCACCAGAAGCAAGAAGAACAACAGCATCAGCAGCAGCAGAAGCAACAACAACAACAACAACAGCAGCAACATCAAAAATCAACTTAGCTACGGGTACCACCATCAACACATTTAAGATGGAGTTGAAGGAAACAATAGAATTATGCAAGTCGGCCGTAGGCAATAATTTTTATATTAAAAGACTAAGTGTAGATAGGCACGCGATCCACTGCAATACAGTGGAGTGCTACCAGAAAATTAAAAGTTTGCTGAACGGAGATCTCGAGGAGCTCCTTGCACTGCTGAAAGAGAAGGAGTGCGAGTAGCTCAAATTCGTAGGGGTTAAGGCATTTGTCGCGGCTAGAGCCAAAAGGGAGAAGCGAAAACTACCGTTTTTCCTGGTCCAGCTAAGTCCCAACAGCAAACTGGATGGTCTAAGAAGTATCAAAGTCCTAGACTACCAGGTTGTACACTGGGAAAAATTAAAAAAAAAAAAAAAACATTTTACAATGTGTTCGCTGCCAAAGGTTCGGGCACGCCGCGTCGAACTGCGAAATGCGCTCTAGGTAAGCCAACTTTCTTGTGCGTTATACCATATAGAAACACAAGACAAACTCCAAACTATCAGAGTTGTCCCAAATTCCAATACATAAAAACAATAAATCTGGCTCGGCAGCAGAAAGTGGAAATTAAACGTCCACCCGCGGATATACAAACTCCAGCCGTTATTCCCCACGTTACCTACGCCCAAACGGCAGTAGGTAGGAGAAACACGGTACACCAAGCGAAGATCAGGCCCCAGCGCCTAGAGCACCGGAACCTGTACCTGACATGCTGGCTATCTTGCTCTCTATTCAGGGGCAGATGGCTCAGCTTCAACATAAAATACAGGAACAGGCAACGCGGGGAGATCAAATATACGCGCTGCTGCCAGGCCTAACGCACCTCCAGTCGTAATAGGTACGTACATGTCAGAGCAAACCCTGAAGCTTGAACGAGGAGCCACACTGTTTAAGTTGCTTAAACACCAAGCCCCTGATGTGCTTTTGGTTAGCGAAACTAAGTTTACCAAAAGGCACAAAATGAGGCACAGAAGATATAAAATATTACGAAGAAACCGACCCAATTCCATTCAAGGAGGAGGAGTTGTAATCTCTGTAAAAAAAGGACTGCGTTTCAAAAGAGTGTACAGTCATGTAGTACATAGGTTTCAGGTGCTGGAAGCATGCGTCATGTACATGCCTCTCCGTAGTGGAAAGCGGTTGTAATTCATCTCAGAGCTCGAGACACTTTTTCGATTCCTGAGACTGGAATTGGAGGAGAATTATTTTCTTATCGGCGAAGATTTCAACGCCAAACATAGAGATTGGGGAAATATGGTAACACACCAAATACTAGAGGGAGCCTACTTTTCAATTGGTGAGGTCAGCACAATACATATAATATATCGACTCAGCCTTAAGGATAGTCTGTCGTTTCCCAGACACGGGTCCTATTTAGATCTCTTGCTGTTCGACACACGAATATACCAACATACCATAAACTGTCTACGCTCTTTTGTGTATCACAGTGACCATTATGGTCTCAGCACCGAAATAACCGTTCCGAACGAAATTGCGGAATTGGATGAGTTTGTTCAAAGGCATTCCTACAACTATGGTAGGGTGCGTTGAACACACTTCTCCAGAACACTGATGAGAGCACTTTCTTCGAATTCGCTATACCCACCGTCCAATAGAAATCTGTCAAACGCGGAGATGGACAAAACGATACCTCGGTATCAAGACACTGACAACGAAGACTTATTCCGCAATTGCACTTATTGACGCACTGCACCGATATAAAACTAGACTGCAGTCAAGGCTAAAAACATTGCACATACAGCTTACTGACAGACATAACCCGGAGATTATGACACTGAAGTCGTCGATCAAAAACCTCCAAAACATTAATAAAAAAGAATTACAGAAATTCTGTAAGTTTGTATTGGAACAATAAAATTCGAGCTGTAAACACCAGCAACCCGAATATGTTCCCGCAAAGAAATAAAATATTTCGAAGGAAAGATCAAAACGACCCTTTCGTGTCTTCAAATTGCCCGAACGACAGAGAACGAGCACATACTCATAGCAACAGGCATTGATCCAAATGAGGCCGTTGATGATGACAACTTCTTTGTGATCGAGGATCCACAGGAGAAGGTAGAGGCTATAGGAGCGACTTTCCAGGAAGTGTACAAGGCGAATGACATCATTGGCGTGAACGACGACCTGGAGAGTCGAGTCCTTGTGCACAATTTCTACCTTCGAAATGAAACAGTGAACTGGTGATTTGAGAACTAGGGTTTCAACCAGTTCAGTGACGAGAATATGGCAAACAATGTCATCGCCGACGATAGAGCAATTCAGTTTCAAAGCGGGGCATGATATCATTCATGCTGCGTCTAAACTGGTTTCTGATATCCAACGGAACAAAGGCAAGAAACAGTGCACTGGTGCCTGCCTGATTGACTTGGAAAAGGCCTTCGACACCGTATGGTTAGAGGGACTCTTCTTCAAGCTGGACAGGTTGGGCATTAGTAAACCACTGCTGTATATTCTTTTTGATATGCTCTCCAGTAGACGGTTCATTGTGAAGAATGGCGATGTGACTTCCGCTGGAACATTTAACATTAAAAACGGTCTGCAACAAGGTGCGGTAAATTCGCCGATCCTATTTAACATTTACACAAGTGATCTGATAGGTTCACTTCACCATGACATAGCGTACGCAGACGACTTAATCGCGTACAGATGAGGTCCAAAGATTGAGGTCATTAATACACTTTTGCAATGTGACTTCGACAAAATTAAGCGATATTGCGACGACTGGAAGTTGAAAATTAACTTTCAGAAGTCGGAAACCATTCTGTTTAGGACGCCTTTGTCTGGGGCCTCTAGGGATACCAGAAAGAATTGGCGAAAGTTCTCTATCCTCGGACATAATGGACAGCCACTTGCTTGTCGAAATGTAGTCAGATACCTTGGGATCTGGCTAGATCAATATCTGTATTTTAACAAACATATAGATGTTGCTCTGGCCACAGTCAAAGGTGCTTTTGCCCTTACAAGGAGACTGGTTTATAACAGCCAACTCGATGCGAGGGTGAAGGTGATCTGCTACGTGGCCTTTATCCGGCCCATGCTTGTATTTGGGTGTCCCGTGTGGTTCAACGTGAGAGCAAGTTTATTGGAAAAGATTCGGGTGTTTGAGAGGACTTGTCTTCGGACTTGTCTTCGGACTTGTCTTCGCTTATACATAACACCACAGTTTGAGTACATAAAATTCTATCCCAATGAGTCTTAGGTTTGAATTTCTGTCTGGTGTCTGGTGATGGAGAGTGATTTTTTAAGCATTTGGGTTCTAGAAGAAACATCCGCCCTTTTGCAAGAGTTAATGTTGCTACTGTTTTAAGGATTCCCTTGATAAATTACCTTTACAGTGGGGGTTCCCATGTGAGAAAAGCCTTTACCAAATGCGCTAAACATCAAATCACTAAAATCAGCGAAACTACTTCATAAGCAAAGTGTTGTACGAATAATCCCCATTCTAGCAGGCTTCCGCACAAGAGATTCAAAAGGTTGTAGTGCCCCTTGGTGATTTCCAGCCAAGACCAATATATCAGTCTGAGGCCTAGCAGGATGTGACATACACCTAATCAATATTTTGATAGAAGATGTGACAAAAGTTCCTCTTCTTTTGTGCTCCATGTGGGCGCCTGCTGGTAATAGCTTTTCATCTCGGACGATTAGTTTCAGCTAAACATTTACACATCGCTTCACTCGGGTAAGGTGATCCATTAAGAAAGAGGAGGGAGACAACCCAAAATCCCATTTGTAAAGCCAAAGTGTCGAGGCACGAATACCGAAGGTTGCATGATCCATAAGTGAATAAAGAGAATTGGTATCTAGCGGTTCCTTCCGAAGCCCCGTCAAGATCAGTTGTATCAGTGCCGTATCTCAGTATATCGGCTCGGCTGGATCTGACCCACTCTTTCCGGACCTACTAGTGGGAACTCGTTCATGAAAAAACAGATAGTACAAATAGTACAGAGGTCGCTGGGACTAGCACAACAGCGAGGGTGCCGAATTCTGACACGTTATCCGAGGACGAACTACTGGCTTCAAGTCGATCTCTCGGAAGTCCACGGTACCAACCGCAGTACCCCAAATCAACAAACAGACAACAATTCTATTACCAACGATTAGGTGGACAAGGTCAACAGCTACCAAAAACGGGTAAGTCCTCTGGTACCATATTGAAGAGCAAGTGCCGGAAGGCCGTCTTCGTCCTTAGTACGATTACTAGAAATGAGGCGGTGGGTACTGTGCATGAGAAAGATTCTGATGACAAGCTCAAATACTAAGCCGTGGGTAAGAGAAACCGTTCCCCAGACGATACCACACAAGCCTCTAAAAAAAAGCAAGATTGCCACAGCCTCAGCAAACTCTCGTCGTTTTCAGGCGTAGCGACATACCAGCTTCAGGTCCACTGATGGATGAACTCTCATCTGACAGCAAAGTAGAGCGCTGGCTATGTTGGCCAGTATCGAAGAAAGGCTCGCCGAGTTAGCGGTGAACTACAGTATACCCTCAATCACCTGACTGGCCCTAGGCCCGGCTATTACCCTAAGGAAATCGTCAGAGGTTATCGGGTAATCAAGTGCGTGGATCAGTTTTCCAAGGATTTCCTTGCCTCGTGCATCGTTTAAAATTAGTGTTGCCTTTGAGTGCCTTAAACTTAAGGACATTCCTGATAAGAAAACCCCTAGGAAACCTAGAGCCCGCATCCGGTTGCCTAGGATGAAGATAGACAAAGGAACGACGCTTCAATGTCTGAAGCTCCAAAACCCTGGCATCCTTATGGACGATTGGGCGGTCATCAAGGTTGAAGAGCCCTAAAAATACAGTCAAACCGTTCTGCTGTCAGCTGGAGAAAACCAATTTCAGACTCAGGGTCGGTGTACAGTTCGCCTAAAAATCGTCAAACCAACAGGGTCTGCAGACGACGATTTCGACGTAATCGCCGACGACGACAAACTGGAACACAACAACTGGATGCTCAGTGTCATACAATTCCTTCACTAGGACTCGAAGTGCACATTGGAGAACTTACTAGTCTTCCTTAGAAGGAAAACTATGGAATTGGCCTCATCTTAGAGCCTTGGGTCAGTGGGTCGACCATTCAAGGACTCCGCGACAAGCTTTTCAATAAAAAAGATATCAGTAAGCGTAGAACTTGTATACTAATCAAGAATCCTATGAAAGCCTTTTTATGTCCCCATCTCAGCAGAAATGACTTAACAGTCCTGCAAGTGGTGGGCAACTTTCCAATCTTCATATTTCCAAGCTCAACAACTTTTTACGTGTGGGAGCAAGTACTCGACATTACACTAACAATCGATAAATCTGAATATGAGGTAGATAACTGGAGAGTATCCAATCTTAAATCCTTTGCAGACTATAGATTGGTACTTTTTAATGTGTGTCTCTCAGTGGGAACCCCTTTTAGGAATAGCTGAAAGAAATTCAGTCAGGTCTTAAACCCCAAAGTTAAGAGCATCCCCGATCCTAGTATTGAATCAGTGGAATCACTGAAGCAAGGGTGAGGACCCTCAAAAAAGCTGTGGGAATAGCCTTCAAGACCTTGTGTTCAGTCACGTTCCACCATGGTGGAATGAAGATCCCAACGATCTAAGAAAGCTGGCTAGGGACCTCTTCAATATCTGCTACAAACACAAATTCTGGAAGTCTTACAGGTATTGCTTTAAGATATGCAAAAAAGCAATAAGCAATAATAAGCAATAACAGGCTTGGGCAGAATACTGCCACACCATTGAAACTCTCCACGACTCAGCAAGACTGAGCAAAATACTGTCCCAGGAATACTCCCATCCGACATTCATCAAACGAAACGTCACGCAACCCGCGTCCTGGAATGGAATCAACTCATTAATAACTAAGGAAAATATTGCCTGTGTCATTAACAGCTTCTCCCCTACAAGTCACCAGGCCTTGGCGGGATTTTACCGATTATGCTCCCAAAAGAACATGGAGAAGGTGGTGCCTTAGGTAACGGCCATTTATCGTGGCTCCCTTCGACTCAACCACATCCCCACGACCTGGAGACGAGTTCAAGTCGTTTTCATCCCTAAAATCGGCAAAAGAAGCCATCAGTCCGCGAAGGATTTATTGGCCCACATCCTTCATACTCAAAACCTTAGACCATATCACGAAAATACATATCCGGGACTCTCTCAAAAGATCTCCTCCATCGAATTTCCAACATGCTTACCTTAAAGGTGTGTCTACGGAGACAGCCATGCATGAGATGGTGCAGACGATTGAGAAATCTATGTGCAGCATACGTTAACTACTTTCATCGACAAAGAAGGTGCACACATTTTTCCTTTTTTTAATAATTTGCGCGCGCCCAAGGGATTTGAGTACCCTTAAAATGCTTACACACAGCGCGGGCGAAGGAAAATCAGAGAGCTACGGGTGAACGTTGGTTTTAAATGTTTGAAGGTTATAATGACTAGGAAACAAAGAGCTCGACAGAGCCTTCCATAAACGAGTTATACGGCTTAGGAACGAATCACGATAGTTTAGAGTACGTCCAAAAGTAGGCTTGAGGGTATACTGATGAGTATTCATAGCGAGACGGGTGTTACGGTTCAAGTCTTAAAGGTGTGAAATGCTAATGGCGATTTCTATGGAGCACTTATAGTTTGGTGGAATTAGCGCAAAAATATGAGACATTACGTCGTTGTTCAAGGGTATGCATTGTCTGGGTGATATTATTATCACCTATGAGTTTTATCGCATGGTTTTGAATGACTTATATATTGTGGCCCGAATCAGAGCGAGTGAAGTAATTCTTGCATCGCTTGAGGAAACCTAGACTTTTCGCAGCATTTCTGATGACATCGAAGATGTTGTCATTGATGCACATACCGAGAATGGAAAGTTTTTCGGCTTTGATGATGCAAGTGCCATTTGTGGACAATAGCTGGGTATTTAAATTTCCTTTTAACAATAGCAGGCAATATTTTGTTTTGGAAGCATTAACGTCTACTCTGTTAGTAGATCCCCAATAAGTTATGCCGCCGTTCCCGTACTATAGCCGAAGGGTGGGGACGTGAGTCGTCAGCAAAGGAATATATTGGATTAGAAGTAGCAGACAACAGATCGTTCATGAAAATTGAAAAGAGTGTCGGGGACATAACGGAGCCCTGGGGCACACCAGCATTTATTTTGTGAATATCAAACTTAAAACCATCCAAGACAACTTGAATTGAACGTTCCGAAAGATAATTTCTAATCCATTGAAGAAGAGAGTCGTCGATCCTAAGTGCACGCATTTTCGATTAAGAAGCCTGATGCCAAACTCTGTCAAATGCTTTAGAAATGTCAAGTGCAACTGTCTTGCTTTCACCAGATTGATGTACGCTTTGGTTCCACTTTTCGGTGAGACATGCCATCAGATCATCAGTGGACCTGTTGCTACGAAAACCGTGCTTCCGGTCATTAAGAAGTTTTCGTGTTTCGAGATGAGCTGACGGTTTATCAGCGTTTCCATGACCGTGGAAAGAAGGGACGTAAGTGCAATGGGTCTGTAGGAAGAGAGAGAAGAAGATTCACCTTTCTTAGGGACGGGCTGGACAAATGCTGTTTTCTATCTTCTCGGAAAGAGTCCTAAAGAGTAGGATTGATGAAAAAGCTTGCGCAGTGGTTTTGTCAGCGAAGAAGAACACCTCTTCAGAAGGAGGGGAGATATACCATCTGGACCAGCGGATTTGTGAATGTTAAGACCTTTAAGAACTCTTGCTAATACACGAATGCGAAAGTGGATTTGTCCCATTGAAGATTCGACGCACTCAAGTGTAACCGGAGACCAAGCACAATCTGGGAGTGTAGAGCTGGCCGCAAAATGTGCAGCAAGCAGATTGGCCTTCTCTAAGCAGCTGTCAGCTGGGATGTCATTGTAAATGAGCGTTGGGATGGAGGATTAGGCAGGATTTCTAATATTTTTGACGAACGACCAATAAATGTTACAACATTTGGGATATTGTAGTATTTTCTGCGTCAGTTTTTGGTTATTGGAATTTCACACGCTTATTAAAGACGTTGCAGTCATTCCTGTTTCGTTTAAACTTTTTTCGGTTTTCCTCTGTTGGGTTGGTCTTGTAGGACCGAAAAAACAATTCTCTAACCCTGCCTTTCCTTTTGGTTTGATACTCTTCATCCGATGAGCGATAAAGTTTCTCATTCCAAAGATCATGTCAGCAGCGATATTCACCGAGGAAACATAACGACCAGTTAAAATTCCTAAAGAAGTTGTTAAGTCCGCTCCAATTGGCTTTCTCATATTGCCATACGGTTCTTTTAGGAATCTTTTCTCTAACTGTGTGGTGAGTGTACGAGAAATTAGCTGATGGTCCGACGAGCCTAGAGGGGAGAGCACATCAACGGTGTACTTATCATGGTGAGAAGCTAGAAACAAGTCCAGGGTGTTGGCAGTATGACTGTCGAAGCCATCCAGAATTGTGTATATTGAAATCGCCCGTAATCACAATTTCAGTATGAGGATACAGGGATACAATTCTTTGTATAGAGTCAGACAGCGCATCAAACTCGTGAAAGGTCGAGTTGCTGTCCAGCTTGGGGCTTCTGTAAATAAAGCAATAGTGGATAATTTGTTTACGGAGATGGAATTTTAACCACAGGGAATTGAATTCCGGATTGGAACAGGGACTAGTACATCGTGGTGGAGTATGGTAAGCTACAGCATTACGCACGTAAATGGCGAGACCGCGGTGAGGGAAGAATAATGGCAGTAGTTCGTAGCCAGGTAGCTGCAGGTCAGCGTGATCTGAGAGTTATGGGCGGTGATCTACCTATGTTTCACTAAGTGCCAAAACAGCTGATCTATATTTACAGACGTGGGTGTACAAAGGAAAGTGATTACTTTTTAGCCAGCGTATATTGGCAACATCCACTCTGAATTCCCGAGCCATTATAAAGAAAGACAAACACAAAAAACACAAACACCGACGTTACTAAGCGCAATTGCTGCCAAGAGTCTTTTATAAATATTCCACTCCAAAGTTTTTCCCATCGTGTCAAAGATAAATAGGACGTAAGTTCTACACGTAAGCGGAAGTACTTTGGTGTATAAGATACGTATGCTCCTCTGTCTTAAATTTTAAACCTTCCAAGATTCACAGAGGAATTGTACAATCCAAATCCCGATGAATATGCTGGTGCCTATATACGAGTATAGAGGATTTCAGAATTTAATTCTGCTGCAGTGTGCACGTCAAATACAGACAAACTGATAACGGATCCCCTAATGACCCATATCATTAAGGGTTAATCCGTGTTAAATTGAGACGGGATACCAGAGTATACGAGGGATTTTGTTCCATTATTGATTGAGTCACCATACACACATAACACATTTACTCGTATCCATTGTACCTAATCAAAATTCATTCAAAAAAGAAAACTGATTTCTCATGAGCATCATTGGATCTGTGCCATGCATTTCTAATCTCAACACAACACCATCGAATTATAAATTCATAAGGGATTTACCGCATCACCGATGTCAATAAAGTTTGAAATCCTTAACTCACTTCGCTACACTACTTGCATCCGAATGTGATGCTTTAAAATCGACACGGTTATTTAATCCTTGCACTTTGTTGCATTTTATTTTTGAAAATTTTCTTTCATCTTCATTCTCAATCTGGGAGCGGAAACATGGGATACATGTCATCTACAAGTGCGCTCACAACAAGGAATCACCAACCGTAACCTTGTACTCGAAGCGCTCTTCACTTACTCGTATGTAGGTCTGAAGTGCATACGAGCATTAACTACTTTGCAAGTGAATTCAAAGAAATACAAAGCAAAGCCTCACTCTTTTTTCACTCTTTGAAATTGTATCCAATTCAGTGATTAAACTGTCTAAAATCAGCACGTGCCGTGCTGAATGTCCTTTCAGAATTTTTCATCTTATTTTTGTTAACAACTGAGAAATTAAATTTCAGGGCTGAAATTTTACGAGACTTTCCCATTTCCACTTCCACCCTTGAAGTTTGAAAACACTTGCATTAAGGACGAGTATGACTCATTTTCTAAAAAAGTGTGCTTCAACAAGGAATCCCGGATCCAGTTACAGTTTCTATTCCGGTGACGTTTTTCTCCTCGTCCCTAGAAAAAAGCTGAATTAATTCGATGTTTTCAGGTACTGACTCGTCCAAAACTAAGCTGCAGAATGCTAATCCTTACTAATTACTCGCAAAATCACAGTCCAATTTATAGCAGCCGGAATGGTGCGACAGTGAGCTGTGACTAGTGTACCCATTTTCCTGTAATTGTCCTTTTTGTTTTTTTGTTTGACTACTCAAGTTGAAGTGATGCTCTTCTAGCGACAGTTACGTTGTGTTCTTGAGACACTTAAGTGACAGGGATTAAGTGGAGCGTTTCCACTGTGACGGATGTTTGAAATGGTGAAAGATGCGAAAAGGAATTTATTTAATTCATTTTTATGGCAAATAAATTGTTCGCAGTAAAATGAGATTACCACGGGTGTATAATGTGGGATGTCCGGGTAAGTTAACTGAACGATTTATACATTATACTCGTACAACGGTACGCAGAAAATTTGCCAACCCTTGGGTAATTAATGGACGTTTTTTAGTGTCACATTTAATCACTGAACAACTTTATTTACATGGTTATACGAGCTAAGGAAAAAGGTTTCGGCGTTTCAGGTTTCCGTACTTTTGGTCTCGAAGAAGTAGATTTTTAACGACGTCTTTTGGGCTAGAAGGTAATTTTATGGATTATTTGGTGCTTTATGGGGTAATGGTTTTATTTTGGACAGATATTTACTTCTTTTCTGGATAGACTGTTGTCTGTATCTGCTAAGACAGATCAAGGAGGAACCTTTCTTTTACTCAAGTCATTTGGCGTGCTTGTGCTTATTAACTTTCTGGAACTCAATAGAATAAGAGCGCTTGAAAAAGCGCTTTCTTTAGAAGATTAATCTAAGAGCTACGCAATCCGAAATAGTTGAATGTTGCGAAACATTATTTGCCAACGAAAACGACTCTTGAAGACCTAACGAAGTCAGTTGTGAATCAGAATTTTGTTAACAGCATATTGATGTCCGATTTCCCGATCAGAGGAGGAAGGCCACTTTGATACAAGCTACTCATATCTTGAGGATAGAAATCAGCCAGTTGGAAAGTAAGAACACTGCCGGTATCAAAATGTCCGTAGAGCGTTTGGCTTCGAGAGGCCCATTGCGCCTAGAATTTCAAGACCATAGTGGTACAAGAGCAGAAATAACTCTAATCAGGAACAGAGTAATGCCGATTAAGTGGACTATATCTGTCGGTTGGCTTTGATGTCTGAAATGGAGTTCATTAGGATCGCGAGTTTTAATATTTAATCACCTTTCCAGAGGAGATTGAATCCTTAATGCTTTGCCCTTATCAGCTGTTCTGCTGTCATATACGGCCTTTAAATATGTAAGGAGGTGATGTGTATCGATCTTTACTTAATTAGTTTTTCACTGATACGCTATTGCGAGGATACTTCGTCGATTGTGGCCTTTCCTGGTCTGAAACCGCACTTTACTTTATTTTGATCGGGAGGCGGAAATCTTGGCTTTCATCACACAGCGTTCTCCCCGACATCAGTGTTCGGATCATCACCGCCGTTTTGACAGTCAACAAAAGTAATTTTTTATATCCTCAGCACAATTTACTATTCAAAGTCTTATTGGCTCTTTACCTTTTGATAAAACTTCAGAAAGTTCTTCCTGCAGCAGCTTCCCAGCATTTCTTCGATCTCTCACTTCTCATATTCGCTCTTCTATGCAACGCCGCTTCATAAAAGAGTTGTTTTGCTGCATGTCCTTGCCTGCACTCGTCATCAAATTAGGTTTGTTGCACTTGCAGCCGTTCAATGTTAAATTTTTAGCCGCATCTAGTTATTGCTTTGAGTCTACATTGGCTGATCGGAATGTTCGGATATATTAAGGGTGTTTATATGTTTGGAGGAAATATTGACCAATTATTCCACCAGGTCATAGAATACACCCAACAGTAGCACTCCAAAAGCGTCAATTTTGCTTGTTGATATAGACATTCAATTTAAAATTACCCTCATCGCTGAACAAAATTTTGTCGCGAAACAGAGGATCAAGAGTAAAGCCGTTTTCGGGATGTTCGTTAGCTCGTTTTTCAAGATCTTTTTGCAAAATCTTCCATAAATTGAACGGACAGAGCTTCAGTTGTGTAAAAACGATGCATGGTCATTCGAATTATTGAAGTTGCTCAGAGGGATGACTATGTTGACCGTTAAATGGACGTAGTGGAAGGTAAGTTTCGCGAACTGAGGCACGGTTTTCGATTTAAATTTGCAAAAGTGGAAGCATTCTTCTGTCGTAGGTCGATTCACGGTGAAATAGCAAGCCAAACCAAGCATAGATCAGGTGGCAACTGAGAAGTTGGCGGTCGCTGGAAAATGTGCTACCAACTTAAATATGAAATCTACAAACAAACACACATACGAGTAATAATACTACCTCAATTGGAATATAACCAATTTGTTTGAATATTTTATATTGTGGCCACCAGAAACTAAAGGCGAGCTATAACAGTATTCCGATATAGACTATCTCCTGTACTGTTACATTGAAAGTTTCCTTCTTTCCTATTTCAACGTTAGAACCCCTTACTTAGTTGGCGTTACAGCTACTTCACAGCTGTGCTTTTGTGTTTGTCTTTTTTATAATGACTCGGGAATTTAGAGGGGATATTGCGCGCATAAGCGGCCTAAAAATAATCACTTTTCTGCGTACGCCCACGTCTGTAAATATAGATTAGCTGTTTTGGCACTTAGTGAAACACGCTGATCTGCAGCTGCCTGGCTACGAACTAATGCCATTATTCTTCCCTCACCGCGGTCTCGCCATTTACGTGCGTAGTGATGTAGCTTACCAAACTCCACCACAATGTAGTCCCTGTTCCAATCCGGAATTCAATTCCCTGTGGTTAAAATTCCATCTCCGTAAGCAAATTATCCACTACTGCTTTATTTACAGAAGCCCCAAACTGGACAGCAACTCGACCTTTCACGAGTTTGATGCGCTGTCTGACTCCATTCAAAGAATTGTATCCCTGTATCCTCATACTGAAATTGTGATTACGGGCGATTTCAATATACACAGTTCTGGATGGCTTCGACAGTCATACCGCCAACACCCTGGACTTATTTCTAGCTTCTCACCATGATAAGTACACCGTTGATGTGCTTTCCCCTCTAGGCTCGTCGGACCATCAGCTAATTTCTCGTACAATCACCACACAGTTAGAGAAAAGATTCCTAAAAGAACCGTATGGCTTCTTTAGGAATTTTAACAGGTCGTTATGTTTCTTCGATAACGACATGGATGCCGCTGCTGATATGATCACAGACACCATTCTCTTTGGAATTAGAAACTTTATCCCTTATCGGATGAAGAGTTTCAAACTAAAAGAAAAGGCATGGTACGACTCGAGACTCGAGCTCTAAAGAGGCTGTCAGGGTTAGATAAATGTCTTTTCGGTCCTTCAAGACCAGCCCAACTGAGGAAAATCGAAAAAAGTTTAAAGGAGCCAGGAATGACTGCAACGCCTTTCTTAAACGTGTAAAATTCCAATACGACCGGAAGTTGAGGCGAAAAATACTACAATGTCCCAAAGGTGGTAACAATTTTTGGTCGTTCGTCAAAAATATTAGAAATTCTGCCTCATCCTCCATCCCAACGCTCATTTACAATGACATTCCAGCTGTCAGCTCTTTGGATAAGGCCAATCTCCTTACTGCACACTTTGCGGCGAGCTCTACACTCCCAGATTGTGCTTTGTCTCCGGCTACACTTGAGTGCGTCGAATCTTCAATGGGACAAATCCACTTTCGCATTCGTGTAGTAGCAAGAGTTCTTAAAGATCTTAACATTCACAAATCCGCTGGTCCAGATGGCATATCTCCCCTTCTTCTGAAGAGGTGTTCTTCCTCGCTGGCAAAATCACTGCGTAAGCTTTTTCATCAATCCTACTCTTTAGGACTCTTTCCGAGCAGATGGAAAACAGCAGTTGTACAGCCCGTCCCTAAAATCTTCCTCTCTCTCCTCCTACAGACCCATTGCACTTACGTCTCTTCTCTGCAAGGTCATGGAAAGGCTGATAAACCGTCAGCTCAGGAAATATCTCGAAACACGAAAACTTCTCAATGACCGGCAATATGGTTTTCGTAGCAACAGGTCCACTGGTGATTTGATGGCATGTCTCACCGAAAAGTGGAACCAAAGCGTACATCAATCTGGCGAAAGCAATATAGTTGCACTTCATATTTCTAAGGCATTTGACAGAGTTTGGCATCAGGCTCTTCTGCCGAAAATGTGTGCTTTTGGAATCGATGAATCTCTTCTTTAATGCATTATAAATTACCTGTCATGGACGGTTTCAAGCCTGATATTCACAATATAAATGCTGGTGTGCCCCAGGGCTCCGTTCTGTGTCCGACACTCTTTTTAATTTTCATTAATGATCTCATGTCTGCTACTTCTAATCCAATATATTCCTTTGCTGACGACAGTACTCTCTGCTATTCATATTCGTTCCCGGACTCACGTCCCTGCTCTTCGGCTGTAGAACGTATGTTAAGCTCATTAAATTCTGATATTAACAGCATAACCAATTGGGAACTGTCAAAGCACAATGCTGTCTGCTGTCGTTAAAGCGGAGTTCAAACACCCAGCCATTATCATGGCACTTACATCGTTGAAACCGAAAAATTTTCCATTCTCGGTATGTGTGTCAATGACAACTTACGTTGGAATGACCACATATTCGATGTCGTCAAAAATGCTGCGAAATGTCTAGGTTTCCTCAAGCGATGTAGGAAATATTATACCCCCTCTGATCTAGCCACAATATATAAGGCGTTTGGAGTACAATGCCCACATCTGGTCGGGTGCACCTAAAACACTTCTGCACCTGCTAGATAGGATGAAAAACCGTGCGATAAAACTCCTAGGTGATACTAATATCACTCAAACAATGGACACCCTCTGTTTTGTAGCTATTTCCACCAGCTCCATTAAAATCGCCAGTAGCAGTCCGCCTATTCAAACTTTTAACCGTAACACCCGCCTCGCTATGAATGCCTATCAGTATACCCTCAAGCCCACTTTTGGACGTACTCTAAAATATCGTGATTCGTTCCTAAGCCGTATAACTTGCATATGGAATGCCCTGCCCAGCTCTTTATTTCCTAGTCATTATAACCTTCAAGCGTGTGAAACCAACGTTCACCGTTCCTTCGCCCTCGCTGTGTGTTAGCATTTCAAGAGTGCTTAAGTCTCTTGAGCGCGGGCAAATTATAAAAAAACCCGTACTAGTGTGGATTTTTGCCAGGTGCCTCCAGTTAAGCACACCAAAATTTTGCTTGAATCGCCACATAAGATGAGGGCGTTCTCTACCGCGTTGTCCCTCTGATTTAGAGCCGAAAACTTTCCGGGCCGGGGTGTCCATGCGTTCAAGGTGACCTGGCCATCTAAGGCGGGTGATCCGAACGTTTCCTCTACTCTTCGTTGTTGCAAACGAAAAGAACTTTTCTCCCGAAGCGCCCGAGAGCATTTTCATCTGCATTCGACATTGTCCAAACTTCGAAAAGCAGGGCTTATATGATCGGAATCCTGTAATTTTTTTCCTGATTGCTCGAGAGTGAGTTTTACGAGTACTATTCAATTGCTTTCTAACCCCAAACAAGTACCGATTAGCAAAAGTGATTCTTGTCGGATTTGATAGCGACGCAGAGGTAGGCAAAGTCCCGTACTACCTCAAAGTTATAGTTGCCTATCGTCAGATTTTGTCCAAGCCGTCGATTTCTGTGTGTCCCTCTTTGTTGACCACTAAATACATCTTTCAATAGTTAAGATTCAATAGTCGCCAACATTTCATTGATATATCGCTGTATTGCATATGCGAGTAACTGAACAGGCTTTTGAGAGATAGTCCCTCTGGAGTTGACTTGTTCGTTTTGCACAATACTTTCAAGAAGGATGTTGAAAAATCGAATACCGAACTGGACAGAACAACGTCCATCGTCATCGTGCATATTTGAAGGCGATCGGGACCCTAAACTGGACATGGCTTTGCATAGTTTTTCCCTGTAGATGCGTTGTACCATATGTGGCTTTGAAATTGTTCAAGAATTGTGTATCGACTTGGAAGTCTTGGGTTTTTGCAAGATCTGACGTAATGTAAAAATGTAATCTATGGTGGACTTACCTGGCTTAAAAGCACACTCATAAGTGCCGATCTGACGAAGACACGATTTTATATGCGGTGTTGAGGAAACTTATTATCCCGTAGCTGTCGCAGTTCATGGGATCTACCTTCTTTAGGATCGCACTGCTGGGGTGCAATTCGTCGGGCATACAAATACTTTCGTCGACGAGATGAATTGGTGTATACTACGTATCCAATCATCATATTGTGCCTTAAAGAGCTTGGAAATTGACCCATCGAGCCCAGGAGCATCATTTGACTTAAGTTTGGAAATTGCTTTCCTGTCCTCATGTTGTCTGTCTTGATTTAGGTGCGGTATTACTCGTTATCACCGTTTAACAGTCTGCAGAAATAATCTTCCCAGATTCCCAGCACCAACTTTGGTTCAACTTTGAGATTGATTCTCCATCCTTGCAGAATTGTGTTTGGGCTTTACAGCTTTGGCATGTTGGTTTGATTTCTTGGAAAAACCACTTTTTCTAACAAAGAAAACACAACGAAATTGGGGAAAAATATGCTTAATTCTCTACGTAGTCTCCTTTTAGTTCAATACACTTTTCTCAGCGATGTTCAATAGCTTCGATGCCCTTATTATAGTGAGAATCGTCGAGTTCCTTAAAATAGCCATCAACCACAGACTCCATCTCTTTACTGTTGGGAAATCTTTACCACCGAGGCATTTTTTCAGATTCGGAAATAGAAAATGATCCAAGGGGGCTAAATCTGCCGAATAGGGTGCATGGGGAAGCAATTTGAACTTTAACTCACTTGATATTTGCCATCGCGATGACGGATCAGTGAACTCTTGAAGTCTTGATGAAACAAAATTTTTTTCTTCGCCAAATGTGGCCGTTTTTTTCTTGATTTCATCTTTCAAACGCTGCAATAAGTTCGGTTCCTTTCCGAAGATAACCAATGAAAATTATTCCACTCGCATTCCATGACCTTGCTTGCAGATGGAATTATCTTTGGCTTCTTTGGAGCCGATTCTCCCGTTTGAGTCCATTGTTTTGACTGTTTCTTCGTCTCGGGTGTAAAGTGATGGACCCATGTTTCATCCATGGTTATGAATCGACGCAAAAGCTCGGCTTTACTGCTATGAAACTTCGCCAAACACTCGGTTGAATCATCCTAACGACGTTGTTTTTGTTGTATTGTGAGTAATCCCGGCATCCATCTAGCGCAAAGCTTTCTCATGTTCAATTTTTCAGCGATGTACAGGGCTTTTTGAAATGCCCACCATATCTCCTAGTTCAATCGACGGTCATCCAATACCATTTTGTGGATTTTTTGCAACATTTTTGGTGAACAACTCTCATTTGGTCAATCAGTGCGGTGTTCGTTTTGGCAACTCGTACGGCCTCGCTTAAACTCTACCACCCAATATTTTATTGTTGTAAGTGAAGGAGCAGACTTCACCAGAGTAGAATCCAGTTCCGCTTTATAATTTTGGTACTTTCTACAATTGTTAATCTTTTCAAACAACAACCGCCATCTATACGTCAGGTACTTCCGGGACTACCCTCGTAGCTTCCATCTTGGGACTCGGTCGTGCGATATTCGTGCTCTTCCCGTTTTCTTCTGAGGAGCTTACGTTGTTCCCTTAGAATCACCCATTGATGTCATAATATGCTATATTATGCGGCACTGATCAAGGAGTTCGTGGAAATATTCTTTGCTGGGATTGTCTTTTTCTTGCGATCAGCGCAAATCGGGAACTTTCTTCCTCTCGCGATTCCATTTTTCAAAAAGAATTTAACACATCCTTAGGCATTTTAAGTGTGTTAGTATCCATTTGAGTGTTATGTTCTTTAAAAAAGATTGAAAAACAATGTTGCCGAAATTAGCTTTGGAAGCTCAAGACTTCTTGCCTTAGGCTGTGCTTAAATGCAGTCATCGTACTGTTCTATCGCAGTCTTTCATATTTCCTGTTAAGCTGTAGAAAAGCCTCGTTTCCCAGTTGGAGTTTCGCCAATACAAACAAGTGTGGATGTGTGGTGTCGGAGATACCATTAAAGTCACAATGGCCTTTTTGTACATTCAAGACAATACTTGAAACGTTATTGCCTCTTAAAAATCCATGACTTTGGCTTATTACAGTGGTAATCAGATAAAATGTTTAGAACACTGTACTATCGTAGGTTAACCAACTCTGTTGGAGCTTCCGTAGTTAGTTATGCTGTTAATATGCTGGCAACAGCCGAAGAGCAGGGACATAAGCTCGAGAACGAAGATTATAAGCAAAGAGTACTGTCATCAGGAAAGAAACATACATATTGCGTTAGAAGAAGCAGACAAGAGATCATCAATGAAAATTAAAAAGAGTGTCGGAGACAGAACAGAGCCCTGGGGCTCACCAGTGTTTATTTTGTGGATACCATGTTTGAAACCGTCATTTTTGATTGAAAGTTCCGAAAAGTAATTTTTAATCCATTGAAGAAGATATTCGCCAACCAAATACAAGAATCCTGGAAATACCAAGTGCGATTATCTTTATTTTCGGTGAGACACGCCATCAAATTACTAGCTCACCTGTTACTAGGAAAATCGTATTGCCGGTCTTTGAGAGGTTTTCGTGTCTCGAGATATGGTTTTCCATTAGCTGACAGGTTATCAGCGTTTCCACGACCTTGGAAAAAATTAACGTGAGCGCAATGTATCTGTAGGGGAAGACAGTTGGACAAATGCTATTTTCCAACTACTCGAAAAGAGTTCCTAAAGAACAGGACTGATAAAAAAGCATACGCAGTAGCTTTGTTAGCGTGGAAAAACACCTTCGATGACAAAATGATTGGGCCGTATCCTTATGGGACGTTTTTCATCTTTTGGGATGATAAAAACATTTTTTTCTCAAATATGGGTCGATCATGGACTAAGAAGGGATGCTCAGACCCTGTTAGATCTCTACTGTATTATGCCATCAAGTCATTCGTGCCAGCCAGGCAATGTGACAGAATTCTTTCAAATATTTTTCCCGTGACGAGCTTGCAATTTCACAACTGGTTGCATCCAGATGACCTTCGTTCAAAATGGCAGAGTGTTGATTGTGCTTCATCAGCTCATTAAGACGTATTTCCTCATAGTAACCTGCTAGCTCAACTAGCTTCGACTTTTTGCGATAAAGGAGCATCACAGGCCACCGTTTTGTTCTGGTTTTCCGCATTTAATCATGGGTGCCGTTCGCTCCAGGACTAATTTCATGAAGGTCATCCAAAATCGGTAGTTGTGCAGGAAAACACCGATGCTGAGCGTGAACTGATACTGAATATCGCGAAACTGAGGTATTCTTGGGCATTAGTTTCACTCGCATACATTTAATTTTGCATGAACATTTGGCCGTTTGCATAGTTTGCCAGTCGCTCAAAAGTCCAAGGTCCAAAGAAATGTCAATAGACGTCTATAAGATCGTAACAGGCGTCGGATCATGGGTTTGTGCATACGTATCAGTCCCATACTAAACAGCCGCCGACTGTATGGTTTTTCGAGACTAGCCAAATCCAACCAAAGATATTCGCGCACGAAGTACTTCGAAGCAAATGGTCGCATGTTTCATCGGAAGAACAGGACATGCAGCCACCGTGCCATTAGAGCAACGTAGAAGGGTCATTTCGGAATGGTTCACCACGGTTTGTTTGCCAGAAGTCTTTGGCAAAAATAAGAAAAATCTACCGCCGGATCATTCTCTATCACGACAATGCGAACTTTCACAGGTCGGCTCAAACAAGTGACCTTTTCAGCACTCAAAATATCGATTTGATGAGTCATCCACCGTACAACCCTGATTTGGAACCTAACGAATTCTTTTTACTCCCACACATCAAAAATCTATTGTGAGGTCAACGTTTTTCGACGCTTGAAGAAGTGTTTGATGCGTTTAAAACGCCTGTTTTCGAGTTACCTTTTTCGCAGTGGAAAATGTGCTTCGATAATTGGTTCCAGTGCATGGAAAAGTGTATTGATCTTCATGGAGTGTACAATAAAGCCATTTTCGATGATAAATATTTGTTTTTACTAGTCTTTCTCAAAACTTACGTAATAGGTACAAACAACATTTGAAATGCTGTCATATCGATGTTATTCTCTTCCGAAAATATTATATAATGACTAGAGGCATATTAGTATAAAGAACAAGGACTCTGGCATGTATGCATACCCGTACCAAGCAGTTCCTTGAATATGAAAATTCTAATGATGAGTTTGCATCAACATGAACACTTCAACTAACATAAAATTGAGATTGAGTTATCAGCTCTATAAATTAAACCTTGTTCGCAAAAAACATCCAAACTGACTTCAAATACTATCCGAGAGATATAAAAATAAATTGATGTTCTATAAAATGAATCGCTACCTTTCGAA
The DNA here is from genome assembly GCA_963966105.1 of Volucella zonaria. Taxonomy (NCBI): domain Eukaryota; kingdom Metazoa; phylum Arthropoda; class Insecta; order Diptera; family Syrphidae; genus Volucella; species Volucella zonaria. The sequence goes on along the minus strand of OZ014533.1, from coordinate 99,087,682 downwards.
ATGTGTTAGTGTCACTCTTAGATACCATTTCTCTTTCACCATCTAATCGTCTAACAAGGGGAAGGAGAAATTCCGAATTGCCTAAACCACGAAAAGGAAAGCCAGCCGAGATTTAAGTATCCCCCTTGTCACGGGGTAATTAAAATCGAAATTTTACGACGACTCACTGGAACAGATGATGTTAAGTAAATTAAAAGAACATAAAACCGGTGTTCGTGTTGAGTGGGACCAAGCAATAATTGTTTGTTCGAAACGTGTTCATTTTATTTGAAGTGAGTTTTATGTTCTCCATGAGTGACAGCGGGATGTTGCGTGCCAACTAGCTATAGAGAAATGTGACAGCTTAACAAAACTCGAAAATTCCATCAAATCTACTTAGAAGAAAATATTTTCTTTTCTTTTTCAGCAAGATGATGTCAATAAAACTTTGGATAGACCGAAGGAATTCGACTGTGTCCCCACAATGACATGATATCGGCGAACGAGGAATTTGTTCCATCGGCGAGCAGCATTTACGAGCGTGTTAGCTTTGCACTTTGCATTTGACGATTCTGTTGCATGATAATCCGCGATAATCGCTCCAATGAACCTCAATAACACTCGAAGTTGCTGCGGGAAATGAATATTTTTTCGACACAATTGTGAAATATCTGGGACATCCCCGTGAAAACAGATTTGTGAGACTATCCCCTCTGGTTGATGGATTTCGACATTTTTGGAATGGACGAGATTATGTGGCTTAGGAACTCTGCTGTTGTAGCACTAGATTCAGACAAAAGAAGAAGATACAGAAACCTTATGTTACAAACGGTCGTTACAATAACTTAGTGTTACCTAAATTGCAGAAGCCAGACATCACCTGTGGTGGCAGATTGCCAAGACTTGTTCAATAGCTATTTCGAAATTTGAAAACCATTCAGTGGCTTACCAGGACTGGAACTCAGGGTTCAGATGCCACGCGTTCGTTCCTCCTGATGATAGACATTTTCAGCCACAGGCTGCGCTGTATTTATGTTTTCGCATTTTCTGTTCTACCGAAATAGAGCACTCGGCCAAAGGTCTAGTCCAAAGCACTCCTTGAATATTTCTTTTCTTGGATTACTTAAATCTTTCGTAGAGATGCTACACAACCAGCATTCACCTCATCAGCGCCGAATATTTGCAGCGTATTTGCAGCCCGATGCGGGCGTTGGCTGGGGACTCACATAGATAGTGCTCCGTAGTGTTGCCATCACACAGCAAGCGTCACAGGATGCTATGTCACTTTAGCCTGGTACACTTAGGCGTTTAGAAAGAAAGTGGTGCCGCCTTATTACGCCATTTAAGAGTATCACCTTCCAGGGTGGCAAAATTAACCCGAATCACTACGCTCTTGCAGAGAGGGTATGAATGCGCAAAGCCACAATAAAGAAGTACTAGTGTGAGAAGATATAACGTAGAAATACTACAATCACAAGGGACCGCCAGAATCTTCCCCGAAAGAGTATCCTGAAATCTTTCAACTACTTCTATCAAGTATCAAGCACCGAAAACCAGTAACAACGCTGCCAACATGCCATCAGAGACGCCGCAACTGATGTGCTGGGTTTCACTCGACCGCTATCAAGAAATCGCTGGTATTGCATTGCAACGAGGCACAAGAGCCGTTCATGAGCTCTACAAGCAGAAGAGACGGGAAGAACATCAGCTTCTCCAGAGAAAAGAAAAAGAGCACGAGAAGCACGCGATCGAAGATATTGAGAGCTTAAACTCCAGGAATAACGTACGGAAATATTTACCAGCAGATAAATAGAACGTGTCAAGGCAAGACGGCTCATTGATCAAATGTTGTCAGAAGAGTGTATGGAATCTCCGCGCTCGCTCGCTGCTCCGTCAAGGTAGGTAATGACTTAACCGAGATCTTTGATGTCAAAAGAGGTTTTAAACAAGGTGACGCGCTGTAATGCGACGTGTTTAACAAAATACTTGAACGAATAGTGCATAACTCACAAGTGAACACTGATGGCACAATTTTTCGAAAGTCTGTACGTTAGTACACCGATGATATTGACATAATGGGTAGAACTCAGGGGGCTGTCATGGGTGCGTTCGCTAGTATTGAAACGGAAGCTGCCCAAACGGGTTTAGCGGTGAGTGAGTGCAAAACCAAGTATATGCCGTCAACACAACTTCGATGATTTGGGCAGAACGTCACAATGGAGACCTTGATCATCCCAGTCCAACTTTACGGCGCTGAGGCATGGAGCTTATGGAAAACAGATGAAGATATCATTGGCCGTTTAGAGAGGAAAATTCTTTGTAAAATATTCGGTCCTGTTTGCGTTGATGGGATAAGGAGGAAAAGATTCAACAGCATACTATACGAGCTGTACGGGGACATTGATCTAGTCAGAAAACTGAGCGCCAGTCCCCTAAGATTGCTAGGACATTTAGATCGAATGGAAATCAATGCTTCGCAAAGTCTTCGAATCTAACCTGGATGGACAATGGGGTATCTCATCTTAAGTGGGGTGCTCAAGTAGAAGGGGACCTCAACCGGCTTGGAGTATGCAACTGAAGGCCGACTGAATAGGCCTAAGTAAGTAAGTAAGTACCCTACAGTCATTTTTACTGAGGGACATCTGAACTTGTAGCCTCAGCCTTTTTAAGGGCTTGTTGGTTTAAGTTAAATTTAGTTTTCAATTCGTCAATTAAGTTTGGATTTGGTTAGGATTAGTTAGTGTTAACCGCGTTCGTCCCGGTCTTGCAGAGTGGTGATGGTACTCAGATGTGATTTTTCCGTTTCCTTTCCTCTTTTTTCTCTTACCTTTCTCTCTTCCTTTTTTCTGAGCCGGTTCGTTTAGTCAACGTAGCTTTCTTTCTAACTGTCCTAGGATTTTTCCTTTTTCGATATTTTTGGTAGGAAAAAGGGTTAATTGAGTTGAGATATACGGGGTACTCGCAAAGATTTACCCATTCAGACGAGCTAGAGCCAAGAAACCGCGAGCATGCCACAGCCGTCTACTCCTGCATCATGGTCGTTTGGCAAGCTGGAGAGTAATGCCATCTGATGCTCATTTGAAATTTCTTTTCGCGTGTTCCTACCGTAGCTAAGGATTCAAACATCACTCAGTAAATTCAATCTTCAACTTCGTTCAGTGCAGTCGTGCATTCTTGAATTAGATTGGAAATCATGAGAGGGTTCAGCAAGGTTTTAAGCGCAGCTTGGCCAACGCTATAGATGCAAATGTTTCCTCTCCTCCACCAGTTCTTCACAATATATGCATACATATATCTCCGCTTGGAAGACGCAAATTCTGTGGAGCTATCTGCGAAGACCCGGCTACATTCTTTCCCTGACGCAGATCCCGGCCGAAACCATTCTTGGGCACAGCGGAAGTCGATCGCATATTTTCGCTGCAATAAAAATTTTGGTGACATTGACTGGAGACTGCATGCCGCATAGAATTAGGACCACAAGACTCTCGGCACTTCAAAACTTCACTTAGTGTTGTACCAAATACCATCCCTTTTTAAATGGAAGAAAAGGAGAGCTTTGAGAGTGCAATGCAGAATGCATTTGTCAATGCATCTTGAGCAGAGCCAGACGTGCTAGGGCTCTGTAGTTGAAATCGACGCATAGAATATACCATAAATGGCCTTGTCATAATCATGTAGATTCAAACCCTCCGTGACAAACTCCATGTCTTGCAGCAAGCTCCTTTACAATGCCTGAAGGCCGACAGCACCTTGGAGGTATTTGACGTAATATATTTGGTCCAACGAAGATTGTTATCGAGGATGAGACCCAAATATGTAACTCCGTTGCCGAAATGGATGAGGATGCCTTTGAATACTGGATGAGCCATGCCAGCCAACTTCCTTCTCCTCCTTAAGGGAACAGCCACCGTTTTGAGGAGATTGACTGAAAGCCCTTTTCTAGTGCACCAATCGTCGGACACCTCTAAGACAGTCGCTAGACTGTCGAGTGCGTCTTGGATGGCATGTTCCACCTTAAACAGAGGAAGCTTGCGAATGCAGTTTTGCATACCATTCCATGCTCTTCAGCATGATTGAAAGTCAGACTTAACTTATAAGCCAACATCGAGCGTGTGGTCATCATTTCCGATTTTCGGGGTAGATAGCGGCTACTCTTAATGTTCATCAGGAGTTCGGAATGTATGTCAGTACAAGGATAGCAATGAAATTCTTTTCAGAGATTCCAGCTGGTGGCCTATGTCTTTATGTAGCATGACTGGATATATTCCATCGGTGCCGTGCGTCTTCAAGCCATCGAAGAAAGAAAAGTGTGTCTGGTGGCCTCATACGTCACCACTACCGATGAGAAATACGCTCCTCGTCGTATTGTGTTATTCAGGTCATCTGGCGCTTTGGTGGTAGGGCCTGGTTGCGTACTGATTTTGATCAGGTAACATTGAGAGTGAGTCTCAAGCAAGAAACAACATGCTGCCACACATAATCCAATTATCTGTTTGTTGCCATATGGTGCTTTCAAGGCATCATTAAATGTGTGCTAAGAACAAGTCTGCTTGTAAAGATTTAGTTCAGTCCCGAATGTGCTGGTCTCAACCAATAATCCTCCTCAACTAACGCGGTTCTTATTTTGCCAACCCAGGCTATTCTTATTAGCCTTCGTTCTGGCTATTTATCTATTCAAGAATAATATCGACATTTTGGCTGTAATCATAAGTAACAACGTGGCAGCCTTCAGGCAAATATTACGAATCAATCGTACTCACTTACATATTTGGATTGCGCTAAAATCCGGTTCGGGTTTGGGCCTCAACCAATACACATCTGAAGGTAACGTGGTCTTTAACCAAGTGTTTCTTGTTGTGTACTCCAAATTCGCTGAAGCCTATTCAACTTGGTAAAATCTTTCTCTACTCCGTTGTCGCCCGGGTTAGAATTAAAGACCTTTCTGAGCGAAATATTTGTGTCCGTTTCACTGTCCCGGCTATCATGGGGAACCAAGGCGGTGTCACCGTACGTAGAGTGGTCTATAACTGTGCGGTTTGCTAAGAGATGGCGTAACTTGTATTATTCCATTGGAATATGCGTTGGAAAGCTACTGTCATTGTACGTCATTTCAGTATATGTCATTCATTTGAAGCGTAAACAACAATAATTTTTTTTCACGGTGTGTTTTTGCGGGGAGTTCTTCTTCATATGAAGAAAACTGCTGCCGAAAGTCATCGTATTTTGGTGGAAGTTTATGGTGAACATGCGCTAGCTGAGCGAACGTGCCAAAAGTTGTTTGCACGATTTAAAAGTGATGATTTTGGCTTGGAAGACGATTAACGTCCTGGGCAGCCAAAAAAGTTTGAAGATGAAGAACTGGAAGCATTACTCTATGAAGATTGTTGCCAAACACAAGAAGAGCTCGCAGAATCTTTGGGTGTCACTCAAGCAGCCATTTCAAAACGTTTAAAAGCAGCTGGATGTATTCAAAAGGAAGGAATTTGGGTTCCACATGAACTCAAGCCGAGAGACAGAACGCCACAAAAGGAAGTCATTTTTGCATCGGATTGCTACTGGTGGTGAAAAATGGATCCATTACGACAACCCAAAGCGCAAAATTCATATGTGAAACCCGGCCAACCAGCCAAATCAACGGCAAAGCCGAATATCCATGGCGCGAAGGTAATGCTCTGTATTTGGTGGGATCAGATGGGTGTGCTGTATTATGAGCTGCTAAAACCGGGTGAAACCATCAATGGACAACGCTACCGAACACAGTTAATCCGATAGAAGAGAGCTGTGGTCGAAAAACGCCCGGAATATGCGACCAGACACGAGGCAATAATTTTCCATCATGACAACGCTCGGCCCCACGTTGCTATTCCGGTTAAGAACTATTTGGAAAACAGTGGATGGGAAGTCTTACCCCACCCGCCTTATAGTCCAGACCTTGCCCCTTCTGACTACCATTTGTTCCGGTCGATGCAGAACGCCCCCACTGAAATACGGTTCACATCAGAGCAGAATTTCAAAAATTGGCTTGATTCATTCTTGGCTGCCAAACCGGCGCAGTTCTTTTGGGATGGGATCCATAAATTGCCAGAAAGATGGGAAAAAGTTTGAATAATACTATTGCACATGTTTTTCTTAAATAAACGTTCAAATTTTGAAAAATTAAGTTATATACCCAATATTTATGGATGGTGTCATATGCATCATTTAATCTCCACTTCTTGCCTTTTCTCCGTAAATTACCCTAATGTTGCTGAGGTTCCATTGATCAAGCACACTTTTCTCCGACCATATATTTAGAATGAGTTACTGAATGCCCTCTATCAAGCCATAAATATCTCGCTAGGAATGTTGTCCGGCCCAATATTTTGCTTTCTTTACTGAATTTTGGTCAAATGTTCGGATATGCAGGCTATCACTGCCCAGCTTTGAATGTTTCGTTCTACCTAATAGGAGAGTTTGGATCGTTTCCGTTGTGATTACTCTTACCTTGAGCACCGACTGTGACCCCATTACTTAGTTCGGATCTAGTTCTTTTGACACATTCTGTTTATGTCATGTCTGTCTTGCAGGAAGATCAATTAGCCTAAGTTCGTTGACAGGTGTGATGTCACTCGACTATATAACATTAGACGTTTTCTTTTAAGACTTACTTAGGGAATTGCTGTAATATTTTGTCAGAACCCTATTTAGTCGTGGAAATCCTTATTGACTTGGCTCCAAATATGTTGAAGAGGTTTAAATATAAACAACTGCAGTGGTGCCTTTCGACGCCGTAGTTGATTTAGTCATGGAACCCCATCCTTCAATCACACAGAGCTGGGCATAGACATTTTGACAGCGGTCGGCGCTCACAATAGTCACACAATAGCCAACATTAGAATACCGAATTGCGAGGACGACGGAGACTGCTATAATTTCCAAACCGTTCATGACAGTGAGCTCAAATTTTGACACGTAACAGATAATTTTATTATTTACAAGACTTTTAAACAATTTGCGTCTCAGTTGTGTTGAAAAATTTTTATTTGCGATGGAATTCAGACGTGATAGTGTGATTGCTTTATATTTGGCTGGAAAACCACAAGTAGCTATCGTTAGAGCCCTCCAGCACCTCAACGCGAATAAATCATTTGTGTCTCGAACCATAGCTCGTTACCGTGATACTGGCAGCATTGCAAAACGCCATGGAGGTGGTCATAAAAAAACAGCAACATCGGCAGGAATGGTTCGGAAAGTGAAGGCTCGAATTGAGCGAAATCCGCGTGGAAGTGGAAGAAAAATTGCTCGTGAGCTCAACATATCGTTGGAACGGATGCAACACATACTGAAAAATGAGCTTGGGCTCAAGCCATTAAAGTTCCAAAAAGCACACAATCTTACACCGCAACAGAAAAAAGTTAAAATCGAAAGAGCGAAGGAATTGCTACGCTTGCATGAAAGTGGTGAGTTGCCGAATTTGGTTTTTCCGATTAGTCGCCATTTGTTATCGAGCAATATGTCGACGAACAAAATGGCCGAGTTTACTTGCCAGAGAGGTGCTTCGAAAATTTACACTTTCGGACGGCCACCAGAAAGCAAGCAGCACCGATGGTGATGGTTTGGGCCGCCATAACCGCCGATGGTCGATCTCCGCTCGTATTTTTGGACCGTGGCGTCAAAATTAATGCGATCGTATACCGTGAAACTGTCTTAGAGGCAGTATTAGAAGCTTTGGGCAAACAATCATTTCGGTCGGAGACCGTGGACATTTCAACAAGACTCGGCACCGTCTCACAAACCGTGCGTCAAGCAAGATTGATTAAAAAACAATGTTCCAAACTTCATTTCTTCGACACAATGGATTGCAAATTATCCGGATGCAAATCCGTTGGATTTCTCTGTCTAGGGTATTTTGAAGGCGAAGGTTGGCACTAAAAAATACCAAAGTTTGGATCACCTCAAAGAAACACTTCGTCGGGAATGGGTCAAAATACCGCAGAGCCACTTGCATGCAGCGTGCGATACTTTCTTCGGCCGTCTCAAGGCCATTATTCGCGCCAAAGGTGGACATATTGAAAACTACCGATACAATTTGAAAATTGATGTATTTTTCAACATTTTTTGCTTTGGCACAATAAAATTTATCAAAAAATAAAACAATTATAGCATTTTAAAAAGTTGAAGTTCGAGTCATTCACCCTGTAGAGTACTCGTGGCATCGCATAAACTGCATTTGATTCATTCGCGCATGTTATTTTTTATTCAAAGAGGCATATTTCTTTCGAAGGATGCTTAGATGAGCTTTGCCTTTCTGGTTATCAACACACCCTTAAGTGGAACAAGCAGGATCTGAATCCTGCTTTTTTAAGTTAAAAGTGTTCAACCAAAGTGTTTCTCCAAGTACTTGTTGAAAGCAGTGCCCTTGTCAGTAACAATGGTCTCGGCAACCCTTTTCTGTAGAACTTGATTAAAGAACAGGATAAGCTCAAGAATACCAGGTCTATAATCGATTTATTGGGACATGAGCTTATAACAAGGATATGCCTCGATAGTTTCTGCAAAATATTGGACACTTTTCGTACATGGAGCATATATGTAGATCTGATTGTTTCATTCTGCATTCATCGTAGTTTGTTGAAGTATCAGACGCTTCAACGATTTTTCAGTATTTCAAGTACTACCAAATCCAACTTAACTCTAATACCAAAGACTGTCAACGGAACTTACATAACCAAAACCCATAGACCTTAGTCAGTTCTTTTTAAAGTGGCGAATTGTTTAACATTTATTTTTATACAACAGACATCAACAACTCCAAAAATATCTTCAGATTAACAAATTCAATAATCTGACAATTGTATCCACTCAAACGCCGATAAACATTCGATAAACGGTCGAAGATTTTGAATGCGCACATACCCACATCTCGTACGTAATACAATAAAGCTCACTTCAGAAGTTACATCTATGAGTAACCTCTCTGCATCTACGTACGAGTATCTACAGTCAAATACTCGTATCTGAATCAAAAAGAATATTCGATTTCACTACTGTCGGTACGGCATGACATTTTATACTCACTGTGGATAAAAACTCCAAACAAACATGAAATGTAGTTCGATTGCACGGAAATGCATGGCAACCGGAGAAGAGCTTGTAACAGTCTATGGTATATCCGTAGTTGCCTTACTGACCCTTTTAGAGAGAGTACATTCCCGAAGAGCCATCCATGTGAATTGCACTTTCAAAAATAAAAGCAATCAAAGTGCATTTAGAAATTTTTCAAAGGGCTTGAATTACCCGTTAAGAGCATCAATTTCTGAAGTAGTTTTCTTTTAAAGCCACTTCCGATCGAGCATGTAAAGAAGTAAGCAATAAACTGCGCAAACAGTGGACAATAGCTGTCAATTTTTTATTGGAAACCAGTGTAACCACCAAACACGACTAACATAGAAGTGGTCGAAACTTCAATATAATCAACCAGCGTTGAGAGTGTGCACTTGGAACGCACGTACACTGTACACCCCTGATACTGCTCAGAAACTTGAATTGTACTTGTACAAGGAAGATATTACCGCGATCCAGGAGACACGATGGATAGGATCAAGTATGCAAAAATGGAAATATTGCGACACTTATTACAGCTGCCACAAAAGACGGTACACATTTTCAACTGATAAGTGGTCGCCTCAAGACATCATTCCAAAACATCAGCTTAATATGTGCACACGCTCCTACCGATGAAATTGAATACTCTATCAAGCAGGAGTTCTATGACCGCGTGGATGGAGCCTACGCGGCTTGTCCCGAGAATGATGTCAAAATTGTACATGCTTCAATGCCAAAGTCGGTAAGGCAAACACCTTCGGCGCATTAGTCGAAAAGCGCAGCCTCCACGACACAACAACAAACAACGGCTTCGGAGTAATCGATTTTACAGCAGCTCAGGTTTCAAAGTTTAAGAATCCACACAGTAACTGCGCTAATAGATGCGAAGAACGCATCAGACATTCTGGATTTGTAAACATTCAGAGGGGCAAATGTCGACAGTGACCACTTTCTTGTTGCAACCAGATTCAGAGCTCCACTATTCAACGAAAAAAAAAGCTGGAAACCGCACAGAAAAATAAATTCAACCTCGGAAGCCTTAGCACAACTAGAGTAGCCAGAGCCTACAGAGGGCCCCTGAGCGAGAGTCTCTCAGCTGTGCATTCAACATCCAGAAATGCCAATAATCTGTGAAACAAAAATCGTGACATCATCGAAGAGGTAGCCGAGATCACCGTAGGCTATCAACTACCACCGAAAAGGAGCCGTTGGTATGATCATGAAAGCGTTCGCCGAAAAAAGGAGACAGAAAATGCCCACCTGCAAACGCTGCATCGCAAAATAAGGGTAGCATGGGAAGTGTGCAGAGCCGGAAGAACGAAGGAGAAGAAGAGTAAAAAGAGGCCCACGCAGTCTCCGAGCAGAAGGATATCGAAGAAACAACAACCGGGCTTCAAGCCCTGAATGCAGGCTCTTCGAAACAGTGAAGAAAACCTGGTTACCGAAGTGCAGGGAATAGTCGATGTGTTTAAGCAGCTACTTAATGGGCATCAGGTAGAGAGAGTGAACATACATCGAGTCAATGATCCGTTCCTCAGTATAGAAGAGGTTGGCGCAGCTATCAAAAAGCTGAAGAACAACAAGGCCGCCGGCTCTGATAGTCTACCAGCGGGGCTTTTCAAACATTGAGGTGATATTTTTGTAGAGTGCATTCACCAAATAATCAACCAGGTATAGGTAGATGAAACCATGCTCGATGACCTTACTATCAGCTTTAAATGCCCCACCTTCATGAAAGGCTATCCTATATCTTGTAAGAGCTATCGAGGCATATGATATGCTTGTTAAATTTAGCATATATAGTAAGAACCTTATCCAATGTACTGTGAGAACGTCTCAAGCCTTGCTGCAACATACTAATTGGCACGTACCAGTGTGGCTTCCGGGCCGGCAGATCGAAAATTGACCAAATGTTCACACTAAAGCAAATCCTGGAAAAGACCAATGAATTTCAGGTCGGGGTTCACCATTTTTTTTATCGACTTCAAGGCCGCATATGAGAACATTTGTCGGCTTGAGCTCTACACGGCGGCGGTCGAATCCAGGTTCCCGGCTAAACTGATCCGACTGTGTCGCGTGACCCTGGAAAATACGCGGTATAATGTACAATTTGGAAACAGTCCTTTTCGGCAAGCAGATGCACTGTCATGTGATTTCTTCAATTTAGTGCTGGAATAGATAGTACATAGGGCAGGTGTTAACATGGAAGGAACTATCTTCAACAAATCAAATGATACGCAGACGGCATCAACATCATCGTTCGCTCCCAGCGTGCCGTCATAGCGGCTTTTACAGCAATCGAAGAACAATTGAAACAGTACATAAATGAGGACAAAACTAAGTACATCTTGTCAGCAAACGAAGGAGCAACTGTCCACCGCACAGAAGAAAACGCCACTGTTGACAAGAATAACTTCGAAGTGGTTGAGGAGTTTATCTACCTCGGAATAAACATCAACTCCACGAATGACACCCTAGTGGAGATTTGGCGAAGACTTACCCTAAGAACCCGCTGCTACTTCGGTTTGACGAGAGAAAATGGTTCAAATTTCTTTACTCGGAAGAGTAGAGAGAAGACAAAATGCATGCTCTACAAAATATTGATCCTGCCAGTTCTAGTCTATGGAGCCGAGTGCAGGAAAGCAGAGCAGATAAAAACACTTTCGAGAGAAAAATTCTTCGCCGAATATTTGAGGAAGAACCACAACCGGGAACTCTATGAGCTGTATCAAGTTGTGGAAGTAGTCCAAAAAGCTAAGACACATCGACAATAATGCTTCAATGAAGAGGGTCTTAGGATCACAACCCGCACGTTCGAGAAGACGAGGAAGACCTCCATTTTAAAGACCAAGTCATCGCGGATGCCTGTGCGTTTGGTCCGAGATCGAAGAAAGTGATGGGGTTGCTAAGCCCCATTATAATACAAGCAGAAATCATCCAGCAAAAACTATGTATAGAGAAACTGGACTGAGATGCCTCAATCCCACACCGAGTTTCGTCAGTTTATGACAGACCTCTTTTCAATCCAGAACATTGCTGCTCCTCGTTATATCTTAATGGAAGAAATAAAAGGCTACCAAATACACGTATTTGCAGATGCCTCCATAAAGGCATATGGCTTCTGCATCTATCTAAGAACGATCGATGCTTCTGGAACACTAGGAGTAAAGCTTTAGTCGCCAAATCTAGGGTAGAACCTGCTAAGAAGAAGCAGCTTCCCCGCTTGGAGCAAACTTTGGGTAAAGATCCAGAACCTTTTAAAGGTGATTACACAGCGTACTTATGGACAGATTCTGCTATTGTTTTGCACTGGATACCCACCCATTCGTCAAAATTAAATACATTCGCGGGAACTAAGGTAGCGGAAACTCAGGAGAAAACGAAGCAGGTCATATGGAAACATATACCAACACACGACAATCCAGCAGACGTGGTTTCTCGCGGGTGTACGGTAATGGAGCTGAAGAATTCGATCTGGTGCAAAGGACCAGCCTTCCTTTGAGCAAAAAGAGGAAAAATGGCCATCCGCATTAGGGACATTAATTACACCGGAGGAATCAGTGTTGGAAATGAGGAAAATAGTTTTAGTCTGTCAAAAACGGAAAACTACCTGCTGGAAATCATGGATTGATATAGTTCATACAAAAAAATCCCAACAAGTCATAGCTTACGTCGAAAGGTTTCTTAACCGGTTAAGACATCCAACATCACTACGCAGTGAACATCTTACAGTCGAGGACTTGGACAACGCTCTACAGAGAATAATCCACCTAACTCAAATGAAATATTTCACAGAAGAAATCAGGGCAATAAGTAGGAACGCGAAGCACACGGGATCCATAAAATGGTTGAACCCTTTTATCGAAGAGAAAAATGGTTTTCTTTTATTGAAAGTGGGAGGTCGATTAAAGCACGCCATCGTTCCAGCAGAATGCAAACATCCATTCTTACTTCCCAAGAACTCTAGTTTTACTAGAAACCTCATTCGACATTTGCACATATCAAATTATCATGGCCCAAAGTCGCTTGTCGCACTAACGAGACAAAAATTTTGGGAGGGAGCTGGAAGGTCAAACAGTTTGATAGTGCCCACACTGTGTCAGATATCGACCAGAATTATTCGAGCAGGTAATGGGAGATTTGTCTGCTGTAAGATTGACTCCATCACGTCCTTTCATCTGCTGTGGAGTAGATTTCTGTGGACCTATATACACTCATTTCAAAATTCGTGGCAAGGTGCCTTATAAAAGCTATATTGCAGTCTTTGTTTGTTTTTCGTCGAAAGCAGTCCACTTGGAAGCGGTTTCAGATCTCTCCGCAGACGCTTTCATAGCAGCTTGAAATAGGATAGTAGGTCGTCGAGGTCTCCCTATAGACGTCCATTCCGATAACGCAACCAATTTCGTTGATGCACACTCAAAAACACTCAGATCCGCGGAATATGTTTTTTAAAAAAGCCAATCAACAATCGATTGTAAACTTTTGTACTAATGCTACAATAAATTTTCATTTTATATCCCCAGGACACCGCACTTCGGTGGGAGTTGGCAAGCAGCCGTAAAAGTAGCAAAGAGTCATCTTTACCGAAGCTTGAGAGGTGCTAAGCTGACATTTGAAGAATAAACAACAGCGTTGGAGGAAATCGAAGCCATAATGAACTCAAGACTAATTACCCCGATGTCAACAGATCCCAACGACTATAAGCACCTACACCAGTACATCTGCTTATTGGGTCATCACTGAAGGCAATCCCAGAACCAGCAGTGGAGACCGCGAACATACGAGATATATCGTAGATCATATCAGCTATATTCTTTTGGAAACGGTGGTCATCAGAATCGACATCAACAAACCCAAATATTGATGTTGGAAGCCTTGTGATAATTCATGAGGATAACCTACCTCCCCAAAAATGGGGACACAAGTCGTCAAAGGTCCAGATGGTCGAGTCAGAGTCGCCGATGTAAAAACGTCACGAGGGTGTCCGTTAAATAATTAAGTATATTGCGTGCCATCCTAGCTCTATGGAGTCACAAGAATTGTTTAATACTTCACGTCACACTCTAGTTTTACTTGAAAATTCATTTACATTTCAGGCCAATTGTAAACACGTCGGCAACAATCTAAGTATGCAATTTTTTCTAGACAGATAATAGCTGATGTTGACAGTCACTGCTGATGACAGAATCCTGGAATTTTTCCTAACTTATCACCACGATAAGTACTTTGCTGATATATCGTACTACGAGGGTTGGCTGAAAAGTTTCCGACCGAACAATGATACATAGTCTCCTTGTAACTGTACACACTTGTTCCAGCGATGCTCCCATCTCTCTAACCCGTCCAAATAGTACTTGGCGTTTTTCTCTGCAAAATAATTGTTAACGAAGGTGATTGCCTCATCATTTGATGAAAATCTCTGTCCTTCGAGCGCAGAAGATCTGGTCAATAAGGCGGATGGTCAAGCAGTTCAAACCGTAATTCATGGATTTTCGCCATGGCAACCGCTGAGGTGTGAGACGGCGCGTTGTCTTGGTGAAACAGGCTTTCATTTTTCTGCAAATGTGGCCGTTTTTCTGCCTTCAGCTTGGCAAGTAATGATGCGTAGTATGCTCCTGTAATGGTTCTTTGTCCTTTTTGAGGATAATCGATTAAGGTAACTCCTTTACTATCCCAAAAAACAGTCGCCATCACTTTCCCAGCCGAAAAAACAAGTTTTGGTTTTTTTGCAGCCGGTTGGCCCTTTGCAGTCCACGGTTTTGACTAAATTTTTGTTTCGGGCGTATAATAGTGTATCCAAGTTTCATCTACGGTAATTAATCGGAGCCAGAACTCGGATTTATTGCGCCTATACTGCGCCAACAGAGCGTTGGAAATGTTCCACCGAACACGGTTTTGGTCTAACGTAAGCAAACGCGGCACCCAACGCGCGGACAGCTTTCTCGTGCCTAAATCTTGATTTAATATGTAACAAACACGTTCTTTGGACATTTTCATAACCTCTACTAACTCTCTCACTTTAATTCGGCGGTCGTCTAACACCATTTGGTGAACTTTAGCAATGTTGTCGTCAGTGGTTGGAGTTTTTGGACGTCCCGAACGTTCATCATCTCCCAAGCTCTTACGGCCGTGTTTAAATTCAGCTGCCCAAAATTTCACTGTGGTAAATGATGGTGCAGAGTCCCCATACACAGAGGCCAACTCATTTTTGATTTGCGTAGGCGTATTGCCTTTCAAAAACAAGAATTAATAACAGCTCGATACTAAATTCTTTCCATTTTCACAAAAAACGCTCACATCGACTCACTCAAACGACTGTCAACTAAAAACTGCGTGTCCAAAATGACTGAAACTGCGGAAAGTAACTGATATAAGATGCACAACTAGAGTGCCGCTATCTTACTCAAACTTTTCAGACAACCCTCGGGCCTAGGACCATTTTGCTATATCCGTCAATTTCTTGTGCTCAGACCTACATATACAATACACATCCACAGCATTCTGAATCATTGCCCATCTCAACACTCATTTACAATGATACTTCAGATGTCAGCTCATTGTATAAATTGACTTGTTGCGCGTTTTGCAACCGTCTTGAAGATTTCAAGTGACACCATGTCTCCGTATACCCTTGAATACATAAATCCTCGAATAATCCACTTAATCCATATCTTCCCCGACAGCGATTTAAATGAAAATCGCAACAGATGCTGATAATAGCACGACAAATATATTGGCATAAAGAAGAAAAAAATCTGGTTTCTAACTTTTGAGTTCTATGACGTTACATACATAAATGGAACACTAGAATTATATACAGTGGGGAGCAAAACTGTCCGGATGTTATGCATCTCCATGGTTTTGTTATCAAAATGAGTAAGCCAATACCAATTTGAAATTCATTTTAAGTTTATTTACTTAACTAAACATTTTTTTCAAAATTCCGTTATAAAAACTAGTAAAAAATTCAATTCTTTAAAGAAAAATTAACAAAAAACAAAAAAATTCTCTATTCGAACACTTTTGCACTTACGAGGGGCGTTCAAGATACTCTCGGTATCGGGGTGAAGCTGTGGTTGCATATATAAATTGACTTATTTATCAAGTAATACTATTATTTTAGTGCATTCATGTAAAATTTCATATAAATGTGATTATTAATTCGCGTTTTATCTCTAGTTAAACAGAATCATAATGGCAACTGAGGCGATGATGGTGAAAATTGAGCATCGCGCTGTAATTAAATTTCTCACTAAGCAAGGAAAAAGTCAAAAAACTATTCATGAAGAGATGGTGGCTGTTTATCAGGGTTCTGCACCTTCATTATCAACTGTGCAAAAGTGGTCAAGTGAGTTCAAGACAGGCAGAGAGAGCATTGAAGACGACCCCCGCTCCGGCGCCCCGGCTACTGCTTGTACGGGAGAAAGCATCAAAGAAGTCGAAAAACTTGTTCTTGACGATGCCCGAATAAAGGTGAAAATGATGGCAGAGATCACCAAGCTTTCAATTGGTACCATTCACACCATTCTTCATGACCATCTTAACCTTTCAAAGGTCAGTGCAAGGTGGGTGCCACGAATGCTCACAGCGCCTCAGAAAAAAGTGAGAATCGCATGCTGTAGAGAGCTTTTGGAGATGTGTAGTGAGAACGCGGACGGTGTTATGGATCGAATTGTTACTGGGGACGAAACATGGGTCCACCACTATGACCCTGAAAGCAAACAAGAGTCCATGCAGTGGCATAAAAAAGGAACAGACCCCCCGAAGAAGTTCAAAGTCACTCCGTCTGCCCGAAAGCTCATGGCCACAGTTTTTTGGGACTCAAAGGGAATCTTGCTCATTGAGTACAAAAAAAAAGGTGAAACCATCAACGCCACATCCTACGCTTCCACTTTGCATAATTTGCGGGAGGAAATTAAAAAGAAAAGACGGGGTAAACTCGCAGCGGGTGTGTTGCTTCTTCATGACAACGCTCCTGTTCACACGGCGCGAGTTTCCAAGGCTGCTGCGCGAGATTGTTTTTTCGAAGAAATCCAACACCCACCCTATAGTCCAGACCTTGCCCCTAGTGATTATATCCTGTTTCCGGATTTGAAAAAATGTCTTCGTGGAAAAAGATTTTCGGATGATGAAGAACTCAAGTCGGTATTTTGCAGAGAAAGAGGAAATTTATTATTTTGAGGGTTTAAAAAAGCTTATGTCAAGATGTAACAAATGCATTGATGTTAGGGGAGATTATATTGAAAAATAAAAACAATTTAAATTGAATTCGCATTTTCCTTCATATCGATACCGAGAATATATTGAACGCCCCTCGTAGTTGATTTAAAAACAGTATTCTCTTGTATACATGAATTGCACCGTTATTTGTACCGCAAGAATTTAACATTTTGATGTTGATGTAGTTTATTTGTATTTAATTCATAGTTTGTTGTTCTACTGTTGTTTGTTGTTTTTTAAAAAAATAAAAATGAAGAAAATTCCAATCGGCAGAGAAAATAGTGTTGTAAATTTATTAAAAGAGAATTGTTCGTGTCGTAAAATTGCTAAACTGTTAAAAATAAGTAAAACAACGGTTAATGACATTAAAAAACGCCGAAATGTTATTTGTGCAAACAACCTTGCAGGCCGACCAAGAATCATTTCCGATGGGGATGCTGGGTTGATGGAGCAATTGCTCCATAAAAACAATAATTCGACACCAAAAACTGTTGCAAAAGCCATAGAAAAAGATGTCAGTACATGGCCAGCTAGACGTGCGCTAAAAAAGAATAGGTTTGGTCGCAAGCGTAAAAAAAAAGAAGCCGGCTTTTTCAGAAAAAAATGTTCAACGCTGCTTGAATTTCTGTAAGAAAAACAAAGACTGGAGTGTAGATGACTGGAAACGAGTAATTTGGACCGATGAGACTAATATTAACCGTTGCCAATCAGATGGTAAGGAGTTAACCGTTACCTATCAGATGGGATCGCCCTCACGAGCGCCTTCAAAAGCATCGTGAAGAAAACGATGAAATACGGTGGCGGAGCGTAATGGTTTGGGACTTTTTTACTTGGTGGCACGTCGGTCCATTGATAAGGATCCAAGGGATCATGAAAAAGGAAGACTACTTAAACATCCTGCAAACTAATCTACCCGATTTTGTTGATGAGTGCGCATATCCAATTGAAGAAATCGTGTTCCAGCAAGACGGAGATCCGAAGCATACATCAAATATCGTTCAATATTGGCTCCAAACCCAAAATTTTCAATTGATCCAATGGCCTGCACAGAGCCGGGATATTAACACAATTGAAAATTTGTGGGCAATCATTAAAAGGAGGTTGGGTGCATATGCAAATCCACCGAAAACCGTCGATGAACTTTGGGAAAGAGTACAAAGAGAATGGCAGAATATTGCACACAAAATAATGGAAAAATTGATGGAGAGTATGCGTAAACGAATTAAGAGTGTGTTAAGAAATAGAGGACTTTGGACAAAATATTAGTTTTTATAAATGGATGGCGATTAGACAACCATATCTAAAAAACTTGTTAATGTGCAAAAGTGTCCGAATAGAGAATTTTTTGGTTTTTGTAAATTTTTCTTGAATTGAATTTTTTACTAGTTTTTATAACGGAATTTTGAAAAAAATGTTTAGTTAAGTAAATAAACTTAAAATGAATTTCAAATTGGTATTGGCTTACTCATTTTGATAACAAAACCATGGAGATGCATAACATCCGCACAGTTTTGCTCCCCACTGTAGGTACGTACATGTAAAATATATGGGGCAATGAATCGATGCAGACTGAAAGGTACGAGTACTCTTTATTTCTAGTGTTTATTGGCTAGTTACAAAATATGTAACTGGTAAATAAGAACGAAGACATGTTAACTTACATACTAGGTCGGGCTGACCATCGACAAATTGTTGCTAGCATTCGGTCACTACTGTTGCTGTATTACTGTGACTGAGGGTATGTAACAACCGATGGTTAGCGGGTTGTGGGTATGAATTTTGTTGTTGAAAGGGCATAACACCTACAACAATTTGATTCAGTAAACCAACTCTGAGTTTGTACTTCACATCTGTGCTTAGTAACGTCGGTGTTTGTGTTTTTTGTGTTTGTCTTTCTTTAATGACTCGGGCAATCAGAGTGGATATTGCCTATATACGCGTAAACTAATCACTTTTCTGCGTACGTCCACGTCTGCAAATACAGACCAGCTATTTTGGCACTTAGTGGAACACAGGTAGATCCCCGTCCACAGCTCTCAGATCACTCAGATCTGAAGCTACCTGGCTACGAATTAGTGCCATTATTCTTCCCTCACCGCGGTCTCGCCATTTACGTGCGTAGTGATGTAGCTTACCAAACTGCACCACAATGCAGTCCCTGTTCCAATCCGGAACTCAATTTCCTGTGATTGAAATTCCATCTCCGTAAGCAAATTATCCACTACTGCTTTATTTACAGAAGCCCCAAACTGGACAGCAACTCGACCTTTAACGAGTTTGATGTGCTGTCTGACTCTATACAAAGAATTGTATCCCTGTATCCTCATACTGAAATCGTTATTATGGGAGATTTCAATATACACAACTCTGGGTGGCTTTGACATTCTGGGCAGACAACACCCGAAAGACGGTGTGTTGAGATCTTCGCTGCGGAAAATAATTTAACTCAACTTGTAAATGAGCCCACACGAAGACCAGACGTTGATAGTCATACCGCCAACACCCTGGATTTGTTTTTAACTTAACTCTCTAAGTTCGTCGAACCATTGTGTCATATTAGCTAATTTCTCGTACACTCGCCACACAGTTAGAGAAAAGATTCCTAAAAGAACCGTATGGCAATACGAGAAAGCCAATTGGAGCGGTCTTAACAACTTCTTTAGGAATTTTAACTGGTCGTTATGCTTCCTCGATAACGACGTGGATGCCGCTGCTGATTTCATCACAGGCACTATTCTCTTTTTAATGAAATGCTTTATCCCTCATCGGATGAAGAGTATCAAACCAAAAGAAAAGGCACGGTACGACTACAGCTGTAAAAAAAGAGGCTGTCAGGGTTAGAGAAAGGTTTTTTTCGGTCCCTGAAGACCAACCCAACAGAGGAAAACCGAAAAAGTTTAAACGGAACAGGAATGACTGCAACGTCTTTCATAAGCGTGTGAAATTCCAATACGACCAAAAACTGACGCAGAAAATACTACAATATCCCAAATGTAGTAACATTTATTGGTCGTTCGTCAAAAATATTAGAAATCCTGGCTAATCCACCATCCCAACGCTCATTTACATTGACATTCCAGCTGTCAGCTCTTTGGACAAGGCCAATCTGCTTGCAGCACACTTTGCGGCCAGCTCTACACTCCCAGATTGTGCTTGGTTTCCGGCTACGCTTGAGTGCGTCGAATCATCAATGAGACAAATCCACTTTCGCACTCGTCTAGTAGCAAGAGTTTTTAAAGATCTTAACATTCACAAATCCGCTGGTCCAGATGGCATATCTCCCCTTCTTCTGAAGAGGTGTTCTTCCTCGCGGGCAAAACCACTGAGTAAGCTTTTTCATCAATCCTACACCGAGCAGATGGAAAACAGCATTTGTCCAGCCCGTCCCTAAAAAAGGCGAATCTTCCTCTCTCTCCTCCTACAGACCCATTGTACTTACGTCCCTTCTTTCCACGGTCATGGAAACGCTGATAAACCGTCAGCTCATGAACTATCTCGAAACACGAAAACTTCTCAATGACCGGCAGTACGGCAACAGGTCCACTGGTGATTTGATGGCATGGCGAAAGCAAGATAGTTGTACTTGATATTTCTGAGGCATTTGGCACAGTTTGGCATCAGGCTCTTTTGTCGAAAATGCGTGCTTTTGGGATCGATGACTCTCTTCTTCAATGGATTTTCGGAACGTTCAATTCAAGTTGTCATCGATGGTTTCAAGTCTGTATTCACAAAATAAATGCTGGTGTGCCCCAGGGCTCCGTTCTGTCTCCGACACTATTTTTAATTTTCATCAACGATCTCTTGTCTACTACTTCTAATCCAATACAGGGTGAATGACTCGAACTCCAACTTTTTAAAATGCTATAATTGTTTTATTTTTTGATAAATTTTATTGTGCCAAGCAAAAAATGTCGGAAAATACATCAATTTTCAAATTGTATCAGTAGTTTTCAATATGTTCACCTTAGGCGCGAATAATGGCCTTGAGACGGCCGAAGAAAGCATCGCACGCTGCACGCAATTGGCTCTGCGGTATTTTGGCCCATTCACGGCGAAGGGCTTGTTTGAGGTGGTCCAAACTTTGGTATTTTTTAGTGCCAACCTTCGCCTTCAAAATACCCCAGACAGAGAAATTCAACGGATTTGCATCCGGAGAATTTGCAATCCGTTGTGTCGAAGAAATGAAGTGTGAAACATTGTTTTATAACCAATCTTGGTTGACGCGCGCTTTGTGAGACGGTGCCGAGTCTTGTTGAAATGTCCACGGTCTCCGATCGAAATGATTGTTTGTCCAAGGCTTCAATACTGCCTCTAAGACAGTTTCACGGTATACGATCGCATTAATTTTGACGCCACGGTCCAAAAATACGAGCGGAGAGTGACCATCGGCGGTTATGACGGCCCAGACCATCACCATCGGTGCTGCCTGCTATCTGGTGGCCGTCCGAAGGTGTACATTTTCGAAGGACCTCTCTGGCAAGTAAACTCGGTCATTTTGTTTATTGACATATTGCTCGATAACAAATGGTGACTCATCGGAAAAAACCAAATTCGGCAACTCACCACTTTCGTGCAAGCGTAGCAACTCCTTCGCTATTTCGACTCTAATTTTTTTCTGTTGCGCGGTGTAAGATCGTGTGCTTTTTGGAACTTCAATGGCTGGAGCCCAAGCTCATTTGTCAGTATGTGTTGCATCCGTTCCAACGATATGTTGAGCTCACGAGCCATTTTTCTTCCACTTCGACGCGGATTTCGCTCAATTCGAGCCTTCACTTTCCGAACCATTTCTGCCGATGTTGCTGTTTTTTTTATGACCACCTACATGGCGTTTTGCAACGCTGCCAGTATCACGGTAACGAGCTATGGTTCGACACACAAATGATTTATTCACGCTGAGGTGCTGGAGGGCTCTAACGATAGCTACTTGTGGTTTTCCAGCCAAATATAAAGCAATCACACTATCACGTTTGAATTCCATCGCGGATAAAAAATTTTCAACACAACTGAGACGCAAATCGTTTAAAAAGCTTGTAAATAATGAAATTATCTGTCATGTGTCAAAATTTGAGCTCACTGTCGTAAACGGTTAGGAAATTATAGCAGTCTGAAGTTGATTGCAGTTCGAGTCATTCAGGGTGTATACAATAGCAATTCTAAAATAACATAGTTAACACATTGGCTGAAAAGTAAAACTCAGAATTTTTGCAAAATTCAACTTTATTTATTAATATAGTTGCCTTCGAGGGCGATACACTGATTGAAACGATTTTTCAATCTTTCGATACCAGTTTTGTAGTACGATTTCGGTTTAGCCTCAAAATAGGCCTCTGTTTTGGCGATTCGGTCTTAAATCTCTTTCCGGCGAGCATTCTTTTGAGGTCTGCGAACAGGAAATAGTCGCTTTGGGTCAAATCTGGCTGGCGAAGCAATTCGTAGCCGAATTCTTTCAATTTTGCCATCGTTTTCATCGACTTGTGACACGGTGCATTGCCTTGATGAAACAGCACTTTCGTTTTCTTCAAATGCGGCCGTCTTTCTGCGATTTCGTCCTTCAAACGCTCCAACACCGCAATGTAAAAGTCTCTGTTGATAGTCTGCCCCTTTTGGAGATAGCTGATGAAAATTATTCCATGTGCATCCCAAAATACGGATGCCATAACCTTGCCAGCCGAGGACGAGGTTCGTCGCCTGCTCGCCACTCAGCTGACGGCCGACTTGACTCTGGTGTGAAGTGATGGAGCCGAGTCACATACCGACGCAAAAATTCGGCTTTATTGCGGTTGAACAGCTTTAAACACTCCTCTGAATCATCAACACGTTGTTGTTTTTGGTCGACTGTGAGCAAACGCGGCACCCACTTTGAACACAGCTTTCGGATGTCCAAATATTCGTGTATGGTATATCCAACACGCTCTTTTAATATCTTCAGAGCCTCAGCTATCTCGATCAACTTCACTTTACGGTCATTCGTAATCATTTTGTGGACTTTTTTGATGTTTTCATCTGAAACAGCCTCTTTTGGACGTCCACTGCGTGCATCATCTTCGGTGCTTGTATGACCACTTTAAAATTTTTCAATCCACTTGCGAATGGTTTGTTCGGCTTCTGCAGAGTCCGGGTAACACTTATCAAGCCATTTCTTTGCATCGGCTGCATTTTTTCCCATCAAAAAGCAATGATAAATCAACACACGAAATTGCTTTGAATCCATTTTTTTCACAATAACAAAAACTGCTTCAGTCACAACGGTATATCTCGAGAACTAATCGTCCGACAGCTGTCAAATTTATACACGTATCTTTTGAAGGTTGGTACTAACTGAAAATGGTATGGATTTAATTCAAGTGGTGCCCTCTCTTAGAAACGGCACGGACTTTTCAGCCAATGTGTTATATAGTAAGAGGTTTTGGCTATTGTGTTGGGAGTTGCCACCTTTTCTATTGTTGGTACAAATAAATAACTAACTTCAACATTATCCGCATTCGTACCCTGGCTGCGACAAGATAATGATCGGAGTTAAGGTTGGTTGAGCAGTGTATATCATCGATCGGAATAAATGCAATCTAAACGCGTGCTGGCTACTAAAGGATTTAAAAACCTTGATCGATTCTCGGAGGCGTTGCCATGCAGGCTATGGTTTCATATGACTCGCTAAAAGACGCTTCCTTAGCCAGGCTTGGGTTAAGACAATTTTGATGTCATAGCTATATCTGTCCCTATCCGAGGCTGTTGGTTGTCCCTGAACTGAACAATCGCAGGGGTTGGCTACCATCTCTTCAGCCAAAGGTGCTCGGCTCAAAAACATTTTAAGAATTGTGTTTATTGGACAAAGTATTTCCATTGTCCTTTAGATAGATCAGGTCTGGTCTGAAGATAGATTAAATATACATATGTCAAGCTCCAGAGGGTTTGACAAAGTTTGATACTCACTCAGCCAGTTGAGATTTGCGTTGAAGGTGTCCCCAAAAAAAGTAGAAAACATTATTACCAGCACATATGAAGAGAACTCGTCCGAATTGATTTCAGAAACCATTTTCTTAGAGCTGAGGTATTTAAAATTCATATTTTCAAAAGAGATCATTAATTGTGTTTATAAAGCCCATATGGCATATCATCCCAACGTACACTCCGACCCTTTTATAATTCTAATCAACCACTGTCCTCTTACTTATGTATAATCTAAAAGTAATAAGTCACCATGTCACGATAGTTACTTAAGGAAATATGGACCGAAGGATGACAGGGGACATTCGGTTGAACAAACTGACAAAATAGGGTTGAAGTTGTGGGATGGAAGTGTGCAATTTCAATGTTGCATATACATACAATCACAACTGTTACCAAATTAATTTCAATTTTAAATTACAAAAGTAAACAATTTTGAAAGAGTTCCCTTTAAAAAAAATTGTCAATGTGTGGGACGGGACACTAAATTAGTTTCATTAATTGAGTGAATAAATGAAGAGTGAATGCACGATTTCCAAGCATTAGCTTGGATCCGACGACCTTCTACAATAAATAAAACATGATGGGATAAAATCGCTGTTATAAGGCAAGAGCAAAACTCGATTATGTACATTACTACTGTGGTGGACACCAAACTCAGATAGATTTCCATCCATCTATGCAGGATTGTAAAGTTGTAAAGTGATCTTGATCGAACCACTAACAAATCAGCTCCTTGCTAACGGAGACATCGTGAAGCAGCAAAAGAATAACCAACCATAACCAGGATTAGTCGAGAAAATAAAACTGCATAACTTAAACAAGGAAAGAGGTCAGCGCCGGGCTATAAATTTACGAGAGTGTTTCTAAAATTCTAAAACCCAAGAGGGTTTTAAAAGAAATTCGATTAAAAATACAAGGCAACGCAAAAACGCTGTCCGGAGTTTCAAAGGGCGGGTTCCACAAAAATTAAAAAAATATGCTGGAGGAACGATGAGGTACAGTGGCAGTAATGGACTTGATAAAGAGCATTATATGTCAGGCTAGAAACGTGCAGTCGCAATCAGTATAATCATGATTTTTTCCAGAAAATTTTCACTGGCCGAAGTCCCACTAATTGAGTGAGTAAGTAAGTAAATAGGTGGTCAAAAGGATGGTGAATGCGATTAGATGAGAACACAAGCATTCTCACTTTAGCCTCGCACCATCAACTCCAACTTCTCACCTCCACGTGGTAACTGCTGAGTGCCTAGCACCTCGACTGGAGATGGAGTTATCAACCCCTGTGGAAGGTCGTAGGTGGCAGCTGATGAGAGGGGTTGGAGGGTGCTATTTCACTAAGGCACTTTCCCCTGTTTCCGGGTGGCACCGGACAAATTCTAGGGATGAAATTAACGGTCGAATTAGCACTATCTCTACATGTGCTGCTTCAACGTACTTGAAAACCAAATAAATAAGGATCTCCAACACTAAGCTAGGATGTTGGAAAAGAGTTGGTAACAGATGAGCCCTTAATAAGGGCCAACGTCAGCACTCACATACCCGAAGCAGGTTACTGACCCCGGAATTTGATCCGGCCTCTTTTGTTCCAGGGGTTCCCTAAAGGGCCTGGCCCTCCAGGTTGCGTGTTGTGCGTGGGGTTAACTGCCCAACCCCGTAAAAAGGTAATTGTTAGGAAGCGACAAATAACCTCGGATAAGGACGGATCCACTCCTGACGACCCTGCAAATTGAACTTTCGGATCTGCACCTTGAACAGGCCGCGTGCAGCAAAACAATTAGCGGAGGCCCTAGACTGCTATAAAGCAGATATCACCGCCATCCATTTGGATGCGAATTTGTTATCAGCGTTAGACTTAGGCAAGAAGTCTTGAGCTTTCGACACGTACGTGAACGCCTTATAATAATCCGTATCAAAGGTAAATTTGCTAACATCAGCCTAACACGAGCTCACGCCCCATCAGAGGAAAAGGACGATGCTACCAAAGAATGTTTCTACGAGCTCTTCGACGAGCTCTACGAGCAATGTCCGATGTATCGTTCTAGGCGAATTTAATGCCAAAATTGGAAAGGAGGAGATCTTTGGTACCACAATCGGGAGACATAGCCTACACGACACCACGTTTGGAAACGGACTTAGGTTAGTCGATTTCTATGTGGAACGTAACGTTATTATAGCAAGCATATGGTTTTCTCACCTCAATATTCACAAGCGAATACGGCAGATACCAGATCAGCAAACTGTCAACCAGATTGATTATGTTACGATCGACGTAAGGCACTCCACAGGTATTTTAGATGTCCGAATATTCGTATCGTCCGGTACGTCTACGGATATCTCAGACGCCACAACGTTAGACGGTTACAATCGAAACAAGCCGCCAGAAACTTTACCGATCGCGTATCCCTCAACCTTTCGAAAAGTCCTTTGCAGCTAGCATCAAGTGCTGAGGATTAGTGGCTCAGATGCCGAGAAGCCATCAGGAATGCCGCAACTGATGTGCTGAGTTCCACCCATCCACCACCGCAGCAAAACAACATGCCGACAAAGCCGCGCTGCACAGAAAGGCAATAGCGGTCTGTGAGCTCTACGAGCAAAAGATGTGGGAAGAACATCGGCATCTCCGGAGAAAAAAGAAAGCATGAGAAGAGGAAATAGAAGTTCGGATCCGAACGGAAACCTGTAGAGATGAACAACGAAACCTTGTAGTAGAGTCACAGTCGGTGCTAAGGATGTGGAAAAACCATTTTTGCAGAGATCTAAAAAGCGAAGACGATACAAATTCCGATGTCAAGCAGAGCAAACCATTCAATATTGACGACGCAAGTCAAGAATTCTGTCTACCCAACCAAAATGAAGAGGGGATAGCAATACCTAACCTGAAGTCGAACAAGGCTGCCGGGCCAGATGGCCTACCAGCCGAACTAGAGAGCATACATCAACTTATTTTCAAGATTTGGTCAGATGAATGTATGCCTGATGAATGGAACCTCAGCATCGTTTGCCCGGTTCACAAGAAAGGAGACGCTCTAAACTTCGCCAACTATAGAGGTATCGGTTTCCTACACTTCGCATATAAGATCTTGTTTGCCGTATTGTGGGAGCGCCTGAAACACTTTGTCAACGATCTGATTGGACCTTATCAGTGCTGTTTTAGCCCCAGTAAGTTCGCAATTGACAAAATATTCACACTACGGCAGATCCTGGAGAAAACCCAAGAAGTTCAGACCGATACTCATCACCTTTCTATCGATTTTAAAAAGAGCTATATAGGGCCATGCCTGGTTTGGGAGTCCCTGTCAAACTCGTCCGCTTGTGTAGGATGACGCTGAAGAAAGCTCGCTGCTGCATCAAGGTCGGTAACGAGCTAAACAAGACCTTTGATGTCAAAGGATGTAGGCAAGGCGACGCGCCGTCATGTGATTTCCTTAACTTCATACTTGAAAGAATTGTGCAATACTCACAAGCCAATACTTGAGGCACGATCTTTCAAAAGTGTGTTCATTGCTTGCAAACGCCGACGATATTGATATTATTGGTAGAACACAGCGAGCTGTCACTGGTGCCTTTGCGAGAACAGGAACAGAAGCGGCAAAAATGGATCTAGCGGTAAACAAGGGCAAAACAAAATATAAGCTCTCAACAAAAAGGGACATCCAACATTGACGAATCAGCCAGAATGTGACAATCGACATCCACTCGTATAACTTTGAGGTGGTAAGGGACTTTGTCTACCTCGGCTCTGCTATCACATCTGAAAACGACATCTCTTCAGAAACCAAACGAAGAATAACGCTTGCCAATCGCTGTTTCTGTGGGCTGAGAAGGTAACTAAGTAGTAAGACCCCCTCCCGAATAACCAAGGAGACCCCATATAAGACCCTTGTAATCCCAGTCCTATTCTATGGTTTCGAAGCATGGACCCTTTCTAAAGCGACTGAAAATGTCCTTAGTCGTTTTGAGAGAAAAATTCTTCGTAAGATATTAGATCCCGTATGCGTTGACGGGTTCTGGAGGAGACGATTCAACGATGAACTATACGAAAGGTACAGCGACATCAATCTGGTCAAAAAACTATTCATTGTGCGTTTAAGATGGCTGGGACATGTAGAGCGAATGAACACCAACGCTCCAGCCCGCAGAATCTTCAATTCTAATCCGAAGAAACAACGCAGTAGAGGAAGACCTCGCCTTAGATGGTGCGCGCAAGTGGAAGAGAACCTCAAACAACTTGGAGTGCGCAACTGGAGGCAGTTAGCCAAAGATGTCGCTAACAGGAGAGGCTTATTGATTGGGGCTCAGGTCCACCCCGGAATGTAGCGCCACCTATGTGAGTAACTAAGTAACTAAGTAAATCGCGACACAGAGAAAAATAAAACTGTTGGCTCCGAAGTGACATAAAACTCAATTCTTTGCAAGCCAATCGTTCCGAAAAGCCATTAGACAGTCTATAGTAACATATGGCTGAGGCAGCCTATGCAGATTTTTTCTGAGAATGTGCGAGTAGTATACAAGTACTCAATTGCAAAATTTCAAAATATCACACCGGCTCCAAAAAATAACTCCACGCTTTTAAAGTCCTTTATGGTTTCTCGGTCAAAGATACATAATCCTCGTGAGTTTCCTTCCCACCAAATCTTTGAACAAAACAGGTGATAGAGCCTGGTAAATACCTAGAGCTGAAGCTTGGTGACTCAGAACACCATGAAAAAAGCGACATCAGACACCTTATGGCCTAGTGCATTGATTGCTTCCATGGATTACCCTGTGGCCACTATATCAAGCAACTTAGTGAGTTTCTGCAGAGCACCCTTTCGAAAGGAATGCCTCAAAATAGGATGAGCTTCATCCTAGCTGCAGTTGACCTCTTTGTTGGCAAAGCTCAACTATTTTCCTTTACAGTAAACCGGACTGGAATACTTATAGCACCACTACGAAAAGCGTGGTAAAAATGGAATCCAAACACTCGTATACTACGTACTATAAGGCTAAAAAAGTACGCACAGTTCAACCCTTAAATTTGTGATTGATGTATTTTTAATGTTTTCTTTTTGTTGCTTCTGTTGCTCTTCCAAAGTGCAGACACTAATTAACAAAGTCAAAGAACTACTCCAGCAATTGGACTCGCTTTTTTTTTGCTTCCAGTATAGCTGCATTGCTTGATGGTCCTAATGAATGGAAACAACTTTGTTTACAGTGTTTTTCCCCAAACTACTTTTTGTCCCGTCCATCCCTTTTTGAGAAACTTCTACCCAGCAAAGCCAAAAGAGGAAACTAAAACCGGAAACATTCGAAACATCAGCGAACACCATCAATCAATGGAAATCTTCTGCTTCTTTGCTTGTCGCCGACAAGTTTGTTAAGTATCCGCAATTAGTTTTGGATGATTAAGCATGATTTTTATTTCCAAGAAAGATTTTTTTGTTTTTAGAATTTGAGTGAAGTTTAAATTTTACTAATTATCGGCAGCATTTCAAAAAGATTTTGTACCCTCAGTTTAAAGCTTAACGAAATAGCTGGTGGAATTTTATAATTTTCGCAGTTGCTATCATAACGGCACGAAGGTCTATTCCACTTGGCAGCCTATTTTTAAACAACAACAGTAGACGTTAACTGTAGCGCATTTTCTGCTGCAACACTTTTATACCACCTTGAAATAGTGACATCGGTGAAGTACTGTATTTTGGATATCCGATCGAACGTTCCGAAGGGCCAACATCGATTCGGCTCACTTTCTTGTTGTGCTCAAGATTTTACTGCTGATAGCCTAAATGTCGCTAACAAGAGGAAATACTGCGGGGAACTTCAACGTCGGAAGGCTGCAATCACAAGATCTTTGCTGATCACAAGTTCCTTAACCTAGCTTGAGGCGCCAGCATCTTGTTCCAAAGCTCAGAGGCAAAGCTCCCATTAGAGATACCGACTCTGAGGTGCTAGGTTTCGCCCGGGTAATCTGTGGATTGATGACGGATGCCTGGTGGCGCATGCAGGGAAAAAGATAAGGGCTATAGCGACAGCTCAATGTGCACAAAAGTAGGGACCCACACCGGTTTCTAAAAATGAAGAAAAGAGAGCAGGAAAAGCATGAGATCTGGGAAATTTAGCAGAAAAATCATTCTGAAATTTTATAGGAAGGTCAACACATTACAAACAGCAACTTACAAGCATGAACAAAGTAATCTAGTGATGGATTTGAAGACAGTTTGGTAGATAAGGCAGCATCATTTCTACAGATAATGGTCAACATTCCCTTGTCAGATAAAATGAGCTATTCTACCTGGACCATGATTAGTAACAATTGGACTTCAGGATAGCCATATCCAAACTGAAATTCAGCAGGGGTTCCGGTACTAATAGCCTAGCTGGCGAGCTGTTCTATGTAGATACCAGGACAAGTTTTTCTTTACACCAAACCACATCATCTTTAAAATATTGTCGGGTAAAGTATGGCCAGCCGAACGGAACTTCAACAAGAGGTATGTGCACAGTACTGAAGAAAGGAGACCGTCCTCCTCTACAAAATCGCTTACCAGATCTCTTAGCCGTGCATGTACTCGCCTAAAACCTTTTATCTACCAACTGATGAGACTTCAGGCAGGTCCTGGAATTTCAAATACGATGCCATGCCCGGTTTTCCTTTCGCTGCTAAACTTGCTCTGCTCCGCAGGACCATCGAAATAACTCGGTCGATAATAGTTCGCTGCCTGTGAGCGTCGGGACCTTTGATGAAAATAACTTCCGAGAAGACGATCCACGGCAATCGTACATCATACCTGGGAGTATTGTAGGAAACTCTCTCTAGATGCAAAATCTGCAGACGACTTAGACTTAATTGCCTGCGAACGGAGCAGATATGAGAAAAGGGGAAAACGAAGTGCCTGATGTCATCGACACAGGACACAGAACTACAACGACTCGGACAAAACTTTGTCCGAGGTATATCTTTGAGGTAGTCAAGAGCTTCGTCTGCCTAGACCCCGCAGAGACATAGGCTATAACAAGGGTCTTGTTTCTTGCGAGCGAAATGTGCTTTGAATGATCTACCGATGGGAGGTGGAGGAGGTGATTTTACCAAGAACTGTACGGGGTGTACGGCGACATGGAAATTCATATCTAAAAGAGCCAGGATTCGTCGCTTTAGATGACTGAGACATTAAAGCAAATGGACACGTTGTCGTACTCATTCCCAATTAACCGCATTTGTATTGATAACTTCAGGATCAATATCATACATATGCATGTTGACCACACCCAGTATTGCTCGTACTAAGGCTCTGAGTGATACCTGTGACCTTCGGATCAGCTAGCCTTATCCGTATACACCGGATCTCTGTACATATGGACCATTCTTACTCCGCTATTCGTGGCGTTTGCTAATGGATTCTATCTAAAAAAAAACAAACAAAACCCAAGACCAGTACTCCTTTAATACCGGGCGGTAGAACGGTGACCGCATCGACTACCGGCTAGGATCCTTCATTGTCGAGCAGAAGTAAAACTGTGGCAGGCCATGGTACGCCATCCTCTAGAGGCAAAAACAACGAGCCAAAAACCAAACTTTCAAGGAATGGTAAGACTGTCACTTCCTCCACCCCTAGCAGCACAAAGTTTGTTGCGAGTCACGGCCTTGCTACTGCTACTAAAATTCCTCCCTCAAAGGAGGAATCAGGGGCTCAGCTGCGTTGACAAGCTCCATCTAAGAAGCTCTATATCAGACGCCGAAATGCTTTACGCATTATCAAAACCTTCGGATTCATTCCGGAGGTTGACAGAAGTGCGGTCATAAAGAGCAAGATTGAGTGGGCTAACAACATCCTCAACGACGGATTACCCACTGCTCCCAAAGCGCTAAAGGCCCCAAAACCAATAACACCAAAATCCCTGGGCCTTCCAACAGCACATCTCGGTTGCGGTAATCGACAAAAACGACACCGATGGATTGATAGAACCTTAACAGTAGCAGTTGGTCAAGCTAAAGCTTTCGGGCAACATCTTGGCCATCATGCGGGAAAACCCCGGACCACCTCCCATTATATTCGACGCTGGCTAGCACGACGTCAAACTTATCGCTTGTGCCGATCAAAGATCTCTTGATCTTTACACCAAAGCCATAGATGAATTTGGAGAGGTTTGGCCAGATGCAAAGCTCGAGATCATGGCTAAGGAGGATATGCCTAGAACCCGCACCTGGATCCCAGCCGAACCCTCTTCCTCAGAAAGAATTCTGGAGATCATCAGGCTCAGAAATCCGACCCTTCCGACTCGTCACTGGAAGAACTAAGGGGCCCTTATAGATGCGAGTTAATTGTGATCAAAAAGGAATTCCTAAACTCAATAGCGCAAACTAATAGCATGATTCGGCTCGGCTTCGAGTCAATTCACCTAAGGGCTTATAAAAAAGATGAACTCGATGCTGATAAGCAACCTCCACTTTCTTTAACCGACTTAGTAAATTCAACCTCAGATCTTGGAGCGACGATATCTTTTTCTGAAATGGATAGTAACGACTTCAATTCATCCGATGCGGCAACTAAGTCGGTCTCCTCCTCTAACACTCTGTCGAAAATGGAAACCAACGACGAATTAAAAAGAGATCCTTCAAGCATTTGTTCAGAATCGGAGGACTCGAATAGCACCATGGTGGAGGCTACTCTGGTAAATTGTAGCAATGATACGGCTTCTCCAGATTAATCTCCATCACTCAAAAAAGGCTTCGGCCGCATTTATTCTGCGACTTTCCAGAAACGAAGAAGACATCTTCCTAATCCAGGAACCATGGCTCGTAGAAGGCGTGGATCGTAGACTTGGGGCACCTGTATACGCTCCGCTCTATACAAGAGACAAAGGTAAGATTAGAGCATGTATATTTGTGAAACGTGTCCTTAATGCAATTTTACTTCCTAATCTCAGCTACTCCGACTTAGCCGTTGCCAGACTAGAGATTGCCAAAGGCTCCAACTGGCTGGCACGGCATATTTTGGCCACGATCATGCAGGCTCTCTCCCTGGTGACAACCTAGAAAGGGTGATACTGGAAGCTGGAGGGTTAAAAACGGCCTCATCATCGGATGCGACGTTAACGCTCATCACACGATATGCGACAATACCGACATCAACAATAGAGGTGAGCCACTGATTTGGCACATTGGCAATGAGCCAACAACCGACAGGATGTGCTATTAACGACATGTTTTTGATAGCATCACTCAAATGCTAACGAGCTGGATGGTATAATCTCGGAAAACTAATTGGGCAGAATACAGAGAAGCAAACCGTCATTAATGCAACCCTCGTCTGTCAAACAGGTTAAAGTTATTTCTGAATTTGGGGCACAAAAAGATTGAAACTTGCCTGATTCTTTCGGCGAATGAATTTGCAGGACTTTTACTGAAAAAAGATGCCTAACAGCGTACCCGCAGGGATTTTTTATACTGTCTTCGGGGAGGTTGAAGTAGAGGTATGTTTTGCATCATCTAAGAAACCACTAGCCCCAAATTGGTTTTCGATTCAAAAATCATCCTCTCAAGATGCTCGGCTCACCACCAAGGAAATTAAATGGCAAATAAACTTAGATCATAAATTCGTCATCAACCATAATTTCATTTTAATAGCTACCCACAATTGCACTACAAGAGGACGTCACTGCAAGAACCTGAAATGAGGTTATATCCCAAAATGATGCTCAATAAAACGATAATTGGAAATAAATCCAATGCCTTCAAGGGATGTTTAAGGGAGCTTACCTCAAGGTATTTGCCCATAACGAATGGAATCAGCCCACAATTTTGGTATTGATTGGTGGTCTATGTGTCGGTATTTGCATCCTAGAAATCACTGAAGAAGCTTTTCCTTAGGAAAACTTTATGGAGGTGGGTATTTATAAATGTGTTTCGGCGACAAGTGGAAATAATGTGGATTAAGGCAAGTCTCTGGGCGATTTAGTAAATTCATTATTCATAATTGACAATAAGCCAAGTTCAATTAGGGACGACGGTATACTAATCTGTTTTGTAAAAATAGTCTCTGAAAATACCGCTAAATAAGGATTTCATATAAACAAGTGATGTACCAGAGTATTGGTTGAACGAGATATTGAGTATATTGTAAAATATTTTCAGGGGTTGAAGTGATAGAACAATCGCTTTATTCAACGCAGCTACAATTTGTAATTCAATTCCTTTTATCGGCCACCTTTACTTTACTTTGTCACTACTCTTCATTCACTTTCAAATTTTGAACAGAGGTGAAGTGGGATGCTGGTATTGATACTCCATGCCATCTTTCGAGAACTTTCTGTACTAGCCAGCTGTCCATACTACTTCTATTTTGCCAGAAGATTTTTCATTATTCCTCAATGGATGGGCATTCTGTTATTCAACACTGCTTTGTCTTTCTTGTTAAAACACTGATCCCATTGATCATCGTTCCGTTGAAGTTACACATGGACCACCTTCGTTTTCCTCCGATCCCCATGCTGGATCCGGTTGACAACGTCATTAATGCCTAGTATGGATCTTTCAAATCCTGTTGCAGTTTTGTTTTCTTACGCAGAGGATTATACAGCCACACCAGATCTCCTTCATTGAAGCCAGAAGATTTCGCTTTGATGTCGTATCTAGTCTTCGTGCGGTTTCATCTTTTCTCGGGTGTTTTCGTGCAATTTACGAATCTTGCTGGACAGGCCATCCACGTAGTAGTTCACCTACTTGGGCTTCATAGGTGGGGACAGTGAAACTCGGTAACCGAACTGTTTGACCAGATAGGATCTCGTATGATGTATGTCCTGTTGACGTATGGAGCGCGTTTCGCTAGGCCATTAAGAAGAGAGGTATGCTCCCGCTGTCTACGACCTTAGACAGATTCTCATTCAAAGCCTTATTAAATCGTTTGACTATTACCTCGGATTGAGGGTGTAGTGGCGTCATCTTTGTTTCCTTATTCCCAGATATTTGCACACTTCTTGGACGACTTTTGGTTCAAAGTTTCATCCTTGATCAGAGTGCAGCTCCATTGGACCCCAAGTCCAATACTCACCCAGTTTTTGACTAGTCGCTCTGCTACGGTCGTAGCCTTCTCAGTAACCCATCACCTTGCGGGTGTATCGGTTGCCATTAAATGTTTCGGCGAACGGGCCAGCGATGTCAATGCCTATTCGTTCGAATGGTGCTCCGACTGTATTTTTGCATTTGTACCTGTGACTTTATTTTTGGGCCCTTGGTAGCCGCACACGTTATCCACTTCTTACACCAATTCTCGACATCTTGTTTTGCGCTTAGGAAATATGTAGAAACGTTCGTCTACCTTCTTCAAAGTTTTGTTAATTTTCAAATGACCTCCTGAGGGCCCGTCATGTATTTCGTGGAGCACTTGGCTGACTATGGATCGTGGCACTATTAGCTGCATACGAGATGTTGTTCCATCTGCACTTTGCCGTTCTCTCTTCAGCAAACCATCTTGCAAGTAAAGCGAGCCCCACTGTCACCAATAGGCCTTCAGAATTTGGCTCCGGTCCGATATCTTCTGCCAGGCCAATATTGGTCCGATATCATATTCTGCCTGTTGGGAGGAACGGATTTCGCCCCTACTGGTTCAGTCCTCATCATTTGGATAGTGGCCTGTTCTTTTGGTTCCTTACGGTTGCAATGTTCAAATTTGACTCCGCACGATCGACGAGAGAGAGCATCAGCATTTGGGTGGAGTTTTTCCTTGCGGTGTTGCACTTGAAAGTCGTAGCCCTGCAACTGCTGGATCTATCTCGCAACTTGGCCTTCAGGATTCATAAATTGTAGTTGCTATTTCCGAGCTGTATGATCTGGACGAAAGATGAGTTTTTGCCCTAAGCGGTACATAATTCATTGCCAGAAGCTCACGCTGAATTATTCATTAGTTCCGATCAGGCCTGGTGAGCACCATGTTGTAACAAGCAACCACTTTTTTTTGACCATCATGAACTTGAGAGCTCCGACTCCAACATTGCTGGCGTCTACGTCCACTATGAACATTTTTCGGGGTGTGGGGTAACTAAATATGGGGGCATTGCACACTTTCCGCTTGAGTTCTTGGAATGCTTTTCATACTCTCCATACCACCTGAACTGTCGGCCTTTTTTCCTAAGTTGATGTAGGCTCTTTTCAATACCAGAAAACCTTCTGAAATACGTGGCAAGTCCCAAGAAGCTTCTCAATTGGTGTATATCTTTCAAGGCACACCAAATTTTCTACGTTTCGGTTTTGTCAGGATCCGTCCTTACTCCTTCCACTGATATAATGTCAACCAGCTATTTTACTATCGGAACCACCAAGGCACACTTTTCTGGGTTCAGCTTCAAATGAACTCTTCGCAGCCTCTCAAACGATTCTTTTAGATTTTCTCGATGCTTATATGAAACCCAATTGTTAATGGAAGCCCTAACATAGGACGCAGGCAGACCTAACGTAAGTTCAGGTGCTGAAATACTCTCCCCTGCACCTTGCCTACCAAGTTTATCGGTGATTTTATTGCTCTTGATCTCATTGAGACTTGTGAACCGATCCGACCACCATAAATCAAGACTTGCATTCTCGAAATAGCTTGGAAGGCCTAAGGGCATTCAGCAAAGGTATAAGCGCAGCTTGGCGGTCACTATAGATGCAGATGCTTCACCTCTCCTCCGATTCTTTACAATATAGTTCGTTGCCATCAGGATTGTGTATATCACCGCTTGGAAGAACGATGCAAGTTTTCCTTACAAAGAGTGAAATCTAACTTTGTCGTCCTCCAGAAAGACATCAACACCGCATTCTACATCGGCTTTTTTTAGTCATCCGTGAAGATGCGACTACATTCCTTTCCTGGCTCAGATTCTGGACGCAACCAGTCTTGAACACAGGTAAAGTTGATTTCTCGTGCTATATCAATAAGACCAGAGTCACAAGACAGTCGGCGCGCAATATCATCAAAGCTTCGGTGCGATTTGTGCCAAAGACTACTTCTTTTTAAATAGATGATGGCTTTGAGAGTGCAGCCCATGATATGAATATCAAGGGAAGCGAGATTCATCAATGCGTCTAGAGCAGAACCAAGCGTGCCAGGGAAAGCTGAAATGCAGCTGAGACTGACCGGTCTTTAGAGTTTGCTAAGAGCGACAATAGTTTTTTTTCGTGAGAGCTTGTTCCACCAGTCTACCGATTCGTAGACTACAATTGGCCTTATCATAGCCCCATGTCACGCCTAGAGCTCTTTTGCCCCGTTAAAAGGCCGAACGCGCCTTGGAGGATTTCGAAGTAATATGTTTAGTCCACAGAAGCTTCTTCGTACAATGGCATGGTGATGTCTTTAAGCACTAGATGAGTCGGATCCTTCCTTCTCCTTCTTCTCGTAAACAGAGCAACCTCAGGTTTGAGAGGATAGACTGAACGCCCATTTCTGGTGCCTCAATCGTTGATTAAGTCTACGGCTACCACCACAGTGCAGGTACATCATCTACGTGTGCTTGTGCATAGACGTCATAACGATTGCGGGCGTTGAGGAGTGAGTCGATCAACATGCACCATAGCAGTAGAGACGGAACGCCGCCTTTCGGACAACCCCTGTTTACCTCCGTAGTCATATATTAGCCGCAGTCAGCATCCGGGATCTGTGTCGTATTCACCAGCATTATCCCGATTCACAAAACTAGTGATTCGTTTAAGATGTGTTGTCAAGCCAAGTTACACATGCCGTCAAAAGTGGCGTTGTCGAAGTGCGCCTTCAATTCTGCCTACCAGATTTTAAGGCGCACTTTCGCAAGATCTTCAGTGTTGGTAGCAGTTTTGCGCACATGGATCTCGACCATTCTCTCCATGCTCTCATCATGAAGCAAGTCAGACTTAGACTTTTAGGCCTAGTTTTCTAAGCATTTCTTAATGCTCAAAAAGGCATTTGATAAGCGTGATGGTGAAATAGCTTTCAGAAGGTGTATTGGCCAATTGGGAGCCTATCAAATACAGAAATACACTTCTGCAACCAACTGCTAAGTTGTTGCTTTGTCATCGTTCTAGTAACTGACCTACCTACGACCAATTGTATTGTATTACCAAATGTGTTACAAATTCTGGTAAATGACCCATATACGAGTAATTTGTTGATGTTGCAACTTTTTTCCGATTAAATTTGTTGCCCGCCGTTGAGTGTTATGTGATTTTTACAAATCCGCGATACGTACTAGTTTTAGAGTTGATTTTTGAGTGTGCAGTCGTAACGTTTATATAGATACTAATAATTAAAAAAATTTTTATAGTGGTTAGTTAATTCCTTAATATTAAACCTGCGGGATTGAATTGTACTTTTTTTGACAATATTTAGAAAAAGTGTGGCCACTGCGCCGTAAAGTGTTTTAAGAGCTGCAAAGTGCGTACAATTGACTTCACCTCAGTAAATGCTAAGTTTTAACTATGATTATACT
The DNA here is from genome assembly GCA_963966105.1 of Volucella zonaria. NCBI lineage: Eukaryota > Metazoa > Arthropoda > Insecta > Diptera > Syrphidae > Volucella > Volucella zonaria. The sequence continues at coordinate 99,049,033 of OZ014533.1, read as the reverse complement.
TGAGTGTTAAAGATAAACGTAGCTGTGATTAGTTTTTCCTAATAGGGAATATCCGAATGACTGAAGTTGAACGATGAAAGTTATGGTAGCGTTACACAATACTGGTCCACAATAAAATCTGTAGCCAATCCTTGAAGCTAGATTAGTTTGGGGTAAAGTAGTCCTCCTTGAGGTCTGCTTAGTCCAGCTGTAAGTCCATTGTGGTATTACTAGGAGAGCGTGGGATGGCGATGGTCTAGCTAGTTCTGAAACTAAAGCGGTTTCTTGTAAAAATTTCTCCAGATCGGTGATCTTTATTAGATCAGGGATCATTTAAATTTCAGAAGTGGTAACAACATAGTGATTCCATTCTGATTTGTACCAAGGCAGGGCAGATCTAAAGGAAGTGCGCAACCATTTCATCCTATTCATCTCTGTAGGTCCTGCGGAAATCCTTATGACCAATATTCAATATTCGTATTTCCCCAAATTACATAGTATCGTAATTACTCGTATTTTAGTGAGTTTGTTGATATCTTTTTTCTGAGGCTGGTAAGATCTCTTCATAACTTGACCCTAAGTGAACTATATTAGTGTAGATGTCTCACAGTTGTCCCGATGAGTACACTTATGACTGGCCTTAGAACGCGTTTGAAGGTGTGTCATTTGCATATGTGGGACATTAGGGGCTTGGTATTGCCAACTTGCCTACTTCTCATTCCAAGGGATCCGAATTTAGTCAGTTCATCAGCGACGCAGTTCACTGGGAAATTCGAGTGCTCCGGAACCGAAGAGAGTGTGACTCTAAGCTGCTTAGGCATCACCTTGAGAGATGCCCGGAGCTTTCTTATCACTCTTGTATTTATGGTGTTAGAAGATAAGGATCTGATAGTTGCTTGCCTGTATTTGTAAGATTATGCTTCAATATCCAAAGGGGTTCTTGAATTCAGCCTGTGCTGAAACTACGGCTTGGAAGATCCATACTCTATGAAGGATGGAAAGGTCCTGTTGAAAGACTGCGGCGCAAATGCATTCGGATGTCTTAGGCTGGCTGTGTAGACGGAAATTTGCTTATTCAAAAAGACTTTGGGTAGTATCCATTCTTTCCCTTCTAGAATTAGGTGCTTCAAGTAGATGTCAAAGTCACTTTCAAATAACTGAACGTCTGGCATTTCCTACATTTAGATCCTTCAGACTTTTCAGACAACCCTCGTAAAGAAAGTCAAAAAGTATACAGGGTGAATGACTCGAACTCCAACTTTTTAAAATGCTATAATTGTTTTATTTTTTGATAAATTTTATTGTGCCAAGCAAAAAATGTAGGAAAATACATCAATTTTCAAATTGTATCAGTAGTTGTCAATATGTCCACCTTTGGCGCGAATAATGGCCTTGAGACGGCCGAAGAAAGCATCACACGCTGCGCGCAAGTGGCTCTGCGGTATTTTGGCCCATTCCCGGCGAAGTACTTGTTTGAGGTGGTCCAAACTTTGGTATTTTTTAGTGCCAACCTTCGCCTTCAAAATACCCCAGACAGAGAAATCCAACGGATTTGCATCCGGAGTATTTGTAATCCATTGTGTCGAAGAAATGAAGTGCGGAACATTGTTTTTTGACCAATCTTGGTTGAAGTGCGCTTTGTGAGACGGTGCCGAGTCTTGTTGAAATGTCCACGGTCTCCGAGCGAAATGATTGTTTGCCCAAGGCTTCAATACTGCCTCTAAGACAGTTTCACGATATACGATCGCATTAATTTTGACGCCACGGTCCAAAAATACGAGCGGAGAGCGACCATCGGCGGTTATGGCGGCCCAAACCATCACCATCGGTGTTGCCTACTTTCTGGTGGCCGTCCGAAGGTGTAAATTTTCGAAGGATCTCTCTGGCAAGTAAACTCGGTCATTTTGTTTGTTGACATATTGCTCGATAACAAATGGCGACTCATTGGAAAAAACCAAATTCGGCAACTCACCACTTTAGTGCAAGCGTAGCAACTCCTTCGCTCTTTCGACTCTAACTTTTTTCTGTTGCGCGGTGTAAGATCGTGTGCTTTTTGGAACCTCAATGGCTTGAGCCCAAACTCATTTTTCAGTATGTGTTGCATCCGTTCCAACGATACGTTGAGCTCACGAGCCATTTTTCTACCACTTCGACGCGGATTTCGCTCAATTCGAGCCTTCACTTTCCGAACCATTTCTGCCGATGTTGCTGTTTTTTTATGACCACCTCCATGGCCTTTGCAACGTTGCCAGTATCACTGTAACGAGCTATGGTTCGACACACAAATGATTTATTCACGTTGAGGTGCTGGAGGGCTCTAACGATAGCTACTTGTAGTTTTCCTGCCAAATATAATGCAATCACACTATCACGTTTGAATTCCATCGCGGATAAAAAATTTTCAACACAACTGAGACGCAAATCGTTTAAAAGGCTTGTAAATAATGAAATTATCTGTCATGTGTCAAAATTTGAGCTCACTGTCAAGAACGGTTTGGAAATTATAGCAGTCTGAAGTTGGTTGCAGTTCGAGTCATTCGGGATTATACAAATGTTAACCAGCCAAGCTGGACACCAACAGTAGTACAAAAAAAGCTCGGCCCATGTATAAAAAGAGTTCTGAACCAGATACGAAATCACGTAAATGATCAATCGATCAAACTTGATAGTGTCGGAAGGGGAGCGGCGGTGTCAGTGGATGAATCTTCAAGGGAATCCATTTCAACTGCATAATAAATGTTATACTCTAAATTGAGTATAAACGAAATAAAGAAATGTCAAAGCGGTTTCCTGTGAAAGGGTCTTTTTCTAAAACATCACAATAATGTACAAAGATCTACACATGGGTTGTTTTAACTGACACAAAGTCGAACTTAGAAGAAGACCAAATGACAACGAGAGAGGAGTCAAAGCTGTTGGCCAATAGGATAGTCAATTCTAGGCGGTATGCGATCATCATCCCCATAAATATTGACAGAAAGATGGAATAAGTCCTGTTTTTTTTTATTTTGAGAATAAGATTAGTTCTGTCAGAGCGCAGATATCAAATAGGGGAGCATGAGACTGCCTTGTTAGATTCGAACAAATTAATCGTAGTCGAGTCGACTTCTTGGAGTTGTGAGACTGCTTGAAAATGAATCTGTTGTAGTTCCGAGGAGTGGCGGGATCGTCTGCAACTTTTTGGGGAGGCGTATTGAAAATCTAGTGATACTTTATATAAGTCTTCCTGAGGCTGGTAACATCGGTAGGTAGGCGGTGTAGATCAGATTTATCACGCGCAATAGATAGGTAAGATATAGACTTGCATATATTCTCGTATATCTAAAGAAGTGATCGTTGAAATATACCCGCACCGAACGTCTTACTGAGAGACTCACATTAGACTAAATATGAAATCTGTTTTTATGGATATGTGCATCGTTCCACCCTAATGCTCTTACTAAAGGCATGCCATGATTATATAATTTAGACTGCAATGATAATTAAATTATTGTGAAAATTCACATTCACATTCAATTATCGATTTTAGCCTTGGTTTTGCCCTTTGCGGGTCTACTTACCTATGATAAATACAAATAACAACTAAATTAAAGCAACGTTTAATTAGGGCTACTTTGCATAAATATCTCATAAAAACGAGAACCTTAAATGAGATTGTGCACCTCAAATAATTTTGCCTTTTGCAGGGTTCTCTTATTAAAATCGACGCTATTCGCATCTACGGGCTATTATTTTGCCAAAGACCACTCCATTTGCACCACAAAGTTCTATTTGTTTAAGGACCGGCATCGATACGGGTATCAAAAGTTCAAGTGCAGAACATAGAGATGTTCATCATTATCCCTTATAACGAACTCAAGAATACTTAAATATAATTTGAGCTTCGTGACCCGGCTGGTGTGAGACAAAATCGTATCTATTGTGTTTACTTAGATGCGCGACGTATCTATATAATTATTTTGTTTCCCTAATCATCTAAGTATACGTTTGGAATGAAGTTTTATCTTCCATACGATGCATGGTCCGTGCAACTAAAGATTGAAAATTACCATACCACCAGTAATAATTGTTCAGTAAACATTGTTTGATGTCTATTTTCGACCTCTTTATCAGCGATTTGCGACTGTGTCTGGCTTTACCTCTATCAGATATGAAAACTTTATTTTTAATTATGGCTTTAAGCTGCAACTCGTTGTTGCGAGATGCCCCACCAGAACCTTTCAAATAAAAAAAAATAAAAAAAAAACAACAGAAAAACCAAAAACGGCCAACGAGAAGAAGAGATGAGAAAAGGTACTCATATAACTTTCAACGTGAGATACATCCGTCAGCAGAGGTATAAAAAAACGACATTACGGCATGACGCCGACCATTTCGTTGAAGATACTCAAACCGCGTGTATCGGCGTATCATAGTAAACTTACGCGCGTCTTCTATCTTATCGATACTCCATATCGGCTGGCATTTCTATTTGGATTTGTTGTTTTTGTATTGTTTTGGATTTGTTGTTTTATTTAGAATAGATACTACGAGTACATCGCAGCAAGAATGGATTCAAAAGAGTTTCGCGAATTTGGTAAAGCAGCCATTGATTTTATTGCCGACTATTTAGATAATATTCGTCAACGGTATTTGAAATGAAATTGTTAAGCTTTACATGACAACTAAAGTGTTTTGTTTTGTTTTTTGTTTTTTTTTTCGATATGTAGTGACGTTCTACCATCGGTTACACCAGGATATTTGTTTGACCTACTGCCACAGGAAATTCCTGAGGCGCCTGAGAAATGGGAGGATATTCTGGCTGACATAAGCAGAACAATATTGCCTGGGCTGACACATTGGCAATCGCCCAATATGCATGCATACTATCCGACGGCAACATCATTTCCGTCAATTGTTGGGGAAATGATTTCCAGTGGTCTAGGAGTAATTGGATTTAGCTGGGTAAGTAGAGCATTTTCTGTACGAGAGTATCTACTATACATATGATAACATAGTCTTTGAGTATTTTATGATTCAACTGGATGTTGGTATTGACTTTTTGGCTTAGAGGTATGTGTATAGTGTAGAGTGGTTTCGATTATTTTAAGTGATCTCTAAAAGAAAATTCTTGTGGCTACTTTCTCTGGAAACTGGTTATTTATGATTTGGCTTTGAAATTAATTTTGGTAAAAAGTCACGTTGTATTTCGATTTGGTTTTCGTCGTTGTTGCTGTCGTGTTTCGTATTATGTCATAGATGTATGCTGCTCTTGAAAATCCATTTCGCATTTCGGTTCAGGTGAATAAATTGTGTCAAACTTTTATTTTCATTGAAGAGATGGGTGCAAATTTAGGTCGGAGCTCAAAGTGTGATTAGATTTCAGATAAAACTCAAGGGGAAGACACATTCAGAGTTTTAGGTATTTCCATTGGGACATGTGTTGCATAGTTTACTGTAGAGTTTCTGCTAGTTTTGATGATTGAAATCTAAAAAAAAATCGATGATAGGAGAGTAAGTTTACATGGACGAAATTGTACATTGCTAGTTTGTTGATTGGGCTGAGTTTGCGCTGCTATTTGTTTTGACAATTCTACACTAGCCTTTATATCTACATTGGAAAGTAGTCCAAGAGAATATCAACGCTGAAGTCGATTAAATTTTCAGAACGGGTATTATCGGACCTTCTTATAGTCCTTGGTCTTCCCGTGTCTTACTTGTCAAGAAGAAAGATGGGAAGTATCGTTTTTGTGTTGACTTTCGCAAACTTAATCAAGTTACAGAGGGTGATGCGTATCCCATTCACTTGAAAATGCGAAGAAAAAGGCTTTACAATGACCAGAATCCTACAGGGAAATATCCACAGGAGTCGAACGGCTGACAATCTATTGTCTACATTACTAAGCGAATTGCAGATTGATGTCGTCCTCATCAGCGAACTGTACGTAGACTGGATAGTGGACACCTTAGGAACCGCTGCAATCTGGATACCAGACACAAGGTCATTCTCCCTGAAAAACCAAGGTACACAAATAAGTTTCGCGTGGGCCAAGATCGATGGACTCACGGTTGTAAGCATATACTACCTTGATCAAAAAATTCCCGGAATGTATTCAGGAAATTGGAAATACAAGTTTATTCATCTAAATCTATATTGTCCCCTTCAAAGTAATCCCCACCGACTGCAACACACTTACGCCAGCGCTTGATCCAAACCTCGAAACATTTTTTATATTCGGTTTTCGGTATGCCCATAAGTGCTTCCTGCGATTTTTCCATTACTTCCTCTCAGCTGCTGAAACGCGTTCCCTGTTGCGGTTTTTTAAATCGATTGAACAGAAGGAAGTCACAGGGAGCCAAATCAGGTGTATTCGGTGGCCGTTGGATGGTATTTGTTGCATTTTTCCTCAAAAAATTACGAATAATGATGGCACTGTGCGACCGCGAGTGCGTTATCGTGGTGCAAAATACACTAGTTTTCTGTCCACAATTCTACTCCCAAATAATACTCTTTGTTTACTGTCTGGCCTTCTGGCAAAGGCAAAAATGCATGATGCACTACACCGTTGTAATCAAGGAAAATCGAAACCGTGAGCATTGCCTTCTTTTTTGACTGAAAACGACGTGGTTTTTTTGGTCTCGGCTCATTTGGTGAACGCCATTCACTTGCCTGATGTCTGGATTGCGTATCGTACTCATAAATCCACGTCTCGTCTCCAGTAATGATCCTTTTGATGAATGTGGGATCGGATTCAGCCTCGCAAATCACACTCTTTTGCGACGTCAACACGGTCTCTTTTTTGCATGAAATTAAGGTCTTTTGGCACAAAATTTGCTGCTACATGACGGAAACCCAAATCATTAACCGAAATGTCTTGGACGGATCCATAGGCAATGTCCAAGTCCTCCGCCATCCTCTGATGGTTAATTTGCGGTTATTGACCAACATTGCCTTTGCTTCATCAATGTTTTCGTTGGTTTTCGACGTTGATGGTCTGCCACTGCGCTCATCATCTTCGATTGACTCACGGCCACTTTTAAACCACTCGTGCCACTGGTAAACCACCATTTTCTTTAGAGAATCGTTGCCAAAACACTTTTCCAACATTTCCAACGTTCGTGCAACATTAAATCCGTTTTTTACGCAAAATTTAATACTCGTACATGTTCGTTGTTGCAAATTGAAATCCATTTCTAAAATTGTAAAAAATCGCCAACACACACAAAGTTAGATGTACTCTTGGCTACGTAACTTTTGCAAATGTCAAGCTATGACGCTATGATTTAGAGCGAATGTCAACAACAGATTTGCCAACTTAACAAAAAAACAGAACAATGGGAGCGCCACACGGTGGTGTCCCCCGGGAACTTTTTGATCAAGGTGGTATTTCAGCCCGAACGACAGGATCGACGATTTCCGCCAAAAACTGGATGACCTGGAGGACTTCTTAAATGAAACGACAGGCGAGATCCTGGTTGCCGGCGACTTTAACGCCAGAGCTCAAGAATAGGGAATGCCAACTACAGACTCTCGAGGAAGGCAAATACTTGAGATGGCTGCTATACAAGGTATAAACATAGCAAATGTAGGTAACACCCTGACTTTCAGCTGGCCAGGGCAAAGAGGCACCATACCGGATGTAACCTGCGCTACGGAATCTAAATCCGCAAGAATAAAAAAACTGGCGAGTAATCGAGGATTATACGGGCAGCGATCATTAATACATTGTTTTTGATTTAGAAGCAAACCAGCGAACTCCTATCTGGAACCGTTCACCAGCACCGAGATGGAACATCAACAGGTTAGACGAAGAGATTTTCAAATCCGTCATTGAAGAAGGAGAAAGTGAGTGCTCCAAGCACAAGGATCCGTGGAAGTAAAAGCTGAAGCCACGGTGCAACTGATACGGCTCGCATGTGATGCTTCAATGCCCAGGAAAAGCTGCAACAACAGACGGAGAAATCCAGTGTACTGGTGGACAGACGAGATAGCTGAGCTCCGCAGGAGATGCCTGCAACTTAGGCGCATAGTCACCAGGGGAAGGAGAAGACACGTTGACAACATGGAGGAAGCTCTAGCGGCGTTCAGAACCAAAAGATCCGAGCTCAAGAGGGCCATAAATTCGAGCAAAAAACGGAAGTGGGAGGATCTCCGCTGAGACATAAACAGCGACCCCTGGGGGCTGGGCTACCAGGTCGTAATGCGGAAACTGGGAGCCCAATCGGCACCGCCTCTTCTCAACGAAGACAAGATGGAGTGCCTCCCGAAAACACACCAGCCCGACGACAGGAAACTCCAGGTTTTAGCGAAGAAGAGTTGGGATTAGCCGTGCAGATAATGAAAAGCAGAAGAGCACCCGGTCCAGATGGAATTCCAGCAAAAGTAATAAAAGTGACTGCCCAAACATGCCCTAAACTGCTGCTCAACATGTACAACAGTTGCCTCGAAGAAGGAGTCTTCCCAAAACAACGATTGGTACTGATCAGCAAAGGAAAGGAGACCCAGACTCCCCATCAGCGTACAGGTCCTAATGTATGCTGGACACTTAGGAAAAACTGATGGAAAAGCTGCTCAAATCACGGCTCACAGATGCAGTACAAGGAGCGGGAGACTTGGCAGGAAGGCAATACAGGAAAGGACGCTTCACGGTAGGAGCTATTGAAGAAGTGATGAAGTCTGTTCAAACCGCCCAACAAGGAAGTTGCCGCTGTAAGAAGATCATTTTGCTGAAAACCCTGGACGTAAGAAATGCATTCAACTCAGCCAAGTGGAGTGATATACTAAATACGCTAAAAAATAGATTGAACATCCCAGCCTATCTATTACATATGATGAAGGACTATCTCAGGGATCGGGAGCTGATGTACGAGACCACAGAAGGCCTACGAAGGAAGGAAGTAACATCTGGAACATCTCCTATGATGATATACTGCGGATGGAGATGCCCGAAGACACTTTTCTCGTTGGGTACGCAGACACGACATCACGGCAGTGATAACGGCAAGAGACACTGAAAGTTGAACCAAGTCATGCGACGAACAACCTTCTAGGTGGATGAGCACGGTCTTAGTTTGGCAACAGAGAAAACTGAGATAGTCCTTTTGACGAAGAAGAAAATCCCGACGCAAATAGACTTCCAAATTGGCTCTGAGGTCATTAAGAGCAAGGATGCGGTGAGGTATTTGGGATTGAGACTTGACACAAAACTAACTTTCTGGCAACAGATAAAGTACTCGTACGAGTACGCAGCGAAAAGAGCGTCTTGAGTCACAACATCACTCAGTAGATTAATGGTGAACATAAGTGGTCCAACGCCAAGCAAGCTCAGGCTATTAATGTCGACAACGCGTGCCATTCTCCTATATGGAAGTTAGATCTGGGCAGACGCGCTTCGACAAGAAAAGTACCGGAAGCAGATGGCGGCAGTGCAAAGACGTGGAGCTCTACGCGTGGCTAGCTCTTACCGAACGTTGTCGGAATCAGCCGTCCTTGAAATCGCAGGAATGACTCCCATCGAAGGCGGAAATCGGATTGGAAGCGGCAATCAATCAAGCAGAGCAGCAAACGATACGGAAGTGACAAGAGCGTTGGATCTCGGAAAGCAGAGGAAGGTGGACAGCGAGGCTGATAAGAAATGTGGCTGAGTGGAAAGACCGGAAACACGGGGAGGTCAACTACTTCATTACCCAGTTTTTCACCGGACACGGAAATTTCAAAGCCTTTTTACATAGGATCGGCAAAACGGATAGCCCAGCCTGCCAGTACGGCGACTCCCCAGCAGACGACGTTCATCACACATTTTTGCCTGCAGAAGATGGGAAGCGCAACGCACAGCACTGGAAAACAGCATTGGTGCCTTCAACCCAGAAAACTTAATGGATAAAATGCTGACGAGTGACCTGAACTGGGGAAGAATTTGCCAGTTTGTGGAAGATATTCTCAGAAGAAAGAAAAGAGAAGAAGAGCAATGTTGGGAAAGCACGCAAGCCCGAAAGGGTGTAAGATCACAGCCCCTTGAAGTAATGCGAAGAGCGGTCCCAAGGGGTTGTGTCAGAAGCCACAGGGTTGGGAGGAGTTTCAGTCCGTATGATCCGAAAGCATGCGGAGAGAGCAGGCCACACAGGGATGGCCAACACTAACAGACCTCCTTATGGTGCATAAGGCATTTCTCCTCCCCCAAAAGGAAAAAAAAAAATCCCATTCCCTATGTCTCCGCGACCCTCGACAAATTGAGAAATCCTGAGTTTTTGTCCTCCCTTGATATAAAGTCCGCATACTGGCAAGTACCTATGGCTGAAAACTCAAAAAAGTACACGGCGTTCACTATTCCGGGAAAAGGACTGTACTAATTTCGCTGTATGCCCTTCGGGCTTCACAATGCTTCTGCTACCTGGCAGCCTTTCATAGATACAGTCCTTGGAGCCAACCTTGAACCGAACGTATTCGTGTATCTTGACGATGTTATCATTGCATCAGAAACTTTCGAGAAACACCTTCAAATCTTAAAAATTATTCTGTCACGCATTAAAGACGCGGGTTTGGTGCTGAGTCGAGAAAAATGTGAGTTTTGCAAACCAGAGCTGAAATATTTGGGATATATAGTCAACGGGAATGGACTTTTAGTGAATCCCGACAAGGTGAGGTGCATGGTTGAGTATCCTTGGCCCACATCAGTATCAGCGGTACGAAGGTTCATCCATATGGTATCATGGTATAGGCGATTTGTTCCAAATTTTTCCGCTTTGATCTCTCCCATAACCGAACTTCTTAAAAAGGAACGCAAGTTTTTATGGAGCGAGCAATGTGAAAACGCATTTCGTATCTTGAAAGAAAAGTTGGTGAATGCACCCATTCTGGCTTGTCCAGATTTTTCCTTACCCTTCACCGTGCATACAGACGCTTCGGGTTACGGGATAGGTGCTGTTCTTACCCAAAATAAGTCGCCGGATGAGGAAACAGTGATTAGTTACTTGAGTAGATCTCTATCCAAGACGGAGCGGAATTATTCGACAACGGAAAGTGAGTGCCTAGCAGTTCTATGGGAAATTGAAAAACTTCGTCCGTACTTGGAAGGGAGTAGCTTTACTGTAGTAACTGATCCCCACTCCTTACTGTGGCTGAATAATTTGAGGGATCCACAGGTGGGCTGTCAAAATGCAGCAGTATGATTTCACGATTTTGCATAGAAACGGTAAGGAGCACTTGGTTCCCGACGCATTGTCCAGGGCAAATGAGGACGTAGCGTCACTGTCGATATCCACCAAGGAGGCTTGGTACCTAAAAATGCGTTGTTTAGTTAGTTTGGAAGGAGAGAAATACCCTGACTGAAGAGAACAGGATGGGATGCTTTTTAAAAAGATGAGCGAGGGTAACGAGTGGAAGAAAGTTTTTCCGAAGTGTAGAGGTTTTGAGGCAATGTCATGACGATGTTTTGAGTGGACAAGGAAGAATACAAAAGACTTTGGATAAGGTTGCTAGAAATTATTTTTGGCCCAAAATGAAAACTGACATAGCCTGCTACATCCTTAGCTGTGTAATCGGCCAAACAGTGAAGCCTGATTTACGGAAGCCCGCAGGGATTATGGGTTCCCGATATAAAGTAAATAAGCCGTGGAATATGATACGCGTGGATTTCATAGGGCCACTTCCGAGGTCGACTAGAGGCTATGCCTATATTTTGACAGTAGTCGACTACTTTTCCAAATTTCCAAATTGTTCTTTCCTGTGAGAACGGTTACTGCCAAATCGGTGAAAACCATTTTGGAGAAGCAGGTGTTTTTGGTATTTGGTGTGCCTAAGTGGATCGTCTGCGACAATGGGGCACAGTTCACAAGTAAAGAAATGTCTGAACTAGCGGATGCCTACGGCGTAACCATTGCCTTCACCGCATTTTACCACCCCCAAGCCAACCCTGCCGAACGGTATAATCAGACCCGGAAAACGAAACTTCGTGCGTATATTTGGGACATTCTCCTCACGAAAGTGGCTCGAGCCATAAGGAATGCAACGCATGAGGTTCTGAAGACGACTCCATATTTTGTTCTGTTTGGGAAGGAAATGCAAATCAAGGGAGAGATGGATCTCCCCCTCCAGCAGAAGGGTTTATCGCTGATAGGTCGGTAGATAGTAGTAGAGGATATAAAGGAATGTTCGGCTTTGAGATCTGCCAGCCGCTACAATTTGCGGCATCGCAATATAAGGTTTTTCCCAAAGGATTTAGTTTTGAGAAAAAATTTCGTCCTCTCTGATGCTGCCAGGTATTTCTCTGCAAAGCTCGCTCCGAAGTTTGTAGGACCCTTTGAGGTAGTAAAACGAGTTTCACATTGGACAAATTAGCTGGCTGGCAGGAATGGAAAGAAGGGAGGGTTATGGCATGCCAAAGATTTGAAACTATTTACAAAACGGGAAGACCTTACTTAATAAGGCCGATTTGTACCGCAAGTAACGAAAACCTTTCAAAGGAAGGGGGGAGAATTATGGGTTATAGTGAGCAGGTTTTCGTTCGCTAGTAATTAAAAATCACCTTCCAGCCTTAGCACTATACCTACCTGCTCATATCTTGGCACCATCGACGGCAGTAACAACTTGGGTCAGCGGGTAGCCAACCCGGCAAAGAATTTTCGGTGCCCAGGTTCAAATTTCCGTGTAGGAACGTGTTTTGTTTCTCTCGTTTCAATTATTCTAGTTTCCACATTGCGCTGCCCGACCTTATGGTGGTCATATCATATTCTTTCGGGAGATATGGTCTGATCTGACGAACCAGTTGAACAGGAAAAAAAAAACGGATCATGGTAGGTGGTACGAGTTTGGAGAAAACAGGCGACTGGTAGGGCGTCGGTGCGATTGATAGTGAGGGTCAGTGGGTAGGAGTCAACCCAGCAGTTCCGTAGTCCGCTGAAAAATAGTCGAATAGTCGGGAGTGTAAAAGTAAAGAAATACAGGAAAAAAAAAACAATAAAACGATGTGCTCTCCCCTCTAGGCTCGTCGGACCATTGTGTCATATCAGCTAATTTGTCCACCATACAGTTAGAGAAAAAATTCCTGGAAGAACCGTATGGCAATACGAGAAAGCGAATTGGAGCTGACATATCAACTTTAGGAATTTTGACTAGTCGTCATGTTTCATGGATAACGACGTGGATGCCGCTGCTGACATGATCACAGAAACTATTCTCTTTGAAATGAGATGCTTTATCCCTCATCGGATGAAGAGTATCAAACCAAAAGAAAAGGCATTGTATGACTCGGGCTGTAAAGAGGCTGTCAGGGTTAGAGAATTGTTTTTTCGGTCCTACAAGACCAGCGCAACAGAGGAAAACCGAAAAAAGTTTAAACGAGCCAGAAAGGACTGCAACGCCTTACTCAAGCGTGTAAAATTCCAGTACGACCAAAAACTGAGGCAAAAAATACTGCAATGTCCTAAAGGCAGTAAAAATTGTTGGCCATTCGTCAAAAACATTAGAAATTCTGCTTCATCCTCCATCCCAACGCTCATTGACAATGACATTCCAGCTGTCAGCTCTTTGGACAAAGCCAACCTGCACACTCTGCGGCCAACTAAACATTCCCAGATTGTGCTTTGTCCCCGCCTACATTTGAGTGCGTCGAATCTTCAATCGGACAAATCCACTTTCGCACTCGTGTAATAGCAAGATTTCTTAAAGATCTTAACAATCACAAATCCGCTGGTCCAGATGGTATATCTTCCTCCTTCTGAAGAGGTGTTCTTCTTCGCTGGCAAAACCACTGCGCATGCTTTTTCATCAATCCTAATTTTTAGGACGTTTTCCAAGCAGATAGAAATCAGCATTTGTCCAGCCCGTCCCTTCTTTCCAAGTTCATGGAAATGCTGATAAACCGTCAGCTCATGAAATATCTCGAAACACGAAAACTTCTTAATGACCGGCAGCATAGTTTTCGTAGCAACAAGTCCACTGGTGATCTGATGGCATATCTCACTGAAAAGTGCAACCAAAGCGTATATCAATCTGTCGAAAGCAAGATAGTTGCACTTGATATTTCTAAGGCATTGGACAGAGTTTATCACCAGGCTCTTTTGTCGAAAATGCGTGCTTTTGGGATCGACGACGCTCTTCTTCAATGAATTAGAAATTACCTTTCGGAATGTTCAATTCAAGTTGTCTTGGATGGCTTTAAGTCTGAAATTTACAAAATAAATGCTGGTGTGCCCCAGGGCTCCGTTCTGTCTCCGACACTATTTTTAATTTTCATTAATGATCTCTTGGATGCTACTTCTAACCCAATATACTCATTTGCTGATGACAATATTCTCTGCTTTTCATATTCCTTCCCGAACTCGTGTCCCTGCTCTTCGGCTGTAGATTGGGAACGGCAGCGTATGTTAAGCTCATTAAACTCCAATATTAACGGCATAACCAATTAATGCTTCCAACGTAATACTGCTGTCGTTTAAATGAAATTTAAATACCCAGCCATTGTCCATGAATTGCACTTGCTTCGTCGAAACCGATAAGCTTTCCATTCTCGGTATGTGTGTCAATGACAACTTACATTGGAATGACCACATATTCGGTGTCGTCAAAAATGCTGCGAAATGTCTAAGTTCCCTCAAGCGATGTAAGAAATACTTGACCATCTCCGATCAGGCCACATTATACAATATAAGGCGTTTATCCGCCCGGAATTGGAGTACAATGCCCACATCTGGTCAAGTTCTCCTAAAATATCTCTGCACCTGCTAGATGGGATTTAAAACCGTGCGATAAAACTCATTGGTGATACTAATATCAGTCAATCAATTGACACCAGTGCTCCATTGAAATCACCAGTAGCATTCCGCTCATTCAAACTTTCAACCGTAATACCCGTCTCGCTATGAATGCTCATCAGTATACCTTCAAGCCCATTTTCGGACGTGCTCTAAAATATCGTGATTCTTTCCTAAGCCGTACAACTCGCTTGTGGAATGCCCTGCCGATCTCTGTGTTTCCTGGTCGTTATAATTTACAAACATTTAAAAACAATGTACATCGGTACCTGTCTTTCCTTCTTCCCTAAATTTTCTTTCGCCCGCGCTGTTTACGAACATTTTAAGTACAAAAACCCCTTGAGCGCGCGTTGATTATATATAAAAAAAAAAAATTGTAGCTTGATGAATACTTAATTTGCGCGCTCCCTCAGCCAAAAAATTTTTAACGAGAAGATGTGGTTATTGCAGATTGTGTGAATATTGTTTATAGATCTCCCCATCCGCATCATGTTACTAGCGTTGCCGTTGACAACCGCAAAAACGTCAACATTATGTCGTTGCTTTGCTATTTCAACTGATTTCTCACAAACCATGCGCAATTCTGCCCAAGTTTCTTTAATTTCCGAAAAGCAAAAACTTTCTAGGAAAATACTGTGACCGGGAGCATCAGCTACGGGAAGCATCTGGATAACATTATTTGTATTGGCAGATGAATTTTTTCAGCCGTCAATTAGCAGCACCGAATGCCCACCTGATCCAATGGCTTTTGCATCCTCGGCAATAAGTTTTTGATGCAGCTTAACAAGTAATGTTGCTGATAGAGTTGAGCGGCAGGAAGGGGTGTAGGATGGCCGCAATTTCTTCAAGCACCTTTTAAAATGGCCGGATTCTACAACAGTAAAGGGAATATTGCATTTCTTCCTTCTCCGAAGGAGTAATCTTGTCAATATATCTGCTTGTCAAATCCCTTTCCTTCTTTTAAATTTTTCTTGGCGGCGATTTAAAGATGGATGTTGCAAGGGAGCTGGTCGATAAGGCTCTATCTGCTGCTGCAGCTGACATTGAATGAGAGCATCAGAAGAATTAATTGAACTGAATAGATGTAGTGTTGTTGATAGTCTGATACGCACGGCGTAGAGTTAACACACCACCTGAAATGAACTGCATCGACGGAAATCGCCAGACAGCACTATCAACAACAGTATAAAGTTTCAACACACACTGCATAGTCAGCAAACGTTTGTGAGAACGAATTTTTATTATTATATTACAAATTATTCGTTTATTCTAAAGTAATAAGACACTTTTGTTTTTCATGCCTTATAAATAGAACTACATTAAAAGATTGTATTTTAGAATTAAAATTGTAATGAATAAAGCAACATCGGTTGCCTGAAAAAATCTTTTTTTTAGTTCTCCGTAATAAAATACGTTAACTGGCGCCCGAGCAGGGACCTGAAACTATAACCCATAAGAACATAGGGACAGGTAGTTCGTGCAATAAAATCCTAAACCACAAGAACTAGGATTCGGTTGCGCAGACCCCAAAATAAAATTTGTTTAAGTTCATCTCGGTTTTGGTTTTTTCCGTGTGAATTAATATTAGCGAATTGTGACTGTAAATTGTACAATAAACGGTACAAATATTATAGTGACGTGAATAGTATTCGCGAATTGTGACTGTAAACTGTACAATAAACAGTACAAATATTATAGTGACGTGAATAGTGCTCGCAAATTGTGACTGTGAACTGTACAACAAGTAAAGAAACTAAGTACAGTGACGTGATAACATCCGTACCGCAGTAGGCCGCTTGCGAAGACAAAGCTGGTGGCTAAAAAGGAATTTTACGGACTATCCGAACGAATACAACAATGAAAACAGGAGCTACCCATTATACCATAGTTTTACTGCTGTGAGTACCAATTTTCTTTTACTAAAGTTCAAATATATATAAATAAAAAAAAAAAAAAACCTTAAAATTCCTTTTACAATAAAAAAAAAGGAAATAGCTTTATAAATCACAAATCATATACATTACCATTGTTTAAATTTTTAACAAAATGGAGGAAATTAGTGTTCAATTGACTCATTTAACTGGGGCTGTAAATGCCCAACTTGAATTGCTCAAGCAGCTAGATCAGCGAGTTCAAGCACTTGAAAATAAACTTGTAACAATTGGCATTAGATCCGGACAAGGACTCAAAGCGCCAGCAACAGAGCAAGACCTGAAAGACATCTGTAAACTTCCAGACTGCGTCAAGGAGTTGCAGACCTTTGACGGTAACCCAGTGGAATACTTATCCTGGGTCCACAGTGTTGAAAATATACTTAGGGACTACGATATCGTTAAAAATAAGCCAATATATAGGGCCATACTGCAAAGCATCCGACAAAAGGTTAGAGGTGCTGCAAACTCTGCCCTTATTTCCTATAATATCTTTGAAGAAGATTGGAGTGTCATAAAGAGATGTCTCTCTTTACACTACGCTGATAAGAGAGACATACGCACACTGGAATATCAGCTAAGCAACCTCAGACAAGCAGGAATGTCAATTGATGAATTTTATGCCAATGTGAACCATCAATTCACATTGGTCATCAACAAACTTAAGACCGAAGATTATTCCAGTGAAACAACAAATGTTCTTGTAGAGACATACCGTAACAGGGCTTTAGACGTCTTTATTCGAGGCCTTAATGGAGAATTAAGTAAAATCCTCATGATCCAAAGACCTCAGACACTTCCAGAAGCTTACGCAGTGTGTCTCGAAATTCAAAATATGAACTACCGCAACTTATCAGTGCAGAAAAAAGGAAATATTAACGCAATTACCACACCTATAAATCAAATATATACACCTAAACGTGACCCGCCACCAAGGCCACCAAGGCCACCAACATTAACTGTACAACAAAGAAATTCAGGTTATAATATACAACATCAACAACGAGGAGAAACGCATCCACCAAAGCCAAATTATAACCCACCTCCTCGACCAAACTACCCTAAGCCAAACTCGCCAATGGAAATAGATCGATCCATTCAGACGAAACAAGTAAATTATATGAACAATCCCCAGCAGTTCAATACAGGAAAACGGGAAAATGAATCTCTAAATGCCCCACATAAGCAACAAAGAATTTATAATTTGGAGACCCAGGCTGATGACGAATATACCGAATCAAATGAAGAATATCAAAAAAGGGTCAATGAAGAACTCGAAGTTAATGAGAATCCTAGAGAGGAAATCCTAGAAGCAAATTTTATGACGGTTGCCTCTCTAGCATCCCTTATATAGAATATAAAACCAAGGATGGGAAAATTTTGAAGTTTCTCGTCGACACAGGCACAAACAAAAATTTTATTACAGACGAATTAGGAGTCAACTCTATGCCAACAGAAAAGCCTTTCAGAATTCAATCAGCTACCGGCGAATCAGAGATTAAGCGTAAAATCTGTGGAAGATTCTTTGCATGTGTGGGAATTGACGCAGTAATCAATTTTTTCATCCTTCCGGGTCTGAATTCATTCGACGGTATCATTGGCGATGATACCCTTCGGGAGTTAAGAGCTGTAATAGACCGCAGATATAATATCTTAACGATCGACTCAGGAATCAAAATTCAACTTAAATCAAAGGAATCTGCCCAAGTAAATAGTTTAGAAATTAGAGATGATCATTTAGAAGATAGCAGAAGACAAAAAATTCGAAGTTTAGTGGAAAATCATAGTAAAGTATTTGGCCCTATCAAAGATACAGAATTAGTGGACACTCATATCAAAGCAGAAATCAAAACGATAACGGACGAGCCAATTTACTCTAAAACATACCCTTATCCAGTTAACATGCGGGAAGAGGTAAACAGCCAAATTAAAAAGCTACTTGACGACGGGATAATTCAACCATCAAAAAGCCCATACAATTCACCTGTATGGGTGGTCCCAAAAAAACTAGACGCATCAGGCGAAAAGAAGTACCGTTTGGTTATTGACTTCAAGAGGCTTAATGAAGTTACCGTGCCAGATACCTACCCGATTCCGGACATATCAAATACATTGGCAAGTTTAGGGAAAGCAAATTTTTTTACCACCTTGGATCTAACATCTGGATTCCACCAGATAAGAATGAAAAAGTCTGATATACCAAAAACAGCTTTCTCTACTCTTAACGGGAAGTTCGAATTCTTAAGATTGCCCTTTGGATTAAGGAATGGACCTTCGATATTCCAAAGAATGATAGATGACGTCCTTAATGAATACATCGGCAAAATTTGCTATGTATACATTGACGATATCATCATATTCGGAAAGACGGAAGAGGAACATCTTAAAAACCTTGAATTGGTATTTGATAGACTAGAACAGGCTAACTTAAGGGTTAATTTGGATAAGACCGAGTTTTTTAAAGAAAAAACAGAGTTCCTAGGCTACTTGATTACAAGAGAAGGCATCAGGCCTGACCCAAAAAAAGTTGAAGCTATTCAAAAAATAAAAGCTCCCGAAAAAAGCTTAGAGCATTCCTGGGCCTAACTTCATACTACAGGCGCTTTATAAATCTTACAAGGGGAGGAGGTGCACAAACAAAAGCAAGTCAGTCCAAAAATTTTAAAATCAACCTCAATAAGGAAGAGCTTGGAGCGTTTACGAATCTGAAAGAACTACTCACATCATCCGAAGTTCTTACCTTTCCCGATTTCGATCAACCATTTGTACTTACGACTGATGCATCAAACCACGCAATAGGGGCAATCCTAAGCCAAGGCGAATTGGGGAAAGATAAGCCTATAACTTATATTTCGCGCTCATTAAATAGGACTGAAGAGAATTATGCCACCAATGAGAAGGAGATGTTGGCAATTGTATGGGCATTGGACAACTTGCGGAATTATCTTTACGGTGCAAAGAAAATCAAAATTTTGACAGATCACCAACCGTTGACATTTGCTCTCAGTGCAAAAAATACAAATGCGAAATTGAAAAGATGGAAATCGCGAATAGAAGAATACAATTATGAGTTAATTTACCGACCTGGTAAAACAAACTTTGTCGCAGATGCGTTATCCAGATTAAAAACGGAATGTAATATCCTCACAGAAAGTACAGATACTGCCGAAACCATGCATAGTGCAGATGAAGACAGTACCGAATTAATACCCCACTGTGAAGCACCGATAAACGTATTTAGGACGCAAATCATTTTTGGAAAAGGTCAAGTGAACGCCCATGAACAACCACACTCATCCTACAATAGATACTACATAGGTACTAGCACGCATAATTGGAATCAGCAAGAAATTACTAACATTTTAAAAGACAGATTAAATTTTAATACTATCAATGGAATCAAATTCCCAGAGGAACACCTCAACTTGTTGCAGGAAATTTACAAAAATCATTTCTCCAAGTTTAGAATAAGAATAACTCAGCGGGTCGCCGAAGATATCTCAAACGAAGAAAACCAGTGGCGCATTATACAAGATACGCATAATCGATCTCACCGCAGCGCTGTAGAAAACAAGGATCAAATACTCGAAAGATACTATTTCCCACAGATGACTAAGAAAATTAAAAAGTTTATTAAAGAATGTGATGTCTGCAACACCAGCTAATATGACAGACACCCTTGTAAGCCGGAACTTCAACCTACACCTACACCTACCTACCCGTCGGAAATTCTGCATATCGATATAATGGAAATAAAAGACGACAAATTTATAACGTGCATTGACAAGTTTACCAAATTTGCAAAGTTTTTCCATATAAAGGATAGATCAGTTCTACACATCAGAGGAAAAATAACCAAAATACTTCATTATTTCACAGCACCCAAAATGATTGTAATGGATAATGAAGGAAGCTTTAGCAGTCCTCTTATAAGTAGCTACATTAAGTCTTTGGGAATTAAAATCTACAGAACGCCTTCAGGTAAGAGTGAGGTGAACGGAACTATTGAACGAGTCCATTCGACCATCTTGGAATTGGTGAGATGTCTTCAAAGAGAATATACTGATTTAACCCTTAAGGAAATAGTGGAAATTTCCGTTGATAGATATAACAACAGTTACCACTCGGTGACGAAAAAGAAGCCAGTGGACATATTTTTTGGCAGAAGCCAAAGAATTAATTATCAGAATTTAATCAACTTTAGGAATAAGGTAAATTGTGATTTAATAGATCAGATCAAACGTCATCAAAACAGGAAGATTCTCCAAGAAAATGTTAAAAGAAATAAACCTAAAACTTACAATATCGGCGATATAATTTATGTTTCAGACAAAAGAAGACATGGCAAACAGAAACCAATTTTCAAAAAAGAAATAGTTTCTAAAGATAGTAGGGTTACTGTCACAACAGCTTCAGGACGTCGAATTCATAAGTCAAACATCAAGAATATTTCTGAACAATAATTTCCCTTTTCAGATTTCTGGCCTGTAAAGGAAGAGCAATAGTAAACATCTTTGAATATACTACACCCATTGTCACCGTAAAACAAGGGCATGGAGCAATATTGAACGGACACTTCAAAATCATCCACGTAATTAGCATTAAACAGTATGAAGAACTAATCAACAGGATTACAGTTACCATTCGAGATGAAATCAGTAATACAAGTATTCTAAAGCCTCAACTAAATTATCGATTAAAACAGGTTCAGTCACTTATCGGCAGCCTCAGGATCAGAAAATCCAGAAAATTCAGATCTATAAACTGGATAGGTTCAGCCTGGAAATGGGTGGCTGGAAATCCAGATGCTTCCGATTGGGATGCCATTCTTAAGAATGAAAATAAAATCATTGAAAACAATAATCAACAATACAAAATTAATAGAAATCTAACAGACACTATCAATAAATTAATAGCTGATTATAACAAAATCGTTAAGAACCTAAATCACGAAGAAACAGAAAAATATGAGCAAATAATATACAATAAACTCAACATTATAAAGGAAGAAATAAATGAAATAGTAATAGCAGCACAACTTGCCAAATGTGGTACAATCAACACCAGATTACTGGACAATGTGGAGATTAATCAAATCATCTCAAATATAGAAACACTTCCATACAACAACGAAATTGAGGCTATAGAGTATGCAGAACCTTCAATATTAGCAACAGAGTCAACAATACTTTACATAGTTTCATTGCCCAAGACAAGTAAGGTGGAGTATAACCACATCCAAATACGATCAACAATCAAGGGAGGCAGCCAGATACATTTAGGATTCAGGGAACTCTTAGTAAATCAACAGGAACAGTTTGGTATAACTGGAGAATGCAGATCTTTTCAGAGCACCATCATCTGTAAGAAAGATCAACTTCAGGAACTTCCCAACACCCATTGTGTTACCCTGCTATTAAGGGGTGCAAATGCAATTTGTGATCGTCAATTCAACAACAAAACCATAATAGAGAACATCGGAGAAGACACAAATTTCCTATCGAACTTTGATGGCAATATTACGCACCATGGAGTCAGGAGACATCTTAACGGAAGTTTCCTTATCCAACTTTCCAATGACACGGTTTCTATCAATACGCTGGAGTACTCGAATAAAGAGATTAGGAAGTACGAAATCCTACCACCAATCCTACAGATGAACTTAACTGAAAGAAATATGAAATTAGATTTAGATTATCTACACAAGTTGCACTTAAATAATGTTTTAGAGATTCAAAAATTTTACATTAATCGAAAAGTTTCTATCATTACAGATTTAGGCATAATTTTGTTAATATTTGTGGTTTTAATTTGTACAATATTCTTTGTCAAAAGTAGAAGTAAATTAAGGGCAACGACAATGCCAATACCGAAAACTCCAGCAAACTTCCCAAAATTCCAAGGGTCATTATATGATTTAAGTCCGATAAACGTAAATTTTGGATGACTCTGCGGGACGCAGACTTTTCGAGGGGGGAACAGTTAACACACCACCTGAAATGAACTGCATCGACGGAAATCGCCAGACAGCACTATCAACAACAGTATAAAGTTTCAACACACACTGCATAGTCAGCAAACGTTTGTGGGAACGAATTTTTATTATTATATTACAAATTATTCGTTTATTCTAAAGTAATAAGACACTTTTGTTTTTCATGCCTTATAAATAGAACTACATTAAAAGATTGTATTTTAGAATTAAAATTGTAATGAATAAAGCAACATCGGTTGCCTGAAAAAATCTTTTTTTTAGTTCTCCGTAATAAAATACGAGTACGTTAACTGTAGCAAGTTTTTACTACACAATCGTAAAAGGGTTAAATTATTGAAAAAAAAAAAAAACACTTAACCGAATCTTACACCATTAACTACTGCAAGGACAGTACATCCAGAACCAGAACTTGTTGCATGGCTCAAGTCAAGCTCAGAGATTTCTGTTGTGTCAACCTCGAACTCAATGTATTGCGTTAGATCCAATCTAGGAACAGATGCGGATACCTCAACGCTATTAGTGGTCAAAACCATATCCACATGACTACATCTAAATCTGGGTCTGAATCAGATGTTAGGTCATGGGAAGATTGAGTTGAACCACAAGTGGATGTCGACTCAGAGGCCGAATGCGCAGATTGGTCTTTTGATAGTGTTTTCTGTTTACATATGTTCCTGTTAAGAGTGCACATTAAAGTTGTTACAATAAGCAAACAGCAGGAATACAATTCAAATAGTTCAACACAAGACAATATGGCGTACTGCGTCCCTGGCTGCTTTGCTGTGCCGATTCTGACTGGACTACAGAATGTGCCAAGAGGAAATTGAAAAAGCTGAATCAAACATGAGCGCACGCCGAATACGAACCAAAAAAATTAAGTTTTTCCAGTAAAAATATGGTACTCGTACTTCACGATTTGGTTAGGTAACCTGTTTCCTGAATCCTGGTATCTGTTTGTTGCTCTTGTTGAGAAAGATGAGAAAGAGAATAGTCACTTACTTATACTTGTAAAATTGTATACACTTTTAGATACTTTTTTACAGTAAAATGTATAAAAACCAAAAAGTGTGAAATTTAGCAACCCTGCTTCTACGTTGCAGTGTGTAGATGTTGCAATTCAGAGACAAATTTAATGCTTAATTAACCTGATTCCTGGGGGATTGATGTCTCCTCTTCGATTTCTGTACCTAAAGAGTACCTTGTTTATCATTTTGCTAATGTCCTCAATTCCTTAATAGTTCTAGGGTAGCGGTATTTGCTGGGACCCCCTTTCCATTCCATAGCATTCCAAAGAATGAAGAAGTCGCCTTCTTGTAGCGTATGTTAATGAGCATGATAGCAATGTAATTTTGGTGTCCTTGAGCTGTTCCCTTATGTATTTCGTCGTAGCTTACCTTACTTTACTTTCAATGACACTATAGTCCGGAGTGAACCTGGGCCTCAACCAATAAGCCTCTCATCCCAGGCTAACTGCTTTCAGTTGATACGCAGGGAGTTGGCTGAAGTCAAAGTCCATGTTTCTACATCACAGAGCAGCATTGGGCCGAAATAGCGATTGCTGTGAAATATTATCAGCACTGGCGTCGTAGCCCAAAATAATTGTGAAGTCAAACAGAGTTCCTAACTACCTCGAAGTTATAAAAGGTGTTTTTTTTAGAGGTTTCGTTTTTAAACTAGCAACACTGTTTGTACGGATTGTCAATTTGGCAGTTGAAAGTTGATTTGTAGTTAATACGTGTTGCCATTTTACCATAAATAAACTCAAAGCCAGAACAATGTGAGCAAATTGTGCAAATTTATTTTAAAAACCGTGGTTGGGATCGCCAAACTTATCGTGCGCTACGTCCATTTGAGGGTCGATATAATTGTCCATCTGAGCAAGTTATTCGCGACACGATGAATCATTTTCACACCACGTACACAATAGTGGATAACACGCATCCCCAAACATAACAAACAGTGCGGACAGAAGAAGTTATTGCCGTTGTGGGACGCAGTGTGGAGGAAAATCCCAATGAGTCGATTCGCCATTGTGAACAGCAATTGGAGCTATGCCCATCCAATTTGTTGAAGATTTTACGGAAAGGTTTTGGCTTCAAAGCTCATAAAATCCAGCTTGTGCAAGAGGTGAAACCGCGTGACCACTATAGGTGTCGCACGTATACGGTTAATGGACCGAAAACATGGTTCAGCTTGATCCTCATTTTCAACGCAAAATGTTATTCTCCGATGAGGACCATTTTTAGTTAAATGGATAGTAAACAAGCAAAAGTGCCAAATTTGGAGCGGAGAAAACCCTTTGTCGAGATGCCCTCATAACCATTAAAACTCCCTGTTTGATGTGCTGTATGGGCTGGTGGAATCATCGGCCCATATTTCTTTAAGGACGATGCCAGCCAGAATGTCGCCGTCAATGGAGAGCGCTATAGAAACATGATTTCTGACTTCTTTGTTCCTCAGTTGAATGGCATTGACGTGACAGAGCTTTGGTTCCAATAAGATGGCGCAACATACCACAAAGCGCGCGACACCAACAATTTATTGCGGGAAACATTTGCTGAGCACATAATTTCGCATAATGGACTTGTGAACTGAACTCCACGATCCTGTGATCTCACACCTTTAGAGTACTTTCCTTGGGGGTATATGAAGTCACTAGTCCATGCTGACAAACCAGACGTTGAACAATTTGAAAGTCAACATTCGCAGTGGTATTGCTGACATACGGCCCCAGTTGCTCGATAAAGTTGTAGAAAATTGGATTTTACGATTGCGCTTCATTCGATCTAGACGTGGCACGTATATGCCAAATATCTTAAATATTGAGTATAAAATTAAATAATGGAATAAAATTATATATTAAATAAAATTAATATGCTAGTCATTAGCATTAGCTTCAAGTCTTTATTTTATATTGAATTTGTATACCTTTAAAAAAACAGCCTTTATTTTTTTGAAGTGACGCTATGTTCAAGAGGGATGGTTGGGGTAGAGCTTGCTTTTAACATAGCAAAAAGTCTCACCGTGTTAAGTCGCACGATTTTAGCGAAACCACGAGGCCAGGAAACTTCGTGAGCAATAACTCGATTGTTTCGCATCTTGGATGGCACGTGGCACCATCCTGTTGAAAATAGAGGTTGTCCGAATTCATATCCTCAAGCTCCGTACATAAGAAATAGTTTTTCACGCCTCCGTAACCTGCCCCATTGACTGCAATGGCTTTTCTGTCCTCATTTTCGAAGGAGTACGACCTTATGACACCTCCGGTCCATAAACCGCACCACACAATCACCCGTTCTGGGTGCATTGGCATCTCCTGAATTATTAGTGGATTTTCGGTGCTCCAGATCAATGGAAATAGGCCCCATCAGAAAACACGGATTTCTCGCAAAAATCTGTGTCAGCATGCATATTTTCCAGGACCCAATCCGAGAATGTACGGTGCTGCTGGTGGGCGGCAGGCTTCAGTTCTTGCGTTAATTGGACCCTGAACGCAAGGTAAGCCAAATCTTCTGTGCAGAGTGGCTGTGGAGAGGGCAAGCTCCTGAATACGGTGCCGAGGTGACGGAGGTGTTTGGGTCTCTGTGGCGATATTCCCCATTCAATGTTCGGGGCAAATACGTTTCGGCGTCTGCACATTTTATACTGACACGTATCTTGGTATGCTTGGAATGTTGCGCACACACGTCTCGGAAAGCTGGCGGTATAGGAACTCTTAACATATTAAGGGAGATTCGATCTAAAAGAAAACTTCAGATCCCTGGCGATTGTAGTCGTAACTTCCTGACAGTATTAGTTTGTCTTTGCGATATTCGGGATATCCGTAACCGTACCTTGGATACAACAAGGCAATGGCCCAAGTCAATGTAGGCTCCTAGGAACGTTTGGACATCCATAATGCTGGAGAAGTGCATTGCGTTAACCACAATGTGATCAATCTGGCTGACGGTTCCCATAAGAATACAGAGGTGCGGAAACCGCGTTCTAGCTACACCAATGTTTCACCCCGAGGAAATGTGATTAGTCTGAATCCGTTATCGTGCAGGCTATACTTTTCTACATTAAAACTAAAGATACCCTCTCTTCCCAGTTTTGCATTCAAATCGCCGAGGACAAATTTAATGTCATAGCTATGGCACTGACCACAGGTCTTGTCCAAAAGCTTATAGAAGCTATTTTTGGTGTCGTCATCTATTTCGTCTGCGGGGGCCTGCGCGTATATAAAGATTTGTTGGCAAATTAGTTTTAATACGGATTGTTGCGAGGCGCTTGTTCTCAAGAAACTCAAGATTTCTTGCATAAGTCTGCCTCTAACAAAAAATCTACATCCAGATATACGCTGCTTTTGCCGTCGGCTGTAATCGCCATAGTGAATGTCGCAGTCTTTCATCCTGATTTTGTCCGGCCCATCATTCCCTCGCATTTCTTGGATGGCGGTTACATCTGCTTTGCAGTCCAGGGCTTCCGGGAGTTGTTCGGCTGCACTTGGCTTAGTAACAGACCTAACATTCCACGTACAGATGCGAAGTTCATTGTCCTGATTTCGTTTGCAGCGGTTGTAAACAGCAGATTAGTTCGTATCGGAGGCTTGTTGTTGCTTCGAAACTGTGGCTTTGTTTTTTACCTGGCCGAGCGCAACCCCTAACTTGGAAGGCTAGTTTTATTATAGATACCTCTATGACGAGTGGCCGATTAGACTGCAGCCAGGAACCTGTTCGGGGATGTGAACCCTGTCATTGATGCATTAAGGCCTCATCCATGACCATCTCATTTTTAAGATCCTGACATAGTCTCGGAAATCCTTACCGGCATGAGCTCCAAATATGTCGGAATAGCCCAGGTAAAGTTTTATTTGTTTAATTTGATGATTTTACTTTATCGCTGATATTTTCTGGGGAATTCTTCCGCTGCCCGTTTATAGTGCTGCTATTTTTATCTGCTGCTCAGCACTCGCGCTTATAAGTTTGGTAAGTCGAGTCTGGATGGACGTCGGCGAGAAAGTGCTGGTTTCCACTTGGAAGTTTTACTTCAATCGATGTGTAGAAACGGTTACGACACTGGGTATCGCCAAGTTGACACTTCTCATTACCTACCCTATTTCTCCAGCACCCAACCAGGCAAGGCTCAAGAATCTGCTTACATATGTATTGAGATTTGTGATCACATTAAAAGAGCAACGTCCTTTGAATCTTTTCGTAGAGATCCACTACTTATCGTATCTCAGTGGGTGTATCTGGTTTGTCACTTTTGCATGAAACGAATATCCTTTCCATTTTCATTTCACAATATAATCTTATGATTCCTAAGTCTTGAAATGCAGACAATTGAGGTGACACGACTGATGGGGTACAGCTCATTCAATTTACAACAACTGTCTCCGTAGCATCACTGTGAACGTGGTCTTAGAGCGTCTTGAATACAACAAGGTATCCACCATACCTAAGATCGCCTAGACTATGTATCCCTTGCAGAAGATTAAAGTGCTGACAGACATGGACCCTAACCACCACGTGCTTTTCTTTTTATATCTTCCTTAAAATTCTTCTTCAACAAGTGGCATTCAGATATTACAGCACTATCCACAAAAGCCAAGACTAACACCTTGCATCAAACTCGCATTTACCGTGCCCTGTCCACTAATTAGAATTGCAAATGCAACATCTCATAACACAAAAATTAATAAAATCTGAATGTTAAGCAACATTTTCTGAATAAATTTTTTCTGTTTCTCTTTTAAGATATGCAGCCCGGCATGTACGGAACTAGAAGTCGTCGTTATGGATTGGCTAGCAAAGTTTCTAAACCTTCCCAAGGAATTCCTGCACGCATCTGAGGGTCCTGGTGGTGGTGTGATTCAAGGTTCTGCTAGCGAAGCAGTATTGGTTGCTGTCTTAGCGGCACGAGAAACTACCGTGAGACGTGTCAAAGAAAAACATCCTGAGTTAGCTGAAAGCGAGATACGTGCTCGTCTTATTGGTTATTCTAGTGACCAGAGTAACAGTTGTGTTGAGAAGGCTGGCGTTCTGGCTGCAGTTCAAATTCGTTTATTACCAGCCGGCGATGACTTGATTTTTCATGGAGACGTCTTAAAGAAGGCCGTTGAAGAGGATGTAGCAAAGGGTCTCTTCCCTATGGTATGTGTAGCCACATTAGGTTCCACAGGCACCTGTGCCTTCGATGATATTCCAGCCCTGGCGCCAATTTGCAAGGAGCACAATATTTGGTTGCATGTTGATGCTGCTTATGCTGGAGGAGCATTTGCTCTTCCTGAATATGCTGAACTACGACGAGGTTTGGAATTTGTGGATTCCTTGAATTTCAATCTACACAAGACTCTTCTTGTGAGCTTCGATTGCGCAGCCATGTGGTTGCGAGATGCAAATCATGTTATGGACAGTTTCAACGTAGATCGGATCTATTTAAAGCACAAGTATGAAGGACGATCACAGATACCGGACTACAGACACTGGCAAATTCCACTTGGGCGGCGTTTTAGAGCTCTTAAGGTATGGATCACTTTACGATCATATGGAGCAGATGGTGTTAGAGCGCATCTTCGTAAACACATGGAGTTGGCTAAGAAATTCGAACAGCTCATATTGAGTGATGATCGTTTTGAAATTGTTACAAAGCGCAGCCTTGGCCTAGTTTGCTTCCGTATGAAAGGCGATAATGTATTGACAACGAGTCTGTTGGACAGATTGACAGATCGAAAAAAGGTTTACCTGATCCAGGCAAAGCATAATGGCAAGCACTTTTTGCGCTTTGTTATTGCTGGATTGAATCCAGAAGAAAAGGATTTGGATTTTTCGTGGAATGAGATTAAAGAACAGGCTGCAATAGTTCTTGAGACTACTCGTAAACAAAAAGAATGCTCAAGTAATGATGCCGCTGTTGAAAGCATACTGAAACCTGACATAAACCAGATCACAGAGAGCCTTTCCACAAAATTAATCTTATCCACGGATTGTGAGAAATCAAAGTAGTTGCAAGGACTACACTTTATTCATAGAAATCATGATTTTTTATTTCCATTCAATATTCAATATTCCACTGTATAGGAACACTACACATTGTTTTAAACATACATAAATGTTGCAATATTAATTTTAAGTTAGCTACTCGTAAGAGGTATGAAGCATTAAAAACAAAACCATTTTCAAGACAGAGTTAAGGGCTGTTTCTTTTTAAACTTTCGGTAAATAAAAATAATTGTGTGTATCCTAGTATCGGTAGAGACTCACTGGGGATAAAACTATCAGATATCTACTACATGAGAGATTAGCGTATGGACGAAAAGTAGTTCATAACGCTGTAGATAGGGTCCTGTAAATTTGGCACTTCCAAGTGTTTCCACTTCCAAGTTATTCTGTGGAAAGCTATATGAGGAAAGAGAATCGTTTCAAGTTGCTACATCAGCTAAGTTCGTTGTCCGTTAATTCAAATAAGTTCTGTACTTATGCAGTACGTTAAAGGAATGAGTACTACTATGCCATTTCGTTCGCTGCTGCAATCTAGATAAATATTCGGTCTGTCATTTCTTCCAGAAATGCTGCGTCATTTTCTGAATAAGGTTCCATCTTTTTAATCTATGTGTTGTATTTGAAGTTTGTTTGGTTCTGGTGGAGTAACGAAAGCTTGGCCAACCAGAAACTGTGCAGGTGTTAATATTTCTATATCTGGGTCATCTGTTACTGGACAAAGTGGTCGTGAATTTAAGCATGTCTCTACTTGCGTCCGCAGAGTGCTCATTTCTTGAAATGTAAGTGTAATTTCTCTTATTATTTGTTTTAAGTGATATTTAATCGGCTTAACACCAGCTTCCCACAGTCCTGCCGCTGGAATGAAATGCCAACAAACTCCCTCAAAGGGCTGCAGTTGAAATTTCGTTTACTGCTTTTCGTAAGTCAGTGTCTAAAATTCTTTTCGCACCCACTAATGTGGTTCCGTTGTCACTGTACAAGTCGGATGGAAGCCCTCTCCTTGAAGAAAATCTTCTAACTCTATTCTTGTTAGTTCAAGTGTTAAAAATTCCTTACTCTAGGTACCGTAGCAAATCTGATACAATACAATAGCCAACTACTTTTGTTAAGTGTCGTATCGACGAATATTTATCCAATAGCTCCCATCGGGATTTCAGTATTTTTGTTGTCATAGCTTTAGTTGCCAAGTCTTTTACCTATTTCATTTTAACCATCTTCTCAGCTTCCGTTTTGTATGGGTATTGGTCGTCGTAAAGCCAGGAAGGCCCTTCCCACCATAACTTATACTCTGTGAGCATTTTCGGTTCTACCCCCCTTGACGCCAACTCGGCGGGATTGTCTTCTGATTTCACGTAATGCCAATCTCCTGGTTTCGTAATTTCATGTATTTGCTTAACTCGGTTAGCAACAAAACGGCTAACGGAAAACTAACTTAACAGAGAGCATAGAGGTTAACGAAGTTGAAATCCCAATTCAATTGGCTGCCTGGCGAGAAGAATTATGAGTCAGAGATCCAAATTATCTGGAAATAATGTCGCCCTTACGAGACGTTATCAGGTATGGAGATGACTCCATCTGATTTTGGATCCAGGACGGATTTTGAAGAAACACACATACTACCATCCATTTAGGCGTTAACACAAGAGTTGCCAGAACATTGTATTTCGATGGCTAGCGCGGCTTATAAGAGTGCTGACATTTGATAGCTTGACCTAGGTTACGGGAAAACGTAAAAGAGGCAGATGCAGAAGGATTTTAGGTGCGGTTGAGGGTATAGATGCCATTTTTTCCGACGCTTTAAATCGGGAATGCTGACAGTTACATATACGAGTAACATTCAGTCACCAAAACTGGAAGCTAGCTCAAGCAGAGAATATAATCCTCTGCCTACCCCTCTCGTTTAAGAAAAAACTGAGTTGAATGTGTTGAAGATAATATAGCTGGAACTCATGCGTGTAGGTTAGTCGTTCATTTATACCAACGCTTAGGCCAATTCTGCCATTTTAGGTTTTCTACGGAATGTGTAGCAGGCTCAAAATTGTCAATTTGTCTTCTGTCCGTCCACTAAGTGAAAAATTATCCGAAAAGATCTCGGCCTCCACTCGTATAAGATCCAGCTGGTGAAGGAACATAAGCCACAAGATCGTGACTTGCGACGGGAGTTCATTAATTCGACTCTTCAGCAGACTGAGGTGTTTATTTCTATCGAACATTAGTGACGAGTCTTGCAGGACTGAATTGCACGACAAAATTGTACTATTTGCGTTGCTTGCCACGCTGGTGTCATTATCGGTTCCCATATTTCAAAAATGATGCTGAAGCTAGAGGCACAGCTAGGACAGTGATTATTTTCTTTAAATGGATGACATTTTTCCAGGCGATGTATGGTTTAAGGAGGATGGCGCCACTTGTCATTGACTTAATAAAGACTCGATTCAACGACAGAATTATGTCGCGAAATGGACCAATAAATTGGCCACCGAAGTGGAGTTAAAGTTCTATATAATGCCTTTGATGTATGGTGATAAACAACAAGCCAAGAGCCAAGAGCCAGCCAGCTGATAGCTTGACTGCTAGCAGGCAGATATCACCGCCACCCAGGAAGTGCAATGGGATGGGAGTATGAAAAACTATGAAATACACATACTGTGGCAATTGCTACAGGGAAAAAGTGCTTATTCGGATACGGATTTGTCATCTGCGGCAGCTTAGACAAAAAGTCTTGAGCTTCTGAGATGGCAACCCTGTCAACAAGCCATCAAAGACGCCGCAACTGATGTGTTGGGTTTTCCCAGCCCACGGGAGCTGCTCGTGAGCTCTAAGGGCAGAAGAGACGGGAAATACATTGGCTTCCCCAGAAGAAGAAAACAGAGATCGAGAAGAAGTACAGAAGCTTGTAGAGATGAAGAACGAAGCCTTTTAGTAGAGTCAAAGACGGTGCTTGGATTATGGAAAAAAGTCGAAGTCAACATTCCGACATCAGGCAGATTAGACCATTCAACTTAGACGGTGATAGCTAAAAATTCCTTCCACCTGACCAGAACGACGTAAGGATATCAATATCTAGGAATCCATCACAACAGCTGAACCCGACGGCTTATCGGCCGAGGTATTCAAAGCTGCTGGAAATGACTATGGAGTGCATACACCAATTCATTTCTCAGATTTGTTCAGAAGAGTGTATGCCTGATGAATGGAATTCCAGCACAGTATGTCTGACCGACAAAAAAGGAAACTCAACTGCGGCAACTACAGAGTCTCCTCAATATCACACACAAGATCTTATCTGCCATATTGTGTGAACGTCTGAAACCCTTCGTCAACAATCTTATTGGTCCCTATTAGCGCCGTTTCAGACCAGCAAAGCCCACAATCGGCCAAATCTTGACACTCCGGCAGATCTTGGGAAAAACCTAAGAAGTCAAAATCGATACCCACCATCTTTTCTTCGATTTTAAGGCCGCATATGACAGCATCTATAGAGACTGGCTACAATGTGGCACAAAATTTATCAGCTAATGTTTTTAGCTGTAATTTCCATTAAGTCGAGAATATGATGTCGGCCACCGCCAGAATTGATGACCATTCGGGCCCGATTTGTGGTATTTTCCATCCACTTACCAGAACTTCCACTGACATGTCGTTATTGGCGGGTATTCTCTTTGAGGGCTTCAAGAGTCTGAGGTTTGTTGACATAGATTCGTGACTTCAAAAAACCCCACAAAAAGAAGTCTGAAACGGTTAAATCAGACGGTCTTGCCAGCCATTGCGAATCATCAAAACGAGAGATTAGACGACCGGAATATACGACCCTCAGGATTTCGGTTTTGGCTCGTGCAGTATTGGCCGTTGCTCCGTCTTGTTAGACTGGAGGACACATGTTCTCCAGTCCCAATTCATCCAATTAAGGAAGGAGAAAGCCATTGAGCATGGCTCTGTAGACCTCGCCGTCCACAGAAGTTGTTTCGGCTGCAGCGTTTTCGAAAAAATAAGGCTCGTTGACGCCTCCAGCGTAAACAGCACACCATGCAGTAACTTTGAGCGGGTGTAATGACTCTTCGTGGGTTATAAGCGGATTATTGGTGCCCCAGAAGCTATAATTTTGCTTATTCACATATCCGCAGAGATGCAAATCGCTCATGGTGATTTTCGATGGAAGGTTGTCTCCCTCTTGGTCGGGATTCAGGGTGGTTTGAGCATAGGTTACACGCGCTTGACGGTCAACAGCTGACAGTTAATGCACTGTCTGCACTCTGTAAGGGAACATCTTACAGTCTTTCACCAAAATTCTCTGTAAAGGCCGCCTATTGATGTCCAATTGCGTGGCACGTCGTCTGGTCGATACTTCGGGGTCCTCTGCGACATCTTCAACCACAGCTGCGATATTATCAACAGAACGGCTGCTCCGGGGCCGCCTAGACTTGGCAGCATCTCGTGTTGTTCTAGGCGAGCGGCTAAACGTGGTAGTGTTTGCCCATTTGGTGTCAGACGACGGGAAAATCTACGCCGCAATTCATGTTGCGCCAACACCACCGACGAATTATTCCGCAAAAAAATCGTAACAATTATTCCGTGTTCCTTAGGACTATAGCGATTCATGTCCTGTTGACGTATATTTTGTATCTGTTTACTTCACAAATGTCAAAGTATTATTGACATTTGCCGCTATTTTCAAAAATTATAGTATCTTCCGATAGAGTGATGAGTTTTGCGCCACATGGTATATAGAGCCATGTCTAGTTTTGATATCCCTGTTAAACACATTCGTCTATGCGGAATTACGATTGAGAACGCTCGCTGCTCTGTCAAGATAGGAACGACTTAACAAAGACCCTCGATGCCAGAAAAGGTTTTAGCCAAGGAGATGCGCAGTTACGTGACTTCTTTAAGATCATGCTTGAAAGAATTGTGCGGAACTCACAAGCGAATCATTGAGACATAATCTTTCCAAAGTTCTACGGTACTAGCGCATGATGATGATATATCGGTGCGTTCGCTAGTATTGAAATGGAAGCTGCCAAAATAGGCTTAGGAGTAAATGAGGGTAACACCCACTACACATATGCTGTCAACTGGTAGTGACACACAACATCAATGAATTGAACAGAACGTCATAGTTCGTAGCTATAATTTCGTGGTAATAAATGACTTTGCCTACCTTTGCTTTGCTATGAATTCTGACAACAACACCTGAGCAGAAACAAAACAAAAGATCACTCTTGCCAATCGCTGTGTTTTTGGGGCTGAAAATGCCATTGAGTAGTGAGGCCCTATTCCGAAAAACTAAAGAGGCTCTATATGAGACCTTGATTATGCCAGTTTTACTTTACGGCGCATGTACACGGATCCTCTCGAAAGCGGATCACGATATCCTCATTCGTTTCGAGAGAAAAATCCTTCGAAGAATATTCGGTCCCGCTTGCGTTGACGGGCCTTCAAGTAAAAGACTAAACGACGAACTATACGAGCTGTACAGCGACATCGGCATAGTTAGAAAACTGTGCATCAGTTGCCTGAGATGGCTAAAACATATAGAGCGAGTGAACACCAAGGCTCCGGCCAGCAAAGTCCTCGAATCTAACCCAGAGGGACAACGCAGTACAGGAAAACTCCATTTTAGATGGCATCCACAAGTATTATAGAAGGGGTCCACAACCGACTTGGAGCGATCGGACTAACCCGAGGGAGTTGCTAGTTAGGGCCCAGATTCACCCCGAACTGTAGCGTCACTTAAGTAAGGAAGTAAGTAAGATAACGGCATACCTGATATCCCTCAGCAGGAAAGACTGTATAGACTGCTAATTGGCGTTTAAGTGAGTTATTGCATTTTTGCTAAGTACCTTAGTTTGCTAAGAATAAGTGACACCACCCTTAGTGGCGCTTGCTGTGGGGTGATGTCAATACAGCAAAACACTTCCGCTATGAATGAGCTAATTAGCCTTTGGATTTCAGGACAAAACACTTCGCGTATGTCAACCTAAGATAAGTTATTACGATTTCACCGATTAGGAAACTCGTAGTTCGGTTAATCTAGACGAAGTATAGCTCGAGGGAATTCGCACATTGTAATCGGCTAGATTGGCTGGGTAAAATTTGATTCGAAAGTTTTTTTTTAGAAACCAGAAAGCAAAGGAAAAAGTTCCAGAGATTTGAGTTTTTTTTTTTCGTTTATAACCAGATGTCTACTGATCTTAGGCACTGGTATTTTCCCAGCTCCAGTACGTCTTTCTGACTTTTAGGGTGTTTCTCTTTATTTCCTGAAAGATATACGAGTAGTACGCAAATCCATAGAAAGATTGCGATCCATTTGCAACATCATCCTAATTCCAAAGAAATTTCTGGCAAGGTTGCATTTCTGGGTTAATCAGTTTCTTGTTCTAGTTCCTCATCTACTTGACTCGTTGCTTGTATCCTACCCTTCAAAAGGATGTAAAGGTGAGCACCAAAGCCGTCCGGATTTTTCTGCACTCTTCATCTTGATTACAAACGTTAATATTCCAAAAGTATAAAGCTGTTTAAAAGTAAAAAATATTTGTATATATGTATGTATGTATAATACAAAATAAAACCAGGATAAGGGGGAACAAAAAGGATAAAGAAAGAATTCTTTCTGTTCAAATTAAACAGTAGCCTGACATAAGTTTTCAAAATCTTTTGCTTGATTTGTTTTGCCTTTGAAATGGAAACATTGTCGTCGAAATGAAAACGTCAATTACCGCTAGCACCCCTTTCATGTTATTTTCATCCTCACGAATACGGGATAAAACAAGCTGCGAAGGAGCGTCTGTTAAGTTTTTCTTCATCACTCCTATATCTGACTGTACACAGTGGTAGTGTTCATTTATAAAGAAGAAATGGTGTACTCGTAGATACCACCCTCACCCAGGGCTCATTATCCTAGCAGCACGATATTGGCACCAGTTGTTGTAGATTTTTCTTCTGGCAACGTCAACGACATTGTCAGAGGTTTCTCTTATTGTGTTTTTTTTTTTTTTTTTTTGTAGCTGAGGACTCAAGGAACAACATCCTTACTTGCTCCTGCTGGGCATTACTACTATCAGCTAAAGCTGAAACCGAGTAGCAGATGATGCTCAGACCAAAAGCGCTGAACAAAAGCAACACCGAAGGACGAAGACGAAGGACACAAACTAAAAAGAAGACTTAAGGGGGGCAATACACAAAAAAAGAAAGAAAAAAAAGAAGAAATCCTATAAGAAAAGGAAACAAGTGTGAAATAGAAAAGTCAGGAAAAAATATGCGATTGGCATTTCTCCCAGTTTTCTATTATTTATCATACTTTGCCAAATGGGA
This sequence comes from Volucella zonaria, assembly GCA_963966105.1. Classification (NCBI taxonomy): domain Eukaryota; kingdom Metazoa; phylum Arthropoda; class Insecta; order Diptera; family Syrphidae; genus Volucella; species Volucella zonaria. The sequence continues at coordinate 99,012,104 of OZ014533.1, read as the reverse complement.
ATGTCGGGACTGGGGTCCCTTCAGCCGGTAGGTACTCTGTACCCGGTACTCAGTTTCCTGTACTTTGGAGTTGTATGCGAAAATGTTGACATACTCGTCGACATATGGGATACGAGTATTTAGAAATGTAATTCGCCAAGTGCTTGTTTGCGCCTTTAGTCAGTTTTTGCGCTCCAAGTCATGCTATTCATGTTTTGTCGCATGCTACTCGGTGTGTGGGGTAGGCAGACATAACTTGGCAGGAAGTCATTGAGGATTGCGTTTCTCACTCGCAAATGCGTAAGGTAGTTGGCATGCCATGTAAAATAAAGAAAATAGAAACCTTAGGGCAATTAATGAGAAGACAGGCTTTGTTGTTTTCGAAAGAAAAAAACAAGACGTCTCAGTTTCCATCATCGGCTTGTGCCTGCTACTTTTCAATATTCGCCAGGGCAAGGGCGCATCAATACCCTGATGACCTCACTCACCATGCTAGCCGATAAATTGTGACTTCATGAAGCACATCCTGATGATTTTGGCATTTTTAATGCGAATGTTTGGACATAGGACCTCAATTCTGAGATTGATTTCAAGGAAAAAAAAGTTGAATCTCATATTGACATCTGTAACACATCAGACTATAAAATCAGTGGCAGGCTCTTCCTCTACAAGGTGTGTCACCAAGACATTAAGGTAGGGCAACCTCGGACAATATTACTGGCAACCAAATATATATAGAAAATCCTGCACAGTAGAGAAATTTGATATAATTCAACCAAAAAACCGCTTATCGCAGCCCTTTGTATTACACTCTTCGTTAAAGCGAAATTTAAACACATGAAATGGCCCATGAATGGCACCTGCATCGTCGAAACTGAAAAAACCTTCCATTCTCGGTATGGAATGCGAAATACTTCATCCGTTCTGATCGGCCATCAATATATAAGGCTTTCATCCGCCCAAAATTGAAGTACAATACCACATGTGGTCAGGTGGTCCTATAACATATCTGCGCCTGCTAGATAGGATTCAAAACCGTGCAATAAAACTCACAAGTGATTCTAATATCACTCAGGCAGTGGACACCCTCGAACACCGCCTTAATTTGTCGTGCTTCACTCTGTTTTATCGCTATGTCCACCACCAGTGCTTCATAGAAATCGCTAATAGCATTCCGTCCTTTCAAATTTTTAACCGTAACACCCGTCTTGGTATGAATGCTCAATAGTACACGCTCAAGCCCACTTTCGGACGCACTCTAAAACACGGTGATTCATTTTTAAGCCGTACAATTCGCTTATGGAATGCCCTGCCTAGTTCTTTATTTCCCAGTCATTATAACTTTCAAACATTTAAAACCAACCTTCATCGGTACCTCTCTTTCTTTCTTCCCTGATTTTCTTGCGCTCGCGCTGTGAGCAATCATTTTAAGGGTACTCAAATCCCTTGAGCGAGCGAAAATTATAAGAAAAAAAAAACGAGACAGAACCTGCCGTAGCAATAAATGACTTTAGGCAATTGTATGAATCGCTGGAAGAACTAGGGGAAACAAGTGCCAATGGAAGCGCACAATTAAATTCTATTAAGGGGGAATGGATTTCTAAGAAGATGAATACCTGCCGGCGGAATAGCCGCAAAATACTTTTTTCTCTATTGGAACGGAGCACTCAGTCAAGGAATCAATCTACTGTACAAGGTGCGGCAAAAGTAATGTCATAATGTGAATGTGCTATCATTTTTGCAAATGGCGTCAAGTGTCATTGTGCTTTCACATTTATGTTGTAGACAGATAGAGAATTAAAACAAACAATGGAGCGATACACACCTAAAGAACGCGGAATTATTGTTACTGCTGATTTGACCAATTTCCGGTCTATTGTTTTAACATAGCGTGAATTTCGTCGTCACCTTCCTCGTCGTCCTACACCATGTGCGTGAACAATTAAGCGTTTGGCTGAGTATCTCGTGCAAACTGGGTCCACTAGAGATGTCGCAAGAAGTCGCCGTATTGCTCATTCGACTGAGAATATCACTGCTATGACCAAGAATGTCCGAGACATTCAACAAACATCGACGAGACAACGATGTACACAATTTCGCATCAGCAGACTTGCGTTGCGTCGAATTTTGATGAAAAACCTGAAGATGTTCCTTTTTAGCGTACAAACCATTTACCAATTGCTGCCTGCTGACCGTCAAGTGAGGTTAACTTGCTGACATTCTCTGTCAAAATCAAAATGAGAGGCGAAACCCATTTCCACTTAAGTGGTGATGTGAACAAACAAAATTTGCATTTCTGAGGCACGGAGAATGCATATGAAATGCACGAAGAGTCATTGCATCCCCTCAAAATGACTGTTTGCTGCAGTATTTGCAGTGAAAAAGGGAAAAATTGGCCCGTACATATATTTTGAGGACGTCAACTGCGCCAACGTAACCGTAACTGGTGATAGCTACTGACACATGTTAAAAGAGTTTTTTTTTTGTCGTATGTTGCTGGATTGAGTCTCGAGTATTTTTGGTTCCAGCAGGATGGAGCAACCGCTCACACGGTTCGGGCAATCACCAAGTTCCAGGCCGTGCGACGCCTCTTTTTGGTGATTAGAAATCTCGCGTTTACCACAACAAACCACAAACCTTGCAAGTCTTGAAAGCTAACATTGGAGCCAGATGTTTTGCGAGCAACAATTCAAAATGCTGTAAAACGAGCAGAATTGCACCGCATCAACTCAGGAGGGGGTCATTTGACCAATATCATTTTTTTGAAGTACCGAGGACGCAAGCAATCGTAACGCAGTTTCAGATCCTATGATCCCGCCTTTATCTGGGACCCAAACAGGACTCAGCGATCTTAGGATTCCAATTGGTTTGATCATGACCGTGTAGATCCAGAGGGTCATCCTTGGAGGCAAGCCAAATATCTAGCCGAAAGTTCATTTATACTGCGACGTGATGAGTTTAGTCCTAAGAATTTTGCTATCCAGGTTGACGCCCAAGTATTATATTTAGTTTCGCTCTAATCCTTTTCGTAAAACGGACGACCTCAGTTTTGAGAGGATTTACTGAAAGCCAATTTCTATTGCATCAATTGGATGGCCTGTACCGTCATCACAACCGATGACAGATGCGGCGTTTTGCAGTTGTTGCAGCTCACTTGCAGCTCCGGTGATAGGATATGACTGTGAGCCCGTTACCTGGAAGTACGTCTCAATCATGCGAATAATTCCTATCTGCGTTCCACCGTGCAAGGGACAATCTGCAGGTGTTTTTGTTCTAGCTGGACGCATAAACTCAATGGCACAGTTCAAATTTTAAACGGCTTTCTTTATCTTTTGCTTTGTTATTAATAGCGGAAGAGCATTGATAGTCTTGCCGCGTTCCTCCTAACAGATGGTGGGAGCGTATCCAGTAAAAGCGGACAAGTTCTCCGTTTCTCCGATTCTTCTTCTCATAATGGTGTGATACCGTTTAACATTCAAAATCATATCAATCATATCGTTTTCGTGCGGATATTATGTGCTCCTTAACAGGATACATATAAAATCTCGATTCTGCTAGACCCATGTAGAAGAACGGACTTCGTTCTAACTGATATTTTGATGATAATCAAAACAATTTTAGTATAACAGTCGATTGCGAGGCTTACGCTCTTCTTGGCTGCCGCCTTTAACGTGTCACCAATCTGCAGGGAATTGTGGAATTTTTTAAGCAGCATTTCCAACAGCTGCTTGATGGGAATGACCAGGAGAGAGTGATAAGTTATGAAGCCTGGACGAAGTCGGCACAGTCAGTAAAGAGCTGAAGAACAATAAGGCCGCGGGCTCGAACGGATTGTCTTCAGAGCTCTTCAAAGCTGTTGCTGATGTTTTTGTAAGGAGAATGCACCATATCATCTATATCAGCTGTATATGCCTCATCTACAAAAAAGGAATTCCTATGTCTTGTAAGAACTACCGAGGCATATACCTGCTTAACGTAGCCTACAAGATCCTATCCAGCGTACTGAGTGAACGACTAATGCCGTTTTGCACCACACTCATGGGCACTTACCAGTTTGGCCTCATACCCGGCAAACCGACGATACACCAAACCCTTACACTGCTTCAAATCCTGTTCCAAGTCGATACTCACTATCTCTTGATCGACTTCAACGCCGCATACGACAGCATTTATCGCACTGAATTATATAACCCAATGACCACGCTAGAGAGCTCGCAATCCACCGTGAAGTTTGGAAACAAAACCTCCGAATTATTCCAAACATGCACCAGATTTCGGCAAAGGGACACGCTGTCGTTTGATTTCCTTAATCTTGTGCTGGAGCAGATAATGTGAAAGGCCGGCGTAAACACAGAAGGCACTATATTTAACAAATTTATCTAGCTGCTGGGCTATGCAGGTGATATCGAAATTATCGCCCGTTCCCAGCGTGACAAAATTGAGGCTTTACTTCTATAGAAGAACAAGCCAAACAAGTTGGTTTCATGATGAACGAGGATAAAACAAAGTGCATACCGTCTAGGACAGAACCTAACAATCGTCAGCTATAATTTTGAGGTAGTGAAGGAGTTTAGCTACCTCGGTGCAAATATGAACTCCACAAATGGCACCCTAGTTAAGATTCGACGAAGAATAACCTTAGGCAACTGCTGTTATTTCGGTTTGTCCAAGCAACTATAGTCCAAACTCCTAACTCGAAGGTCCAAAATCATTCTCTACAAAACCCTGATCTTGCCAGTCTTGCTTTATGGAGCTGAATGCTGGACGATAAGCAAGACAGCGGGTCTTGGGCTCCTGCGAAAGAAAAATTTTACGTCGAATATTTTTGCGAAGATATAACCGCGAACTCTACGAGCTGTATAAATAAATGGATGTAGTCCGGATGGCAAAAATCCGTCGACTATACTGGCTCGGCCACATCGAGCGAATGGGCGAGAATGCCCCAGCTAAGAGATTCTTCGAATCCCAGGCACCTGGTTCAACAGGAAAAGGAAAACCGAACCTCCAGTTTAAAGGTCAAGTAATCGCGGACACCAGAGGCCTTGGTCTAGTAAATTCGAAGCAACCTACCCGGGACCGTGAAGGATGGAAAGCGGCATTAGTTGAGGCTCAGACTCTTCAAGGGTTGTTGGAAGGATAAGTATCTATAAGATGTCTCCTCTTCTTCCGAAAAGGTGTCCTTCCACGCTGGCAAAATCACTGCGAAAGCTTTTCCATCGATGTTACTCTTTAGGACTCTTTCCGAGAAGATCGCAAGCAGCATTTGTCCAGCTCGTCCCCAAAAATAGGCCAATCTTCTTCTTTATCCTCCCACTGACCCAGTTCACTTACGTCCTTTCTTTTCAAGGTCATGGAAAGGGTGATAAACCGTCAGCTCATGAAATATCTCGAAACGCGAATACTTTTCCATGACCGGCAGTTTTCGTTCACAGGTTCACTGGTGATTTGATGGCATGTCTCACCGAAAAGTGTAACCAAAGCGTACATCAATCTGGCGAAAGCAAGATAGTTGCACTTGACACTTCTAAGGCATTTGACAAAGTTTGGCATCAGGCTCTTTTGTAATTTTGCAATTTTGCAATCTCTGTATGTGTGTCAATGACAACTTATATTGCAAGGACCATATGCTCGATGTCACCAGAAATGCTGTGAAATGTCTAAGTTTCCTGAAAAGGTGTAATAAATACCATATTTCTCCCCCTCCGCCGAATATTAGAATATAATGCCTACATCTGGTCACGGGCCTCTAATACTTGCTCGCTTATGGAATACCCTGCCGAGCTCTTTATTTCCTAGTCATTATAACCTTCAAACATTTAAAACCAACGTGCATCGGTACCTCTCCTTCTTTCCTCCCTAATTTTCCTTCGCCCGGGCTGTGTGCAAGCATTTTAAGGGTACTAATAACTCCTTGATCCCTCAGTAATTTATAAAAGAAAAAATGGAATTTCTTGTCGTTCACAGCCCCTGGTGCTCGACAAGGCTACCTTTTCTCTCCCTTTTTTGCACCTGTCATCTCTCTGATTACTCTGGACGACATAAGAAGAAATGCAAATCACGCAGACGAAGCTGATGCAATCTTAATAATCACCTGGCGATATATTTTATGAAAGTCCTTGAACGCCTGACTGAAACAAGGAAAACGAATCTCCCGAAAAGGTCGGATAACTATTTTACTGTCGCCTTAATACTGAAATAATTTGTAAGCCTGCTTTGAGAGGCCATAACCCTCAAGCCTTCAGTACAGTCAAAGGCTAAATCTGTGCAACTACTCGTATCTAAATCTAAATATTTTGAAAGCTTTAAGTTCCAAATGAACTACATCATAGTTGTAGTGTGTTTTTTGAATCCCTAACACTTTTTTTCAGCGGCAGGCAATTCGAAAATTGAAAGTTGATTTGCGTCACTTCACCATGCACACACTTACGCCAACACAACGCTTGCAAATTGTGAAAATGAATTTCGAAAATCGTGGTTCAGTTCGCGAAACTTACTTTTCGCTACGTCCGTATAACAGTCAACATAATCACCAGTGGGAGCGTGTAAGCCTAGTAACCATGGGACGTTATGCAGTGTGCCGAGAAGAAGCCGCTGCTGCTGGGGAGTATTGAGGAACACCCGAACACCGAAATTTTCGGTTGAAATAATGCACCAACTGCAGCTAGCGTACTCAAGTTTGTGAAGAAAGTTCGTAAGACTGGTTTGCTGGTTGATAACCGAACATATTCCCGTGTTCGCCCAGTGCGCTCAACGGAGAATATTGCAGCTGTTGCCGAAAGTTTGCGCCTAAACCCAAGATCCTTAATGCGCCAAGGATCTCAGCAACTGAACATCAGTCGCACTAGTCTGAGGAGAATTTTGCATAAAGATCTCGGATTATTAGCTTACAAGGTCCAATTGAAGCAAAATGACCACCCGCTTCTTTGTGCGGACTTTAGAGCAGCTCGCTCGAAATTGACGACAATTTTGCACAAAAAATTATCTTTTCAGCTGAAACGCATTTCCATCTCGACGGCTACATAAACAAGCAAAATTGCCGCATTTTGGGCTCGGAAAATCCACATGTAGCTATAGAGAACCCAATGCATCCTGAACGCGTGTCTGTGTGGTGTTGATTTTTGGAGTGGCGGCATTATTGGCCCTGTTTTCTTCCAAGACGACAACTGAGAGCGCTGTCGAGGCTTGAAAGCCGACCGAGCTATGGTTTCAGCAAGATGGGGTTAGGCGCCTCACAAGCTGTTCAACAATCGATTTATTGCACACTGAGTTCAATAATCGTGTAACCAGTCGTTTTGGTGATATAGCTTGGCCGCCACGGAGCTGCGATTTGACGCCGTTGGACTTTCTTCTCTTCGTTTCTATTAAAGACCGACCGAGTTTGGTATATCAGGTGTCTATCCCAGAAAGCGTATGCTCTGTATCTTTCTCCTGATTTGGGCAGTCTGGGCAAATGGATGAGCTATCGTGCAGAAGCGGCGTAGATATTTCTGATAGCCACCGTCACCAGATAGGAGCTGCGTAAGATAGTCGTTACAGTTACCATGACTTAGATTTGTCCATGGTTGCGGATATCCCAAACATAGTAAAGGCAAGCTAATACTGTGAGGGAGTTCGATGTCGGATGGCGACAGTCGCACCTGATCGCCAAAATCTTTTCCGATCGAGTCGCTCTTAATGTACTAAGAGGTCCTATGCCGCCACCATCAAATATCGAAGAGCAGTGGCAACATTGCTGCCTCTGATATGCTGGGTTTCACTCGGCCACCTCAATGAAACCCCTGGTTTGACAACGACTTTCGGAAAGCACTGGCAACTAAACAAGATGAATGTAAAGCGGGGCTGCATAGAAGGACGAGATCTACTCACGAGCTCTATAAGCAGAAGCGGAAAGGCGAACATCGGCTTCTCAAATGGACAAAGAAGGAGCATCTCGAGGAAACTAAGAGATGCTACTCCAGGAATGAGATTTAGAAAAAGGTAGGAAAAAACAAGCCACGGATACAGACCCTAACCCAAAGCCTGTAGAGATGAATACGGGATCATCGTAATAGAGTCACAGTCGATGCTGAGGATTTGGAAAGAGCGTTTCTGTAGACTCACCTACAGAGAGCGCCTGGCGAAACAACTACCGCTGTCAGGCAGAATGAACCTTTCAACCTTGAGGATATAGATCCACAATTCCACCCAATTATTCGCGGATGATAAAGCAGTGTGATGTCAGTGGCGCTTTTGTGAGTATTGAGACGTGTTGATGAGTTTAATGGTCAATAAGGACAAGACCAAGTAAACATATGTTGCCAACAAGAAAGGAACCCAACACCGACGTCACGGACCGAACGTCACCCTTGATAGATATAACTTTGAGGTAGTTAGGGACTTTGAGATCAAACGAAGAATAACTCTTTCCAATCGCTGCTTCTTTGGGCTAAGAATTGACTAGCAAAGACCTCTCTAGAACAACTAAAATGACCCTGCACAAGATCTTAACAATAACAGTCCTGCTCTATGTCGCAGAGGCATGAACTTTATCAAAAATGGATTAGGGTACTCTAGGAAAATTCTTTTGATGATTTCCTGCATAGACGCTGAGTGGAGGAGGAGATTCAACGGCGATCAAAGCTCCGGTGCGAAAGCCTTTGAATCTGCTCCCGAGGGATAGCGCAGTGGAGCAGGACCGCGAATCAAATCTGGTACGCAAGTGGAAGGAGACCTCAACCAACTTATGTAGATTGCGAAACTGGATGCAGTTATCTAAAGATCGAGCTGACTGGAGACGCTTGTTGTTTGAGGCCCAGGTCTACCCTGGACCGTAGTAAGTAAGTAATTCTAATAGGATATGAAATACACATCAAAAACAAGTTGCCTTTATCAGGAAGTTCTTGGCGAGATTCATTTTTGCTTGAATGGCTAGGACAACCGGCAAAATTGTCGTATTAGGAGTACAGAAAATCTACAGTCCACTGTTGGGACGCCGTTAAACCTAACAAAATCCTGGTGCGGTGTGCCTTATAGGATGATGGAATCAGTGGTCGTGTTTTTTTTAAAAGAAGGGTATTCCTATCAATAAAGAGCACTATAGATACCTGGTAACTGACTTCTTCGTTCATTCATAGGCATTTATATAACATATCTTCGGTTTCAACGAAATAGCGCAAAGTGTCACACAACCCGTGGTGTTATGATGTCCAATGACCCTCCCAAAGACATCTTCTTTACTCAGCCTTGTGTTAATATCTCTTAGTACAATTTCGGTATCATACGAGTAGCTAGAACACTCACCACCGGTTTAGAAGGTCATTGTATTGAATTGAATTGGCCTTGGATGTTTTCATCATAGCCGACGTCTATAGAGGCATGAACGCAAATCAGGCTTATATTTCCCAATTTGGCCTTGATGCGGATTGTTATGACGAAAGTCTAAGACATTTTAACTAAATCTCCCTCGAATGGAAAATCCACATCCAATTAAGCGTCGTCTTCCTTCTTTATAGCAGTCACCGTAGCAGACGTCGTTGTTGCTTCTCGCACTTCTTCGATTGCAGTAATATCAGCTTTATAGCATTTGAGGGACTCCGCAAGTTGTTCGTCGGCACTTAGTCTGTTAAGTGTCCTTCATAAAAACACATAAGGGGTCCGGATAAACAGTCCGGTGCCGGTAGCTTGAGAGCCGCCGTTGGACTATTCAGGTTTCTTGCACCTTAAGGTTTATTCCGGGGTCTCGACACAACCAACTCCCTTTGGGCCTGGGCTCCGCAGGTAGTAACTCTAAATGGAAGCGGCAACTATCTCAAACTGACTAGAGCCGTTGATCCGTATTTGGGATATCTATGCCGTCGCCTTGATGAAGCAACTTCTCCTTCGAACACTTACCCGGATCTCCACATTCTGTGGACGCGTCAGGGGCGCAGGGTTTGGGTACCCTACCTTCGATTAGAGGTACAAGACTCCCTAGTTTCACCACGTAGAGGTAACAGTAGGAGTTTATGGGAAGAGGCTTTAATGTCGACGTTTTATCTGACCACCACTTGATTTAATTTCTGTCCGGAGGTCGTTGTCGCAGAGTAACCACGTTCAGTTTGAATTGAAAGAATTCGGCCTGACAACGTCACAGCTCAAGTCGAAAATTAGCATGTCAAGCAGAGAAGCTTCTCAATTAATTCCAAAAGGGTCTTTTCATTTTGTCCATACACATATTTGAACATAAGCCATACATATACCAAGGACCCAGTTGAATTCCCCTTGCATTTACACCACCACACACCGATAATGAGCCCATTTTGTGTAAATTTATTTTGGTAATGGAAGAAAACCTCAAATTTTTGAAAAGGACTTCATGGCTCAACGTTGGCGTTGCCACAAAAAAATTGAATAAATTGAAACCCACAATTTTGTTGTCATTGTTACTCGTATGCTGGCGTTTAGATAGACATAAGCCTGCAGCCTTAAAACTTGTCATTGCCCACTATCAATACCACAAAATGTACATGAATTTAAATTCATTTTGAAATCGCATGAAGCCGCACCGTAAACAAGCGGCAAAGGCATAACCAAATAGTGATTTTAGTGGTCGGGGATAAAGTATAGATTTGTATGTGTGGAGGTAAAGTATTTGTGAATTGTAACAAATGTTGTATGTTGCTGTAGATGGCAGGATATGTCATTAATTTGTTCTAATCGGGGATGCATCTGTATATGAAGCAAATTGAATTACTTCATTTTGTTTCAGAAGGAGCTACTGTAGAGATATATTGTAGTTGCTACAAATAAGGGATCAATTTGTGTCATAAACTTTTATGTGCTTAGACATCCTTCGAATTTTGCTGTTAAAAGGCAACAATCCGTTACCTACCACAACTTTAATTGTGCAGATGCTTCACGTCTGGGTTAAGCGGTAATGTACCTTCTTTTCTGAAGAGCTGTTGTAAGCGTAAGAGTAATTTTTGACTGCGGCATAGAAGATTTTTAACTTCGTCTGGGCCGTGGTTGTCAAATTTTCTAACAAACCTCACTCTTAAATTGAGACTTCCGGGAATCTCAGATATGAAAGCTGCGATTAGAGGCTTTCTTGGCCATAGAATGGAATACGTGCATACACTCCATCGAAATGGTCACATTCTGCGTCGATTTATTGGTGAGGAGTAAAAAGACATACTACAAGTTGATAATAAGCCAAGTCATAGTGATGTGGCGATAGTAGTTAAACGCCGTAGATTGGTTGACCTAGACTTTCCTGTCATTTTCTTTTTTTCTTCTTAATACAAGATGAGTGCACGTGCGCTTTCCACCATACCTATAGTTGACTAACAGTTGAAAAAATGTTTACCACAGTCCATAAAGAAGATGCACTTGAAAAAGTCTACCCTACAGGGAGTAATGAGGAAGAGAACTAAGCCTACCACAAACTTAATCAAGAGGTATTCCAAAGTACAAGCAGAAACAGGAGGTTAAACGAACTCGAGTGTCTGTTGGCATTCAAATAACAATCGTCATCCACAAAATAGTTACGCTTTAATTACGGTGAGCAGCGAGAACACGCTACAACAAACAAATGTAGCTTTTCAGGTTCCAGTGCCTAGAGCGCCGAAAGCAGTAACTGGCCAGTTGGCTATCTTGTTCTTCACACAGTGGTAGATGGCTTAGATGCGGCGCAAGATGGAGGAAAAGACTAAGCGGCAGGGGCAGACCTGTGCGATTGATACTCCAGTAGTAATGGCTGTAAACATGCGTTGGGTAGCCTTAAGGATCCTTGCTTAAATAAAAATCTACTAAAACTAGTATACAACTACACTTGCGGTCATAAAAACCGCACCATATCAAAATGATTGAAAAATTGTTAATAACTACGATAATAATTTTTATAATGAAATGAAATTTTTGTTGAGTACTCTGCAGTAGTTTATAAGTATTTATATCTAATTTCCATCTGTTTATTGAATGTTTGAAAAAAGATATTAACAAGAAAAGAAAAACCAGTTAATTTTCTTATTTTTTTTAAATATTTTAATACAGTCATTGGTTAACAAAATCAAACGATACATTTTTTATGTATATGTATATAAGATGTTTAGATATGCCACTTTTACCAAAAAATTATTAATACCGAGTTGCTCCTCCTTTGGCGGTTATATCCGCTTTTATTCTAGAAGGCATCGAGTTTGCTAGAATTTCAATAATATCCCTCGAAATTTCAGTATTCCATACGTGTTTCAGAACTTCATTTAGCTTTTTTTTACTCTCTGGTTTTTGTTCAGCCACCTTACGTTTCATTACATGCCACAAGTGTTCGATTGGGTTTAAATCGGGCGAATTAGCTGGCCAGTCTAGTCTGGTAATTCCGAGGTCATCAAACGTTGTCTTGAGCTGAAAATGATTGAAAGACTCTAGTTATTTGTCTGTTTATTATTTATAAAGTAGACATCTAGAAGTTGATTTATAAGACTTTACTTACGGATTTGGCGCGGTGGCAAGGTGCAGAATCATCTTGAAAAATGCACTTGTCAGTATACGAATGATACTGTTCAATTGCTGGTACCAAAAACTCCCTTACTACTTCTCCATACTTTTGAGCGTTCATAGTTCCATTAACAAAGTGCAAAGGACCCAAAACGTAAAAAGAAAAACATCCCCAAACCATCTGGCTTTGAGGAAACTTCACTGTTTTGACTATGCACTCGTCCTTCAACCCTTCACCTGCTGACCGTCGTGCGTATGGCAAATTGTCGGCACACAACAAATTAAATTTACTTTCATCGGACCATATCACACATCGCCAATCATCCTGCGTCCAATCTTCGTACTTTTTTGCCCACGTCAAACGAGCTTTTTTCATTTTTGTGGTTAGGAGAGGTTTTTTCGCTGGTTGTCTTCCATAGAAACCTATCTCCCGTAGCCGTCGGCGTATGGTTTCGGCGCTTAGATCAACTTGATGAAATTCACTCAGCTCTGCTCTTATACGGACAGCACTTTTAAAGCGATCTTTCATGCTAATTCGTTGTAATACATTGTCCGCCTTCTGGGTTGTTTTACGTTTTCGTCCCGAGCCTTTTTTCCTTTCTAGTGGATCCAAATTTTCTTTTTTCTTCATCAGTCGTACGATAGTTGAATGACAGCATCCTATTTTAACCGCAATCTTACGATAGCCAAGCCCTTCTTCGACTAAAGTCAATATTTGAACTTTTTCGTTCCGAGTCAGTTGATGATACGAGTATTTACCAGACATTTCACTTTCTTTTATTTGTCACCGTCGCAACTCAATTCAAACTGATTTTTTTTGCACTGAATACGAGGCCGAACTCCGCTATGGGGAATACCCTTCATTAGTATGGGAAAAACCCTTACGATCTGATGTAATTAGGCATTCTTTGAGAACTCATTAGGTGGTGCGGTTTTTATGACCGCAAGTGTATGTAGTGCGTAGGTTTTCGGAAGCATATATTGTGTAAGTCTCTATCCTTACTGGAAAACAAAGTTGTTTAAATGTAATCGGCGGGCGCACAAGGGATCTTATGTACCCTTGAGATTTTTGCACATACGAGTAGCGCAGGTGAAGGCAAATTAGAGAGCGAAAAGAGTGGGGTGGGCATTCCATAAGCTAGTTATATGGCTTAGGAAAGAATCACGATGTTTGAGTGTACGCACTGATAAGCATTCATAGCGAGCTAAAAGTTTGAAGGGTCGGAATATTGGCAATTTCGGTGGATCACTGCGATACCACAAGGTGCGACAGGAGACATTAGGCCGGTGTTCGAGGGTGTCGAATGACTGTATCGTATTGACATCACCTATGAGGACCCTTTTGGATAATATCTAGCAAGTGCAAAAAGGTCTTAGGAACACCTGACCAGATGGGCGGATAACCAGATCAGAGGGGGTGAAATATTTCTTACATCACTTGAGGAAACCTAGACATCTCGGAGAATTTGTGACGACTCCGAATATGTGGTCACTGATACACATACCGAGAATGGAAAGTTTATCGGTTTCGACGCAAGTGCCATTCATGGATAACGATTAGGTATTTAAGTTCCGCATTAAAGATAGCAGACAGCGTTGTGTTTTGAAGCACTCCATTCTGCTAATAGTTCTCCAATTGGTTATGCAGTTAATATCGGAATTTAATGAGCTTAACATACGCTGCCGTTCCCGTTCAACAGCCGAAGAGCAGAGACGAGAGTTCCGAAACGAACATGAAAAGCAGAGAGTACTGTCGTCAGCAAAAGAATATATTGGATTAGAAGTAGCAAACAAGAGATCATTAATAAAATAGAGTGTCGGAGACAGAACGGAGCCCTGTGGCACACCAGCATTTATTTTGTGAATAGTAGGCTTGAACCCATCCAAGACAACTTGGTAGTTTCTAATCCATTTAAGAAGAGAGTCGTCGATCCCAAAAGCAGGCATTTTCGACAAAAGAGCCTGATGCCACACTCTGTCAAATGCCTTAGAAATATCAAGTGCAACTGTCTTGCTTTCGGCAGATTGATGTACGCTTAGGTTCCACTTTTCGGTGAGACATGTCATCAGATCATCAGTGGACCTGTTGCTACGAAAACCGTGCTGCCGGTCATTAAGAAGTTTTCGTGTTTCGAGATTTTTCATGAACTGACGGTTTATCAGAGTTTCCATGACCTTGGAAAGAAGGGACGTAAGTGCAATGGGTCTGTAGGAAGAGAGAGAAGAAGATTCACCTTTCTTAGGGACGGGCTGGACAAATGCTGTTTTCTATCTGCTCGGAAAGAGTCCTAAAGAGTAGGATTGATGAAAAAGCTTCCGCAGTGGTTTTGCCAGCGAGAAAAAAACACCAAGAAGGGGCGATTTGCCATCTGGACCAGCGGATTTATATATGTTAAGAACCTTAAGTACTCTTGCTACTACACGAGCCCTACTGAAGATTCGACGCACTCAAATGTAGGCGGAGACAAAGCACAATCTGGAAGGGTTTTAGCTAGCCGCAAGCAGTGCAGCAAGCCGTTTTTCCCTTGTCCAAAGAGCTGACAGCTGGAATGTCATTGTAAATAATCGTTGGGATGGAGGATGTGGCAGAGTTTCTAATCTTTTTGACGAACGACCAACAACTGTTACTACCTTTGGGACATTGTAGTATTTTTTGCCTCAGTTCTTGGTCGTATTGGAATTTCACACGCCTAAGAAAGACGTTACAGTCATTTCTGGCTCGTTTGAACTTTTTCCGGTTTTCCTCTGTCGGATTGGTCTTGTTGGACCGAGAAAACATTTCTCTAACCCTGACAGCCTCTTCTATGCCCTTTCCTTTGGTTTGATACTCTTTATCCGATCAGGGACAAAGGATCTCATTCCAAAGAGAATAGATTTTGTGATCATATCAGGAGCTGCATCCATGTCGTTATCGAGGAAACATAGCGACCAGTTTAAATTCCTAAAGATGCTGTTAAGGCCGCTCCAGTTGGCTTTCTCGTATTGCCATACGATTCTTTTAGGGATCTTTTCTCTAACTGTGTGGTTGCAGTACGAGAAATTAACTGATATGACACAGTGGTCCGACCAGCCTAGAGGGGATAGCAGATTGATCTTATATTTATCAGGTTGAGAGATTAAAAACAAGTCCTGGGTGTTGGCGGTATGACTATCAACGTTTAGTAGTCGCATGGGCTTATTTACAAGGTGGGTCAAGTTATTTTCCGCAGCGAAGATCTCAACACACCGTCCTTCGAGTGTTGTCTGTCCAGAATGTCGAAGCCACCCAGAGTTGTTTATATTCAAATCGTCCGTAATAACGATTTCAGTATGAGGATGCTGGGATACAATTCTTTGTATGGAGTCAGACAGCGTATCAAACTCGTGAAAGGTCGAGTTGCTGTCCAGTTTGGGGCTTCTGTAAATAAAGCAGTAGTGAATAATTTGCTTACCGAGATGGAATTTTTACCACAGGAATTTGAATTCCGAATTGGAATGGTGAGACTGTGGTGAGAGAAGTTGAGATATCTGTACCACTTTGCAATAGAGCTAAAAGCATTAAAGATATGCAAATGGTCTGTTCCTGCTACGTCAACCGAACTTCAATTTCCTAAAATTGCCTTCAGTATGGTTTACTTGAAGTCTGGATCCAATCATATGATTCCAGAAAGAAGCACATTGAATCAGCGCCTCATCCTAGATCTGTTTTGGAGCCATCCATGAAGAACCGACTACATTTCTCTCTTAGCTCAGATTCTGATCGAAACCATTCCTGGGCACAGGGAAAGTCGATTTTGCATTTTTGCAGCAATTAGTATTGTGGCGGCATGTGCATAAGACCGGCTCATGAGAATTGAGATTCGTGATGTGTCTGGAGTAGATCCAGGCATACAAGGGATAGACTTCATGTAGCCTAGAGTCTAGTGAAAGCAACAGTGGCGTATTTTCGTCAAAGCTGGTTCTACTAAACGACCAACGAATAGAAAATAATTGGTCTTATTATAGCCGTGTAAATCCAGAAAGCTGACATCATATTTGAGGTTCTCGATGTGACACGATTTTTTCTGAAGAAGTTTGTTCTCTAGGACTCAGACAAGTCAGCTTCTTCCTTCTCTTTTTGAAAGAATTGACTAAAATCCCGTTTCTAGTACACCAATTGTCGACCATATCTAGAACTGTATCCGGACAGAAAGTACTGAAATATGATTTGCTTAAAACCTTAGTGTTGGCTGAGCTGTTATGTTGGTTGAGCTGTTGAGATCGTTAAACACAGATTCGACTCTCAATGCTCACTAAGTTTGGACTCCGTTCTGGGGCAATCGATAGGTCAGACGACAGTATGCGGTTCAGCAGCTGATTGACTCACACATTGTGTACTGGATGCATAAACCCCAAGAGTATTCTTATCATACGATGCGTTCCATTTCCATCGAGTTCGGCTACTGTCACTGATGGCATTGATAGTACTAAACCATAGAGAAAAAAGCTGACACAACGACTAATTTTTATCATTTTCCGTTCGTTTCGTATCTTATGTCTGCAGCAACTAAACCCTGTTTACCGAAATATCCCAAGTTTCTATGGAAATAGTGAATTCGGATCAAAAAGGCTTCAGTCTTTCCGATTCCGATTCGATTCCGAATTCATACAGTCCGCTGACAGATTTCAGCTGGATCTTTAGTGAGGCCAAGACATTGATAATACTTTCGCACTTGAACTAGCCAATTTGTTTTCATTCGGCCTATGGTTTCTTAAAAAAAAAAAACAAAAATGCGTAGTCCATAATGGAAAACCGGATATTTGCAAGATAGCAGCATCGTAGTGGACAAACTTCGATGATTCGCGATGTTTTCAATCATTATCCATTCACTCTGAATCGCATCGTACGTCACCATGACCACATTTTCTGATTTTAATCCTCACTTCGTAGGATATGTAATCCGGTTCGACTCCACAACCCCAATTATGTGATTTCACTGTTTCGCTTACTTCGGAGTCCGTTAAATTTGACGTTTTCTCTTCGTGCGCTGAGCAATTTTTCGTTTAGTAAAGCGATGAAGTACGCTTTCTATCTAGTGCAAGTTTTGGTTTCTCCCTTAAGGAAATTTTTCGTCCGTTTATGGGTTATGAAGGTACCTCTTCCAATGCTTCTAATGCACGCGCTTTACAGTTTTATTGCCTTATTTTTCCAACGTTCATAGTCTAACTTAAGAACACTTTATCGGTTTCACTATTTCCGCTGTAATTCGTCCACACTTCAAAGGGTTGCCTTATGTTCTTCCTCTTAGTGTTTGGCAATTTGGAGTCATACTCGTAAACTTAGCAGCCAGAACTGGCCTCCTTCCTTGTTAAATTGTGCCGTTTTATTTCTTCGACTGATGTCAGGTTTCGTCGCTATATGCCAGCATTCTATGAAATATTGCTTGTGGAGACGCCGTGTTACGACCAATTAGAAATTCTGCCCCATCTTCCTTCTCAATGCTCATTTACAATGATATTCCAGCTGTCAGCTCTTTGCACAAAGCCAACCTGCTTGCTGCACACTCTGCGGCCAGCTCAACACTCCCAGATTGGCTTTGTCTCCGCCTACACTTGAGTGCGTCAAATCTTAAATGGGACAAATCCTTAAAGATCTTAATATTCACAAATCCGCTGGTCTAGATGGTACATCTCTTCTCCTTCTGAAATGGTGTTCTTCCTAGCTGGCAAAACCACTGCGTAAGCTTTTTCATCAATCTTACTCTTAAGGACTCTTTGCGAGAAGATGGAAAAACAGCATTTATCCAGCCCGTCGCTAAAAAAGGCGAATCTTCCTCTCTCTACTCCTACAGACCCATTTCACTTACGTCCCTTCATTCCAACGTCATGGAAATGCTGATAAACCGTCAGCTCATGAACTATCTCGAAACACGAAAACTTCTCAATGACCGGCAGTACGGTTTTCGTAGCAACAGGTCCATTGGTGATCTGATGGCATATCTCACCGAAAAGTGGAACCAAAGCGTACACCAATCTGGCTAAAGCAAAATAGTTGTACTTGATATTTCTGAGGCATTTGACTGAGTTTGTCATCAAGCTCTTTTGTCGAAAATGCGTGCTTTTTGGATCGATGACTCTCTTCTTCAATGGATTAGAAATTACCTTTCGGAACGTTCAATTCAAGTTGTCTTGGATGGTTTCAAGTCTGATATTCACAAAATAAATACTGGTGTGCCCCAGGGCTCCGTTCTGTCTCCGACACTCTTTTTAATTTTCATTAACGATCTCTTGTCTGCTACCTCTAGTCCAATACATTCCTTTGCTGACGACAGTGCTCTCTGCTTTTCATATTCGTTCCCGGACTCACGTCCCTGCTCTTCGGCTGTAGAACGGGAAGGGCAGCGTCTATTCAGCTTATTAAATTCTGATATTAACAGCATAACTAATTGGGGAACCACTTACAAAGCAAAATTGAATGCCTCCAAAACACAATGCTCTCTGCTGTCGTTAAAGCGAAGTTTAAACACAAAGCCATTATCCATGGATGGCACTGGCATCGTAGAAACCGATGAACTTTTCATTCTCGGTATGTGTCTCAATGACAACTTGCGTATGAATGACTGCATATTCGGTGTCGTCAAAAGTGCTGCGAAATGTCTAGGTTTCTTCAAGCAATGTAATAAATACTTTACCCCCTGGCTGTAATCTGGCTTCAATATACCATATAAGGCATTCATCCGCCCAAAATTGGAGTATAATGCCAATATCTCGTCGGGTGCATCCAAAACACCTCTGCACCTGCTAAACGGGATTCAAAACCGTGCGATAAAACTCACAAGCGATACTAATATCACTCAAACAATGTACACCCTCGAACACCGTCGTAATGCCTTGTATCTCACTCTATTTTGTCGCTATTTCCACTAACAGTGCTCCATAGAAATCGCCAGTAGCATTCCGCCCCTTCAAACTTTTAACCGTAACACCCGTCTCACTATGAATGCTCATCAGTATACCCTCAAGTCCACTTTCGGACGTACTCTAAAATATCGTGATTCTTTCCTAAGTCGTACAACTCGCTTATGGAATGCCCTGGCCAGCTCTTTATTTCCCAGTCATTATAACCTTTAAACATTTAAAACCAACGTTCACCGGTACCTCTCTTTCCATCCTCCCTGATTTTCCTTCTCCCGCGCTGTGTGCAACATTTTAAGGGTGCCTAAATCCCTTGAGCGCACAAATTATACAAAAAAAAAAAAAAATACAATCCCGGCGCAGAGGTTCAGACCTTGTCGAAGGCGAACGAAGAAGAACTTGACAGTTTCGGGATAAAAATACTGCGTGTGATTTTTGGTCCTATTTGTATTGACAGGGAATGGAAGAGAAGACTTACCCACATACTCTATGGGCGTACAACAGTGTACAGCGACCACAGCCTTGATATGCGTTATGTTGAGCGAATGGTCGACACAGCACGGGTCTGTGGGATGACGCAGTAGAAGACGACCGCATTTAATGTGGCGCATGCAGTTACAGGGGGACGTCAACCAACCTAGAGTTCGGCACTAGTGCTGGCGGGAAATCATGCTAGCTAGAAAGGGTTATTGGCGGAGACCAAGGTCAACTCCGTACTGTAGTGCTACCTCATAAGAAAGTAACCACAGAAGTTGTTCTAAAAACGAGTCGTCTAAATGCCAAATATGATATGAGTTCTTCTGGAAAGGATGTGGATACCTACAACATATATTGTTCAAATAAATACTTTTTCCTATTTCGTGTATCTACATACGAGTACATTTATCGTTATCACATAGTTAAGTACCCACACTTTTTCGTGATCCATTTACAATATTTTATCCCGCAAAAGAAGGACCAGTCTCTAAGATTTCCAACACTATCACATCTTTCCACTGCAATGCAGCTACAATTACTTTCTGCACCCCTGAAAATACGCTCCATCTTATTTTCTACAAAAAGATTAATCGAAATTACGAGTAAGTGAATTACTCTGGTTGTGCTCTGGTTGTCGGTATTGTGTTTGTCAGTAAGGGCGGAATGATTTTCAATCTTGTGTCAACCGGGGGTGCTGGCATTTATACTGCAGAATGGGGCAGACCAATAAGATCCCTGCCCGGAATACGAGTATTTTGATTCTTTTCATATCGAAAAGAAAAATAACAAAAAATTAATTAATTAGTTTCCGGGACTTGATCCGCCTTTATGTGATGGTGAAAATCACATTTTCATTATTATCATTTATTTCGTTTGTGGCGACTAGTATCATCATTTGGGGTAGAGGTGTTGCGGCATGTCGTCACAGTATTCGGTACAGTACAACCTTATCCTTGTTTTCGTATCTTTTTGTATTGTATTCGAGACACGGGGTCTTCTTTTATTATTTCTACTGAATAGAGATGCTCAAGGAGATAAGGAAGCACAAGGTTAAGCTTATTTTAACCTAGTCTCCCTGTTTCGGCAACGGTTTTCGGAGCTTTGGTGTGGGGTTGTAAGATAAATGAAATGATTGGCCTAACACGATTGATGTGTGACAACTATGTGAGATGTTAGAAGATGAATCGGTGAGGTGTATTTTCAGCTTTCACATTAATTACATATGCTTTGTATATTTATTTATCTTGTTTACACGGAAGCACGCAGAGGTGAATTGCCTCATTTGTCTTCGTTTCTTTTGCATTGCTTCCCTTAGAAAGACATCTTTTCGTCGAATTCCTTGATCTTGCTACTTTAAATCGAGACAAATAAATTTCGGTAAACATGAGAAACAAGACTAGAAACTATGTATATGAGGGACGTAGGTTTCTTACAGCGAAATATTTTATTTATCACTTTATTTTTTATTATTTGTTATAAATAAAATAATTTGTAAATAGATAAATAATTTAGCTATTGAAGAGCAAACAAATTCCGAAATCATTATGATGAAATTCAAGATGCCATATTTTTATTTAACTTAAAAATGTTTGAAAATTCCTTAGGATTCGAACATCTAGAGGGCGCTTGTTTAGCAAACTGCGGGAAACATTACGTTTTTTGTTAAGTTGGTAAATTTGTTGTTGACATTCCCTCTAAATCTTAGCATCATAGCTTGACATTTGCAAAAGTTACGTAGCCAAGAGTACATCTATCTCCGTGTGTGTTGGCGATTTTTTAAAATTTTTGAAATGGATTTAAATTTGCAACAACGAATTTGTATTAATCTTTGCGCAAAAAACGGATTTAATGGTGCGCGAACGTTGGAAATGTTGGAAAAGTGTTTCGGCAACGGTTCTCAAAGAAAGCTGTCGTTTACCAGTGACACAAGCGAGCGGTTTAAAAGTGGTCGTGAGTCAATCGAAGATGATGAACGCAGTGGCAGACCTTCGATATCGAAAACCGACGAAAACATTGATGAAGTAAAAGAAATGTTGGTCAATAACCACAAATTAACCATCAGAGCGATAGCGGAGGACTTGAACATTGCCTATGGATCTGTCCAATACATTTTGGTTAAAGATTTGGGCTTTCGTCGTGTAGCAGCAAGGTTGTTGCCAAAAGACCTCAATTTCATGCAAAAAAGAGACCGTGTTGACGTCGCAAACGGCAAAAGAGATGATTTTCGAGGCTGAATCCGATCCCACATTCATCAAAAGGATCATTACTGGAGACAAGACGTGGCTGTGGGTTTATGAGTACGACACGCAATCCAGACATCAGGCAAGTGAATGGCGTTTACCAAATGAGCCGAGACCAAAAACACCACGTCGTTTTCAGTCAAAAAGAAGGCAATGCTCACGGTTTTCATGGATTACAACGGTGCAGTGCATCATGAATTTTTGCCAGAAGCCCAGACAAAGAGTATTATTTGGGCGTTATGAGACCAGAATTGTGGGCAGAAAACTCATGGATTTTGCACCACGGTAACGCACCGTCGCAGAGTGCCATCATTGTTCGTAATTTTTTGAGGAAAAATGCAACAAATACCATCCAACAGCCACCGAATACACCTGATTTGGCTCCATGTGACTTCCATCTGTTCAATCGAGTTAAAGAACCACTACGGGGAACGCGTTTCAGCAGCCGAGAAGGAGTAATGGAAAAATCGCAAGAAGCACTGGTGGACATACCGAAAACCGAATATAAAAAATGTTTCGAAGATTGGATCGAGCGCTGGCATAAGTGTGTTGCTGTCGATGGCTATAACTATGAAGGGGACAATATAGATTTAGATGAATAAACTTGTATTTGTAATTTCCTGAATACATTCCGAGAACTTTTTGATCAAGGTGGTATGGGATGCTAATGGATTAACTTGTACTTCTGCGCAGGTTGTACAATGTGTTTAACTGAATATGGGCACTGTAAGTAACCATATTCATAACCTTTATAAATAAGACTGTCATAACTGAAAATATCCATAGAATGAGCTAACCGGTAAGTTTTGCTTATTCTTATAATGCCACATTTTTGCAGGACAGTCATAGGTTGAATTCTATTTCGAAATGCACCACCCCAACAAGTAATTCCATGGTGAAGTTTCGAATGAAATATGCCACAACGAACCATCTTTAAAGTGTCTATAGAGCGATATTGTTGGAGTCTTTAAAAATAACGATTCGACGAGAGAAAATATTGTTTAAGACGACTTAACATATCCTTGGACCTGCTCAAATTGTGATCAATGGTGACGTCTACATATTTACAGGGTAAATGACTCGAACTCCAACTTTTTAAAATGCTATAATTGTTTTATTTTTTGATAAATTTTATTTTGCCAAAGCAAAAAACGTTGGAAAATACATCAATTTTCAAATTGTATCAGTAGTTTCCAATATTTCCACCTTTGGCACGAATAATGGCATAATGAGTATACGATCGCATTAATTTTGACGCCACGGTCCAAAAATGCGAGTGGAAAGCGACCATCGGTGGTTATGGCGGCCCAAACCATCACCATCGGTGCCGCCTACTTTCTGGTGGCCGTCCGAAAGCGTAAATTTTCGAAGCACCTCTCTGGCAAGTAAACTCGGCCATTTTGATTGTCGACATATTGCTCGATAGCAAATGGCGACTCATCGGAAAACACCAAATTCGGCAACTCACCACTTTCGTGCAAGCGTAGCAACTCGTTCGTTCTTTCGACTCTAACTTTTTTCTGTTGCGGTGTAAGATCGTGTGCTTTTTGGAACTTCAATGGCTTGAGCCCAAGCTCATTTTTTAGTATGTGTTGCATCCGTTCCAACGATATGTTAAGCTCACGAGCCATTTTTCTTCCACTTCGACGCGGATTTCGCTCAATTCGAGCCTTCACTTTCCGAACCATTTCTGCCGATGTTGCTGTTTTTTTATGACCACCTCCATTGCGTTTTGCAACGCTGCCAGTATCACGGTAACGAGGTATGGTTCGACACACAAATGATTAATTCACGTTGAGGTGCTGGAGGGCTCTAACGAAAGCTACTTGTGGTTTTCCAGCCAAATATAAAGCAATCCCACTATCGCGTCTGAATTCCATCGCGGATAAAATTTTTTCAACACAACTGAGAAGCAAATCGTTTAAAAGGCTTTTAAATAATAAAATTATCTGTCACGAGTCAAAATTTGAACGCAGAACGATGCTATCGAAGCAGATCCCAGAGTTTTTATCATTGCACTCACAAATAGACAAACCGTGACTGTAAATTCAATAAAAATCTTTCTAAAAGCCGTTCATTTTATGACTCTCAAAAGGTCTGCTAAAAAGCAGACAAAAATAGCAGCACTATAAACGGGGCGGCGGATGAATTCCTGAAACGGTGAAATGAAATCTCTGAACAAAACAAATAAAATCTTATCCGGGCTGCTCCGGTATATTTGGAGCTCAGACCGGTAAGGATATCCGAGACTAAGTCAGAGTCTTGGAAAAGAGATGGCTGCGGAAGAGACTTTAATGGACCAACGGCAACGCTCACATCTCCAAACAGGTTACTGGCTTCAGTCTAACCGACCCCTCGTCCAAGAGTTCTCTATAATGGAACTGGCCCTCTAGGTTGGGGGTTGTGCATCGGAGTAACTGCCCGGCTGTGGAAAAAATATGTAGTAGCGAGGTAACCATAAGCCTCAGATACGGACGGATATACTGTTGACAGCCGCTGCATAAGAACTTCGGATTTGTACGTGGAATGTTAAGTCCCTTAATAGGACAATTAGTGGAGGACCTGGACTACTGCAAAGCAGATGTTACTGTCATACAAGAATGCGATGGTATTTGCTGGACAAAAAGAAGATGAAAGACTGCGACATGTACAACGGCCAATTGTTATCGACAAAAAAGAAGCTCCCATTTGGATGAGGATTTGTTGTTAGAGGCAGACTTGGGTAAGAAATCTTAAGTTTGCAGCATGCAGGCTAAATTTTGCCAGTGTTAGCCTTACATGCGCGCACGCACCAGAGAGGAGAAAAATGATGACACCAAAGAAAGGTTCTACGAGCTCTTGGAAAATCTAGTAAGAGAGGGGATCTTTGGAAGTACTGTCGGAAAATATAGCCTGCTCGACCCCATCTCCGATTACGGATTCAGACTAATCGACTCTGTGTAGGGGCGTAGCATAGTTGTAGCTAGCATACGGTTGCCACATCTCTATATTTATCCATTAAGTGACTTGGAAAACTCCTGATTAATCAACCTACAGCGAGACCCACCATACTGTGATTGAAGAAAGGCACTTCTCCAGTAGGGGAGGAGAGGGGCCCACATGGACTCGAACCATTACCTTGTTGTATCCAAGGTACGGTTGCGGATACCCCGAACATCTCAAAGACAGGTCACTTCTGTGAGGAAGTTTGAAGTCGGACGTCTACAATCGCAGAAGATCGCCAAATTTTTTTCCGATCGAGTCTCCCTTAATGTCTTAAGAGGTCCGTTGCCGTCAGTATCAATTGCCGGAGACCAGTGGTAGCATTGCCAAAAGGCCATGAGAGATGCCGCTTCTGATGTGCTGGATTACACTCGGCCACCACAACGAAATAACTGGTTTGATGACGGGTGCCGGCAAGCACATGAAGCTAAACAAGAGACCTACAAAGCGGAGCGTCGAGCTCACGAACATCAGCTTCTCAGGGGAAACAAAAGGAGCATGAGAAGTGCGCCGCAGAGGAAATTGAAAGATGGTATTCAAGGAATGTGATTCGAAAGTTTTCCCAAATGGTAAAAAAAATGTGCCAGGGACACAAACCCCGAACTGAAGACTGTAGAGACGAATAAGAGAACAGAGTCGCAGTTGATGCTGAGGATCGGGAAAGCGCCTTTCTCTATAACGACGATGACTAACCAAATACCCCTGTCAGGCGGAATGAACCTTTCAACCTAAACGCTTTAGGCTAAGAATGCCCACCACCTGACCTGGATCAAGCGAGGATAGCCATATCTAAGCTTAAGTCCAAAAAAGCTGCTGAAGCAGACTGCCTGACTGACGAGCTCTCCAAAGCGGCAGCGTGTCAGCTTTGATAGCGAGATTTTCTTGAAAAGTACTCCAGTTCATGGGTTTCTTCATTTACCTAGTCTGACCTTTTCCGATATTGTATCCTATATTGATAGAGATGCCTCATCTGCCATATCATAATCTTTGATAAAAGTGTGTAAGTAAGTACCTCTCCTCTTACAGAGTTGACAAATGACCGAGATACCAATCGCGATGGTGGCGCTGTTCGATCAAATTCTGAACAAGAACAGGAGGAATCGCATCTATATCTCTGCGGAAATAAGCTGGGGCCAACGAAAACTCTTGCCATCCCATCCCTGCTGATGTAGTTCGATTATCGCTGCCACTACATCTCTGTTGTTAAATTCTGGAAAGCGATCTAATATCTCCACGGGCAAATTCTAATATTCCCTCACTATTGTTGAAGCCAAAAATTTATATTACTCTCAATAGCCCAAAGTTCTTGAATTAGTCCTAGGTCTCTCTTAGGAATCGTTGGTTAAAAGTGCACGAGGCACCTTTAGGACGATGCAGCGTTCCCTGCAATACTATACCTTCAGTGTAGCCATCATCGTTTGCGGTTATATGCGGGGTACCGTATGCCGCTCGATTTATATCGCCTCTCCGCCGTATGGAATCATCGCCAAGGTATTGGCCTTTTGATCTGACTCTCGTAGTGGGAGCTACGTTTTCTACCATCGGTAGAGGTATAGGAGCTGTACATTTGGGTCTATTCGCAGCAGTTGGTTCCTGTGTTAATTGGTTAGTTCAGGGAAGCTCAAGTGCTCTATCACCCTCAGCTGCAGTCTTAGCGGTGTTGCTTTTTAGTCTCTTTGACAGATTACTTGTGTTGGTTGTGTTCGGGGTAGCTGAAATTTTATCTGAACTGTTTATAATAAGCCTCAAGTCACTGAAACGGTGACATGACTTATCAGATCGTTTAGCCGTTTCATGGCACTGTCATTTATAGCAAAGCCCATGTGAACGAGATCTCTCTACTCCATTCTTTGCTGAATTCTTCAAGTTCTGGTGTTTAGACCTGAGTCCTGTGCATCCAAGGGCACGACGATTTTCTCGCTAGCCAGGCCGATACTTAGCAGAAAGAATCCCCTTGTAATGAGTGGTCTCGGAAATGAATTCTCGTCCTCTATTACTCCTTGAAGACGGCTTCACTTCTGCGCCCCGAGGCTTAATTGAAACATCGATAACTCTCTCCTGTATTAGAGCCATTTGGTCAGTACTAAGATTAAGAGTTTAATGTTTTCCGTTACTAAAGCCGGACTGACATCGTACAGTATATTTCTATAAGGAATCTTGTCTACAGTAGCATTTCCTGTTCGGATTTTCCTTGCTTCCGATGTCGGGGGAATGCTGTGGCCGTATCGGGTTCGTCTGGCCTCTCTGCTGTTATTGTCGGTTTTGGCAGTGGCAATCTCTGGAGCAACCGAGAAGACGACCTAAGTCTATTAGATTTTTGTGTTCTCAGAATCCAGAATCTACCGCTACCTTCATGGTAACAGATGGTACACATAACTCATTCGATAGCATGCAGATGCACAAAGTGTCTGAACCTCTGGCGCTCGGAAGGGACACATACCCTTCCTCGCTTCTCATATCAGCGTCAGAGCTGGCAGCAACAGTTCGATCGACAGTTTCTTCTGCAATAAGCATAGGTGCTTCCCTATGAGTTGAAGGTTTCTTTTTTTACTGCGACAGGGATAGGAGAAATTTGATATGGAGTTACAAAAGTTGTTGATTTCGAAATACATTTTATCTCAGTAGAAGTCGAAGCTTGTCTTGCTCAGACTGGAGGAGCAGGATTTTCCACATTAGAGAAAAGTATTTTATCTTTCTCTGCTGCCAGAAAATAGTGGTCTTGGGAGACATACCTTGTCAAAAAGTGGTTGAACCACTTTGTAAATAAGTTTCTCTAAACCCATCCTGATGGATGATTAGTGTTTATTGAAGCCGGCTGTGCATCTTTCATTAGGTGGGGAATGCCTCTCTTTTGCGGAAAACTGAGCATAGGAGGCACAAATGTCCGTCCTGTACTCATGCATTAAATCGATGTAATTAACCATCCCCTTTCAGTGGTTTTTGGGAAACAGTTTTGCTTGTTTGTTTGTTGAAGTTTGTCGTTGTTTTATACACTTGTTAGAGTTTGAAGCCACGTTTCCTTCAAAAGAAAATAAAAGCAAAACGTGACTTTTTCAACAGAGGTCATGTGTTAAATATGGCCTACTAGGCGATATTGCAAACACATGGGGTAGGCCATATTACACACACTGTATTGCTAACGTCTGGCACCCCAATAATTTCAAAAATATTTTCCAACTACTTCTGCCCTCTCCAGTTCAGCTTGCTCTCCAGACTAGCAAACTTTGAATGCAACCACTTATTGCCCTCTTTTAACCGCTCCACAAACACAAAATTTCGCTGTTGATTTTTTATTTAGTTGATAATGAATCCAGGTTGGGAAAATCCTTTCTCTGAAAGACAATATTTGATATCTGTAGCCACCAAGTAGCTACTAAAACTACTAAATAGTTAATCAAACTGTAACCCACCCCCCAATTTAGTATCCATATACTTCGTTTGTCCCATAAACTTAGGCACGTTACGTATATGGGTCACATTTTAGAATGTCTGCACTAACTGAACCGACCCCATATTGTTTCGTTTCCAAATGAGGATACAATCCTGGTCATTGCCTTAAGTTAATCGCCCCGGAATCTAATCAGACTCCTTGTACTCATATTCAGCTATTCGTTACAAACAAACAATGCGAAACAATTTGCATACAGAGTGAGCCATGAGTAAATTGGTAGTCCCAGCCCTTAACCGCACATAACTTATTTAATTAACCTTAGCCCGAGGTCAGTTTATTGATTGGAGGGTTGAAAATTAGGATAAGTCATTGGATTCGTTTCATTATCCTTTGGAAAGGCTGTCTTCCTGTTCGGTGTTGGGTCTCCATGTTCAAGTTTAGATACTAGTCTAATGAAAGCAATGAGATCACGTAATTTGCCAAAGCCATTTACGCAAATTGGCTTTAGGAAACTTAAAGCGTTGTTTTCATAAATATTGTAAAATTAGTTGGAACAAGGGTTTGGCTAATTAAATGAGTTCAGCCATTAACAATTCCAATGACAAGTTATGGTGGTGTTCTGTAACCCTCAAGTTGAAGGATACAAAGTGTCAAGAATGGAAGTTTTATTTATGCGTAC
This sequence comes from Volucella zonaria, assembly GCA_963966105.1. NCBI lineage: Eukaryota > Metazoa > Arthropoda > Insecta > Diptera > Syrphidae > Volucella > Volucella zonaria. The sequence continues at coordinate 98,983,030 of OZ014533.1, read as the reverse complement.
GGGTTGTTTTATTAGGTCTGGGGGCAGTTGAAGTATGTGTGGTATATCCTAGTATGTCAATTGGAATTATGGCCCAGACCAGACAATAGATTAGACTTCTTCGAAAACAACGCAAATTTAAATTCATTTGGGTGATATCCTTAACCTTTTACATGGAAAGGGTACGTTATGCTACTAGACAGAAGAAGGAAGCATTCATCATTTACTTATGATTCACGATAAAATTGTTAATCAAAAGTTTAAAGCTGTTTGACATTTATATGTTTACGGTATTTTAGAACAATCCTTAAATAAATACACAGAACTCTCCAGTCTTGGTCATTAAGGATTGATTTAATCTTTCATCTTTCTTGGTGCATAGTTTAAGTGTAGAAGCTCGCCTCTCTGTGAGTTGTGGAGATAGTATCTAGACGATATACTCGTAGTATCCAAAGTCGTGTTGTAGCATTCGATATGTGTGCCGGGATGGGTTTGTTGTGCATTAGTTTTGAAGACGTCACTGAAGGAGAGCTCTATTTTAATGCGCAACTCTTGTAGGATTTCGGTTCAAGATTCTTGCACTATCCTGACATCATAATCTGCATAATCTACGCCATTCCCTGAAGGATTGTAGTCTATAACGAATAGCGTGCTTTGCAACAACATGGGGAGAGGTTGGTTTGGGAGCGACCAAGCGTTCGAAATACCACCGTGATCGGCATTTATTCAGAAAATTAAAAATACAAATTTATTCACCTAAATCTATATTGTCCCCTTCAAAGTAATCCCCATCGACTGCAACACACTTATGCCAACGCTTGATCTAATCCTCGAAACATTTTTTCGGTATGTTCATCAGTACTTCCTGCGATTTTTCCATAACTTCCTCTAGGCTGCTGAAACGGACTGCGTTCCCCGTAGTGGTTTTTTAACTCGATTGAACAGAAAGAAGTCACAGGGAGCCAAATCAGGCGAATCGGTGGCTGTTGGATGGTATTTGTTGCATTTTTCATCAAAAAATTACGAATAATGATGGCACTGTGCGATGGTGCAAAATCCACGAGTTTTCTGCCAACAATTCTGGTCTTTTTCGGCGAATTGCTGCACGCAAACGTCTCATAACGCCCAAATAATACTCTTTGTTTACAGCTTGGCCTTCTGGCAAAAATTCATGATGCACTACACCGTTGTAATCAAGGAAAATCGAAACCGTGAGCATTGCCTTGTTTCTGACTAAAAACGGCGTGGTTTTTTTGGTATCGGCTCATTTGGTGAACGCCATTCATTTGCCTGATGTCTGGATTGCGTGTCGTACTCATAAACCCACGGCCACGTCTCGTTTCCAGTAATGATCCTTTTGATGAATGCGGGATCGGATTCAGCCTCAAAAATCATCTCTTTTGCCGTTTGTGACGTCAACACGGTCTCTTTTTTGCATGAAATTGAAGTCTTTTGGCACCAACTTTGCTGCTACACGACGGTAACCCAAATCATTAACCAAAATATCTTGGACGGATCCATGTTCAATATTCAAGTCTTCCGCTATCTCTCTGATGCCTAATTTGTTGCTTTTCGATGTCGAAGGCCTGCCACTGCGTTCATCATCTTCGATTGACTCATGACCAGTTTTGAACCGCTCGTGCCACTGGTTAACGACCGTTTTCTTTAGAGGAATGTCAACAACAGATTTACCAACTTAACAAAAAAAAAACAGAACTCAAATCGGCACAATGGGAGCGCCACACAGTAGTGCGGTGCGGGAACTTTTTGATCAAGGTGGTATAGGGAGAATGTAGTCTTCATGTAAAAATATATAGGGGTGAGTGTGTCAAGATACAAGTTTCTTTTTGAATCATTTCTTATTTTGACGCTGAAAACTCTTTCCCGCTCGAAATCTTGACTATCAGTCAGTGTCATATCTCCACAAAACGAAATGAATCGCCTTATGCTTGAACAACGTTGAGAAATATGGCAAACCAATTTCAAAAATGAGTTCTCTGTTGCCCAGACAGTGCATTTATTGAAAATAAGTTTGGACCAAAATGAAGCACCCACAACACCCGCTAAAGTTTGTGCAAAAAGTTCATGAGACATGCTTGCTCGCGGACAGCACTCACTTTGTCCGTTGTCGTACAACACGTGCCGATGAGAATGTGGCTGCTGTAGATGAGAGCGTGCTACTCAATCCAAGAACATTGACTCGCCATCAGACTCAAAAACTCAAAACTTAACACACTATGAAAATTTTGCACAGAGATCTTGGATTATTCCCTTACAAAGTGGCAGTGGTGGCATCACTGGCCCATTTTATTTCGAAAATGTTGCTGGGAACGCCAACGCAGCGGTTAGTGGTGAACACTACAGAGCTATGATTACCGAATTTTAGTGGGCTGCAATTGAAGACATAGACTTGGACGGCCTTTGGTTACAACACGATGGCGCGCAATGCCACATAGCCAATAGATCTTTTCGATAACCGTGTTATCAGCCGTCTTGGCAATGTCAATTGGTCGCTTCAGAGCTGCGATTTGACTCCGTTAAACTTTTTTTTATAGGGTATCCGATGTTATGCGGAAAATAGACAAATGATTGCAGCTCTTAAAGCGAATATTGGTCGAGCCATTCTAGGGATAGAGCCAAGACAAGGTCTTGGAAAACTGCGTTGACAGGATGCGCTACTGCGAAGCCATTCGGGGCAGCCACATGAATGAAATTGTATGCCACAACTAATAGGAATATTTACTCTTTCTAACTAAAGCCATAACATATTGAAAAGATATAATTTTTATCCATTTTATTTTATTTTTAATAAGAAAGGGTTTTCCGTAAATCTCAATATTTTCTTAACGAAGTATCTGAGCAGACTTTCGACTTGAAAAATTCCGCTTACCAGAGCAGCGTAGCACACAACAATTAATTTTTAGAAAAAATTACACTGAAGACTTTTTTGCGCGTTGTGCTTGTCTCTTATAATTGTATGACGGATAAGATCGCTTTAATGTCCAACAAAAATCTGCGAGCATTCTCAATGACCATTTTCCTTGGTATCATTTTTCACATTTAGCTTCGCTCGGAAACAAAGTTTTCAAATACAGAAAACCTTCTCCAGTTCTATCTATGAGGCCTAATTTGATGTGTAAACGCGGTAAAATGATATTGTTTGCCTCTACGAAGAGGCTTTCAGATTTCATATTTGTGTGTTCAGAAATGAAATTACTCCTCATTGGCCATTCTCTTTTCATGTAGTACTAATTTCTAGCACTGCTATCCCACTCGCACAAAAATCAATAGTATTTCGTTTTTTTTTTTGAGCACCCTTAAAATGTTTGTACACAGCGCGGGCGAAGGAAAATTAGGGAGGAAGAAAAGAGAGGTACCGCTAAACGTTGGTTTTAAATGTTTGAAGTTTATAAGGACTAGGAAATAAAGAGCTCGGCAGGGCACTCCATAAGGGAGTTGTACGGCTTACGAAAGTACCACGATATTTTAGAGTACGTTTGAAAGTGGGCTTGAAGAAATACAGATGAGCATTCATACGGAGATGTTTGAAGGGTTGGAATACTACTGGCAATTTCGGTGAAGCACTGGTGGTGGAGTTAGCGATAGAACTACGTCGGTGACCGTCAGTGAACGTCGGTGTTCAATTTTGTAAATTGACTGTGCAATATTGGCTTCACCTATTAGTTTTATCGCACGATTATGGAACCTATCTAGCAAGAGCAAGGAGGTGAGAGAGGCGCCTGACCAGATGTGGGCATAGTGCTCACTAGACATTTCGCTGCATTTTTGGTGACATCGAGCATGTGGTCATTCCAACGTAAGTTGTCATTGATACACATTCTCGATGAAAAGTTTTTCGATTTCGATGGCGCAAGCGTCATTCATGGCTAATGGCTGGGTGTTTAAATTTCGCTCTAACTACAGCAGATAGCATTGTGTTTTGGAAGCATTAAATTCCACTCAGTTGATAGTTCTCCAATTGGATATGCTGTTAATATCGGAATTTAATGAGCTGAACATACGCTGCCGTTCCCATCCTACAGCCCAAGAGCAGGGACGTGAGTCCGGGAATGAATATGTAAAGCAGAGAGTACTGTCATCAGCAAACGATTAGAAGCAGCAGACAAGGGATCATTAATGAAGGTTAAAAAGAGTGTTGGAAACAGAATGGAGCCCTGGGGCACACCATCATTTATTTTGAGGATATTAAATTTGAATCCATCAAAGACAATATGATTTCGACATTCCGAAAAGTAGTTTCTACTCCATTGAAAGGAGAGTCGTCGATCGCAAAAGTATGCATTTTCGATTACAGAGCCTGATGCCAAACTCTGTCAAATGCCTTAGAATTACCAAGTGTAACTATCTTGCTGCTACGAAAACTTTAATGCCGGTCATTGAGATGCTTCCGCGTTTCGAGATATGTCATAGGCTGACGGTTTCCATGACCTTGGAAAGAAAGGGCGTAAGCCCAGCGGGTCTGTAGAAAGAGAGAGAAGAAAATTCGCTTTTTTTTAGGGACGGGCTGGACAAATGCTATTTTCCATCCTAAACAGTAGGATCGATGGAACAGCACATCATTTAAATGGCCGCCTCGGATTCTCTGGCAGTGCTTCAGTAGCCGGTCCAATTTTGAATGACTCGGTCCAATATGTGCGGCGTTATTCCAGCAATAACGTGTCGAAAGTTGGCCTTTAGTGTAGATTAACTTAGCCCCAGACTTGACGTAGCCCCAGAGAAACTAATCAAGGGGTGCCAAATCGCATGATCGCGGCGGTCAATTCAAGAACGCTCGCCGTGAGATAACCCAGTTGCCAAATTCCTCCTTCACAACTTCGAGCATTGCGCCGCTTGTATGAAAGGTAGCGCCATCTGGTTGGAACCACAGCTCGGATATATCAATGTTGTCGAGCACTGACCATAGAAATTCGGTTAACCTTGCTCTATACCTGAAACCGTAACGGTGTCTTCTTCCTCATTTCGAAAGAAATAAGGTCCGATGATGTTGTCATGGCATAAACATGCATTGATGGTTGACCGAACACTTCTGGATTGTGTTCGGTCCAATAACGGCAACTTTGCTTGTTGACATTGCCGCTGAGAAATGAACCTCGTCCGAGAAAATAATTTCCAGCGCCCAATTAGCGAACTCATTAGCGTTGTCTATGGTCGTCTGCCTTCAATTCTTCCGTCATCATATCCTTATACGGATGTATGCTCAAATCGAACGGCAAAATAAGCCGGTTGGACTTGGGCGTAGCCCTATGCAGCTGAACGGTACCGAATAGACATTTCTGGGTCTTCATCGATACTGGCCGCAATGGTGGCTATGTTTTCTTCATTCCGCACCAATCTCTGTCTGGTTGGAGGCTTAAGATCCAAAAGAGTGTACTCACGCTCAAACTTTTCCACGGCGCAACAAATTGCCTGCACACTGAAGCCAAGATGACGACCGACCTCACAATGAAATTCACGTTGGGTTTTACAGCTGAGCCGGAATTCCGAAAATGTTTTTTAATAATTTCCCCACGTTCGACAAGCGTAAAGCATGATAAAATGGCAAATCTTACTGAATATTTTGACAGCTGTATGTCATTGGTAACTTTGACAGATACGGAAACATAACAATTGCAAAATCTATCATTGCTATCTGGTCACCCGTTACCATTTGGAGCAGCGGATTTGTAAATGTTAAGATCTTTAAGAACTCTTGCTCAAGTGCAGGCGGGGATAAAGCACAATGTGGAAGTGTTGAGCTGGCCGCGAAGCGTGCAGCAAGCAGATTGGTCTTATCCAAGGAGCTGACAGTTGGAATGTTGTTGTAAATGACCGTTGGGATAGAGGATGAGGCAGAATCTCTAATATTTTTGACGAAACACCAAAGATTTTTACTACCTTTTAAACATTGCAGTATTTCTTTCCTCAGTTTTTGGTCGCATTGGAATTTCACACGCTTAAAAAGGCGGTGCAGTCATTCCGGGTTCGTTTGAACTTTTTTCAGTTTTGCTTTGTCGGGTTGGTCTTGTAGGACCGAAAAAACATTTCTTTAACCCTGACAGCCTCTTTACAGCTCAAGTCGTACCATGCCTTTTCTTTTGGTTTGATGCACTTTATCCGATGAGGGATAAAGCATCCTTCGACTTTGACTAAAGGGGCATTCCCGTCGAAACATAACGACCAGTTAAGATTCTTAAAAAAGGTGTTAAGTCCGCTCTAATTGGCTTTCTCTTGTTGCCATATAGTTCTTCTAGGAATCTTTTCTCTAACTATGTGGTCGATGTACGAGAAATTAGGTGATAAGACCCAGTGGTCCGACAAGTCTAGAGAGGATAGCGCATTGATCTTGTATTTATCAAGGTGAGAATTTAATAACAAGTCCAGGGTGTTGGCGGTATGACTACTAGCGTCTGGCACCGCCCTTCGGGTGTTGTCTGTCCAGAATGTTGAAGCCACCTAGAATTGTGTATATTAAAATCGCGCATAATAACGATTTCAGTATGAGGATACAGGGATACAATTCTTTGAATGGAGTCAGATAGCGCATCAAACTAGTTTAAGGTCGAATTGCTGTTCAGTTTAGTGGATAATTTGCTTACGGAGATGGAATTTTAACCACATGAAATTGATTTCCGGATTGGAATATGGACCACATTGCTGTGAAGTTTGGTAAAATAAATCACCTCGCACGTAAATGTCGAGACCGCGATGAGAAATGAATAAAGGGACTAGCTCGTAGCTAGGTAGCTTGAGATCAGAGTGATCTGAGAGCTGTGGACGAGGATCTACCTGTGTTTCATTAAGTGCCAAAACAGCTGGCCAATACTTGGAAACGTTGACGTGCCTAGAAAAGTGATTCCTTTTTAGCCCGCTATATTAGCTACGTCAACCCTGAATTCCCGAGTCACTTGTTTGTAATTGCAAACACAAAAAACAGAGAAAAAACTTTCGTTTGTACAAATGTGGCACTCTGCGCTCACTCCCTATAAGATGTTAAAGGAAGTATGTCATGTTTAATAACGTTGGAAGGGTCTTGAAATGAAGTTTCGAAATACGATAGAAAAAACCTAATCTAATCTAAAATTGATTACATCTTCAAGGCTTGTTAATGGATTGTAATGTTTTTTTCCACAATTGAAAGTCCTTGACAATATCTTTTGTTTGCAATATTACTTATGCATACACGTGTAGTTGTGAAGTTATCTGAATTCTTTTTTCCAGGGTTTTCAAATTTCAAATATAAAATTGTACAATACAAACAATTTTCAGAAAATCTGAGGTGAATATAATTCGGAACTGCCCCGATTCTTGCAATTTTTCAGCGAAGAAAATATAGCATTACGAGTATATTATTTGTTCTGTAACATCAAGGAGTTTCGTAAGTTTCTTTTTCTTCATATGTCCTATTTTCCCTGATCTTAGGGTCTCTATTATGCCTGTTCTTTACCGTGAAGGGTTTCCTGCAATATGCCAAGCTCTCCTAATTTTGTCTCCTACTACGAGTGCATATTTCTGGGTAAACGTCTTTTGATACCAAACATTTATATGTTTGTTATTCATAAACGTCCGTTTAAAACAACTGACAAGAAAATGGGTCGTTCTGGATCCTTGGATCAGAAAGCTAGGATTGCTATAGTTTTAGAACAAAATACTATTGTACCTCAGGAGTGACATAAAAGAAACGAAATCATTCACAACCATGACTTTTTCCTTCTGCCATCCTTAGCTTTGATGAAAATTAAAAAAAAAAACACACAAAATTGGATGGTTTCCCTTATAAATGATAATGCTTACATTGAAAGTTAAGCTGAAGTTTTTTAAAGCCATAGCCCTGTTAATGACCGCTTTTCTTCTCGGTATAGGTATATTAAACTCGAAAAAAGCCCTTCAACAGATCCAGGACAAACAACACGAGCATCCGTGCAGATGGGCATGTTCTTTTTAATTAAACACTTTTGAACTGTCAAACAGATGAAAGCTTATACACGAATAATATCCAACAGGAACAAGGATGCATTTCTGGACGTCAACTGTTTTCATTTCAAAGTATTCAAGTGTGGAAATCTCTGGCAACCACCCAGCTATGAAGCCGGCCGTATAAATGTACGAGTTTATGAGTGTGTTTATTTATGGATTGCATCTAAAGAAGGACAATGACGACAGGCTGACAGATTGAGGGCACAGTGATAGGGAAAATACAAAAAAAAAACGAAAACACTGTAATTAAAGAAAACAGAATATGAAAACGGAAGTACGAATATGAATACTTCAAAAAATGATTTGTCCCTGCTGTTTATGACTTTTTCACTCTGCTGGCCTAAATGTTATTTGGCATGATGATTACGAAGGCACTTTCAGGGCGTATTTTTTGGTTTGTATATGCCAAATTTACATGTACAAGGATTTGTAACGATTAATGTGTTTTATTCAAAATTCAAGCGACCATGATTCTGTATTACCATCAAACTTGATATTTGAATTAAGAATTTGGGGTAAACGATACAAAGAAATGATGCGAACATTTAGAGGATTTGACTTAACTTTGCGGGCCATTGACTCACAATCTTTCTCTGCTACCAGCAAATCACACAGGATGTTCAGTTTCATAGAATAACAACAAGGCTGAGCTTAAAAAAAGAGAAATCTGTTCTATTTCCCATGAAATTTGTTGGTGTTGAATGCAAACTTTACAAAAAATTTAACAAATGCCTAAGTATCATGCAAACTTACAGCCAGAGGTTGCACAACTCCATCATTCAAAGAAGAAATACATATAAGACACTTCCGCAGAGGATTGCAATTCTTTTCGCCCGAAACCTGCGTTGTGACAACTTGCCCTCTACTAGCTGAAGCCTAGCATGTATTTTTTTTATTTATTAAGAAACGCTCTAAGCAACTAGATCTCAACTCTAAGAAACTAAGATATCTGAAAATAAATATTTAAGATATGAACCATGAACCAACTACGTCGCCGAATAAGAGATTGCTATGGCGGTAATAAAACAAATTCGAGCTGAACTCAACTCCTGACATCTACGAGGGGCGTTCAAACTATTCTCGGTATCGGGGTGAAGCTGTGGTTGTATATATAAATTGACTTATTTATCAAGTAATACTATTATTTTAGTGCATTCATGTAAAATTTCATATAAATGTGATTATTAATTCGCGTTTTATCTCTAGTTAAACAGAATCATAATGGCAACTGAGGCGATGATGGTGAAAATTGAGCATCGCGCTGTAATTAAATTTCTCACTAAGCAAGGAAAAAGTAAAAAAACTATTCATGAAGAGATGGTGGCTGTTTACTAGGGTTCCGCACCTTCATTATCAACTGTGCAAAAGTGGTCAAGTGAGTTCAAGAGAGGCAGAGAGAGCATTGAAGACGACCACCGCTCCGGCGCCCCGGCTACTGCTTGTACGGGAGAAAGCATCAAAGAAGTCGAAAAACTTGTTCTTGAGGATGCCCGAATAAAGGTGAAAATGATGGCAGAGATCACCAAGCTTTCAATTGGTACCATTCACACCATTCTTCATGACCATCTTAACCTTTCAAAGGTCAGTGCAAGGTGGGTGCCACGAATGCTCACAGCGCCTCAGAAAAAAGTGAGAATCGCATGCTGTAGAGAGCTTTTGGAGATGTGTAGTGAGAACGCGGACGGTGTTATGGATCGAATTGTTACTGGGGACGAAACATGGGTCCACCACTATGACCCTGAAAGCAAACAAGAGTCCATGCAGTGGCATAAAAAAGGAACAGACCCCCCGAAGAAGTTCAAAGTCACTCCGTCTGCCGGGAAGCTCATGGCCACAGTTTTTTGGAACTCAAAGGGAATCTTGCTCATTGAGTACAAAAAAAAAGGTGAAACCATCAACGCCACATCCTACGCTTCCACTTTGCATAATTTGCGGGAGGAAATTAAAAAGAAAAGACGGGGTAAACTCGCAGCGGGTGTGTTGCTTCTTCATGACAACGCTCCTGTTCACACGGCGCGAGTTTTCAAGGCTGCTGCGCGAGATTGTGGTTTCGAAGAAATCCAACACCCACCCTATAGTCCAGACCTTGCCCCTAGTGATTATTTCCTGTTTCCGGATTTGAAAAAATGTCTTCGCGGAAAAAGATTTTCGGATGATGAAGAACTCAAGTCGGCAATAAATGGAGGAGGAGGAAATTTATTTTTTTGAGGGTTTAAAAAAGCTTATCTCAAGATGTAACAAATGCATTGATGTTAGGGGAGATTATATTGAAAAATAAAAACAATTTAAATTGAATTCGCATTTTCCTTCATATCGATACCGAGAATATATTGAACGCCCATCGTACACCCTGAATGACTCGACCAGCAACCGACTTCAGACTGCTATAATTTCCAAACCCTTCATGACAGTGAGTTTAAATTTTGACACATGACAAATAATTTTATCATTTACAAGCCTTTTAAACGATTTGCGTCTCAGTTGTGTTGAACAATTTTTATCCGCGATGGAATTCAAACGTAATAGTGTGATTGCTTTATATTTGGCTGGAAAACCACAAGTAGCTTTCGTTAGAGCCCTCCAGCACCCCAACGTGAATAAATCATTTGTGTCTCGAACCATAGCTCGTTACCGTGATACTGGCAGCGTTGCAAAACGCCGCCGAGGTGGTCATAAAAAAACAGCAACATCGGCAGGAATGGTTCGGAAAGTGAACGCTCGAATTGAGCGAAATCCGCGTCGAAGTGGAAGAAAAATTGCTCGTGAGCTCAACATATCGTTGGAACGGATGCAACAAATACTTAAAAATGAGCTTGGGCTCAAGCCATTAAAGTTCCAAGAAGCACACGATCTTACACCGCAACAGAAAAAAGTTAGAGTCGAAAGAGCGAAGGAGTTGCTACGCTTGCACGAAAGTGGTGAGTTGCCGAATTTGGTTTTTTCCGATGAGTCGCCATTTGTTATCGAGCAATATGTCAATAAACAAAATGACCGAGTTTACTTGCCAGAGAGGTCCTTCGAAAATTTACACCTTCGGACGGCCACCAGAAAGCAGCCAGCACCGATGGTGATGGTTTGGGCCGTCATGACCGCCGATGGTCGCTCTCCGCTTGTATTTTTGGACCGTGGAGTCAAAATTAATGCGATCGTATACCATGAAACTGTGTTAGAGGCAGTATTGAAGCCTTGGGCAAACAATCATTTCGGTCGGAGACCGTGGAGATTTCAACAGGACTCGGCACCGTCTCACAAAGCGCGCGTCAACCAAATTGGGTTAAAAAAACAATGTTCCACACTTCATTTCTTCGACACAATGGATTGGAAATTCTCCGGATGCAAATACCAAAGTTTGGACCACCTCAAACAGCACTTCGCCGGGAATGGGCCAAAATACCGCAGAGCCACTTCTTCGGCTGTCTCAAGGCCATTATTCGCGCCTAAGGTAGGCATATTGAAAACCACTGATACAATTCGAAAATTGACGTATTTTTCAACATTTTTTGCTTTGGCACAATAAAATTTATAAAAAAAATTATAGCATTTTAAAAAGTTGGAGTTAGAGCCATTCACCCTGTATATAGAAGTTGCCATCGTGCCAAAGTCCGAACTATTTGAATGCTTAGGCTCTGTCAGTCACTATTAAAAAAATTACCATGACAATGTGGCATTTAAAGTTAACTTAGAGTGGCTTAAATAATGCGAAAGCTACACAGGATTTTGTGAGAGAAAAATTCCGCTTAAACTAAAAGGTTTTTTGTACAGAGCAGTTGCTCGCCAAGCTTTAACAAACGATCACAGTGTTGAAATGAAAAAGTTGCAAGTCTTCTGCTATGAAAACGTGACTCAGTGTCCCGGAAAGGCACCACATTGAGAGATCGATAATTGACAAATTTAGGCTAAGAATCAGATACCATGTTCAACAAAGATTGTCAGACAAGCCGCTGCAAAAACCAAGGGGCTCATGTGAAGATATTAGACGACGATTTTACTGCTCTCCATAACTAACTACTCGTAAGTACACACTGAAAGTGCTTCACACGAACACCGCACCTTACTTTACATGCTACATCGATTAACATGGCTCCTTTGATTATACCTGAACTTACCAACAACTATCAGGATGCTAAAGAATGCTGCTCAAAAACCCCAGAATGTGCTAATTTTATGCTCTACCATTCGAAATCTATGCCCTGGCTGAAAAAAATCTTTTTCGCAATGATGATCCTACCCACCCTAAGGTTGACTCCTTCTATCGAGGGTTCCTGCTTTACTTTGCTTGCTTGCGAATTTTTATCCAGAAGATTTATTTCTAATCAAAATAATGTCCGTTGGAATCTACACACTTTTACCAAAGTGTTGTAAGGACTTTTATCCCTCTTTGATAGAACTTAATATTTTTGCTAACAACAAACAAAAACTTGGCGCTCAATTCCTCAAAATTGAACATTTTTCCAGGGCGAAAGTGATCCAAATGTTGAAAGAGCTGATAATCTGTTGGTGAGAGATCTGGAGAATATGATGGATGAGGCAGAACTTCACTTCAATTGGTGTAGGTTTTTTTTTCTGTCCAAACAGAGCACTCAGACAAAGAACTAGTCCATTCTACTTCTTATAAGACGAATAAGCGCTTCAGTGATAAAGTGCCTATCACGTCAACGTCACCGAGTACGAGCAGCCTGATGCCAGCGTAAGTCGGACATTTACAGAGGTAGTGGTTTACGGTGTTATCATCACTTTCACAGCAAGCATCGCAGAATGTTGTATCACAAGGTCAATGTGCTATCCCCTCTAGGCTCGTCGGACCATTGTGTCATATCAGCTAATTTCTCATACACCCACCACACAGTTAGAGAAAAAATTCCTAAAAGAACCGTATGGCAATACGAGAAAGTCAATTGGAGCGGTCTTAACAGCTTCCTTAGGAATTTTAACTGGTTGTTATGTTTCCCCGATAACGACGTGGATGCCGCTGCTGATATGATCAGAGACACTATTCTCTTTTGAATGAGATCCTTTATCCCTCATCGGATGAAGTGTATCAAACCAAAAGAAAAGACATGGTACGACTCGAGCTGTAAAGACGCTGTCAGGGTTAGAGAAATGTTTTTCGGTCCTTCAAGACCAGCCCCACAGAGGATAACCGAAAAAAGTTCAAATGAGCCAGGAATAAGTGCAACGCCTTTCTCAAGCGTGTGAAATTCCAATACGACCAAAAACTGAGGCAAAAAATACTACAATGTCCCAAAGGTAGTAAACATTTTTGGTCGTTCGTCAGAAAATATTAGAAATTCTGCCTCATCCTCCATCCCAACGCTCATTTACAATGACATTCCAGCTGTCAGCTCTTCGGATAAGGCCAATCTGCTTGCTGCACATTTTGCGGCCAGCTCAATACTCCCAGATTGTGCTTTGTCTCCGTCTACACTTGAGTGCGTCAAAGCTTCAACCGGACAAATCCACTTTCGCACTGGTGTAGTAGCAAGAGTTCTTAAAGATCTTGACATTCACAAATACGCTGGTCCAAATGGTATATCTCCCATCCTTCTGAAGAGGTGTTCTTCCTCGCTGGGTGACTCTTTCCGAATCTTCTTCTTTCTCCTCCTACAGGCCCATTGAACTTACGTCCCTTCTTTCCAAGGTCATGGAAATGCCACTAAACCGTCAGCTCATGAAATATCTCGAAACACGAAACCTTCTTAATGACCAGCAGTACGGTTTTCGTAGCAACAGGTCCACTATTGATTTGATGGCATGTCTCATCGAAAAGTGGAACCAAATCGTACATCCATCTGGCGAAAGCAAGATAGTTGCACTTGATATTTCTAAGGCATTTGACTCAGTTTGGCATCAGGCTCTTTTGTCGAAAATGCGTGCTATTGGGATCGACAACTCTCTTCTTCATTGGATTAGAAATTACCTTTCGGAACGTTCAATTCAAGTTGTCTTGGATGGTTTCAAGTCTGATATTCAAAAAATAAATACTGGTGTGCCCCAGGGCTCCGCTCTGTCCCCGACATTTTTTTTAATTTTCATCAACGATCTCCTGTCTGCTACCTCTAACCCAATATATTCCTACGCTGACGAGAGTGCTCTCTGCGTTTCATACTCGTTTCCGGACACACGTCCCTGCTCTTCGGCTGCAGAACGGGAACGGCAGCGTATGTTCAGCTCATTAAATTCTGATATTAACTAATTGGGGAACCACTAACATAATAGAATTTAATGCTTCCAAAACACAATGCTGTCTGCTGTCGTTAAAGCGAAAATTGAACACCCAGCCATTATCCATGGATGGCACTTGCATCGTCGAAACCGATAAACTTTCCATTCCCAGTATGTGTGGCAATGAAAACTTACGTTGGAATGACCACATATTGGGTGTCGGCAAAAATGCTGCGAAATGTCTAGGTTTCCTCAACCGATGTAAGAAATACTCTACCCCCTCTGGCCACAATATAAGTATAAGGCATTTGTCCTCCCGAAATTGGAGTACAATTCCCACATCTGGTCGGGTGCGCCCAAAACATCTCTGTACCTGCTAGATAGGATCCAAAACCGTGCGAAAAAACTAATTGGTGATACTAAGATCACTCAAACAATGGACACCCTCGAACACCGACGTAAGGTCTCGTGTCTCACTCTGTTTTATCGCTATTTTTACCATCCTCCATAGAAATCGCCAGTAACATTTCGCCCCTTCAAACCTTTAATCGTAACACCCTGCTCGCTATGAATGCTCATCAGTATACCGTCAAGCCCACTTTCGGACATACTCTAAAATATCGTGATTCGTTCTTAAGCCGTACAACTCGCTTATGGAATGCCCTGCTAACTCCTTATTTTCTGGTCATTATAACCTTCAAACATTTAAAACCAACGTTCACCGGTACCTCTGTTTCTATCCGCTCTGACTTTCCTTCGCCCGCGCTGTGTGCAAACATTTTAAGGGTACTTAATCCCTTGAGCGCGCGCAAATTATAAAAAAAAAACCTATGCCCAGCACTTTTAAGTGCTTAGCAAAAGTGTAGTGCCCCGTTACAACGCCAGTAAACAGGTTTCAGACGACAGGAAGGTCTGAATTCCTAGAGACGTCGGGAAGAATTCGTGTGGTCTGTCCGCAACCTGAAGTTCATCTGCGATTTAATTTCATGTGATTCCATTGTGACCTCGGACCCTGACAAGACTCTGTGAATTTAGCCTTCCGACTGCGTTCAGTGATGTCTTGCATTCTGGAGCTAGCTTGGAAGTCGTAAGACGGTTCAGCTTAGCTATAACTACATATGAGAATGCTTCGCCTCTTCCACCGAGTTCTTCACAGTATAGTTCGTTGGCATAAGGATTGCGTACATCTCCGTTTGGAAGACAGACTTCAGTTTTTCTAACGTGGAATGAAATCTGACGCAGTCGTCCTCCAGAAAGACACCTATATCGGTTTTGAAGCCATTCGTGAAGACCCAATGACATTCCTTTCTTCACTCAGTTTCAGGCCGAAACCAGTCTTAGGCACAGGGTAAGTCTACGTCGACTGATTGGTCTTTAGAATAAAAACAATAGCGACCATGAATCTGCCAAATTTGGCTGCTCATTTCGGTCCATTTTCTAGAAATAATCACCTCGTTTGGTAAAAGCGAAACCTAGTACTCTTAGTGGCTTTATAATTTGTTCCACCTACAAAGGTACATTTTGTGTGCGTTCATATTTCCAACCTCTCGTCCGAGAATTCCCACCAAAAGCAGAGCATTCCTAGTGCCCTTTGTTCCCTGTAAATGTGAGTTGAATTGATACTCCAGCGGTAGTGGTTACCGGATGTAACATAAACGCACATCGTAATACGCAGCTACCACATTCACCTCCAAATCCCCGTAGTGGTGTGCGTTTTAAACAATGATAATTTTGTAATGAAATTATGACCGGAAATTAAATACTCTTGTGCATAAACAGATTTTCTGTTTGCAGAAATGTGTGGGGATGTTCAAATGTGGCAACATAATTACACAGTCATGCTGTTTGGAATTACATCCCTTACTCGAAATCCAGCTAGCTCATTGTCGACAGCATCTGCCGTAGTGGTGGCTCGATGGCCGATTCTGAACTTTCCAATGCCATCGTTAGCATTATGGCAAATCAAATGCAAACGGAACCTAATTGAAATCGAATTTCAATTCGAGCAGTCACCGCCACCTGGGAATCGAACTTATTTGGGGTATCTGAAGCCAATTATAGTTTTTACGTGAATGTGTCCTTGTTAAGTATGAGTTACGAGTGTGCTCACAATTGTGGATTACTGGTTCTCCGAAACGAAATGTGGCGGTTGTGACAAACTTTTAACGATATGACGGTTGTGCTTTGTCTTTGTGATCATTAATTAGTTCTTAACAAGAGAGCACAGACATGGCTTTGGTAAAACGAATCTTATGGGAGTATGTCGGAAGTGTTGAATAAATTGTCATGTCATGGGTGGGGGTTTTACATCCATATGTCAACGTATAGGGCTATAATCTGAAGGGTGGACCTAGGCCTCAACGAAAAAACCTCTCTGTAAAGCTTGATCATAATACAGCTGCATCAAGTTACGCAAGGCAAGTTAAAGCCTCTCTCTTCTTCTGTGTGCTAGTTAAGATCTTGCATCACTCCATGGTCTGTGTAGGTTAGATTTGAAGATGTTCCGGCCAGGATCTTTGGCGTTCATACAATCAATATGCCGCAGGCCTTGAACTCATTATAATCTGACTTTTGTCACTCTACAGTTCTTTGTTCTCCTCATTCACCCTTTAGGTGGACGGGACCGAATATCAATTGCAGACTTTTCTCGAAATAGACCATAGTGCTAGCGAAGTTATCAGAATTGATGACGGAGGAAAGGTTGGCAAAGTGCTAAACTACCTCTTATTTACTCAAGCTGGCGCTACAGTCCGGGGGCCTCTGGGCCTCAACCAACAAGTGCCTCTAGTCAGGTCGATCTTTAGCTAGCTGCCTACAGTTTCACACGCTAAGTTCGTTGAGCTCCCCTTCAGCTTGCGTGCACCAGCGGAGTCTCGGTCTTCCGCTACTACGCTGTGCCTCGGGGGTGGATTCGAAAACTTTTCGGAACGGACCATTGGTGTCCATCCGCTCAGCATCACCCGGCCACCTCAGTTGATGAACCTTCACTCTCCTGGCTAAGTCGATGTCGTTGTAGAGTACGTACAGTTCGTCGTTGTATCTCCTCCTCCGCCTGAAGAATTTTACTCTCAAAGCAGCCAAGAGCACCTTCATCAATTTTTGATAAAGTTCATTCCACTACGCTATGGGACAGGACTGGGATTACTAAGGTCTTATATAGGATTCTGACAGTCAATTGCCTTCCTAGTCCAAAGAAGCAGCGGTGTCGTTTTCTGAATTAATAGGGGAGCCTAGGTAGACAAAATCCTTAACTACCTGAAAGTTATATCTGTCGAGGATGACGTTCTGTTCGAGACTTCGACTTTGAGTGCCCTTTCTGGTTGGCAGCATATACTTGGTCTTGCCCTTGTCTTAACCGTTAAACCCATCTTCGCCCGTATCAATACTTGCGAAAACACCACTGACATCACACTGCTTTCTTCCGGGAAATTGGACAGACTCTCGAAAGATTGTGTCTTTTGTGTTGGCGAGTGAGTTTTGCACTATCCATTCAAGAATGATGTTAAAGAAATCGCATGATTCTTTTTTGACATCAAAGGTCTCGTTGAGCTCTTTACCAACCTTGGTGGAGCAGCGTGCATTGTACATCGTTCGTCTCTATAGATGCTGTCATAGGCGGCCTTAACATCGATGAACAGGAGGTGCCTATCAATTTGGAGTTCATGGGTTTTTTCGAAGATCTGCTGTAGTGTGAATATTTCAATGTCAATGGTGGACTTTCCTAGTCTGAAGCCACCCTAATATGGACAAATCCGGTTATTGACGAAACGCTTCAAGCTTTCGCACAATACGGCAGATAGGATCTTGTACAGAAGACTGATGCCTTTGTAGTTGACACATTTCAGACTGTCTCCTCATTTGGTAAACTACAGATCTCAATTTCATTCCCAGAATAACATGTCACATCTTCAGCTCGTAGAGCCCGTGAGCAGTTCCAGTTCTTCTATGCAGCGCAGCTTTGCATGCATATCGCTTAGCTGCATGTGCTTGCCGGCACTCGTCGTTAAACCAGGGTTTTCGTTGTGGTGGCCGCGTGAGGCGGCAGATGACTTTTTTAGCAATATTGCCACGGTCCGAGTCGATGTTGGTCTCTCGTAACGTTCGGACATCCATAATGTGGTCAGTCTGGTTGAAGATTGATTGATCAGGAGTTCTCCAATCCCCTTATGAATATCGGAATTCCGGACCGGCTAGCTAAGATAATTTTTCATCCCGCCGTAAAGTCATTTAGTTTGAATCTGTCATCGAAGGTGGTGTTGCGGATGCTATTCTTTCCGACAATACTACCGAAGATTCTCTCTTCCCATCTTTGCATTCAAATCGCCGAGGACAATTTTAATGTTATAGCTAGAGCGCTGTTCGTAAGTCTTCCCAAGAGCTCGTAGAAGCTATCTTTGGAGTCGTCATCTTTCTCCCTGCCGGGCGTGCGCGGATATAAGGCTAATGCTGGAAAATATTGCCTTAATACGAGGATTGCTACCAGGCGCTCGTTAATATACATGCCTGAAATCTATAAATTCTTGCATATGTCTGCCTCTAACAACAAATCTGCATCCAAATAGGCCCGGCTTTAGCTGTTGATAGCAATCGCCGTAGTAGATGTAGCAGTTTTTCATCTTCTTTTTGTCCGGCCAATCCCATCTCATTTCTTGGATGGCGGTAACACCTGTTCAGAGCATCCGCTAGTTGTTTGGTTGCACATCGGCTATTAACGGATCTGAAGTTCATCGCCCTTGTTTCGTTTGCACGGATTTTCAATAGTAGATATGTCCATATCCGAAGCTTGTTTTTGCTTTGTGACTAGATTTTTTTTCCTGGCCCGGCGGCACAACCACTAACCTGGAGGGCATTATAGGTACCCCTAAGATGAGAGGTCGGTTAGCCCCCATTGGTCTATTCATCCACCATCAAATTTTTTCCAAGGCCCTGACTTAGTCTCGGAAATACTTAGCGACCTGAGACCCAATTATAGTATTTCGGGATTTTGTTTCACCGTTGATTCCATATGGGGAATTCATCCGTTGTCCCCTTTATAGTGCTGCAGGTTTTGTCGGCTGATCGGTATACGCTCTTATAAGTTTGCGATCCACAGTGAAGATCTCAACACACCGTCCTTCGAGTGTTTTCTATCCAGAATGTCGAAGCCACCCAGAATTGTGTATATTGAAATCGATTTCCGTGTGAGGATTCAGGGATACAATTCTTTGAATGGAGTCAGACAGTGCGCTTCTGTAAATAAAGCAATAGTGGATAATTTGCTTACGGAGATGGAATTTTAATCACATGAAATTGAATTCCGGGTTGGAACAGGGACTACATTGTGATGAAGTTTGGTAAGTTACATCACTACGCACGTAAATGGTGAGGCCGTGATGAGAGAAGAATAATGGCACTAGTTCGTAGACAGGTAGCTTCAGATCAGAGTGATCTGACTGCTGTGGACGGGGATCGGAACGTGAACAAAAACTATATGTTGCTGAAACGCGCAGGTGGGCCAGAGCAGTAACGTTGCTTGATCAAGTCAGGAACTACTCGTAGCATATTAGGGGCAGGAGTCAAGTCACACCGATCTGTGAGAAACACCAAGAAAACCGCCTCCGATGGTATGGGTACGTAATGCGAGGATCGGAAAACCACGCAGTAAGGCAAGCGATGGACTTGCCAGAGTTAAGAAAAGGACCGGGTAGCCCACTAAATACTTGGAGCAACACCATATAAAATGACATGCGCGAGAGGATTGTTGATGACTAGACAACCCAGGACATTACTGCCTGGCGATATCGTACAAGAAGAGCCGACCCTAGGTCTAAGGCTAGGACAACGAAAAAGAAGAAGAACTTTTTGGTCCAGCTTCAACAAGACCTGTATCAGCGCCGACTATTCGGATATTCAAACTCAAGTGTATGAGGAGGAGCTCAACTTGAAAGGGCTCGTCCGCAGCTTTTGGGAGCTTAAGAAGGTTTTTGGAGATGACATTAACGACGAATAGTTCTTCACAACGCCTCACTCACGAACCAGAGATGACGATAATCGTTCGCATACCATTTTCCAGAAACGCGTACAAGCTTGGATATTCCTTTAATTGTGCATTGCGACAGTTTCACTATCTTGAGCGTCGATTTGCTGCAAACGATGAATTGCGAGAGAGGTACGTAGAATATGTTGCTCTTGGACATATCTAATTAGTTGGTCAACCTGACAACCATTCTGGCAGTTATTATATTACGAACCAAGCATTTATGGTCAAGTTCCAAGTTGTGTTTAACACCTCAGTCTCACTCGACTACAGTCCAACGATCCAAGATTCGTTAGATAACATAACTTTTCGTTGAGAAAATGTTTCGCCAGATACTAGCGACTCCAGAGCATCGACAATTCCAGCGTATTCTCGGGCGAGAATGACCAAAAAAGGCATTGGTGTTTATTTGCTGAACACGGTCACTTATGCAATGGCCTGCAGCCCATTTAATGCGGTGCGAACTAACTAATTTACATATTAACGTAATATGCATATGCCATATTAAGTGTTGATGACACTGTTGATTCAATCGATTGAATTCACCAGCTGAACTTCCTTCTTTTGAGTGTTATAGTACTGCTTTACACAACACTCGCGAATAAGCTCGAGGAGTCCGGTTGGATGAAACCAAAACGATGTGTATGAATAGTTATAGCCTGGACATTTCCAGGTAGTCACAGGTTAAAGTATTCTCCAGTCGCAAAACTCCCAGATATGTCCAAGCCAGCCCTCTCAAATTTTATGTTTCCCGCTGTTTGTTTCCTCTCTACAGCGGATGACTTGGACAAAACACTATTCTTGCGCGTTTATATCCACCTTTACCTTTTCTTACAAAGTGAGGTTAATAACTTTTAATACGACTTCTTTAGAAGTGTCCGCAGACCAAAAAGGTGCAGATACTTTTACCATTATCTGAAAAGTTGCTGAAGATACACTCTGCCCCACATCCTTAGCACTGATAAATCCTCAATTGCATGGCCTACGCGAATTTTTTAGCCTTTAATATTCGTCAACGATATAGCTCATGATTTTCTCAAATTGTTCAAGGCATTGATAGCCCCTTTGGCGAAGTCAGAGGGCAAATAGGTAAATGTTTGCCATTAGCCCTCGATTTTCTGGTAGTGTCGACTACTTTCGTCCCTGCGGTTAAAACTTGTTTTTATCTTTTTCTCTCTGGTGTGGAGATAGTAAAGTTAGTTAACACCTTCCTAGTCCACTGGACCAGATAACTCATTCAGTCCTCTAAAATCAGCAAAAGGTCTCCCTTATTGTTCTCATAAATTTGTCTTGGAAAATACTGACATGACTTTTCATGCTGAAAATTCACTTCCCCATCTATTTATCATGTCTGAAAGGATAATCAAATCAATCAAGTTATACATAGTTCACGGAACGTGCTAAGCATTCGGTTTTGATTTTTCACATACTACAAGGAGGAGGTGTACTCGTATCTAACTTAAACTTAAACTCTTAAACGATTTCCAGGAGAAATTCACAACAAAAAACGAAATGAAGAGGATGTAAATTTTTTTGTGCTGCCATCTCAGGGCAAGGAACTTGCACCAATATCACATGACCAAAGTTTGTTCAGATTGCAGAATATAAACGATGACCTTCGGCTCCATGCTATCAACATGAGGATACTGTCCGTGTGATACTCTCTGAGTGCATCTACGATATATAGACACTCCCGATTGCAGATAGATACTATGCTTTTGTGTAACTAACATGAACTGAAAGCAAGAAATATACAATAATATCAAATAACCTACCAGGACCAAGGTCCTTAAGTTTTTGTAAGAACATTTGATGTTGTTGGATACAACAGCTGCAAACGGTTTTATTTCTCGTTGCTCTGATGGATGGATGACTAATGGATGGCATTTCCATTACTCCAGAATGGTGCTTTAATATTAAAGGGAATGGAAATCCAGGAAATTCAGATTTTGTCGTTTAAGGAATAGGAGAAGACCGAAAGGGAAACGTAGTTCTATCTTTGGAGATACAGATTATGTGCAACATGTTAGTTTCTAAAAGATCAAATTGCGGAATTTGAAAGGAGACGTCTTCTCTTCAAGTTTTTAGGCTCTGAAACTAGGTGTGCTCCTCAATTACTTTGGAAATTTCTGAATTTAGAATTCTGTCCCATTTTGGCTGCCTTATGGTGCCGGAAAAAGCGGAGAAAACTTTTGAAAAGGTTTCAGGTGGGATAACTTACTAAACGATGGGTATGGCAGGCAAGTTAAAGAATTGATGAATCTAAGTAGAACTGTGACTAGAGAAAAGACATTTGAGCCTCTATTGGTTATTACAACAGTCCACTTCAATTATTCACAAATATTCTACAACAAAATTCGCAGATTGAGGATAAAAGGAGAAAATGCCTCCCTCCAGCCGCTTTGATTAACATTAAGTTTGATTAAATAGGCCTGGTGGCTTTTAAGAACTCACACGTGTGTTTTTATTGCATACGACAATAGTTTCACCGATCGAAGTTACTACGAGTATGTGACTTTGATCCGGATCTAATGCATTTCAGCCTAATCCTATTACAAGTGTCCCTTATTTCAACGACTAAAGACATTCGAGGGCTTTTATACCATAAAAACATCTTCAGCTCGTTAGTAAAAAGCACACCTCACCTAACTTGGCAATGATTCACATCTGACCGTATATCAAGTATCATTTAGCAGCGAACATCCAACAAGAGAATTTACAAAGAAACCTGACTCACTCCAGCAGGTTGTGTAGGCAGCCAACTATTATACAAAGCATGCCTTACACATTGGGGAAAATGTTGACTTTGACTATTTACTTACAATTGTCTTTCACAGATTTCCAGACCATTAAGAGAAGCTTAATACTAGAAGCTGAGTCAGGAGCTCAACCAAACACCAGAAAACCCCCGCTGCTACCAACAGCAAAGATTCTGATCGGAGCTGTAAGGTCAATCTGTTCAACAGCAGGCCTAACGACGCTAACAGTATCTAACGGGGGCCTGTTCGGCGAAACTGCTGACTGTCATATAGCTTGGATTGGACCAGCCACGCAACAATCAAGTTCGGAGCTTAGTTCTTGTCTCAACTTCCAGTGGTGGTTTCAGGCTAAAATGTCAAGGGTATTCTCGGCCAGTAGCATAATACTGGCGTACGCCATCCAACTGCTCACAGCCCTATACGGAGGAGATTAAATAGATGTGACGAAGCAACTAGTGGCATCGCATAAAAGTGGATTCACTCTTGAAAAGCCTTGCAAGCGTTTAAAGACAACGACCTTCGGATCTGCACTTGGAATTTTGAGACCCTGCATAGGCCACGTGGAACCTAACAATTAGCAGAGGACTGCTACCACGTAGATACCACCGCCATTTAGGACAACATAAGGCGATTGCTATAGGGAAAAGAATCAGTGCAGATTTGTCATATGCGGCAGACTAAGAGCGGACGTCTTATGACTATCCGCACCAAGACTAAATTTGCTAACATAGGCCTTATATGCGCCCATGACCCTATGAGGATAAGGACGACGCTGAAAAAAAATGTTTCTACCTGATCCTCGACAAGACATATGAGCAATGTGCGATGTATGACGCTAGGATAGCAAAGAAGGACATGTTTGGTATGACAGTTGGTAAGCATACCTACACGTCTCTCCCACTTGCAAAGAACTCATTCAAATTTTAAAAACTATTACAGTTCCTAACAAACTAAATCCTGTACCCTCCTGTCCACAATGCCTGTCCATTTACTACCAAAATGTAAGAGGTTTGCGCTCTAAAATCTCCGTCGTATATCTCAATTCTCAAAAGTTACCCTATGACCTAATTGCTCTTACTGAAACAAATCTAATTCCGGACATTAATAACCTTGAGCTGTTTCCTCCAAATTTCAACGTTTTTCGAAAAGATGGATTTGAAAGAGCTGATAATCCCTATGGCCGAGGTGTTTTACTAGCAATCCGGAACTTTTTCACGCAACTCCTGTTGATATTCCCCATACTGACAACTTTGAGTTAGTATGTGTCAACATTACGCTCCCCAAACGCTGTCTTTACGTACTTTGTTGTTACATTCACCCATCCCAACCAAATGAGTCTTATCGACCTGTAGTTCACGCAGTGGATTTTTTGACTGATAATGCACAACCTGAAGACTGTATTATTCTAGTAGGGGATTTCAACCTCCCTCAACTTAAATGGGGGTCTTCCGACGATTCGTTTCATTTCGTCTCTCTTAATTCGTCCTCAGAAATAGAAATTTTGATGGTGGACTGCCTAACCAACTCAAGTCTATATCAGATTAGTGGAATACCTAACACAATGAACAGACAACTCGACCTTGTCTTCACATCCGATTCAAATAACTGTGTCGTTCTTTCTACCCTAGACCGCCTTCATCCCCCCTTGTCAATTATATACTCATATGAAAATGGCAACACAAGTGTCGATGCGGAAAATGCATTTTCATTTAACTTCCGAAGAACCGACTTTAACAAACTTAAAAACCTCATCAGCAACATTAACTTTGACTTTATTGCTGAGACGACTAATATTGATCTTGCCTTATCAACGTTCTATTCGTTAATTTTCTCCTGCTTTGCCCAATCGGTTCCATATAACTTCCGAAACGACTGCATGTCAGCTCCTCCCTGGCGCTCTCTCCGTAATTACAGAAACAAGTTGTGGAATAAATTCTTAAGGACTCGATCTGATTCCGACTACAGTAATTATCAATTGGTATATAATCGTTTTTCTGAACTTTGTGAGTCTCTTTACCTTGAGTACCTCTACCGCATGCAATTTAACTTAGTCTCAGACCCTAAACGCTTCTACCAGTTTGTTAATACCAAAAGAAAGTCAGACGGCTACCCATCTACTCTCAAATTTCTCAGTGAATCTTCTGCCGACCCGAAAACCATTGCAAATTTTTTTGCCTGTCATTTTAATAAATCCTTTTCTAAGAAAACAGCTGAACCCGATCCTAGTTACTTTAGCTATATGAAAAACTATCCTGAGACATCATCCGTTTCGCTAAATATAACAACATCTTTGGTGTCTGATAACATTACCAAACTTAAAGATGATTTTTCGTTCGGCCCTGATGGCCTTCCGGCTGTTGTAATAAAAGAGTGTATTAACCATCTCGGTCCTCCCCTTGCTGCCCTATTTAACTTGTCTGTCTCAACAGGTACTTTCCCTTTCCTATGGAAGGAATCTTACATCATCCCTATTCATAAAAAACGAAGTAAGGCCGAAGTCGATAATTATAGGCCCATAGCAAAACTCTCTTGCATACCCAAACTTTTTGAAAGCATAGTCTATCAACAACTTCTTCCGTACTGTAGGCCAACTATCTGTACAAATCAGCACGGTTTCATGAAAGGTAAATCAACGACCACTAACCTAACAGAGTTCGTCTCTAGGACGCTTCATGCTTTAGAAGACGGTGATGAAGTCGATTCAATTTCCACTGATTTCAGCAAGGCATTCGATAAAATTTCTCACCAACTTATCATTTTTAAACTAAAAAAACTTGGCTTTTCCCCTCATTTTGTGGCATGGACCAAATACTATTTAGAAGACCGAGAATACAGGGTCATCTTCAGATCTTCAATATCCGACCCAATTAAAGCAACATCTGGTGTCCCTCAGGGTAGTCACCTTGGGCCAATCATCTTTACCCTGACGATTAACGACATAAATCTCATTTTAAAGAATTGTAATCTTTCTATTTTCGCCGATGACATGAGAATTTCCAAAGTCATTTCATTGCCTTCTGACTCCCATTGCCTGCAAGATGACTTAAATAAGTTTTCGGTATGGTGCAAGCAAAACTTTTTGGAGCTTAATGTCAGCAAATGCCAAGCGATAAACTATTCCCGCAAACGTTTACCTCCCCCTCCAAGAAACTACTTCATCTGCGATGAGCCTATTCCTTCCACTACCCAAGTACGGGATCTAGGAATAATTTGTGACAGAGAATTGAATTTCGACTCACATATTGACAGCATTATAAATAAAGCTAACTCTGCACTTGGTTTTATCAAACGCTGGTCGAAAGAATTTTCCAACCCTTACGTTACAAAGTCCCTGTACATTACTTTTGTAAGGCCTCTTCTCGAATATTGCAGCCAAGTTTGGTCACCCTATAAACTAACCCACATTCAAAGAATAGAAGCAGTCCAACGCAGGTTTATCCGTTTCGCACTTCGTGGTCTACCCTGGGCCGACCCATATGGATTACCCCCCTATGAAAATAGGCTGGAACTAATTAGCATGCATACACTAAAAAAACGACGTGAAGTCGCTGGTGTACTTTTTATCCACCAGTTACTGACTGGAAACATCGAGTGCTTGAGAATAACGCAAAATATTGCATTCACTCCCAATCCCCGTAATCTAAGATCTGTCCCACTCTTCCTGATCCGAACTCACCGCACCAACTACGGTCACTGTGAACCCATATCTAGAATGTTGTGTATAACGAACAACTACGCCGAAGTCTTTGACCTAAATAGCAGCAAACACGAAATGATAAAAGCACTGCTTAATATGCCACTCTCTTAACATCTACCTCGTCCACCATTTCTCCTCGCCCCATATTAGGTTAAGAATATCTTTGTTAGTTTTAAGTCTAGGTTTAAGTTTTTGCTTGTTAATAAGCTAAATAAAGTTGTCTGGGGTAGACCCGGGCTAATAATAATACACGTCTGACTTAGGCTTATTGCCTTGACGAAATACAATATCACTTTAGTAAGCACACGGTTTCCCCAACTCAATGTGTACAAAGTGATTTGGCAATCTGCCGATCATGAAATGCTAATTTCATCATATTGCTATAGACGTAAAGCTTGATTCCGGTATTCTGAATATCAGAACCTTCCGGGGAGCCAACATTGAGTCTGATCACCACTTTGTTGCAGGGAATACGGATTTATCAAGCACCACAACAAAGAAGAACTACTGTGAGTAGACATAACGTAAGAAAGTGTAAATCGCAAGAGACCGCCGGAATCTTCACCGAACGATATCCCGAAATCTCTCAACAACTGTCGTAGATCCTTGAAGACGCCAGCCACTGATCTGCTGGGATCCGCCCGACCACCACTAAGAAATCCCTGGTTTAATGAATGATGAGAGCCGCTCATGAGCTCTACGAGCAGAAGAGCGGGGAAGAACATCGGCCACTCCAGAAAAAGAAAAAAGAACTCGAGGATATTGGGAGGTCCTACTCCAAGAATAACGTACGGAAGTTTTACCAACAGGCAAGAAGACTCGTACAAAAGCCTATAGTGATGAAAAATGAAACCTTCTAGTACATAGAGTCAGAGTCGGTGCTGAGAATATGGAAAAACTTTTCTGCAGACTGTATAAAGGCCAAGGTGTCCAACACGATGATATCCAAAACTTCCATCCACCTGACCAGAACGAAGTGAGGACAGTAAGTAAATATGCGGCTTTTGTAATCCGGAAATAATACACTTTGTGCCATAAAGTTGCCAGTAGCGAGTGCATAAATACTAGGTGGGGTGAAAAGTAACCTCCGTGTTTGGCATCATGTTGAGTATGGACAAAAACGATTTTCGTTCTCTCATAAAACATTATTTTTTGAGAGGCAAAACGGCGAAGTAAATAAAAGAAAAGTTGGATAAATATTATGGGGCTTCGTTAGATTACACCGTCAAATATTGGTTTCGAGAGTTTCGTGGTGACCGCAAGTCCACTACCGATCAAGTCCGCAGCGGCAGGCCCTCCGATGCGGTTACAGAGGACAATGTCAAAAAAATACATGAAATGGTGTTGGCTGACCGGAAAGTGAAGGTGCGCGAACTAGCAGACACCACAAAGATTAGTACTGCGGCGCACACGCCATATTTTGGGCAATATTCTGTATATGAAAAAGTTATCCTGCCGCTGGGTGCCGCGAATGACCAAAAACACGAAGGCGAGAACACTTCGAAGGAGTGTTTGGACTTGCTAATGCGGAACCGGGCGGACTTTTGGCGTCGATTGGTAACTGGATTTGGATCTCTCGGGCTATTATCTCTTCCTAAACCTCAAAAGATCGCTCATCAATAAAAAATTCAGCTCACGCGAGGAAATCATCGACCCCACGGAGGAGTATTTTGCAGACCTTCCGGAAAATTACTTTTCGGACGGGATCAAGAAGTCGGAAAATCGCTGGAATAAGTGTATCAAACTGAAAGAGGATTATATTGAATAAAATGAAAAAAACATTTAAAAAAAAAGTGTTCATTCCCAAGGAGGTTACTTTTCACCCCACCTAGTATTGAGTCTATAACTTATAACGTGCGGTTAGCTAAGAGATGGCGTAACTTGTATTATTTCATTGTTATTATTCCATTGGAACATGCATTGGAGAGCTACTGTCATTGTACGTCATTTCAATATATGTCATTCATTTGAAGTGTAAACAACAATAATTTTTTTTCACTCAAATATGTCGAACTTTGTGCCTGAAAAAGTGTTTTTGCGGGGAGTTCTTCTTCATTACTTTAATATGAAGAAAACTGCTCCCGAAAGTCATAGTATCTTGGTGGAAGTTTATGGTGAACATGCGCTAGCTGAGCGAACGTGCAAAAAGTGGTTTGCACGATTTAAAAGTGGTGATTTTGGCTTGGAAGATGATGAACGTCCTGGGCAGCCAAAAAAGTTTGAAGATGAAAAACTGGAAGCATTACTCTATGAAGATTGTTGCCAAACACAAGAGAGCTCGCAGAATCTTTGGGTGTCACTCAAGCAGCCATTTCAAAACGTTTAAAAGCAGCTGGATATATTCAAAAGCAATGCTGCTGGAACGCCACAAAAGGAAGTCATTTTTGCATCGGATTGTTACTGGTGATGAAAAATGGATCCATTACGACAACCCCAAGCGCAAAAAATCATATGTGAAACCCGGCCAATCAGCAAAATCAGCGGCAAAGCCGAATATCCATGGCTCGAAGGTAATGTTCTGTGGGATCAGATGGGTGTGCTGTATTATGAGCTGCTAAAACCGGGTGAGACCATCAATGGACAATGCTACCACAACAAACAGTGGCCGAAAAACGCCCGGAATATGCGATCAGACACGAGGCCATAATTTTCCATCATGACAACGTTCAGCCCCACGTTGCTATTCCGGTTAAGAACTATTTGGAAAACAGTGGATGGGAAGTCTTACCCCACCCGCCTTATAGCCCAGACCTTACCCCTTCTGACTACCATTTGTTCCGGTCGATGCAGAACGCCCTCACTGAAATACGGTTCACATCAGAGCAGAATTTCAAAAATTGGCTTGATTCATTCTTGGCTGCCAAGCCGGCGCAGTTCTTTTGGGATGGGATCCACAAATTGCCAGAAAGATGGGAAGAAGTCATAGCTTCAGATAGGCAATACTTTGAATAATACTAATGTACAAGTTTTCCTTAAATAAACGTTCAAATTTTGAAAAAAAAACGCATGAATTAAGTTATATACCCAATATATTACCAAAATATTAAAAAATAAGAACGCGGAGTAAATGCAAAAATCAGGAAAGATTATACACAATCATGAGAATAACGATGAGAATAACAAGACATGTGAATTAAAAGTAATGAGAGATACTTATAAGCACATACATAGAAGCCGATGAAGATATATGTAACTTGAAGCAGGATTTCAACCTCAAAATCACTGTCTTACGTTTTCTTAAAAATTTACTTCCATGTGTTACCAGGATATATCAGACGGCAGTTTATTAAAGATGTAAGGTGCTCGTGCTATATATGTCAAAAAAAACGTCGACTGTGTTCCTTATTAAATCCAGGAACGTCTACTACAAATACATGTATCAATTAATATGTTATACTCCGCTTTTTCTAAAGCGTATACTACCACTTTTCATAAAAAAATATTTAAGGAGCTTTGAAGACAAAGAAATATCGGAGTGGGAGTATTCTTGCTGAATGGAACAGGGATAATGACGGCTCATATCTATTCTTGAAAAAGATTAATCGAATTATCTTTTTCTGTGCTATTATAATTGGGGGTAAGGTTGCTTACGTTGGCACAGCCCCAACATGCAAGCCCATATGCAAGTCGTGATTGAATCACCGGTTAGTAAATTGCGGAAAGCAGATTACGTGGAATTAGCTCACGCAAGTGATACATTTTGTGTATGGATATATACAATATCCTCCTCAGAGACGTTATAGGTGATTTCCAACTTAATTTGTTGTCTATTATAACCCCAAGGTACTTAAATTCCTTCACGAGCATGAAGTTAAAGCATTTGTCGTTGCAGCTCGTCTTGTCACTGCTAAAATGATAAGAGTTAATGTGTTTAATCAGGATATTCGGATTGGACAACGAGAAATACATCACTATAGACTTTGTGCCAAGAATGAGATGATGGTAGTTAAGCCAGGTGGTAGGAACCTGAAGATCAGAATTTATTTGGTCCTGGATTGTACTTATGGAATTATTTGAATATGAGAGTGCGAGATTGTCTGCATAACCAATTAAATTACTATTGACAGGTAGGTTTAATATTGAATTAATATTAACAAGAAAAAGAACAATTCCTAAAACTGACTCTTGTGGGACACCAGAAGAACACACACTTTAAGTAAGTAGGATTTAAACGATTCCTCTAATGCCAGCATTATACAGTTTATGCAGCAATGCTCATGGACAACGAGGTCCAAAATTTTGTTAAATCAAGAATTAAACCAAGTATTTTTCGGTTATTGTCTAGTGAATTACATATTCTACTTAAAAATGACTCTATTACATCTTCAGTATACTTACCTTTCAGGAAACCAAATATGGACTTGTTAAAGAATCTTGTTTTTTAAAGAAATTTGAACATCCTGATCCTACCAACTATGATCCTTTCAAATATCTCTGAGAATACCGATTGCAGATCTATTAGTCTGTAGTTGTTGGAAT
The DNA here is from genome assembly GCA_963966105.1 of Volucella zonaria. NCBI lineage: Eukaryota > Metazoa > Arthropoda > Insecta > Diptera > Syrphidae > Volucella > Volucella zonaria. The sequence continues at coordinate 98,951,964 of OZ014533.1, read as the reverse complement.
CACTAGGATCTCCTATTTTAAGAACTGCAATATTAAGAGAGGTTATAAGGGATTCCGGAAATAGACCGCAGTATGTCTTAAGGGATTAACAATTGAGCCTCATAGTTGCTTTACTACTATGTTGCTGATACCATCTTCCTTTTTTGTTTTTTAAGCTGTTTACAATGGCGTGAAGATTCGAATTAATGAAGAAAAGGGAGTGCAGTCATTTTATTCAGTAAAGGTACCGTATTTCTTTTATATAATTGGATCTACACCCGGTTTTAAGCTCTTGGCCACATTTTTAAAAATAGAGTTCATCCCAGATAAGAACGATCGAAAAAAAAAATTCTAATAAAACAACAACGGCGTGAGATATAAAATTGATTCTGGCTTTATTTTGAAGCCACGTTCATGCCACTATCTTTGCAATAGTACATAATTTAAATGGCCGCCTCGGCTTCGCTGGAAGTGCTTCAAGCGGTCGCTCCAATTTTTTATGACTCGGTTCAATATGTGAGGCGTTATTCCGGCAATAGCGTGTCGAATGTTGGCCTCGAGCTTATCCAAAGTCGTTGGCTTATTAGCGTAGACAAAGACCTTGACGTAGCCCTAGGGAAAATAATCGAGTGGTGTCGCGGCCTCCAATTGATGAACGCTGGCCGTGAGATGTCCCAGTTGCCAAATTTCTCCTTCACAACTTCGAGCGTTGCGTCGCTTGTATGGCATTTAGCGTCATCTTGTTGGAACCACAGCTCGGATATATCAATTTTGTCGAGCTCTGACTACAGAAAGTCTGTTAACATCGCTCTATACCTGAGACCATTGATGGTAACGGTGTTTCCTTCTTCATTGCGAAAGAAATAAGGTCCAATGATGCCGCCATGCCATAAACCGCACCAAACAGTCAATCTTTGTGGATTCAATGATGCTAGGTCGAACACTTGTGGATTGTATTCGCTCCAATAATGGCAATTTTGCTTGTTGACATAGCCACTGAGCCATCGGCCTCGTCCGAGAAGATGATTCTTTGCTCAAAATCCGGATCTCCGGTCAACATTTCCAGCGCCCAAATAAACAACTCACGTGTTGTCTATGGTCGTCCGGCTTCAATTTTTACATCAGCACAATCTTATACGGATGTAGGCCCAAATCCAACCGCAAAATAAACCGGATTGACTCTCTGGAGATGCCCAATTCAGCTGATCAACGCCGAATCGATATGTCTGAGTACTATTCGACACTGACCGCTACCACGGCTATGTTTTTTTCATTTCTCACCAATCCCTATTTTGTTGGTGGCTTAAGATCCAAGAGAGTGTAGTCACGGTAAAACTTTTCCTTGGTGTAAAGAATTGCCTGCATACTGAAGACATGATGACGATATAACTTAATTTGTACAAGATAAACTTGTACAAAAGTATTATTCAAAGTATTGCCCATCTGAAGCTATGACTTCTTCCCATCTTTCTGGCAATTTGTGGATCCCATCCCAAAAGAACTGCGCCGGCTTGGCAGCCAAGAATGAATCAAGCCAATTTTTAATATTCTGCTCTGATGTGAACCGTGAGGGCGGAACAAATGGTAGTCAGAAGGGGCAAGGTCTGGGCTATAAGGTGGGTGGGGTAAGACTTCCCATCCACTGTTTTCCAAATAGTCCTTAACCGGAATAGCAGCGTGGGGCCGAGCGTTGTCATGATGGAAAATTATTGCCTCGTATCTGGTTGCATATTCCGGGCGTTTTTCGGCCACTGCTCTCTTCAAACGTATTAATTGTGTTCGGTAGCGTTGCCCATTGATGGTTTTACCTGGTTTTAGAAGCTCATAATACAGTACACCCATCTGATCCCACCAAATACAGAGCATTACCTTCCCGCCATGGATATTCGGCTTTGCCGTTGAGTTGGCTGGTTGGCCGGGTTTCACATATGATTTTTTGCGCTTGGGGTTGTCGTGGATCCATTTTTCATCACCAGTAACAATCCGATGCAAAAATGACTTCCTTTTGTGGCGTTCCAGCAGCATTGCTTTTGAATATATCCATCTGCTTTTAAACATTTTGAAATGGCTGCTTGAGTGACACCCAAAGATTCTGCGAGCTCTTCTTGTGTTTGACAACAATCTTCATAGAGTAATGCTTCCAGTTCTTCATCTTCAAACTTTTTTGGCTGCCCAGGACGTTCATCGTCTTCCAAGCCAAATTCTCGGCTTTTAAATCATGCAAACCACTTTTGGCACGTTCGCTCAGCTAGGGCATGTTCACCATAAACTTTCACCAAAATACGATGACTTTCGGCAGCAGTTTTCTTCATATTAAAGTAATGAAGAAGAACTCCCCGCAAAAACACTTTTTCAGGCACAAAGTTCGACATATTTGAGTGAAAAAAAATTATTGTTGTTTACGCTTCAAATGAATGTCATATACTGAAATGACGTACAATGACAGTAGCTTTCCAACGCATGTTCCAATGGAATAATACAAGTTACGCCATCTCGACACGCTCGGCAAGCGTAAAACGATGCATGAAAAAATGACAAACGTTACTGAACATTTCGACAGCTGAATGTCATTGGTAACTTTCACAGCTGCTGAAACATAACAATTCGAAAAACTATCATTGCTATCTGATCACGCTATATACTAAGCATTAGCAATACGCCATTGTACTTTGGGTTTACAAATGATGTTTTTTTAGAGGTTGGGTTTTTAAACTGGTAAAACTGTTTTTACAGATCGTCCATTTGACAGCTGAAAGTTGATTTGTAGTTAGTACATGTTGCCACTTTACGATGAATAGATTAACTCCAGAACAAAGCGTGCAAATTGTGCAAACTTATTTTGAAAACTACGGTTCGGTTCGCTAGACGGTCTACATATTCGCCCATCTGAGCAAGTATTTGGAACACGATGAATCATTTTCGCACCACGTACACTCTAGTGGATAATACGCATCTCCAAAGATGACAAACATTGCGAACAGAAGAAGTTATTGCCGTTGTGGAGAGCAGTGTTGAGGAGAGTCTGAATGAGTCGATTCGCCATCGTGCACAGCAATTGGAGCTATGCGCATCCGCTTTGTGGAAGATTTTACAGAAAAATCTTGGCTTAGAAGATTATAAGATCCAGCTTGTGCAAGAGTTGAAACCGCGTGATCATTATACGTGTCGTAGGTTCGGTGAATGGGCCGAAAACATGATTCAGCAAAATTTTGTTCTTCGATAGTGCCCATTGTTGATTAAATGGCTATGTAAGCACGCAAAATTACCGAATTTAGAGTGGAGAAAACCCATAAGCCATTGTCGAGACGCCCTTACAACCATTAAAACTCACTGTTTGGTGTGCTTTATAGGCTGGTGGAATCATCGCCTTTTCTAAGTACACATGACATAAATCCAGGATCACCTTGCTTTAATTTCACACATTCTGCATGTAATAAGTTGCCGCATTCTTCACATTTTATTTTGCAAGAATCCTTAACAATTTTACTCTTGCACACTGAAGAACTAGAGGTTTTCGTCTTCACTCTTACACTCTTTTCAATCAACTCGAACAATCTAAGCTGAAATCCAAATTGGTCGAGGTATCTAAAGCTGCTGGAAATGACTTTGCAGAGAGAATAAACCATTTAATTTCTCAGTTCTAGTCAGAAGAGTGTATGCCTGATGATTTTAATTTCAGCATCTTTTGCGCGATCCACAAAAAAAGGAGACCCTGAGACAACTGTAGAGGTATAAGTCTTCTCAACATCGCATACAGGATTCTATCTTCCGGGTTGTGTGAACGCCTAAAACCCTTCACCAACAGCCTGATTGGCCCCTATCAATGCAGGCTCAGACCCAGAAAATCCATATTCGACCAAATCTTCACACTCCGGCAGTTCCTGGAGAAAAACTCAAGAAGCCCAAATCGACATCCACCATCTTAGCCATACACACATGTACTCGTCTGTTTATACAGAATGGCGATTAACAACGTTCGCTGCTCTATAAAAGTCGGTAACGACTTAACCGAGACCTTTCATATCAAAAAAGGTGACCCGTTGTCATGTGACTTCTTTAACAAAATATTTGAAAAAATTCTGCGCAACTCACAAGTCCACTGAAGGCACAATCTGTGTCTGTGCAACCATCATACTAGCGTACACCGATGATACGAGTATCCACATAATTGGCTGAACTCCGCGGTCGGTCATCGGCCCGTTCGCTATTATTGAGAGGGAAACTGTTGAAGTAGGTTTAGCGGTAACTGAGAGCAAAACCAGCATAAGCTATCAACAAGAAGAGTCATACAACATCGAGTAATTGGCCAGAACGTCATAGTCGACAGCTTTAACGTCGGGGTAGTAAGGGACTTTGTCTTTGTCTCTTGCCAATCGCCGTTTCTAAGAAGGAAATTGAGTAGTAAGGCCCTATCTTGAAAACCTTAGGAGAGTCTATATAAGACCCTGATCATCCCAGTCCTACTTTATGACACTGAAACTTGAGCTCGGAAGCAGATTCAAAAACCAACTTTACAAGCTTTATAGGGGCATCGACTTAGTCAGAAAACTGCTCATCAGTCGCCTGAGATGGCTAGGATCTCTGGAGGGAATGGACACCAATACCCTGGCCCACAGAGTCTTCGAATCTAACAAGAAGTCTGGAAGACCTCACCTTGGTTCTCGCGTACAACTAGACAGGGGCCACAACCAATTTAGAGTGCACAACTGGAAGCAGTTAGCTAAAAACTGGGCTAACTGGAGGGGCTTGTTAGTTGAAGACCAGGTTCATCGCGAACTATAGCGCCGCCTAAGTAAGTAAATTCTGTCTTCACAACTTTAGCATGTTGTAAAATTCGGAGATTCAGGTGAGAAGGACTGACTGGCGCCTCTTGGACCATAGGAATCCATAGGGCGGGTCCGCAGACAGGGCGACCCAAAAAGACGCAGATCCATCGACGCGCTGTCTAAAGTCTCAGAAAAAGTGAGAATTGCTAAAAGCATCTTCTCCTTAATGCGAGAAATGGGACTAGTAGACCGCTGTTTACTAAAGACAAATCTTCGAGGACGCTGGCTGGCCCGAGATATTCGTGAAGCGTGTGGCATTTCAAAACCAGAACTTGGTTTAGCTATTTGTTGAACTGCAGATTTATGAGACCGATAAGATTTCTTTCCCCGCTCCATGCCCTTTGATCTTCAGAAAAACGACGAAACGGTTGGAAAGAAAGGTGGTCTTGAGGCAAACGCGCACCACTACTTATGTAGCAGTACACACACTGGCACTAGAGAAAGGTATTAATCTTGTAATCTACTGTTGACCACCGATACTTACAAACAAGCAATTGTCTCCCGGTATCACCTACCGCAATCGTCAGACGAACGCTGGGTGCAGAAATCACATTCTAATACCCAAGCCGGAGCTTGACGAACTTATCAACTAACTGGCCTCCTCTTTAAATCTTGCATTTATCTCATGCTGTCCTGCAGAGGAAAAGCATGCACAGAAATAGACTACGCATATTCAAAAATTCCGCTGTAGTAGAAAGAATTTCAATAGTGCCAAATTATCTCGGCTCAGAAAAGGACGGCCGCATCTAAGGTGGCGCGTGGAAGTGGATCTTAATCAACTTTACAACGGCTGGCAAGAGATCATTCCAGCTGAGGAGGCTTGTTGTTGTTCGATGCCCATATTCACCCCGGACGACTTAGAACCCAAAACCTGCAATAAAATTTTCTACAAAGTAAAATCCACTCCCGTTTTCATATCAAAAAATATTGTCGAATGACTGCATAATCCATGACTTTGCACAGAAGCGCCAAGGTCCACACATAGACCTACTACCTCTCAGTGAATCACCACAATGATTGATTTACAACAGTTGCTGTAAAAAATTCACCTAAGCTCGAAACATTCATGTTCAGCTGAATGCCTTCTGTAAACAATTTTGCTGACCCCATAACAAAACCACTCAACTCAATCCTTCTCCTGCTCCTATAGTTCATACGAATCGAGGTCCTTTTTTTATGCTTCACCTTTTTTCCTTTTATTGTTTTTTTTTTGTTCTAGCTTTGGTAATCCTAAAACGGTCTATTTGAAGGAAACAAAAATAACCAGCTCTGGATTGGATTCTATTTTAAAAAAAAAAAAATACCAAAATCCCCAGAAAAAGAGAATGTGTGCATCTCTAGTTCAGTCGTCCTGTGTGCGATTTTCAAATATTTGAAAGCTCGATGTAACTTCGAAACTGCCGGTCATCAAATGCTCCAGACTAAGCGCTGTTAATCCAGATATATCTACTCGTATGCATGCATGTATTGTTTTAGCTGCAGGAAATTCCAACGCGGACGGTATGAGAGCTGATGAAAACGGGCTCCGGCCTCCGGCCTCCGGGTCTTCGTCATCACACTTACGTATTCACTATTCAGGACTATTAAAAACCATTGTATGGTAGGAACAAAAACTGCAACATCATCTCATACGAATACATGCATTCTCATATCCCAGTGGATGACCGTTGGTATCTAGACTTTTTGTGAATAGTTGGAGGCGGATATTCCAATTTACTCATAGATACACGGAACTCTATTATTTTAGTTTTTGTTTTTTTTTTTTGGTTTTTTGCCCCCAAAAGGGAGAGAGCCTTTTTCAGCTCAAAGGCTTTCGAATGCTTTAACGATTTTTTGGAAACTGAACGTTTGAGTAGTGAAAGTTTATGTTTCACTGACGGTATTAACGGCAGCTTAGAGATGGATTTAATTTACCTATCCAGACAGGTGAAGTTGACTGAAGTTTATTTGTTTACTTTTTGTACATTTTGACGGTTCGACATCTGTGACATTTTTGTCAATGAGAGATTTTTTTGGCAGGTACACCGGAAACGACTTAGTTGACTTTGTGAGTTTTAAGTGAAAATTAATCGAAATATTGATGAAATATGTAACACCTGTGTAGGGATTGATGTACTTTTAAATATTTTATTCAATTCTTTGATTAAAATTTGCAGAGTAGAATGGCTGGAAAAGTTATTTAGTGGGGAGTTACGCCTTAGTTATTTTGTTCACTGCTTTTTGTTATTATATTTCTATTCCCCTTGTTGCATAAACATGTTGAGCCGCGAAACTTAAAATATGGTGCATCACAAAGTTCACAAATATCTGCGAATTCAAGTGCAAGCATTGCAAATCAATTGAACGAGTTGAAACTATGAAAATTCCAAGCTGTGCAACAAACTCGACAAAATAGTAAGTGCTTTCAATACTCGATTTATGAAAATCACCGACAGTATGTCAGCTCTAAGTTTACGAAACATTCCCACATAGAGTGAATTAAGTTCTATTACTAAATTAAATCTTAAAATGGACTCTTTGGAGCGGGAAAGAATCAGTGCTGGCCTCGTAGAATGGATAATGAAAGCCTAAAACATCTTTTTCAAACACTTTGTACTATACTTAATGGGAACCATACAGCTAGAGAAACGATTCCAAAAAGAAGCGGACTTAACAGCTCCTTCAGGAATTTTAACTGGTCGTTATATTTCCCCTATAATGACGTGAATGCCGCTGCTGATAGGATCAAAGACACTATTCTTTATGGAATGAGATCCTTTATCCCCCGTCGGTTGAAGGGTATCAAACCAAAAGAAAAGGCGTAGTACGACTTGAGCTGTAAAGAAGATATCAGGGCTAGTGTAATATTTTTTCGGTTCTACAAAACCAACCAGCCAGAGAAAAAGCAAAAATAGTTCAAACGAGACGGAAATGACTGCAACGCCTTTTTTAAGCATGTCAAATGCCAACACGACCAAAAACTAAGGCAAAAAATACAACAACGTCCCAATGGTAATAAAAATTGTTGGTCGTTCATTTAGAACATTCGAAATTCTACCTCATCCTCCATCCCAACGTTCATTTACAAGGACATGGCCAATATGCTTGCTTCACACTTTGCGGCCAGTTCAACACTTCCAGATTTTACTTTGTCTCCGACTACACTTTGGTGCATGGAATTGTCAATGGGACGAATCCACTTTCTCGGTCGTGTGGTAGAAAGAGTTCTTAATGATCTTAACATTAACAAATCTGCTGGTCCAGATGATATACATATATCCCCTTGCTCCGAAAAGGTGTTCTTCCTATCTGTGAAAACTACTACGTAAGGGTCTTCATCAATCCTACTCTTTAGGACTCTTTCCGAGCAGATGGAAAACAGCATTTGTCCAGCCCGTTCCTACCCTGGGGCACACCAGCATTTATTTTGTGAATATCAGACTTGAAACCGTCCAAGACAACTTGAATTGAACGTTCCGAAAGTTAGTTTCTAATCCGTTAATGAAGAGGTTTGTAGATCCAAAATGCGCACATTTTCGACAAAAGAGCCTGATGCCATACTCTGTCAAATGCATTAGAAATATCAAGTGCACCTATCTTGCTTTCACTAGTGTAGTAGAATTACAAAGTGGTAACACTGCAAAAGATATATTGTAATTGTAAGTATAAGAGAGTCTGCCGGTAGGTAGGGTTTAGTGCTAAGCAAACCATCGTGAGATACGGACGATAGAAAATAAAGCTAAATACGAAAAGTAAATAAAGGTTTTTTTTATTATCAGTGCGCGCATAAACTAGCCCTGATAGCCTCTTTACAGCTCGGGTTATATCATGCCTTTTCTTTTGGTTTGATACTCTTCATCCGATGAGGGATAAAGGATCTCATTCCAAAGTGATCATATCAACAGCGGCATCCACGTCGTTATCGAGTAAAAATAACGACTAGTTAAAATTCCTAAAGAAGTTGTTAAGTCCGCTCCAATTGGCTTTCTCGTATTGCCATACGGTTCTTTTAGGAATCTTTTCTCTAACCGTGTGGTGGGTGTACGAGAAGTTAGCTGATATGACACAATGGTCCGACGAGCCTAGAGGGGAGAGCACGTCAACGCAGTACTTGTCAGGGTGAGAAGTTAAAAACAAGTCCAAGGTGTTGGCGGTGTGACTGTCAACGTCTGGTATCTGCGTGGGATCATTTACGAGTATAAGCTGCGTTAAGTTGTTCTCCGCAGCGAAGATCTCAACACACCGTCTTTCGGATGTTGTTTGTCCAGAATGTCGAAGCCACCCAGAGGTGTGTATGGTATATTGAAATCGCTCGCAATAACGATTTCAGTATGAGGATACAGGGATACAGTTCTTTGAATGGAGTCAGGCAGCGCATTGAATTCGTTTAAAGTCGAATTGCTTTCCAGTTTGAGGCTTGTGTAAATAAAGCAGTAGCAGATAATTTGCTTACGGAGATGGAATTTTAACCACATGAAATTGAATTCCGGATTGGAACAGGGACTACATTGTGGTGGAGTTTGGTAAGCTACATCACTGCGCACGTAAATGGCAAGACCGCGGTTAGAGAAGAATAGTGGCACTAGTTCGTAGACAAGTAGCTACAGATCAGAGTGATCTGAGAGGTGTTGTGGGGGACCTAAATGTGTTTCACTAAGTGCCAAAACAGTTGGTCTATATTTACAGGCGTAAACGTACGCAGAAAAGTGATTACTTTTTAGCCATCGTATAATTGCTATGTGCACTTCTTCCATGTCCATTACTTCCGTTAATAGCGTACGTATTTAATACAATTATAACAACTTCCTGTTTCCCAAAAAAGTGGAAGAGGAAAAAGTCATCCAGATTGCCAAAAATGGAAGATCAAACGAATATAGACCAGTTTCGATCCTCCCATTCCTCTCTAATATAGTCGAGAAAACCATCTAAGTACAAATTCAAAAGTATCTCTCTGTTAGCAATCTAATTTGTGCAATCATAGTTGCAAGACCGCTTTGCTGTCAGTTGTTGAGGAAATCAGAAAGGAAATGGCTGTAGACTATTATACGAGTACTATATTGTTTGCTCAAAACTTTGGAACAAATTCAATTTCTCTCTTTCTGCTGCGAGGCTTATTCTGTTCTAACTAGGAGGGAGGCAGCAAAAAGTTATAGTTGGTGAGCAGTCTTCCTCTTACCTGACAATCAAGTACGAAGTACCACAAGGCTCGATTCTTGGGCCAATACTTTTCTCCCTCTATGTGAACGAGTTGCCTGAGACCCTACTGTAATCGTGATTTCAAAGTCCTACGTCGAACAGCAGCAACATATAACACAGTGGCTGACATTTATACATATTAATTTCAAATGTTCCAGTTTACAACGTTTATTTTCCAAAATTAATAAATATTTTAATGATTCGGAATATCGCTATTGATATTTTCGAACATTTGACTAGGTGGAGGATAATTATCAGTGTCAAGCACTACCGATTGAATATCCTCTCGTACGATCGCTGCAGCTGCTTCAGGTATTCTACATCGCTGTTCCGTTTCATTTTGTTTTTTATTCTCATACCAAGCTTTGTTTAGAATGTTGTGTGCTGATTTTGGATGATTCTATTAACATACTTCAAGTTCGGTTTTGACTTGATGGTTCTGTTCTTCGCAAATATCTCTCAATTCTTGTATTTTAAATTGACAGTCATCCTGATTTTCAATAAATGCAAAAGTAATAGAATCACTTTCAGGACGACAGATTTTACCACCAGTAGTAGGTTTCACAAAGGAATTATAACAATCACTGTGGTACCTAGCCTCAGCAGCAACTAAATCGTATTCATATCGAATGCATGCAATAACACTTCTTGCTAGCTCATCCGAACGAGTCCGAGCTACCTTCAAGATGGCGTCTTTAAATACAAGTGTTGAAACCCGGAACACTCCACGCCGAAGATGCTGCTCTGTTTTCATTTCAGCCGGTTTATCTACTTTATTTCCGCAAATCAAAAAAAAAATTTTAAAATAAAAAGAAGAATCATTCCCTCACGCTCTAGTCCGAGAAGGACTAATCCCAGATGTCCTAGCTCTTTCCGTCTCGCGCTGTCTTTTAGCTGCTCTAATGCAGCTCTTCCCGGTATGCACTTAACGACACTGCTTAGGGATAGTTACAAATTGTTTGTCTTTTAAATATTCATCGAACCCATTACTTGAATCGATTAAAGTTTCAGTCAGCTTCAGTCAAAGATTCACTGCAAAGGAAGCAAACTTCTGATATTTTTATAAAATTTTGTAACGCCACAGTTTAAAATGAAAATATCATCTACAAACATGTCTATTCACTACGAAAAACCCTTCAAAACTGACTGGATTTACTAGAGCTATATCCCTCTAAAAAAAACTGGTTTCTACCCAAACAATGGAATTTCGCTGGCAGATGTTACTCAATGCCAACCGACTGGAATTAGGGACGGACGTTGACTTACTCAGAATCGTATATTTTCCACGAATAGTATTTGTGTGCAAGTGTCACAAAAACCAACATTCCAATATTTTTTTTCTTCAAATGCATGATCCGATGATGCATCCTTGCCACATATGAGTGCATATTCGTATTTTCTAGGATTGAAATCGCGATAACTCGTGAGCAGGGAAAAAGGTATTTTGTAGAGAATTTTACGATCTACACACTTTCTCTCACCCATTTTTCTGGTAGTTCTCACCGTTTCAGAGATATACGTAAAAAACGAAAATGTGTGACCTTTGACGATCGATGGGGACTTTCGACATAGCATTTTTAATAACGTATTCTAGGCCTATACAAATATCCTGCTTATTGGGATTTAATGCGAACTCTACAATTTTTCTCGTCTATTTTGTCTGGGTTGTCGATGCCCTTCTGGTCATTCCATTGACTAGTAGGTCGGGGCTACCTTTCGGAACGTTCAATTCAAGTTTCCTTGGATGATTTCAAGTCTGATATTGGTGTGCCCCAGGCTCCGTTCTGTCTCCAAAACCCTTTTTAATTTTTATTAAAGATCTCGTGTCTGCCACTTTTAATCCAATATATTCCTTTGCTGGCGACAGGACTCCCTGCGACAGGACTCACGTTCCTGTTCGGCTGCAGAACTTAGAAGCCCATTAAGTTTCGATTAAACACCATCTCTAAATTGGTGACACCCAACAGAGTGGAATTTAATGCTTCCAAAACACAATGCTGTCTGCTGTCGTTAAAGCGAAGTTCAAACACCCAGCCATTATCCATGGCACTTGCATCGTTGAAACCGAAAAGCTTTCCATTCTCGGTATGTGTGTAAATGACAACTTACGCTGGAATGACCACAGATTCTGTGTAGTCAAAAATGCTGCGAAATGTCTAGGTTTCCTCAACCGATGTAAGAAATACTTCACCCCCTCCGATCAGGCCACAATATACAATATAAAGCGTTTATCCCCCGAAATTGGAGTACAATTCCCACATCTGTCGGATGCGCCCAAAACATCTTTGGCACCTGCTAGATAAGATCCAAATCTGTGCGATAAAACTCATAGGTGATGCAAATATCACTCAAACAATGGACATCCTCGAACACTGACGTAATGTCTCGTGTCTCTCTATGTTTTATCGCTATTTCCACCAACAGTGCTCCATAGAAATCGTGACACCCGCCTCGCTATGAATG